>JACSYO010001674.1:0-745000 GCA_016806645.1 Ophiodon elongatus
TTGGAGTATTTATCAGAGTGCTTTCAGAGGACTCTTGAGCTCTGTTGGCCCACCCACCACATGACTTTCGTTACTGGAGTGACTTGGTCGTACTAATAACACAGACATTGAGACACCGAACATTACCAAAATTACACGTGACACTGCCAACAGTTAAAGAAGAAGTACTTTTATTTGTATTTGACCCAGTGTAGTCCCCGTTCGGAGTTTGTGCCAGACTTCAACACTACGGTCGTTCCATTCAGGAAAGATCAGGCCCTAACTTAATTTAAACTTCCCCAAATTTGGGCTTATATTTGGTAAATACCAGCTGTTCAAACTTGTGTGATTTTAAAGGATAGGTCTAGTGATTTTCTATATGTTTGTTATTGTCAATAAATCCTATGAAAAGAGTAAGTCCAAAACCAACAACGATCATATGATCAGTAAGTATTGTCTGTGTCTATGAGCCTGATGAACTCATTCCTGTGTGATGAACACACATGCATCCACCACAGCATGCAGGAACATGGGCACTGAAGTTTATTTTGAGTCGGGCAAAGTTATCATTATTATTGATAATAAGAGAAATACAGAATACAGCCAGCCTCATTCCTTAGATCGTAATAGAATTTAGGTTAATTTATCTTTTTTGTTGTCGTCTCTGCTGTTAGCACAACAGCTCGTTAAGTGTTTTGGATAAGTTGCATTACAGTAATCATCACACACGCCTATGTTTAACTGCTGCAGTTGTCGTGTTATCACAAGTCCTCAAGGTTTTTGAGACGCGACGTCACAATCGCACTCAGCCAGTTTTCATGTGCAAAAGCCCCCCATCATTAACTTCTCAAAAGTAAGTCAGCTTACAGTAGTTTTATGGCCTTGGGAACACTCCCAACAGGGTTTGCAACCCAGTCACGGTATTGCATAGTTTCATCTACGTCTCAAATCCAGATCAAAACAAAATTTAGTGATTTCTCTCTCTGTGCGTCAAATTTCATTCATTACTAGGAGTCTGAGTAATCTTGCGGATAGACAGGCAAACAAAGACAGTGGGTCTCATGCGTGAACATTTTCGTATTCTAAACCGTTCCTCCAGTTTTCTGAGGTTTACACGTACAAATATTCCAAGTCGGATGAACTAAACTCTCTTAACAGGACAAACTTGTCACAAATCGCTCATTTCAGCTTAAGTGCCACCGGTTCATAAGGAGAAGTGCATCTGTGAGATTCGATCGTCAGCAAAATCTGACGATCGAAAAATCAAAATCAAAATCTGTGTAAAATTGCTGTATACATTTTGCTTAAGATTCATCTACAAAAATGTTACCAAATAGTAAAAACAACCATATTGGAAGAAAGGGAGGGGAACTTATACAAATATAAATTGGGCAAACATCTTCACACACTGTTGGCATGTGACTTTCCATGCCTTTATTTTTTTTTTATGGCCATTGTGCAATCAGAGACCGACATCCTGCATGCTCCTGTGTGTTTTTTTTTTTTCGTTTTTTTGTCCTTAAGAAATCTAGCAGCAGAAATATTGAGCTTCTTTTGTTCTCGGCTCTTCCCAGTACTTAGACCGGATGTTATTTATCTATTCTTGTCCAACCTTCTTAACTCTTGGAGGAAAGTACCTGAGTACTGTGTGTATTTGTGCTGGCACTGGAGCGTGTGCAACCTTCAAAGTGCTACACACTCCTGGCTGCCTGTCAGTGTGTACTTTACTGCCAGCTCGTTGAGGTTTTGGCCGTGCAGCGACGACGCTCTGGCACGGAGAGAACGGGAGGCTGAAACACAAGCTAGAATGTGGATTCCCCGACTCGGGCTTTTGCATGTCTGGATCACATTCAGGAATGTCAGAGCTCCACCTCGTGTGACTCATTGTTTCCACGACAACCACAGTGGGTAAAACTCAAGACCATCCCACGTCATTTACAGGAAGTGGTCATGATGACTCCCACTCTGTTTGAGAAAATTATCGTGGTGGGGGAGGCACACGCGCACACACACGCGCACACACACACACACACACACACACACACACACACACACACACACACACACACACACACACACACACACACCTACCTTTTTTTTTTAAACACTGCTGTCTTTAAATTTCACTTACACAGGGATGGGTTTACTCGCTACCAGGGTGGCGGTTTAATCCTGTATTTATTTATATATATTTATATCAATCTAGCAAGTAACAAATCATGAAGAAGTTGGTTTTTAAAAAGTTGTGTACGTCTCTGTATTGCTAAAGCACTAACCAAATCCTGTTCGGTGTTTTTGATGGAGAACTTGCCGTCCTAACTAGCACCATCATTTACTGCCTTTTTATTCGATTCTCGTCTCATTTCTTGAGAATATTTAGTATGAATACATTTATTAAGAATTAGGATTTGTGTAACCTGAAAAACATGCACAGGAGTGTGCGTTTTTCAGCCCTGAGTACTGTCTACGAGTTTTCCTTTCAGGCTGCATGTGGCCTCAACAACCTCCACCAATAAGTTAGGGCAGACCCAGGGCAACAAAAGTCCAAAAATACACACTGCTCACGTGACGATGTGATCACTGAAGTTGACCTAGATGAAACATTTTTCTCCTGGATTTTGGCAGCTGAGCAGTCAGAAGAAACCTTTAGAGGTTTTAGTGAGTAAATGAAACTGTTCTAAAACACTGGTTAAAAACACATTTATGTACTCAGTGGGAATTACTCCTTAGAGTTCCTGTATCCCCTCATTTGTTATATTCAATATTTTTTGTGACACCAAATTAAGTAGCATTCATAAAATTATAGGACATTATAGGGATTTTGTTCCAGCTTTTCATTTATGTTATTTTTTTCATTACCTGGTTTGTGCAGTTGGATAAATGCAGAAGTTGTTATGGTCAGTCTTTCTACATAATTGTAAATCACACAAAAATCTCCTTTTTGTCTGAAAAAAATAACTTCCTTTTGTTTTGATGTTGTAATGCCTTGTGACTGAATGTTGTGTAAGTATATTTCTCAGTCTGTGTGTTTGGTTATGCTTGGAAAATGAATGTTGGCTAACCTTGGGACTTATTGTGAAGACATTTTGGGCAGTTTTGTGCTGCTGTTAGTTTGCGTGTCAGCCTCAGTGATCTCGTTCACCACGTTAACCAGCACAAGATCAAACAATGAGTTCAGACTAGCTTTTGTTGGTCAAAGCTATTTTTATTTTAGTACTTTATTTCTTCATTGTTCAGCATGGTTGTACCCCTCCACTTCCACTGATCTACCCCCAGCCTAGCTTATATTAACTGTATTTGTCATCTGCTTGCTTACAGCTGTGATAGCGACCAGCACCCACACCACAGTGGTCACCACCGCTCCTCGGCAGTACCCGCAGCAGCCAACCGCAATACCCGGGCAGCATCAGACCTACCAGGGGGGCCAGTATCAAATCTACCACCCCGTACCAGTGCAGCCGGGTTATGGGGCTCAGCCAGTGCCCCAGGGCTACGGGGCTCAGCCAGGGCCCCAGGGCTACGGGGCTCAGCCAGGGCCCCAGGGCTACGGCGCTCAGCCAGGGCCCCAGGGCTACGGGGCTCAGCCAGGGCCCCAGGGCTACGGAGGTCAGCCCATGCCAACACCACCCTACCATGGACAACCAATCGTAGCAGGACCGCCACCAACATATCAGGAAGCCAGTGAGTGTGAATTTTCTATAACTTAGCCGAAGAATTACATGTCTGTTTGTGATTACTGCCTGTTGTCAAGTCCAAGACAACTCCCTAGCAGTATTTGTTTCGTCAAGAAAAACAATCATGAATATTTATTTTTATAAAATTATAATCTGGTTTAGGCTAAAACTAAAAGTAATGCAAATCAAATATAAAAAAATTGACTAATACTAATAAACATTTTTGTCAAACAACTATAACTAAAATGAATCCAAATCAGGTCTCAAAATTAACACTGTACCTATGAGGACCAGCTGACCTTTAACGGTAACCACACGTATTTTACTTTTCACTTACTAAACTCATTTTTATTTCTGACACATTTTCAATTTGTGTTCTTATTCTTTGCTCTGAGATCAATCTAAATGCGTAAAATAAAAATGTAGATAAGCTCAAGTTTTTCATTTCCCAGCTGGTGTTAAAACACTCGCACATTTGTTTTAGTTTTTATAATAGTTGTCTGTACTTTTATACAAATTTTAAGAGGGGAGCGTTTCTCACATGGATCTGAAGGGAATGGACAGGAATGAAGATGACCTTCAACATGGAATAATGACCCGTTACAATGCAGCTTTAAAAAAAGAAAACATGATGTAATGTTGTTGCTTCAGAATAGCTGCAGTCGGAAGTGTAGGTGGAATAACCGCTGCTGGTGTAAAAATGGGTCATGTCTGGATTCATTTAGTAAAATAGGAAGTTAAACATTTATGTTGACTATGTTGGCCGGAACTGAAGTTGTGGCTACTGTAAAAGTATTTTCGGCCCTTTCATCGTCATGCCCTGTTTTCTGTCTGTCTGTCTGTCTGCAGCCGGTCCTGGCTTCCCTCCCAACCCGATGCCTTACAGCCAGGCTGCGTTCTCCCCCGGCCAGCCGGCGTACCCTCCGCAGCCTCCTGTCCAGCCCAAAGCTCCGAACACAGACTATGTGGCCCAGCCGGCGTACAACCCGGATTATACTGGATAATGTACCACGGTGCCACACTCTTAGCCGCTCTAAACATGCTGCGACATTTTCAAACTTGGCAGAACTCAAGATGTGTCGTTTGGATCCAAGATGAGAAGTGTCTCGGAGTCGTCTCGACTCGTGTGTTTTGGTGGTTAAACATGGAAATGTTATGACACATTTTATAGTTGTTGTAGTGCATCTGTTCTGTCGAAGAGTTGCCAAGGCAAAAATATTGAGACCTCTTGGCTCGCATTACATGGACTTACAATATACAAGTGGTGAGATAGTTTTTTTTTTTTTTTTTTTTTTTTTTTTTTTTTCTTTCTTCTTCTTAGTGACTCCATCTTTGTAAATTACACATAACCACTGAGTCTGATTCTTTAAAAAAAAAAAAAAAAAAAAAGTAGTAGATGAAGTGCTTTGACATTTTCCAGCCTTCTCCACATGCCTGAACACCTCCCTCCTGGTCCCCGTCGACACTGCTCCGGCCGAACATGCCTGACCTCTTCGCTCATCATATACAGTGATCGCAGTCAGACTCGGTGGTAAAGCTTTGGAGCGGGTTTAATTCACGGCCGTATTCTCATTGCTTTTCTGTCTGTTTATTTCACAACGGTGAAGAGCTTTGAACCTTTTCACGTACTTTACGATGCTTTATGTGTGTTACTTGGGAACAAATCAAGTCCAAAGTGTGTAGTACGTCTCACTAGATATATCATAGAAAAGGATGCATGTCATTGTCAGTTGACAAACGATGTTTCGGGAGAGAAAGGGTCGTCTTTTGACCCTCCAGCAAAAAGGGAACGTTCACCATGTCAATTCAACAAAATACGCCTTGCTCACAGGGAAATGTTTTTGAGGAGGTTTTTATTCTCCACTTACAAACAGCTTTCGGGCTTTGAATAAAAACCCAGGTTGAATCAACCAAACATCCACAAAAAATTTACAAATGTTGTTACAACACGCAGGAAACAATTGTGCCTTCTCAGCCACATACTTTTTTTTATCCAACGAAAGTGTGCATGTTATTTACAACAGCATAAAATCTCATTTTCTAGTTATTCATGCACATTTGATTTTGTCTGTTTCACATAGCGTAGTGTTACTTGTACTTGACTGTCATCGTTATTTTGAAGTTTAGGTCCAAACTGCCTGTTATGAATTTTTAAGGGTCATCTTTTTCTATTATTCAGTATTCTGTTATTTGCCTTGTGAAATCCTTTTTTTTTTTTTTTTCTGGAAATTGTTATCACCATTGCCTTAATTAGACTGCACCAACATAGCAGTCAGGTTTGCGCAGGTAATCTGTTGTTTCCTCTCTTTTTTAAATCTAAAAACTAACTGAATACACCTTCCTTGCGCTGCTTTGTCACTTCTGCTTTCTGCCGACTGAAATGACTTGAAAACAGTTTTGCTAAAGTGACCTTTTTTTTCTTACGATCCAGATGAACTTGCAGACGTACAGTCACGGCTCATATGACGAGCCAACCCGTGACCTTTTTAGCCACCTTGCTTATTCAGCCTCCTCTCTTTAGACTTTGGTTATGTGTCAAAGAACATAGTACCTAATATATTCCATTTCAGTGTTTCATTACATATCACGGGTACATTTTCTCAAATGATGTTCAGTCATAATCTTGCTGTGGCTTATTTCATTTCACCAGCTAACATGTGACATGGCGGCTAATGAAAGAGGCCTGATGTCCTCACGTATCTGTCATTTGTGGGGAATGTGCATGTTTCTTACATCAACTAAGCGATTGTCAGTGTACTTTCTTGTAGGATTGCCATTTGTGTAAAGTCTGTCTTTATAAATGTATTCTTCCTGTGATTTCAGTCCTTCGGCCGGTGTTGTTTCTTCAAGACTGTAGTTGGAGTGTTTTTATTCGTGTGTGGATTATAGCCATTTTATTTCTCTATGAACGACATACATGCAAAGATTTATTCTTGTTTGGTCTGTCTTCTGTTTCTCGTCCAAGAATAATTGGCATTGATGCTACTTTGACAATATATATGTACTTTTCTTTTTTTTGTTAACCCAACAGTTTTTCTGCACAGTTAAATAAAATATATTTAGTTTTTTCCCCAACTTATGAATCTTTGGTATAGAAGATGACTCAAAGTGCACTTTTTTTCTGTGCTAGTGGCTACAATATATTACACCTACTGTATATGTAAACCCCTCAGATAACAAGAGTGAACAGCCATGCTAGCTGATCTGTGGGGCTGTGCTTAGGTGATTTGACCTACAAGCTCATGCAAACATTAATATTTTAAATTTTTAATATTAATATAAAATATTTAGCAGAGTATATTGTGTACAATGTTCACCCACTTAGATGTAAATTAGCACCAAACAGCTGAGGCCGATGGGAAGGTCATTAGTGAGGGGAACATGAATGTATTTGTCCAATAGCCTTTGAGATACTTCAGTCTTGACTAGCATGGCTAAAAAGAAGTTAGTGAAAATGGTGAATTTAATCAAGCCATGCCGTATCAGACAAAAACTTTGAGAATTGACTCGATAATAAGAACAGAATAGCCAAATATAATTTTAGTTTTTCGCAAAATTGGTGAGCTTATCTCTAAATAACAGCTAAACGTGTAAGTGGCTTTTTCGGCCTGCTCGTCCATGTTGAGGTAACCACAAAAACTAAAAATATAAAAATTATAATTATATCTATATCTATATCTATATCCATATCTATCTATATATATCTATATATCTATATATATATATATAGATATAGATATATAGATATATATATCTATATATATCATATATATATATATATATAATATATATATATATATATATATAATATATATATATATATATATATATCATATATATATATATATATATTATATATATTATATATATTATATATATATATATTATATATATATATATATATATATCATATATATATATCATATATATATATATCATATATATATATAATATATATATATATATATATATATATATATCATATATATATATCATATATATATATATATATATATATATATATCATATATATATATATATCATATATATATATATCATATATATATATGATATATATGATATATATTATATATATATGATATATATCATATATATATATATATAATATATATATATATTATATATATATAATATATATATATATATATATAATATATATATATATGATATATATATATATATATATATATCATATATATATATCATATATATATATACTATATATATTATATATATATATCATATATATATATATATCATATATATATATATATATATATATGATATATATATATCATATATATATATATATGTGGGGGTTGTTGGGTAATATGGGAATATGGGAAGTTCAGGGGAGATTGGGTGGAGGCAGGTAATACTGGTTTAAAGCCAATTTGGGAGGAGTTGACTTTATTGCATCCACAAATTGCTTAACTGCTCAGAAAAAGAGACTGAAATTTAGCAATGCTGCAGTAAATTTACTTAAGGCCTTATTTAGGAGTTGCTCAATTTCAAGGGTTTCCTTTTTTTTACCATACAGGGAATTTAAGAAAAAAAAATTACATTTGAATTAATTTGTCCAGCTAAAGGGAGTTCTAAGACTCACAACAAAACAACATTTGTTACTAGATAAATAACCAAATAATCCAATGGTAAGTATCTCATGATGTGAGGAATGCTGTTGGGCTGCTTGCTACAGGGTGGGACAGACAGACAGACAGGTTGAAACAGTTCACTGTAGAGTCAGTCATTTCCTTATTTCACTAAATCATTGCAGTTATGGCTCCTGGTGTCTTGTCCGGTCTTGTGTGTGTTCTGTGTTTGATCCTGCTCCCAGCTGTGTGGGGTGAGTTTTATTTCGATGTATAGGGGATTTCAGTCATATGCAGACAGTAACAAAATGAGATTAATGTGACTCAATCAAGTTAAATCAGGCAACTATCAGACACCACAGTTTCATAACCACAACTTTGATTTGACCTCTTTGTGGCAGTGACTCTTGTTTTGAGCTTGTGTGTACATGTGTGTTTAAATAGTTTAGCTGTTAGTCTCTCACGCTCACTACTCTTTCCCATGACTCCGGGTTTTACATGTTGCAGCCGATTACTGTAGCGACTACGTGGACTCAAATGGTTACCGCCACCAGGCTCAGCAATGTGGCTCTCAGTACTGCTGTGGAAACTGCAAGTCAAAGTACTGCTGCAGTGACAGAATATACCGCCTTTCTCAAGAAGAAGAACGAAACTGTTATGGAAGGTGGGCTCCTGTTTTAAACCTGTGTACAAAAAAACAACAACACAAAAGACATCTACAGGATAAGAAACAATATCAGCATTTTAAGAAATGAAAATACCTTTTCTCCGTCTTTTCTCCAGTTCTTCTACCCGTGGGAAAAAAGGTCGCATTGCTTTGCTTCTGGGAAGCATCTTAGGAACTATTCTTCCGATTCTGTTCTGTGTGTGTCTCATCATCTGCTGTGTGACTCCGTGCTGCTTGTGCTACAAGAAGTGTCGAAAAGGAAGCAACCAAAGTCCCCGAAGTACGACACATTTTTGGCAACCACGTATAAAACTTTGTACTGTATTGTATGTTCAAGCGATTACAGAAATGTTTGACATTTTGGGAAATACGCATATTCACTTTCTTGCAGAGAGAGTTAGATGGGAAGATTTGCATGCACTCTTTGTTTGCATGCTAAGCTAAGCTAAATATTAAGTTACCGCCAGCAGCCGGCTAACTTAGCTTAGCACGAAGTCTGGACACAGACGGAAACAGCTAGTCTGGCTAGCGTTAGGGTTAGCCAGCTCTTCTAAAGCTCAATAACTAACACCTTGTATCTTGTTTGTTTAATCCGTACACTGTCAAGTCATTGTTTTATGGGCGGTTATGTGCCAGATATATCCTGGTCTGCACCAGTTGCCAGGCAGCTAGGGGGACCAGTAACTCCCTACTAGAATCACCACTGGTTGCCTGGCAACTGTTCCAAGAAATATCTGGCACGTAACCACCCATAAAACGATGATTTGACGTTTTAACACTTGAGTGTTTCTACAGATTACAAAAAAACAAATGCAATGTGTTTAATAAGTGAGCCTTAGAGGAGCCAACCAACTCTCAGTAAGAAGGCGAATAGCGTATTTTCCATTGTTCAACCTTTAATTGTATCAAAAACCTGATCTTGTTTCACAATAGTGTCACAATTTCTTTAAGTCACAGTATTGGTATGGCTTACCTTATGTACAAACCAAACTCAGGCTATGATTTATCCTCTAGTTGAGACAAACGTCACCACCCCTGCCGTAGTCAACTTGCCTGAGCAGCCTTTCTCTCCCCACGCCGGATATCAGCCGACCTATCCCGGCTACCAGCCCGTACCTGCCCATGGCTACGGAAACCAGCCCATCCCTGCAGCACCACCACCGTACATGGAAACTAGTGAGTTATTTCATGACATTTATAAACTAAACAGTACCTGGTACATTTAAGACTAAAAACTGAGCGTATACAGTTGTAGCAGACTTGGTTGATGTCACCCGTTGACCAATCTAATCCCATCCACCTGGATTTATGTACCAGTTTGTTCTGTGATTTACTATGTAAAGGGTTATCATCTGGTTCTTATTAACAAATCAGTGTTGTTTCTCAGTTTTACTGACAGCAATAAGATGTTTTAAAAAGTAAGCCTATCGATGTCATTTATTTTAATTTTATTGTCAAAAAGTCAAATGAAGACCAAAACCAACAATGAATTGATCATGAGGTATTTTCCCCATAGAAAATGTTACATGACTCACAGTTTGAGCACTTCTACAGCTTGGCTCGGAAGCTTGAAACTCAGATTAAAGGGACAGTTCACCCCGAAATCAAGAATACATCTTTATATATATATAATTTACCTGTAGTGCTATTTATCAATCTAGATTGTTTTGGTGTAAATTGCCTCGTTTTGAGATGTAGATGAGATGTAGAGATGTCCACCTTCTCTGGAGTATAATGGGACTATATGGCACTGCTCAAAGCACCAGCAAATACTTTTGAAAAATGATTTCCAGAAATCATGATCTAACTCAAGCTAATCCACAAACCTTGTTGTGAGCAGTTAAATAGAATAACTATTTTCTTTCATGATTGAAGGACAACCCTGCTCACCACTGAGCTACAGTCGCCTATATGTTGACACAAACAAAAATAAAGAACAACTCCAGCATTATCCTTTCATCATATTTAAAAAAAGAATAATTTTGGGAAAGCAACACAATTTTTCAGAAGCAAGAAACCAAAAATGTGTGTTTTTGTCATTTTAGACGATCCAGCTCACTTTCCAGGTGCATTCCCTGCCGGGATGCCGATGATGCCCTTCCCTGGTCAGCCTTATGCACCGCCACCACATTCAGCACCGATGCCCTACAACCCCGCTTATGTGCAAACCTTTAAACTGGATAGCTAACGAGACCAAAGTGCTGCATGTTTGAAAACCCTGTTTGCGCCACCATTCTCATGGGAATAAGAAATGTGTGGATAACATTGTGTTGTTACGATGGGAACCCCCTTTGCAGGATGTCAAATTAAAATTTATCTTAGGAAAACTACATTTTATACTAAATTGTTTTGCTATATCTTGCTGCTCCTGCTTTTTATGGGTAAACCTTTATGAATATAAGCTTCAGTGATGGCCATTTGTTTAGTAATATCACATTTTTAAATATGGCCACTTTTAAATGGAAGAGTTGAATATTGAATAATGATGCATTCCAGGAAAGAAATGCAAGTACCAAAACACACATTTCAAGTCAGGAGAGAGAGATAAAATAAATAAAAACAGCAATTATATGACAACAAATCTACAGATGCTTACGGTATTTGTATTATTTTTTTTTATTGTTAATACATTCAGATTCATTCACATTTTTTGAACAAATATTACTTGAATTGTTGCACTCAGTCTTTGTTTATTGGGATTTTTTTATTTACTTAAACTTTGGTGTCATTAGAGAAGTTGGAATCATGATGAAACACTATTAAAAATGTTTCTTTTTTTTAATAAACTCCAACTGCCTCTAGGGGTCACTACTGCCTCACTTTTCATTTGTATAGAAAAAGGGAAACAGAGGGATACTTTATGCTGCATGTTGGAGTTACCAAGTCTTGTCGTCAAGCATATTGTTTTAAATACCTGACAATAGACCAATGACTCTCTTTTATCTCATTATGATCAAGCATACTTCTTTCAGAGATGAAGGATTAAAATCACAGGTGCTGTATTTCAACCACTTGATGTACATGATGCATGTTTGGGTGTCCTGATTACTTCTTTAGGGATAATTGAGGACTATTAGTCTGATGGGTGCAATAGAGAATCACTGGGTCATCCACTGTTGCTTTTAATTACTGACAATATTACTTAATTTTGTATCTTTACTTGCACTAAGTGAGTCTATAGTAACACAGCATTTCTTTTACTTTATTTAACCAGGATCCCATTGAGATTTTAAATCTCTTTTACAACGGGGTACTGGTTATGAATGAAATAAGCTTCTTGTTGGCTCATCCTTTTGGTGAGAACATACAGAGGCATAGAGTTTATAACCAGTTTGAAGTTTGATTTGTTATAAATTAAACATTATTTACAAGTGCAGGACTTTTATGCAGTATTCCAACACGGTATTAGTACTGTTACTTAAGTAAAGGATTTGAATACTTCCTCCACCACATGCACGTTTGAACTGATGGTTTGATGCGCTCTGTTGAAAAGAGGGAGGAGTTATTTGTTGTGGCCGTGTGTGCGTATGTGATGATGACGAATGTAAGAGGAGTTTTCAGAACACAACATCTTTTGGAGCTTTGCAGTAATGCATCAAAGCAATGGAGAGATCCACTGCTGCAGCTTGCTTCTTAAACCCTCTTATAATGAGTGTTTGTCAGAAAAATCCATAATGTTGTAGCTTTTGTTATTACCTTCAGTCTGACAAAACCACTGGGCTCAGTTTAGCCTCTTCCATTGGAATCATGTGCCGTTAAATAACCAGAGTGGGCGTGCTTGCATTTAATCCCATAATAACCAGCACCACTCCCTCTAATAGTTTCCCACACCGTCCATTAATCAATACAGTAATAGTGCTGATGTCTCAGTCATCAGAGCGACGAGGGCTATAACAGGAAAAATGACCCTGCATGTGCTTCTCCCTGCTTGCTTTCTAAAATAAGATCTCTCCTTGAAGTGTGGCTCGGACTGCTAATGAGCACTCGTGTAGGGATGCCAGTGTCATGGATGATGTGGCAGATAATCTTTACAGCCAGCACTAATGTTCTCCTCCTCTCCATCCATTTCTTCTTCTTCTCTCTTTTCCTTTCTTCTGTCCTTCCCTCTTACTGTGCTTTGTTCTGTCTGAAGGCATTCTCGTCTGGCCTCCTGCCCGAGCTGCTATTAAGATGTTTTCAGCATTTTCTCGACATCCCACACCATTCCTTTCTTCTGTCTCCTTTTCTTCTGCTCTGCAGAATCCCTCTGGTATTTATATCTCAAGTCGAAAAGCTGCACATGGAGAGCAGACAGGCGACACACTATGTTATTGGATATCAGAAATCAACCTGCTGATCAGGTTTTAGATGTTTATTCAGGACACTGAATCAGTGAACTGTGTGGGAGCAATTACTCACAAACTCCCCATTGCGTGCTCGCTCAGGCCAAGATGCTCCAAGGAGATACAGGCATGCCGAACTTTCCCTCATGCTTAGAAACACAAACAGACTTGACAACATTATTTATGTTCAAATGAGCTATTTTTACACATGTTCCATTACCAAAGATAAGTGATAACAAGTTTCCAACATCATTTATATTTTTATATTTTTCCATCTTTTCTATCACTAAAGATAAGTGTTAACAGATTTCCAGTTAAGGTACAAAAGACCAGTTAATATTGGCTGCATGGCTCATGGGATGTTTGTTGGTCAACATTGTCCACGCTGCTAAAATATCTCATCCATCCAATATCCTATATTATTGGATTGCCATGACATTTGTACAGACATTTGTTGTCCCAAGAGGATAAATACTACCAACTTTGGGGACTTTTCTTTTTGCGCAACCAGCTGGTTCACGACTATTGGATGGATTTCCGTAAAATTTGTTCCAAACGTTGTTGCCCCCTTGATGAATTTTAAGAATTTTGGTGAGCCCCTATTATCAGGAACTCAAACTTTAAAGGTTTCCAATTCTATAAGGACCGAATATCTATTCCCATCAGCCTTAGCTGTGCTTTGTGTTTAGTGCTAATTAGCATATGTAAGTATGCTCACGTGCCAAGATGGTAAACCTGATACCAGCTAAATTTGAGCATTGTCATTGTGTGCACGTTACCATGCAGACATTAGCATTTGGCTCAAAGTACAGCCTCGGAGAGTCGCTAGCATGGCTGTAGACTCTATAGTCTTGGTATAAATTATGTCCCGCATGTCATGAGAAGTAATGCTAAGTACACAGAAGAATGGAGCCAACAAATAGGTAGCGTATAATATAAAGTGCATTACTGCAGTTTAATACAACTGTTCTGCACTGTGGATGTAGCTTGTGGTGCTATTTAACTGTATTTCATTGTGCAGAGAGATGTTCCTGTGATTCAGCCTATTCTTAGGATGGACAAAATAATAAAAACACATAAAAACACAATACAATTCAGCAGCGCCACAAACCGCAGCCTCCAAAATAACCATAGAGTTGAACCACCTATTGCAGGACTGTTGCATTAGACTGCATTAGTTTGACCTTGGTGTAACTAATAAAGAGAAAGCTGAGTGTATAGTGAAAGCTCGTCAGTTCTTTTATTTCAATACCACATAGGGGCAGCAGGGGGCAGAGAGCGCTTGACACCAGTAGCTTTGTTCATCATGCCAAACAGATCACATGAGAGGAACTCAGCCTCTTCCTTCCAGTAACCTGGTGTGTTGTTGACATTGAGCATAGTGCCCTGAGATACTAATCTTAGGTCAGTTTTAATCCTCCTCAATGTGCAAGTTTTGTTAAGAAGCTTTGCTGCCTCAAAGCTAAATATCTCAGCTGAATCTTCAGGTAATAAAACGAACCAAGTCCATCACATGTTTTAATCACTGGAGACCTGGAAGAAAACAAAGAACATTTTATTGAGAATATTCTTAATAATTACAATAACAGGACAGGGATGTTGAACTGCATTAGATTGTACCAGTGTACCTAATAAAGTGGCCACTGAGTTGATATTACACAGTCGAAAAGCTTCACGGAATAAACTCTATGAAAAAAATTAAAGTGCATTGTCACATTTCATGTGGTCCTGCAGTGTGTTCCAACCGCTGTAATCAATATAAAATCCTTGCGTCTTCATTTTGATATTCCGATATCCATTATCCAAACCACTTATCCTATTTTTAAGTCCCAGCTGACTTTGGCCGAAGGTCACCAGTGTATCGCAGAGCACATATGACTGACAACCATTCACACCTACAGGCAATTAATCAATTAATTAAGAGTCTCCAAATAATCTAAACTGCATGTCTTTGGACTGTGGGAGGAAGCTGGAGAACCCAGAGGGAACCCAAGCTGCCACGGGGAGAACACAGAAGGACTGCCCAGGACCGGGGGATCGAACCCTTTTGCTGTGAGGTGACAGTGCTGGCCACTACACCACCGTGCAGCCCACGACATTCCACTATCACTTGCTCTAATTCAGATTGGTGGGATGAGTTAAAAAAAAAGACATATAAAACTTAAAATGTTAATTTGACTTGATTGTTGTTAACTTGATTGAAAATATGAATATCAGCCTTTAAAACCTCACTGGCTGAATTCAATCTTAAATCACATCCTTCTTAAAAAAAAATGCTGTTTGTGACGCATCAAAGCATTTAATTTTCTCACGTTGTTGGAGTGTGTGTGAGGTTTATTGTGAGGAACAGTTGAGGTGACACACTGACAGCTGCACACTGGTTGACTTGAGACAAACAGAAATCAGCCGGTTTAATCAGCAGCTGTGGATAAGAGGACATGATTCAAGTAGGCTGGCATTATGTTGTGTGTTTGAGCTACTGGAAAGCCATTGAAGGTAAAAACTAATTAATTTCAGTGAATGAATAAAATCACGCAATGCGCTTTGTTGGAGTCCTGCAATTTTCCTGATTATGTTTCATTGCTCTGTCACAGCACCACTCTCCCTTTCCAGAGGAGCTAAAGGTCTGTAATAAAGTTTCGTGGGTCACTGTGCACATTTCGAGCCCCTTTTGTCCCCCATTCATTGCAGATTGAGTCAGACGTCAAGGCTTTCAAGCTCAGAGTAAAAAAGAAAAACTTATGATTTTTCTTCATCTGGCTGGCTTTTAACTTTCGAGACTGTGCTTCATTTTTTTCCCCTTGTTACGCTCCTCAGATCTACAAGCACCTGCAGCAAGGAGGGACCACAGAAAGAGGCACCTTGGACCATGTGAACCCGAACGGATAAACCAGTCTGCTGTCTTTTCACCCTCTCGCTCTCTCTATTCAATAGCCTCCAAGTATCTTGACAACCTTGCCTGGTATTTTGGCAGCAGTCCCTTGAGTGTTGATGTCAGCTGAGAGAGGGACAGAGAGAGAGAGAGAGAGAGAGAGAGAGAGAGAGGGGAGGGGGAGGAGTGAGCGGGCTATTCAAGGCACTTGTCCTCTGTCTTCCTCTGAGCATAGAGGAGGGGGAGGCGCACATGCATTGAGAGAAACACACACACACATAGTGGCGGCCACATTTTCACAGCCTGCTCTTCAGACTGACAGCAGCAAACGGAGTTGAGAGGCAGCACGATAGAGAGAGGGAGGAAGAGAAAGAGGATTGGAAACAAGGGAGGCATCCACAGAGGAGAGGAGACTACACAGGATTTGCCCCCTTTTCTCTCTTGTATCTCTCTGGGAGCCATACAAGGATTCTCCCCTGTGCTCCTCTTGAAGTGAACTTGCTCTGCTGCTTCAAGGACCTGCACCCTGCAATGGCAGCCCCGGTGGGACATGGGAACACCGTCTCCCTCTCATCTTGCCCCTCTCATCGTTGGACTTCCCTCCTCTGGGCTCTGCTGACCCTTTCAAGCCAAGTGTGGTGCTTCAATCTGGATATTACTCACACACTGCATAAGTTGGGAGACCGTGGCACCTTTTTTGGTTTCTCTCTAGCACTCCACCAGCAGCTTACCCCCAAGCCTCAGAGCTGGTGAGTGGGTGAATGCAGCACTGAGCTTTGTGCCTTGTGTGTCCTTTTTGACTTTTTGTTTCACCTCGCATACTCAGTTTGAATGTGCGTTATCTCATATATATATGCACCTGCTCCTTGTGCTAAATGTTCACCATAACATGGATTTTCCTTTTCAGGGCAGTTAAAAGCTGCCATTTGAGGTTGTGTGGCGGCTACAGTCATCACTTCCATGCTGCACCAGTCCTCAGATTTGCTAAATCATTGTTGCACTCATAACTCTGAACTGGGTGCAGGAGTTTTAGCATGTTAATGTGCAGCATGTGCAGCAAGAGCAGCCGGAGTTAGTAGACGATGATTTACAGTAAGTGGAGAGTGGATGAGAGTAGGCTTGTGCTGAATCAGCTGGCAGGCAGTGATTCCTGAGGAAAAAAGGGTTTTGATGGGATTTCTTCCAGAGCACTTCAGGTCTGATGCTGACTACTTTACACAAGTGGGGAGGAGATACTGATTTGTCCTGTAGTGTGTAGGGCTGTGTGTATATGTGTCCATGGATGAGATGTGTGTTAGCGTGTCTATGTGACAAAGATAATCTGCTGTTTGCCAACAGCTGTTTTGTTGTGTCTTTCAGTGTGAGCGGAATACTCATAAGTCCTGTTCCCGTCCTCCAGTAGTCATGAGTAAATTATATCACCAGTTCTGCTTGTAAATCTTTAGAAATGTTGCCTAAATTAACCTCTCCTTAAGTGAGAGGTTGTGATTAATATTTTATCTGATGAGGTGTCTGAGTGAACAGTGTTGTAACACATCTATAGGACAAAGGACTGATAGAGGTCTGTACTCTATTGTCCACTACAAATCCAGTTAGCACAGTTATAGCCATCCTAAACTTTCCTAAAAGGTTACAACTTTTAACTTCTTAACAAGGTTTTTGTGAAACATTTACTTTCAACGTTGCAGGAGTAAGACTTGAACACAATGTACAGAAATGTGATGCATGAATATAGTGGTAGAAGCAGCATTCAGATCCTGTACTCAAGTAAAGAAAATAAAAATAAAGTAAATTAGTAGTACTACAATGTAAAAATACTCCATTATAAGTACACTGTACGCTGTTTACTATTATGCTATTGAATAGATAATGCAGTGGGTTGTGGTAGAACTACTTTTCATGTCAAAATACCTTTGGTTAGTTTAATCTATAGCTCATCATATTTTATAACATCATCATGCAGTAGCCATTACTATGTACAAATCTTTATCTTTATACAAAGTAAATAAATGTAGTGGTTTAAAAGTACAGTGTTCCCCTTTGAAATGTAGTAGAAGTAAAAACTTGTATAAAATAGAAATACATGAGTAAAGAACAGGTAGCACAAACCGAATACTACTCTTAATCACATACCAGGTCCCTGTTTTGGAGTTCTATATATATTTAACCGTTGGCTCCTCAGTTTACTGGTGCTGGAGTCACCCTGTCGCCTGGTGAGAGCAGGGCATTCATGCAGACACATAGACCGTCAGAGCGAGACTCGTGTCCCCCCTCTGAAACCTGCTCACTGTCCAGCAGCATTCCTGGAACTTATTTTAAAAACTGACTATGAGCTTATAGTATTGTATCGCTTACTAACGTGGCCCGTTTCAAACTGCAACAGAGGCCGGACTCCTGAGAAAATGCTAATGCTGCACCAGTGCAGTTAGTGCCAGGAGGAGATAGTCTAACCTGAAGTGCTGATGTGATGCACCTACTGGAATAGAGTGGGATGAATAATGCTGTTGCCAGTATGCTGTGACTCACATCTACTGTCTGCATAGATGACTTTATAATGCTTACATCTACTGTATCTTTATGACTTCATGATTTAAGAAATTCTGAGATCATTGAAAAAAGTGAACGTGAAGGTTTTTGTTCGTATCTCCAAAGTCATTAATTTTTCATGACCTAATAAAAGAAGTCATGTTTCAGCTTTAGGACATGCATTTTTTTTCAGATAATTTGAAGTCCTTTTAAGTGGTTTAGAGTAAGAGGTAGGAGAACTTTCTTAACACCTCTTCTTGTTTAGAAGAGTAGTGGTAGGGGAAAGGGGATGTTCAGCAGTAGTTAAAAAAGAAGTCAACAGTGTGTGCCACATAGAAGAGTATACAAAAATGTATTTAAATGATCAAAAATCCCTATAAAATACCAAGACTTTGAGAAACACCATAGAACAATTCCTATTGTGATTTTGCATTTAAAATCACAATCTTTTTTCAGCAATTGGATGATGTGCACTTCTGTCCTGGAAACTGCTCAGATACCCCTTATTGTCCATACACATAGGAAAGCCATACGTCCTCTGAATGCTTTAGGTCTCTAGTTTGTGGTTGTAAAGTTCCATGAGGCTGGGATTATCCTGGATGTCACAACAGGTCATTTTATGTCAAGTTTAAAAAAAAATTGTCTACAATGTACTTTGTGGACTAACATCATCACACATGAATGCAATTGGGCTCATTGGATCCACAAGAATCCCGGTTTTCCAGGCATACCCAACTTATGCGATTCCAAGACTGTTATGCAGACATATTCAAATATACACGTTTTACAGAGGAAAAACAACACATATATATATATATATATATATATATATATATATATACATATATACTGTATGCTTGTTTTTGGCCCCAAACTAAATGACATGATCATAAAATGTGCATTTCTGTAAAGGGAAGACTCGTGGGTATCCATAAAAACAATTTTCATTCATATATCTTGCAGTAAGAGGTCAAGGGATCCCTGTGACTACAGCCACGATAGTTTTTTCCTCGTCAAACTTTAGCCTAACTTTAGAGAGTATTTATGTTTTTTTTTGTCAAAATTTACACAAAAATGTAATGTATGATAATCCATGATAATCAAATCAGACTATTTAATATCCATCAATGTAAAGTGTTAATCGGCTTTCTCTTCAAACCTGCAAATTCCCAGAAAAGATTCAGTAATCATGATCTTGAGTCCTCACTGGTACATCTCTGATGACATGATGATTTCTTCAGCACTTTGGGACTGTACGACTTCAACCCTTCGACTTTATGTTATTGCACCCTCAGTTAGATAAATGTATTATTCAGAAAGCAACAGAGCAATTATCTTTCCTGTCTGAATAGTACATTAGCCCTCTCCCTGTTATTGCAGTTCAGATCTGGGAGTTCAGTTTCCAAGGTGCTCCCATCATCTCTGCTCTTCTGATATTCTGTTTTAAAACAATTTGCCTTCAACTTACTGTAAGTCGATGCTCTTGACTCATTTTCTCGTCATATTATTAAGGTTTGGGTTACTGTCCCCTGTGGCCATAGTGTGTCGTCCTCATTGTGTGTTGTGCTTCTGGATTCAATGGTGAAGATGATATTACTGCTTTGATGCTCTGTTTGGTGCTTAGTCATGGCTGTATCACACAACCCGAAACATTAAAGTACTAAATAGGAGTCAGCTTAGTCATACTGTCACACTTTTAGAGTTTCACCGTCTCTGGTTTTAGAGTTGCACAGATTTTTTTGGAGTTTGTTTCCTTAAAAGCATCAGAGGAGTTTTGTGTATTACTTCAAAGGCAAGATCATACAATGTCGTGCACAGACATTCAGCTTCAGATACAGCTGGTAGGTTTATGGAATGAATGTCTTTTTGTTCAGTTTTACAGTTTCTCTTCACCACAGGCGATGTCAACCCCCAAGCATTCAGTATGGCAGCAAAGGTCAACCCAATGTGACACAATGAGCTCATATTGACCAATGTGCCGCAATGAGATCCTGTTCAGTGACGTGTTCATGGAAGGAAGTTAAAGTGTCCCATAAGAGCCTCTTCTAAACTTTCTATATTATCGCTCCTGGTTGTTGTCCTGAAGGCCTCAATCTGAATTAATGGGGCTTCTTCTCCCGCTGCTGATGCCAGACAGAGGATAAGATGAGAGGGTATTTCAGTCTGAGTTATGTGTGCGTCTGCTATTTATACGGCAATGAGAAGTGCTTCTGCTAATAGTTCGCTGCCTGGTGGAGTCAGGAAGCCCCTGAGCTTTATCCCACCACTGTCAATCTCTTTGAAAACAGCTACTGCATATTTTCATAGTAATTCTGCCAAACAAAATATAACAGTAAAATACATCCAACTCTGTTATATCTTACACGATCGTACCTTTTTTAGAATATTTAAAAGATAATTGGTTGTAAAAGCAAATGTGGCAATAATGTAGGGATGAATGCTGTATAGGTGCATGATGTAGACTTAACCCTTACATTCTTACCAACAAGTAGATTAAAGATTAGTTTAATTTAAACAAAAAGTTGAGGAGTTTACAGCCATGATAGCAGCTCTGAGAGGCTACACTTATAGCCACATAATTGCTGACAGCATTTAGCCCCCTGACGTTTAGCAGGTCAAATGTTTACCACGTTCAGAACTTTTTGTTTAGCGCATGAGCAAGCTAACACTTATAATTAGCACTAAAAGCAAAGTACAGGTGAGGCTGACGGGAAGTGGTTTTGCATGTATCTTGATGATGGCCCTTATTGAAAAGTCAAGGGATCACTGGTTATTACGATTCATCCAGACGAGAATATGAATATGTGTACAAATTAAGTTCATGGTAACTCTTGAGTTGCCGACCCATGTCACTCAAAATCACAAAATGTCATTTTAGATTGAAAGTCAATGGATCACCAAAGTCATTAAGATTCATCCTCTGAGATATTTCGGTCGGCACCAATGTGGTGGACCAACATACTTTCCCTCATTGCCATTCCTAGAGCAACGCTGCTAGCATGGCTAATAAAAACCTAATGCTGCACTGCTGATAGTCTATATTCAGGATCAGCTGATTCTACATACTGCAAGCTTTTAATGTCACACACATCAATATACTTATAAAAAATCCATGACAACATGGTATAGCATATAGCGTTCTGAATATATAAATGCTTAGCTCACTGCCAAAGGCTTGTAAATCATACTGTTCCCAACATGTATGCTGGAAAGCATTGAGACTTACAGTTTAATGTAATTTCCTTACATTGATCTCTGCCTCTTGATTTAGTGTAAAGGTCTTTCTCTTTCTTTTAGAGGGCTTTGACAAAGGTGGGGGAAGGCAGTTCTGATGTAGGTCACACATCATCTCCGATGGATCTCTATCAGACATCTATTGTGTTCAGTCTGACCCAATTGTTAGCTCTCCTTTTGTGTTGTGTTTTTAATTGAAGCAGTAATTACCTCTTTCTGGACTTTATTGGCAAACTAATTACTAATGTCTTTTCCCTGAACCATGTCAGTTTGTTTTCGGGTGCAGCATAGCCACACATTGACCACATTGTTAGCGTGTGATTGATCGGATTGGTCAAGTTGTTGATGTCAGTAGAAGTAGGGTTGACTGTGTTGCATTGCTGTCGGAGGGAAAGTAGGAAGTCTCACGTTGCAGCGACGTTCATGTTTACCATGGACCTGCTTTGGGGCCTTTCTATGGAGAGTCTCAGTGCCAGTGGGGCCTCAGGTAGCCGATTTAATCCCAGATATATAGTCTGCAGTTCTTTTTCTCTGGCTGAGTAAGAATCCAAAACAGAGATTTCTAAAGTTAAACAAATCCTCTTATTGAACTGGAGGCTTGATTTGCACAGCTCAAAAAACAAGAGTGGAGCGTGGAAGTGATTTTTTTGGATGACCTTCAAAAGGTTGCAGAGATTGCAAGAAATAGTTTGGCTGCAAAAGATAAGAAACGCAGCACTGTGCAGGTTTAAGTCAACAGAAGGCAACATTTATTTGTATTAAAGTGATGGCTTGACATTTTGGAAAAAGCCCATATTTGTTTTCAGTGAGATGATTGATCTAAATTTTAAGTATTTCTTTGTTTTTAATAGTTGTTTACTTTTATTTTTCTGTTGAAATGTATTTGGCTATTGCCTCCATGAGTCAAACACAATGCCCTCTGTACCTTCCAGTACCATCTATATTGTTTAACACACACAAATGTGTGTAAATGGGGCCCAGCATAACTGCCTCACACATTCATAACACAATGAAGAATTTCTGCAGGTTCATTTGCATTAAAATAGCCAAATAAAAGCTGCTTTTTCAGCCTCAGCTTAAGAGTTGAGAATGAACCTTCCCCCTTTTTCCCTCCCTAATTCAATTCATGATTTTTCTCTTGGTCCCTTGCTCCCTTGCTCTCTTCTTGCTAAATCTTTTAGAGGCCATTCATGTGAAAGCCTCGTAAATGTAGGAACTCACGCTGTTGCCGTGCTTATTTATATGAGAGATCAGAAGGAGCAAAGGGTATATAACATGGGCTTTGCAGTCGGGCATGCACACACACACACACACACACACACACACACACACACACACACACACACACACACACACATACACACACACGCATACGATTAATGCTCTTTACTAGCTCCCACTTACTCTCTGTCTATTTAACATTCTCCCATTCCTCCACGCTGGGCTGCTTGGACAAAAGCTCGGTGGGAAGCAGCGCTGCCTGGCCGAGAGCTTTCAGGAATATTACTCTGTGGACCACGTGCTCCCTGGAAGCAGAGCAACAATCTGCAGAGTCAGGAAGGAAACATGCAACTTAGATCGGATGGAGGTGCAGATAAAATGTTGGCAGTGTAGGAGAAACAGGAGTTGATTCTGTATCTGCACTTCAGAGATAGTTGGCAGATAAAGTCCTGAGAAGGTTTCTGGTATTTTCATTATAGAACATGTTATTATTATTATTATTATTATTATTATTATTATTATCATCTTTGGTGTTAATTGCTCATGTTCAACTTTGCTATTAGGTTTTCTTTTTTTTTTAAACTCAGCTGTTAAAACATTGCCTAAATTGCCTATGAATATGGTATGATATTTATGTGGGGGAGGGGCTGAAGGTCTGATGGGGACGGTAGCTGCAGGGATGAATAAATCATGGATGGCCTTCCCTTTGATTAAATATGTGTGCGCTTGTGTCGACGCTTATGTGTGTGTCCATTCGGGTTGATTCTGGTAAAGACGCAGTTTAATCAATCAGCTGATGGCGGCTCTACTGGGAACTGATGAAGAACTGTGATTTGAAAGAATCTGTGAAAAGCAAACAGGAAGAGGAAATTAATACAGATGTGGCTTTTGGTTTGTATTTATTAAAAGGGATTTGCTGATTGATTACACAGGAAAGTCTTTGGGTGCAAACGATCTCATTACTTTAACGTTGAAAACATTCTTCTTGTAGTAGATGCCCTTTGCGTTATCACAGTCGCTTGCTTATCTTTTCTAATTTCCTCAAACATTTAAGCGCTCCACTAATGTTACCATGCGTTGTCATTGTGTCTTGTATCAGGTTCAAGTGAATTTGTGAATCTGTGGACTTTGTTTAAGATGCACAAGATCTTAACCCACTTCTGTGTGTGGATATTTACACACCACTAAATTAAAACAAGTTGCACCACATAAACTAGTTCTTAAGTAGAAATTATTTTGACTAAATATTTACATTCTGTAACCGCCAGATGTAACTTTAACTGAACTGACAAAACGTGAGCTTATTAAAGTGAGAATAAGAGCTAATACAAAATATGATCTGACAAAATGATGTTAACCAATATTGCAAACTGAGAGGATTTTAAAAACGATTAAATGCTAAATGCTGGTCACACTAAATTACATCATTGGTTAAATTTGCATAATTGTTAGATGTCAGATGTGACTTGGAAACTCTAAACTGATCTCAGGTGTGACTTATTGAATGTGTTTGTCTGTTTGTGTGATGGACCTGTCCAGGGTGTGTCTCTGCTTTTCACCCATTGCATGCTGCTTGTCCCAGCCATCCCATAAGATGGATGGATGGACAGTACAGGAAGGAAAGAGTGATTAAAATAGAGTCAAAGTATCAGAACCAGATCTAGATAGAGAGATCAATAGATGGACGAGTGGATAAGGGGAGGAGAAGAAAAGGAGGAGATGGAACAGGGGAGGGATGGTGTAAGGGTTATGTCCTCTTTACACTGTGGACCTAAGGGCCAATCATTACACCATCTATGCCTGGAAATATTCACTTATTGATCAGTAGTGGGGCAGGTGGTGAGCTTAGGGGTTGTTAAAGATGCATGTGGTGTGAGGATAGGGTTACCATTGTCCTCTGAAGGCATAGTGTTTGTACCATTCTCCTTCCTGAAATATACTTTCAGTGGATAGAAGTTCCAGTGTTTTTTGTTTGTTTTAAAAACTGATATAAACTGCCCTTGTGATTGTCCTTGAACAAATCGTTTAAGCAGGAAGTTGAGTCATGTCCTACGCAGTGAACCACATGACATGCCATGGCAGCTGTTTCTGTCTCACTTCTTGCCCTTTATTGTGCATTACCCAACCCCTTTTCCTCCCCCTGCCCAGAGTAGGAAAGAGTTGAGATGTTAAAAACGGGATGATTCACAGCTCGGTCACCTCATTCCCAGCTGTCATTTTCTCATCAGCAAAAGTCAGGTGTGAAAGCGGGCATTTTCTGAAACAGCTTTGTTTTATGAGACTGATTGTCACAGCCGACGTTGTTGGACAGGCTGCGGTCAGTGTGCTGATCCATAGTTTACACAGTTGTTGCACAGCGTTCTGTTGTCTGGTGTGTATCTGCACATGTGCGTACGTGTGTGTGTGAGAGTTTATGAACAAATATTCAGGTCTGTTTGTACACTCATGTCTCAGTTAAAGTCTGCATGCTTGCACATGTTTTCCCTTGCATGTATATAGTATGTGTGTGTGCGTGTGTGTATGTTTGTGTGTCCAGGTCAGAGGTCACAGTCTTGCCTCAGGGTAACAGAAGGCCTAAAGAGCCCCTGGCCCCCATGCTGATCCTGTAGAGCCACTGTCTATACAGCAACAGCCTCTCGCTGCTCTCAGCGGATGCCTCACAGATGTCAAAGGGTGTGAGCAGGCAGAATAGGAGAGATCAACTGAAATGGTCCTGAACATAAATAATAGAAATGTTTAGGGGTGTATTTGATTCAACATTTTGCAAACTTTATTAGCCTTCAAAGGCCCACGCCTGGAAAATTCCAGGGAAGGGTTGGGTTTGAAAAAAGTTTGTATCCATTGTTAAATGTTTCAGTTGCTCTTTAAATTTAAGTGTGAAAAAGCTTCGGCCCCCTTAAGCGCATTGTTTGGATGATGTGCTGTCACATTGAGACCGTTTACAAATGGAGCTTGTGTGGCCATCACATTAATGTCTGATCTGCTTCTTAGTCTTCTATCTATCTCACACATCTCTCCTTTTTCAGTGAAAGTCCTCTCTTTTTTTTTAAAAACAAACAAAACAGGATTTCAGGAATTCTCTTTGGATTACAAATTACATTTTGGCATATGTTTCTGTATCTTGTTTGACTGTGTATTGGTGTGTTTACATGCTGCTTTTGCTGGGTGTTTCCTGTAACAAAGAAAAGGCAGCCTCATTTTCAACTAAACGTCAGAGGACTTTGGAGTAAAATATTTTTATTTGAAAAGGTTTTTAGCGACACAAGAGTTGGGGAATTTGGTAACCCATCAAGGAGCATGCATCCTGCATTAACACACATGTAAATTGACTACAAGGGATTTTACAAGCTGAAAGTGCAAGGCATGAGTAAAGGCTTAATATTTTGGGACTTCATGTTTTAAGGTAATTTATAAAGATGCGATGGATCAACATCCTTTGGCGTAGCTATTTGCCTTTTTTGGACGGTTTCTTTCTTGATATTTAGAGAAAGGATGCTGGTCTGAATATTGGTTACATGTGTGATGTATTGTTGTCCAGTCTGTCTCTCACTCTCAATCTGCATGTATGGGAAACTGAAAGCAGGGATATGACTCCTGAGAGAGGGGGAGGAGTGAAGGAGGATGGGATTATGTGTATGGATGGGGTTTAGATGGGGGAGGGGTGGACAAGATTGTGGAGAGTGTTGGGGTCACTGCACATGATCCCCTCAATGAACACATGGGTCCGAGTGTAGTGTAATGAGGGTCCTGAGTGTGACTGTCTTGTGTCTGTGATGATTAGCTGGAAAAGCAAGGATGATTTCTTTGACAGTGGAGGATGGGGTTATAAATCACTATTTCAGCGGTTTTGACAATGTTATTGTTCGGTAATTGTGCCATGGCTCTTTGGACAGTAATGTCATCAGCCTCAGTGCCAATTAGCAAATGTTAGCAGGCAAACACGCTAAACTGAGATGGTGTACATTATAGCAATTTAACATCAGCACCTTAGCGGTATCATTCTGAGCATAGAATGAAGACGTTAACATTTAGCTCAAAGCACCGCTGTGTAGGCCTGCAGCCTCATGGAGCCACTATCACAGTTGTAGACCATCACATCTTTGTTATACTGAGGCAACGTGGCAGAGGCCTCCACAGATGCACAAAGGCGCTCATGCTCATGTTTGTTGCAGTATGCTCTGAAATGCTAGCAGGCGTACAAACAAAAACAGTGTTACGGCATAAACCAACCTCCTCAATGCCGAGGAGGAATTGTAATTAACTGTAAACTCATATCTCTCATGGAAATACTTTATCGCCTTTATACAAGTCCTGTGATGACAAAGTCAAGTATTATAACTAAACAAAGATTGAATATCCTGTAAACAGTATAATGTACATTTTTAAGACAACCAGTTTTAAAACAATTTAAAAACAAATTGTCTTTGTGAAATCCTCTCACATGTTAACAGGGCTTTTATTAGTAAATTATTTGTACCCCCAACCACACGCCTCGTGGAAAATCATAAACCAAGCATTATTAGCCTTGTTTTAGGCTACAGCCCACTACGTTTCCACTTTAAAACGCTTATCTTTTGTTACGTTTACACTGAGCGTCCAAAAACGAAGGAGTAGAAATGCTACCGAAGCGAGTTAAGTTTGAAAACTCTGTGGTTACCTCATAGTGGACAGACGTAACCACATTAAAATTATGACGTAGGCACCCTCGTTGGCTACTTGATTGGGTCTTAACAGCCTTGATTATTGATCGACTACCAGTTCAAACATGGTTAACTGATTACAGGCGTTGCCGATCTTGTTGTCTACAATAGCAGCTGTTGTGCAGTTAAATTCTGCTTTTTATAATTCTACTACTGCCGACATGCGGAGGAAGCAGCTGTTATTAGACTAATTTAGGAGCGGCTTGTCTTACGTCTGAAGACACGGTTTGCGGCTTTGAGGAGGGCAATGGACACCAAACGGATGACTTTCCTTTTCTTAATAATGCTTCATTTGTTCTGCACAACTATTGTGAAGTCCACAAAGAAACTGTAAACAAACAAAAGCATGAATGTTCTCCAGTTCGACAGGGACTTCAGCCACCCGGCAGAGCTACAAGTGTGAAAACAGACAATGAAACAGAAGAAACAGTGAAAGACGTGTGCTAACCAAATTTATTGACCCATATTCTAGTAAACTTTGATTTGTAAGTGTTCATTTTAAAGTAAATTTGATGTGTATGTGAGCGATAGAGCAAGACCTGCAGCCTTGTAACTTAGTCTGAAAAATAAAACTTCTCAAACCTTTATGGAGGAAGATTTTAGAGGAAGATCTTAAGTCAAACACTACCTTTCATTATTAAAGACTACTTTAATACTCAAAAACATAGTAATGTGGATGTAGCCTTAATCTGTTTGTCAGGGTGGGTTCTGAGGCAGGCGCAACCCAGGTGCATTATCTACTCGTGTATACAACCTGGCAATGTAAATAACACAATCACACACACACACACACGCACGCACACACACTTAGGTTATGCTATGGTGTCCGGGTCCATGTGGGTATTTCTCTAGACACCGTCACGCTCATCACCCTGATATCTCCCAAACGGGCCCAGACTGTGGCGGCAAAACATACCCACAACCACTCATATTACACACGCACAGACACGCACACACACACACATACACACACACACACACACACACGCACACACACACACACACACACACACACACACACACACACACACACACACACACACACACACACACCATGTCTAATGTGGGTTTACTTAAAGATGAGCTTGGCAGTGAAGAGCCAGTCTCAATCCTGCTGACTCAATCCTGAACAATGAAGTGAGATAAGGGTAAAGGGCAAACAGATGAAAGCATTACTCAGTCATGACATTTTATATGTGTCAAATTTGGGATGTGTGTGACTGCTGGGGACATGCTGGAGATTATTCAGCTGTGACTTACTCAATCACTGAACTTCTTAGAAACAGATCCGCACTTAAAAATGTTCAGGGCTGTGACGATTTGTTGAGGACACCCAGACAACATGTCCTTGTTTTCTTGTCTATTTTTATATTATAGATAAAATCTTTTCATACAAAGATGCTTTTTATTTAAGGGAAAGATGAAGGGAATGAGGGAATGAATAATTAAATAAATAAAAAGGGCTGCAACCAAGGATTATTTGTAATTGTTTGACCTTAAATGTTAGAAAAAAAATTAGGTAAACATTTCTATCACAATTTCCAAAAAGCCCGAGGTGACAAATGTTTTGTTTTGTCCAACCAATAGTCCGAAACCAAAGATATTCAATTAAATATACAGTTTTTATCGCAGGAGAGAAAGAAAAGCAACACATCCTTATAATGAGAAGCTGGAGCTGGCGAATGTTAAGCATTTTTATTTAGAAAAATTATTGAAATCGAATATCAAAACATTTACCAATTATATTTCTGTCGACTTATTGTTGAGTCAACGAAACATTTGAGCTTTAATCCGAATTTATTTATCATATTTGAGATTAAAGAGGCATAGTATTGTGTTAGGAAATATTATCTCATTTAATAATGAGGTATGTGCCATCTGCATTGACTGAAGTGAAATAAACATGAACAGATACAGACGTTTCTGTATCTCAGCCACATTTCAAAATTATTTGTATTGCGTGACTGGTTAGTAGTAGTATGATACTTCTTGGTGAAAGATGGCCCGGGCCCCTAATCGTTTTGTTTCATTGCTGCTTATATTTTACGTCTTGTGAGGTGTGCTCTCCCTGAAGAATCATTTGAATCAGTCTAAGTTGGCTGAACATAATGTTTAGGCACATGGGCAGGTTGGGAGCCGTCCAACTCTCTCTGGCGGTATGACATCTTCACAGACCTCCCACCTTACACCCTGACACCTGCCACTGTGTCTGCACATGGAGGGGGGAATGATGGGTATCACCTCAACTCCTCGACATAAACCAGAGCAGCTCAGGAATGTCGAGCTATAAGAGGGATCAGATCTTATCTTTTCTTTTCTTTCTTTTTACTCCGCGATATGTTCTTCCTCTTAAATCCCCTTTTGTTTAACGCGTGTTTGCGTTAGCTTAACACCGTTTGGTCAGGGTTTCTCATGTGGGCCACCAGTGGTGTGTAGCAGGTGTTATTTCACGTGAGATGTCTTGGCTTTGGGTGGCTATTGGGGGTTTTCACTCATTAAGGTGAAGGGGAATCATTCCTGAGGCAACGCACGGCTGCACCTCAACAGAAGCTCTTGTCAGGGTAGAGAAGAAAATAGAAGGTACAGCTGTCTGGCAGTCTGGGTGGTATGAGCTGGTAGTTTTAGTGTCAGTGTGTCATGATGGCAAGGATGAAAATGAGGACCAAGGTTTTTTCTTACACTGGAAGAAAACGAGATATTGAGTCAGGGCAATTGCTATTGTCATGGCGTAAAATGAGCAAGAAGTTGGGATGTAAAAATAGGTGTGATGTGTTGCTGCTGTTATGGCCTGTTGATGAGTGTCTGTGTCTACGTCTCTTACTTCTCATGCAGCGCTATCAACTTGCTACACTGTATTTATAGTCAAAATACTTCCCAGCCTCAGAGATAACTTTAATTTAAGTGTACACATAACAAGGTAGATATGAGGCGGGCTGGTGATGGGAAGCTTTCCACACAGGCATTGCTAGCTTTTTTACTCCTACGCCATTGTTATAATCGCTGTTTATGTAGGCAGCTATTGTTGTGGCACCCAGTTTAAGGTTGATCCCTCTCACTTTTTTTCCCCACCTTATAATCTTCTCTTTATTCTTCGATCTCGCTCCTTTGCCTCTGTTTCCCCATGTCTCGCTTCCATGCATATGCCATGGCTGACAGTGTTGGGTGGAATGTGGCTCAACATTCGGTTTTTAAATAGCATCCTAGCCTGAATCAGCCGCTCCTAATAAGGCAGAGGGCTGTGACACTGGCCCCAAAATATCATCACCTACCTCACTGAGAATAAAACTTTTCCTTGCTTTGATAGTGAAGGATGGTCTGTGATCAGCTGTTAGTACAAACAAGACAGACGCCACAGAGCTGCTTTGAATCAACCCAAAGTCAAGATAAGATATTTAACTCTAGAAGGTCTCAGCAGGACTTTTTATAGCTTGAGCTGCAGGTGTTTGTACTTTACAGTAATGGTGGCTTAGGTCAGCTGAGGCTGGAATGTGCCCCCAGTAACATGTAAAATAATAGTGTTAATAATAGCGTTTAATCCTTGCAACTACTTTTGGTTCTTGTTCACACCGAACCAGAGAAGCAAACAAGAAGTTATACAGACTGACAGGTAACTCGTTGATTAGACAGTTTTGGCGATTGTCCTCCTGCATCATGAGTTTATCAAGACCCACGTGGGGAAATCCAGTTCTGTTAACTGAAGTTTATGCAGCACTTCTGTGTATATATATATATATACAGTATATATATATTAATGTTCTTTTGTGTCACAAAGAGATTATGAAGAAATAATGATTAATATAATTATTTGACTGCAAATGCTATGAAAAATGACTAACAGCTAGAGACTGTACAAAAGCCCCGCTGCGTGAACCCAGATGGCTGGTGTGAACATCGGGGAGTGCACGGACAGCACATGAGGCGTCTGATTTGGAGCTAATTACTGCAGGATCGTCACACACACTTTTTATTGGAGTTAATGAACCAACAAAATACACGGAGTTGGTTACAAGCACAGCAGTTTTACCAGCTCTTGTTGATTTGCATAAGTAGGTCATAGTGACGAACTTTTACAGATCAAGTAGGATCGCTTCCTGAACAGATTTCACAATCCCAATCAGTTATCACGTTAAAATCCCAGAATCATCTTGTTGGTTTGCTTGCTTTCACACCACAAAGGAAAAGCAACAGAGTCTGCTTGGTAGACTCACTTTTTAAAGCAGTCTCGGTTCAGTTGTTTGTTATGCACCAGGGTTTGATTCACAGCTTTCACACCGGCCCAAATAAAACCGTACTAACTGGGGAAACGGATCTGGGTTTGTTTTAACCGAACCAAACGGACTCACATGAGATGTTTAGTTTCTGTCATGAACCTATGACACACACTACTGTGAGATCAGCAGTCAGTCTTTTATATGTATTATAATTAAATGTTCATTGTGATGTTTCTTCAGGATCCTGGTGGGGGCGCCACAGGCAGCGGGGCAGGGCCTATTGAGGGGCAGCCGGCCCGGAGCCTTGTTCAAGTGTCCAATCACACCGGAGGAGTACGACTGTGAGAGGGTGGATATTGATGGAGATGGTGAGTAAAGTTGAGCTGAAATGATGAGTAAGCAGAAATTATCCTCGCAGCTACTCAAATGGGAATATTTGCTTGATTTCTTGTTTTTATTATAGCTTTTCTTGTGTTTTGATAGTAAACTGAATACTCAGATAAAACAACCAGTTTAAACACGTGAACTTATATGCTATAGAAACATTGTTTATATAATTATTATATTAAGTATTTTGTACTATTTTCTGATCTTTTATCGACCAAATGATTAATGAATTAATTCAGAAAAATAATTTGCAGATTAATGGGTTGTGAAACAACTTTATTTTCCTGACTTTCCATAGAGATTATCCTTGACTTCATTTTGACTATTCTGTGACATCAGAATAAGCTTTTCTAGATTACTTCAGTTACTTGTTGTGAACGCCATTATACCTTTTTATTCAAACGCGTCTAACGAATGTTGCCATTAAAATGTACTGACTCTAAATTTGAATAGTATTTTGTGATTCGTCATCTATAATTTGAACTTTAAAACTCCATTGAATAACAAAGTGCTGTTTGCTTCCTGTGGCTCGGATCCTAATTGCATTACAATATGGAAACTCCTATGGTTGCTATTTCCTTCTTTGTTTTCCCTTAGTGAATCTGAACAAAGAGAGCAAAGACAACCAGTGGCTAGGAGTCACTGTCAAGAGTCAGGGGATTGGAGGAAAGGTGGTGGTAAGTGAAGACCATATCCTGTAAAAGGAAGCAAGCTCTGTCTTGTGTTTGAAAATAAAAGTGTTGGTCTGCTTCTCACGCAATGATTTGAGAACATAGAAAGGATATTTTCACGCTTGGTTCATGTGTTAAGTTGTACTAACATATAGACCTTTATGTATAAGGATGAATACTAGAGTTTCTGCAAAGTCAGCAGTAACAGCTCAGTAAATCCCAATAATCAATCGTCTAATGCCATTCCCTGTCCCTCACCAGACCTGCGCTCACCTGTATGAGCTCAGGCAACGCGTGAGTAAACCAGAAGAGACTCGTGACCCCATCGGACGCTGCTACGTCCTCAGTGAGGATCTGACAGAGCGAGACGACCTGGACGGAGGGGAATGGAAGTTCTGCGAGGGCCGGCCGCAGGGACACGAGCAGTTTGGCTTCTGTCAGCAGGGACTTTCCGTCAGTTTCAGCCCAGATAACAACTTCATATTGTTTGGGGCTCCGGGAACTTACAACTGGAAAGGTAAGGTAGAGGGCTGGATGACGGAAACATGGCTGTGAAAAGGCAAACATGTTTGTTTGTTTTTTCATCCGAATCTTTGGTCGGACAATGTGTTATTTTTTGAAAATCTGTGAGCTATTTTTGCTTTTACGACTAAATTGTTAGCAAACAACTGCAAAGGTACACTTCCTGTAGGCCGGTATGAATTCAATTAAATTCCCTGACAATTTTCAGTGGATATAAAGAAATAGTGTTGCAACTAATGTAAGCTAGAGAAGAGAGCCAACCCATGTAAGCTGACTAATTAAAACAGTACAATTAACAGGACAGTAGAGTTTGAGATTTAAAAAATCAAATTGATTTATAAACCAATCTCGTGATTGGACATTATGCAGAGCTGCAACATGCACCTAATCACAGAAAGCACTGAGATTTATCTGGTGCAGTTATCAGAGCTGGATTGATTCATTTTGTCTGCCACGTGAAAAAAATGTGTAGTGTATTCACAGTGGAAGTGACAAAAATAAAGTAGACTTTTTGAGTGTGCTGTCAATGAACACGACTCACTTGTAAGGCAAAGCCTAAAAGAAATGAAGGAGCTGCTTATAGCTGTTAAAAAAGTAAATTAATTGTGAATGGTGGTGAAATAGCTACAAATTTGTAAATCTGAGGAAAAAAACTTTGCTGTCTCGTTTTTGAAGTTTAACTTTGAGTTGTCCTCTAAAATCTCTTGTTTTATGATGTCCAACGTTGCATGTGCATCGTATAATTTCCTGTTAGTCTAAAATGGTAAAGTATGTTGACTTTCCACTCTACAAACAGTATACTATGACAAGTCTACATAGAGTACATAGAAGTATTAAGTAGTAGTGCATGTATGCAACAGGTAAGACGAGTGCTTGTATTCTGATGACAGCTGTGTGTGCTTGTTGCTTTGCTGTGCCCTCACATGTTTCCATTCCAGGTGAGATGCGCGTCCAGCTCCTAAACCAGACTCTGCTTGATCTCGGTTACTATGACGACGGGCCCTACGAGGTGGCAGATCAGAAACAACTTAATGCCCAGCTCATCCCTGTGCCCTCCCACAGTTACCTGGGTAGGATTAGCCCTCCCTGCTCACTGCTGCCTGTGCACAGGAGAGAAAGAGAGGGCCGGTGGAGGGTGACATCAGGGCTCAGGCTGGACTCCAACATGGCTGCCAAAACCACAGGAGCTAGAAACAGTAGCAGCTGCCAAAATGCCTCAAACTGCTCATTCCCTGTGGAATATTCCTGGATGAGCCTATCTGTGTGTGACTCACAGAGTCTTGAATGTTACTCCAATTTTTTTTTTCACGCATTCCCACGTGAATCTGGGTGGACATGTGAAAAATGGCCAGAGCTTTCTGCGGCCTGGCATGACTTCTTATGATACCAGCATTTGCTAAAGTTTGGCCTTCCTCCCTTTCTTGAGCAAACAAGGGAAATATTTACCAAAAATAAATTAACCCAACAACAATGACGTTATCCTCATTCCATTTACCGCCCTCTTCCCAGAAACAAAGTATAGAAAAACATGTCACAACTTTAAAGAGGGTGGTGTACAACCAGTAGAAGTGCAGTCTGTGCCTGAAACGTCGACCCTCCACCAGGTACCCAGTGGTTTTGTTGGACCGCTGTGGCACCACAACGACAAAACACCAATCAATCACAGCTTGTCTCACCTGCACCTCCCTCTCCCCTTCTTTTTTCTCTTTTTTCACCCCCCCACCATTTCACCACCCCTTCACTCCCCTCCTACACTCGTACTCTGTCTCTCTTTCTCTCTCCTCTCTTTTCCTGTATTGGGCCATAGGGCTCTTGTTCATGGCTAGCCCCGTTGAAGATGCACTGCTGTACAAAACTCTGGAGCCCTCCAGCCGGCCCACAGCATTTGAGGATGTAGCTCCTAATAGCTACTTAGGTTTGTAGGCGTGAGGTGTTTTTGTTTGGATCGGACTGGGCTTGTAGTGGAAGTAGTCCTCCTCCGTTTTCGTCTTAATCCTTTCTGCTAATTCCAGATAGATTTTTAGTGTGTAATCTATGTACTAAATGGGACCGTATCACCTGCACTGTGAAAAAGAGACAGCCATCCCAAACTTTAATTTAATTTTTTTTAATTTAATTTAATTTAATTTAATTTAATTTAATTTAATTTCTTTAATTTTTTTTAATTATTTGTCACCTTCGCCTTCTAGCTATTGATTCGATAATGGCGAGGAGATGGTTGTCTTTTTGAGTAGCAGCGGGGTGTTTCTCTGTTCTGTCTATAGATTTCTGTCGTCTGTAGTGTGTTGAGTCAGTCTGCATGTGTGTGTGTTGGTACACAGCTTCCTAGGTGGTGGTGGTTTTCTCGTCAGTTGCCATAGTTTTACTAAATCGATTTACCAAAAAAATGTTTTATTAACAAAGAAGACAAAGAGTACATGCTTTCTAGCGGCTCTGTGAGGCTGTACTTAGGCACAGCATGCTATTATGCTCACAATGCTAACATGCTGATGTTTAGCAGGTATAATGTTTACCATGTTCACCATCTTAGAAGTATATCACCATGTTAACATTTGCTAGATAGCTTTAAAAACAAAGTACATCTGAGGACAGCGGGAACGTCATTAGTTTTGCAGGTTTGGTCATACACCAAAGTAAAGGACACATTAACATCTCAACCTCATGTTGGCGCTAGATGAAACGTTTAGATCACCAAAGTTGATGCAATTCATCCTGAAGGGATCATGAATATGTGTGTACCAAATTTCATTGCAAACCATGTGATAGTTGTTGACACATTCTATTCAAAACCACAAATGTAAAACTCATGGTAGCGCTAGAGGAAAAGTAAAGAGATTACGAAAGCTCATTCTCTGGGGACCATGAATGTTTAATGTCTCTACAGAATTGTACCCCAATCCATCTATAGATGTAGAGATATTTCATTGAAAATTTTGACCTGCTGGTGGCGCTAGAGAGAAAGTCAGGAGAATACCAAAGTCAGTAGGATTCTTCCTCTGGGGATCATGAATGTCCGCACAAAATGTTATGGCAATCCATGAAGTAGTTTTTGAGATTGTTCTGTCTGGACCAAAGTGATGGATTTAAGTTTGTTTTTGTTATGAATCTCTTGGTATTTAGTGTCCATGTGTAACGACGCCTCGTCTGCTTAACACAACCGTTTTTTTTGTGATTGTTCCAGTTATTACTTATCACTAAGTGTGTGGATCTGCCATAAATCTCTTTATTCACATACCTCCAAGCCTGCTTACCCTCCCGATCTCCACATTGAGCCGTCTCCATGACAACACTAATTCCCACATGACCTTTTTGGCATTCATTTAAAACTCACATGCTTCCATTGATCCTAACCAGATGATATGCCACACCTTTGCATGCTTACTAAAAATGACAGACAGTGTTGTCGCTATTTCTGATAGTTTTCATCATCAAATGTCACAGGATTCTAACTGTTATATTATGGTTAAATACATTAATTACATTACAAAGAGCAGTATAAACACAAACGTCCTTTTTACCTCCATCAAGGCCAAAATAAAATCCTGCAGAGAATAGAAAGAATCTCTTTATCATTTGGCTAAATGGAGTGTTATGTCAAAGCCAAGTTTTCTGGAGTCTTGATGGTTGTTCAGGTTTTCAGCAATTGAGGAAATTGTGTCTGTACCTTTGTTTCGTATACTGCTGAAGTCAAAACAGTAGTCATGCTCATCATTTTGACAAATTTTGGTCTTGACCTTATGTTGCTTAATTTTTCAAAAATAATAAAGAAAAAAAACCTAGCAAGAACAAATAAATAATCTGTTTTTATTTATTTCAGTTTGAATTGTTCGGACCAGTTAAAAAAATATTTATGAATCTAGTTGTAAATGGAAAAGTAAAAGAGTAAATAAAAATAAAATAATAAATAAAAGTGCAAAGTGTTGCAATATGACTTAGCAAAAACACATATTTCACATAGATCAAGCTTTTGCCACTGAATATGATGCATGAGACAATACTTTACAAATTAAAAATGAATGGGAATCTGAATACATACGAATGAAATGTATAATAAGGTAAATACCCTCTTTCATGTGAATAGTTGGAAAGACAGAGTAATAATTTAACTATCGGTTTAGTGAGGCACCTTCCACAGGATAATAGGTAAACCGATTAAAGTATATTACATGGAATAAAATCCCACAAGATTTAAATTATATGTTAAACATTTGAAGAAAAAAAAAGTAAACGGTAAGGCTCAATGTTGAGCTTGAAATGCAGTTGTGGCTACACACACAGAACATGTATAAGCAGGTCAAATATTTTAAATTAGAACAGGATACAACAAAAATAGGCAATGCAGTATAAGAAATATATAAAGTAACACTGAAGGCAGAAATAAAAGTACAAACATTAACACACAAAACACATCTATATTTGTGCAATATCACATCTAGTGATAGTGCAAAGACTTGAATGAGGGTAGTGCAGAAACATTACCGTTGTTGCAGGGCCCCTTTAACGACCGTTTTCCTTCCTTAAGCTTTCATTCCCTATTTAGCTTTATAGAGACGACCTTGTAGCGAGCCCGTGTGTTAAAAACCGCCCTGTGTGGAAAAAGTAGGACCTTTTGTCTCCCTCCGTTGGTTTTTACAGGACTTGCGATGCAGACTGCTGCATTCTTCACCTGCCACCCTGGAGCTGCTCACTGTTTGTCTCTGTTGTGTCTCCCCCTGCATGTTTACTCAGGACTAACACATCATGTCCTGATTGATCATTTCACACCCTGCCATCTGCATGTTTTTAAACCAGTGGAGCAAATGCATGCGGTTGCTCTCTGTTCAGGTGAAATGTTTGATATGACGTGTTATTTTTCACATCTTGATAAGAAAATTTCAACACACATCTTGCTTTGAAGCAAAGACACAAACACACACACACACACACACACACACTCCCTCCCCCTTCCACTTGTTCAATCCTTTGCTCTGCCTGATTTATATGCAAGCACACATTCCTTTACACACACGCACGCACACACACACACACACACACACACACACACACACACACACACAAGCATACACTTCCACACAAAAGAGTGGTTTGCTTTAGGTTATAAATCTGATTAACTTCCACCAACTATGTTTATATCCTGCCTTCACTTGAGGCAACTGATACAGAGCAGCCGCAGCATCATGAATCTCACGGGACATTAGGTGAAGCCCCATACATCTCCTTCTGTTAACGTCACGACTCACAACCAGCCTTTCCTGCTCTTACCAGTGGACACGTCTCCGTGCCGGCCTCCAGCAGTCTTCAAACACATGCACACAGGACATTTGCACCCATCATGAGTTTGGCATAAAATCAATAGTCACTTAAAGCGCACATTTCATTAGTAAGAAGATGAGCTGGACACGCTACACAGAGAGGAGATGAGCATCTGAGCTCCACGGTCAATATTAACCCCTGACCCTTTCCTCCATCTTGTTCCACATCTTCCCCTCCGTCCTGCCTTCCGTCTTCCAGGGTTTTCTGTGGACTCGGCCATGGGGATCATGAGCCTCGGGGAGCTGACCTTCGTGGCCGGTGCACCTCGAGCCAATCACACAGGGGCAGTGGTGCTGCTGAGGAAGGACAACGTGTACCGACTGGTGCCCCAGCACATCTTCTGGGGGGAGGAGCTGGCGTCTTCATTTGGGTACTCAGTAGCTACGACGGATCTCAACAGGGACGGGTGAGGAAATGTTGGATGAGGAGTCAGTTGAGATGATCATCAGACATAAGTATTTTCTGAAAAATATATCCAAGTGTCAAAAATAAAAGTGCTCGTTAGGCAGAATGGGCCCCGTTATACTCGTATATCACTGGAGAACTAGTATGTATGACACTAACATATGACATATGCCATTATATAGAGCTAATTTAACTACCTTATATTATCTTGCATAGTTTAATCTATGACAAAGCATCATATGTTATAAATTGATTGAATCCTATACTGAAAAGTATAACCATGGCTGTGAAATAAATGTAGTGGACTGAAATAAGCACAGTATTATGCATTACATGCATTTTAATTGAACAGAAATATTATGTAGCATAAAATGGAAATACTCAAGCAAAACACAAGTACCTCAAAAGTACAGTCGGAGTAAATGTACTTAGTAACATTCTATGTGACCGTGGATGAGAGGCGGTGTGCTTAAAACAACTCAATAATAAGTTTGAGGTCCACCAAAAACTAAATTCAGTACTTAAAAAAAAAAAGTAATATTCATTTCTAATTCTCTGTTTCTGTCCCCAGCTGGACAGATTTGATTGTCGGAGCTCCTAATTTCTTTGACCGTAAGGCAGAGATTGGTGGAGCTGTGTATGTGTACCTAAACCCCTTCGGTCACTGGGACGATCAGGCTCGGCCCATCCGTCTCAACGGGACCTACGACTCCATGTTTGGAATGACAGTCAGCAATGTAGGAGATCTGGATCAGGACGGATACGGAGGTAAGAGCAAAGGTTTTTTATTATAATACAATAATGTAAAGGAACTGATTCTGTTAAATTTCTTCTGCTGCTGTTTAAAACAGATGGGGATTTAAATGGTTTTAATCCAGTTAACATAACTAAAGTTATAGTTGAGCAGCAGCATGTTTCCCTTTGTGTCCTTTTCTGGTTCTTTCAATATGAATTAGAAATAATTAAATGATATGTTTGAACACTTAAAAATATTTTTTGAATTATTTCCATATCTGTTCAGATATTGCTGTGGGGGCACCGTTTGATGGAGATGGCAAAGTTTTTATCTACAGAGGCTCAGATTCTGGAATTGAAACAAAACCGGCTCAGGTGAGTTTCATTCAACAGTTTTGGAATGAACCAACAGATGAAAAGAAGGATGAAATAGAATAAGAGTGAATGAGTGAATGATGACTGACCAGTGCCTCTAATCCCATCAGGTGCTGGACGGTCGTGACTTTGATGTGAAATGTTTTGGATACTCCATCTCAGGTGGTCTGGATATTGATAATAACCACTACCCTGATATTGCGGTGGGCTCTCTTAATGACTCAGTGGTTCTCTTCAGGTGAGAAAATATTTATTTAAAAACCCAAATGAAATCCTCAATCCGATAACTACATGCATTTGACAAACAAAAAGGCCCAATGTTTAATTTTTATTGTTGGATATACCATGATCAAATCTAAGCAAACATTAAAGACACATCAAATTAAAGTTTCATCCTAAATCTTACATATAATTGATTCTGCCTGACTCTTTGTGTTTTTGTGTGTCCCCAAGGTCTCGCCCTGTCATCCATGTGATCAGAGATGTATCTATCGACCCTCAGTTCATTGATCTGGAACAGCACAACTGCAAGGGCAGAGAAGGAGTCTGGTAAGAACTGATATGTTAGACAGGAACAGCTGCTCATGTATTTTTCCCTATGATTGTTTTTCAAAGTAATGTTTAATTTCAATCTAAGCTGTTGTTGTAACAGATCATTATTTTTCGCTCTCCACCGTCTGCCTCTTTTAGCATGGAGGTCAAGGCCTGCTTCACCTTCACAGCCCACCCAGAACACTACTCTCCACACATTAGTAAGTCACACCTTGCTTTTCAAGACCATTTTTGTTCGTGTCTCATGTGGGACAAGTCATTTCTATTTACAGTGGAAAGTAACCTTATCTGTGGGGTAACATCACACTTTATTTTGATTAAATCACAGCTGTGTAATACTGTATTCCCTCAGATGGGGGTTTCATATGTTTGGCCCCCAGTGGGCTCTTTAAGTGCTCTCTGTGTGCGTTCTGACATTTTTCCATCCCTCCATCTCTCTTCATGCATCGCCCCTGTTCTTACTTCCTTGAAGCACTTGTGGTGCACTTTGAAGCTGACACCGAGCGCAGGAAGTTGGGCCTCCCGCACCGCGTCAACTTCCTGGGCCACAGTTCCCTGGAGCCGGAGTACACCCAGATAGAAGAAGTGGAGCTGCATCGGCAGCGTCACCCTGTGTGCACCACTGCTACCTTCCAGCTCCATGTCAGTAACTTAGTTTAGACAATAACTGGTGGCTTTTGGTCTTGTTTTTTGTATTTTGTTTTACTCTTGTAGCAAAAGATGGAGTAATGGAACAATTTTATAGATAGATTACTATCCACCTTTTGAGTTTCAGAGCATTAAACAGTTTTTTAGAGAAATCAACACACAGGTTATATAAACAATTACACACACAACACTCATAGATGTACATAACACATTTAAACAGTTATGACAGTTAAACATATTACATTATATCCTCTGGATTCAGATCTTATTTAGCAGCACTCTGATTTTTGGTCTGCGTTTAAATGAAGGGACTATATCGCCTAATGGAGGGCAGAAGTTGGGAATCTTCTTATAAGGCAGTCAGAAGAGATGCTGTCTGAGCATGCTCTTGTTGCTGTTTGCTTGAAAAGAGAGTGCCACAGATTGGCTAATATTTATATTTGGATCTGATTATATATACTGTATATCATTTTAAGTTTTAACTGCTGAGCCAGGCCGTACTGCAGTACAGCATGACACTCTGAATCACTGATTTAAAAAAAACAGAAAGTAGTCTGGCTACTGGGTTTATCTGAGTCTACGAAGAAAGTAGATGCGCAGCTGTATCTTCTTACAAATAAATGATATATGAGGAGTGCATGATACAGTGGCATCTATCAGAGCACCCGGATAGTTGTATGAATAGACTTGTTTATTTTCTATTTTGTGAATTGCCTCTGGAAACAGCTGACAATCAGGAGGAATCTAAAAATACTTTCATCTGTCTTATTACTATTATCATACACCCACAAATAAACTCTTTGACCAAATCTGTTGTTGTCCATTAATCTTTTTTTATTCTCTGTCCTTGCAGGAGAACATCCGTGACAAACTGCGTCCGATCTCATTGGCGATAACACACACCATCAAGCGTGTGCCTCCACGCAGACACTCAGGTGCCAAGAGGCTGGAGAAGCTGGCCCCTGTGCTGAGTGTTTCCCCGTCAAACACGCTGCACTCTGAGGTCTGTAACCAAAAGGAAGCTGAAGTATTTTATGGCCGGGATTAATTTTAATGGGCTACACTTGCCTGAAAATTACTGTATAAAGAAGATTTATGAAACACATTCCGATCAACATTCTTTTCTGCAGTAACTCAGGTTTGTCAAGGCAAGTTAAAGCCAAAAAATATGACGTATGAAGCATATTTAGTTGGAAATTTGATTCTATTAACAACATAAACATGCAGAATCATACTTGTTGTAGAAAAAGACCCTGCTTGGTTGGATTCTGTTGTTAAAAGGTAATTACCTCACATGTACCTCAGTACTGCTGCAGTGAAGATCCTTTACACATAGTTTATGATTTGCAGAAAGCACAATTACCTGAGATGTTTTTGAGTCAGCATCCTTTCTCGAAGCTTGATGCTGAATCACCTTTTCACCTCCTCACACACATATCCACAGGCTGCATCCATGGTTTTTCATCCCATGCAGTTTTTCTCCCCTTGAACCCCAAATATCTCCTGCTTAATCAGCATAAGTGTAATGCAATAGAGCTACACAATTAATTGGTTGATTAGTTTCTTGATGAATGGTTTAGTCTAAAGAAATGGTCAAAATGTGGATGAAACAAATAAGCCTAATCAAAACCCCCAAGAAATTTAGCTTTCTTGTTTTAAAGGACTAAGAAAACCAGAAAATGTGAGAAGCTGGAACTTAAAAAATAACTGAGTTGATAATAACTAATTTCAGCATTTACCATGCTACTTAATTCAATATTGTATTATAAAAGCTTAACTAGATGTTGAATGTGCTTTGTGTTTTAATAAACAACTCTCGTTGACCCTGTGAAGGTGAACTTTCTTCGAGAAGGTTGCGGCAGCGACAAAATCTGCCAGAGCAACCTGAAGCTGCACTACCAGTTTGGAACGCGATCCCTGACCTCTGACCTCTTCACCCCTCTGCCAAAGTTAGTGTCTGATGAGCCCACTCTGTGTGAGTCGGTGCCAATGATGATGCAAACTGTTTTCTGAGAGAGTGTTTCATAGCAACCTATATCCTAACGCAAACAATTATGTGTATGTGGTCAGAAAATAATGCCTTTTTACTTTAGATTAAGGTACGCCTTTTGAAGAGTCTATTAATGGAATCGGATTGATTTATTAGTGGTTGATACACTATTTTATACGGCTTTAAGAGGAGATAGAAGTCTCTCAGGGATTTTTCTTTAAGAATAAAATCATGAGAATACTTTAGCGACCAATGATTTAACGTTCGTTTATTTTCTCGACAGCTTTAAAAGTGTGTTTTTCCCCACTCTCTTCATGTAGAGATGAGGATGATGTGCAGGTGTTCTCCCTGTCAGACCAGCGGTTGGTGGTGCTGGAGATCAGCGTCACCAACATACCCTCGAACCCGCTGCTCCCCGAGGAGGACGGAGATGACGCCCACGCTGCTCAGCTGCTTATCTCCCTTCCTAACTCTCTGTCGTACACCGGCTCCAGGATCCCACCACAGGTTGAGACAAAAAAAAAATATGTCATGGCGTTGAGGTGAATTCATAAACTAGAAACTTGTCTGTTTGTATTTCTGTTTTTGCTGATAGTATTTGTTTGATATCCTGATTGACTGTAGATGAGATGCCAAGCGAACCAGAATGGCTCTCAAGTTGAATGTGACCTGGGAAACCCTGTGAAACGAGATACTAAGGTACGGGAACAAAACGGTGTGAATTCAATTAAAGCTTGGAAGACTGTCAGGATTAAAAGATGCACTTTATATTCATAAATAAATATATATATATATATTATATATTTAATATTTATTTCAGCATAATTTCAGCATTAAATGTAATTATGTGTGATGAAATATCAGTTTATGTGTTGCTTTTTCAGCTGAAATTCTCCATCAACTTGAGTACATCTAACATCACAATTGAGACCACTGAATTGACAGCAGATCTCTTATTGACAACGTAAGCCCTCTACATCTCTTATTTAAGCGCAGATATTTGACTTGTTCATTCCAAATGAACGTTGATCACGGTGTTTGTTTTTGTTTTTGTCCTCAGTATCAGCGAGCAGCCTGAACTGCCACCGGTCACAGCTTTTGCTAAAGTTGTGATAGAGCTCCCTCTGTCTGTCATTGGGTGAGTTGATCCTTTTAAAACGGTTTCTCATCAATGTTAAAAACTGTGTGTGGCTTAGAAAGGCTTGTTGTGTCTGACAGTGTCACATGTATTATCTATCAGCATGTTCCATCTCTTCATTGATGCTACACTAAGATATGTGAGATAAACTGAGCATAATTTCATACACATTTCCACAAAACTTGGCCTCACATATTTTTAAGAATTGGAAAGGAAGTTCTGTGGGGTTGAACCATGTAGATGCATGAGTTTGAGTAAATAAAATGTGTCTTGCTCTAGAGAGATGTACTATAATCCCAGGCTTGCTTGTGGTATTTAACTGTACAGCTCCAATGTGCCTATAAACAGATAAATGCTTTATGAAGCTGTGTGAGTATGAATGCAGCTGCTCGGCCTCACAGATGTGATTGTGTTTTATTACAGTTTTACCCATCATCACCAGCTGTTCTTCAGCGGGACAGTGAAGGGAGAGAGTGCCATGACCAGTCTGGAGGACATCGGCAGCCCTGTGGATTTTGAGTTTGTGGTGAGGAATGTGTGTGTGTGTGAGTGTGTGTGTGTGTGTGTGTGTGTGTGTGCAGAACAACTGCATGTGTGTTTCGATTGCTTTCATGGCTACAGGAAGACACACATCTTAATATACTCTGTATGATATTCTTTTTTCTGTCAGGTTGCTAATCCTGGCCAGGCTCTGCAGATGCTCGGCTCAGCCTTCCTCAACATCATGTGGCCTTACGAGCTGGCCAATGGGAAATGGCTTCTGTATCCCGTCAGCTTGAATTTTGAGGGCCACCCAGACACACAGTGCACCCCGTCAGGGGCCTTGAATACTCTGAAGCTACACAGCTCCTCATCTGCAGAATCTCCACAGCCTGCCAATCAAAAGGTAAGCAGAGCAAAGCTCATTTTTGCCTCATGCCAAGATTATTATATATTATTTTAACACCACCAATACACACACTGCCACACAAGGTGCGGTTGATCAATGTATTTTGGCCTGGAAGGTTCCTAAAGATTAAACCTAAAGGTATCTCAGTTGCAACCATGTTAAGAGTTGGTTGAATGTTTTGAATGCAGCTTCAGTGCTTCCTTTCCCCTATCTCATTTAGCCCAAGAATCACAGGTCCATCATTTGTGAATTGGGAATTTTTCACTTTAATTATTCACAATGTGGGTATTCTGACCAACTTTTATTTTAACCTTAATTTTAATATTAGTTTGTGATTCAAGCCGGTATTGTTTGGGGGGAAATATATAATGCAATAGAAAACCTCTTCATTAGAGCTACACTCTCTTATCTTATTGTCAGTGCTTCTGAGAATTCAAGAATTTGCGCTGGAAATGTTACACATGTCCCGGGTTCGATCACCGATCCCGGGTGGTCCTTCTGTGTGGAGGTTGCACGTTCTCCCCGTGGCAGCGTGGGTTCCCTCTGGGTTCTCCGGCTTCCTCCCACAGTCCAAAGACATGCAGCTTATGGCTAATTGGAGACTCAAAATAATTGCCCATAGGTGTGAATGTAAGCGTGCATGGTTGTCTGTCTCTATATGTGCCCTGAGATAAACTGCCGACCTGTCCAGGGGGAACCCTGCCTTTGCCCAATGTCAGCTGGGATCGGCTCCAGCGCCCACCGCGACCCTAAATAGGATTAGCGGTTTGGATAATGAAATGGAATGGAATGTTACACATGTTTACAAAATGTGGAAATGTTACACATTTGTCAAACGACAAAAACACTCTTTTTCCTTCTTAAATATATTTTACATCCAGCTAAAAGAAAAGTGGTTAGAAAAGGAGAGCATTTTTGGACGCAGCTGCATGTAAACTAACATGTGGTTGTCAAGACTTTGACTTCAACATCATCCTCCTGCTCTATAAATCGACACTGTTACATCATGTCCTCGTGTTTTTGTCAAGCATAACTCCGTCATTTTTTCGAGACTCATCTGTCTCATCCTGTATGAATGTGTCACGACCGCCAGGCTGAGCGAACGCGTCGTTCCCACCCAGAGGAAGAAGGTCAAGTGACGACAAAAGGCAGCATGGGACGAACCACCCCAGCTGTGGCAGCTTCGGAGAGACGCAAGTCACTCAAACTGGTAAGAGGGAAAGGAAAATACAGATCGCACAAAAGACAAAATGCTTTGTTGCTTCTGCTTTTCACTGCTGTTATGGCTGCTGTCTCCAGGTCATTTGAAAATCAGCTCAGCTGTCATTTCTTTCTTTCAGGATTGTCTCCTGGGGTCGGCACGCTGCGTCCTCTTTCAGTGTCCCCTCCACAGCTTCTCCGGTCAAGCTGTCCTCAAGATCCATGCCAGGCTGTGGAACAGCAGCTTCATAGAGGTAAACAAACAACAACCCTGTCATCATTACATCAGCACCTCACTGCACATTACTCTCCATCTCAGCTTCAGTCCAGCTGTTACAGCTGCTGATGGCAGCTCACATAGACCACAAGTGAATGAATGATGACTACAGCATGATTAACAAGAGAGCTTTGATGTTAAGGCAGTCAGCAAACTGTGAACGCAGCTGTCAGCTTTGACCACTGAGTCACCTGCAACTGCTGTTTAACATGCAGATCCAAGAGGGACAGGACGTATAAAGCCAATATGATGTTTGCCTTAAACATCCAATAACATATTTTTTCTTCTGTGGTTTGACTTTTTTCCACATGAATCTCAATTCAATTTATTTACTTACTTTATATGGGTCCTTTTTTCATAATTTTAGCCATCGCTGCTATCATCTGTTATGACATGTATTATGGCCAAAACTGCAAAAATAAGTTTATAAAAGAAAATAATTTCCCTTCAAGTATGAAGGTATACTTAAAGGGATCACCAAAAATTGTGATCACATTTTATTGGCTATAATATTAATATCAGAGTGAAGTGTGCATTAGCTAAAAAAAAATAAATGTATAACTGTGTATGTCCCCCTTTCTCTGTCTGTCAGGAGTTTCCAACAGTCAGTGCTCTGGAGCTGCTGGTCCGAGCCAACATCACTGTGAAGTCCAGCATCAAACACCTGCTCCTCAAGGATGCTGCTGCTCAGGTACTCGGCAGACTTCAGAACATGGAGCACGCAACGTAACAAACAAAAAAACTGCACTACATTTTGTTCAGTAAATGTTCGTTGGTGTCACCTTTTACACATTGCTATCAGCAGTATCTAAAATACAAGGTTAATTGGCAATCTGCACATTTCTAAACCTCATTTAAATACACATATTATCATTACAGTCACGAGTGACTGACTCACTGATTAATCATTATGACGTGTAGTGATATATATCTCCTATTTTTCTCCTAATTTTGCATTTCGATTGCGTTCTCCCTTTCTCTCTCAGGTGCCAGTGATGATCTATCCTGAGCCTGGTCTCACTGACCAGTACTGGATCCCCTGGTGGATCATCCTCATAGCCGTCCTGGCGGGCATGCTGCTGCTGACTCTGTTGGTCTGCATACTGTGGAAGGTAACGCACACACAAAGGATAACTAACTGTCACTGCATTTTGTAACAGACAGTACTCTCCATAGGCCACCTTGTTCTATGTTTCAAAGTCCAAGTCAAAGTCCCTCAAACAATGCAAAAAGATTTGCTTTATTAGATTTAGATTCAGCCTATACATAAGAGGTTCTTACAGTTTAATTGACTTCATCCCTGTCACACCCACTGGCCATTACTCTGGCATTATGTCATCACTTTCTATGGTAGTCCAATTATTTCTATCCGCTTTGTTCTGTCCTATAATCATCTTATTCCTTCCAGCTCACTCTCATCTGTTCCTTTCCTCTTTTGTTTGTCCTCTGTGTGTCATCCCTGTTGTTTTGTCTCCTCTCACTTCCACCTGGGGACTCTCTATCCTTAAATCCCCTTCCTTTTTCATCTCCCATTGTATTTCCAATGTTTCACTTTCCCTGTGGCGATCTGTTGTGCCCAGTGCGGGTTCTTCAAACGCAGTGAGCGGCGCCGGCACTATGAGACGGAGTACTACCGCGCCCATTTGGGGGTCCAACCCTCGGAGGCGGAGAAGCAGGCATCAGAACTATAATATAAAAGATATTTCACTCTGGCCTGCTCTCCCCTCCTCCTCTCCCTCCAAGCGGTAAAAATACTCACCAACAACTGCTTTGTTCCTGGATGCACTCTGGTGTGGCTGGTGGTGTTCATTACAGTGTGAAATGTTCCCACATTTTGGCACAATTAATAACAAAAAACAAAAAGGTCTGACGTTGTAGCTGTGAGATGGGTTTACTGAACAGTATCAGAGGCCGGCTGAACCGATGGATATTATTACATTTGTTACCCATCAGGCACTTGGCAGAATCAACCTGTACACTTTTGCTAGGTTGTCTCTGTTGTGAGAGCATGTATGGCAAAAATGTGCTGTTTTTTTGAGAAAAAATAACTGACTCCAATTATTTAGCATTGTCTCGTCTTTGTAATCGGTGCCTATTGAACACCATCCAGCCATCTCTCCGTCGGGGTTTTTCAGCTGCCTGCTGTGCTGTGTGTTGTGCCTCTGCTGTTGACGTCACAGTTTCATTATCACTTGGTTCATTCTGGCACCAGTCTGTGGGGACTTGACTTACATCCCATGACCAACTGGCTTATTCAGGTGCCAGAATCAACTTGTCATTAATCTCAGCAGGGGTTTTTGTTCACATTAACGTGTGCTTTTTTTCTTAACGGCACTTTGGCAGCGTGTTGGTGTTTCAATCAAGGACACTTAACACTGATGAAATGTGCAGCATGTGGATGTGCTTTCTTGGATGGATGCACCTTTTTTATTCAAATGTTACTTTGACTGCACAAGGTCATCAGATAATCACTTTTTCTTTTTGTCTGTCAGTGAGAAACTATAAGATACTACTTATATGATTTTATTAGTCTATTACAAGGCATGATACGTGAAAGTAGACAATCTTATCTGGTGAAATAAGAGAAAACCATTGCTTGTGATTTGCTATCACATTATTATGACATCACTTAATTCTTTGTTTTTTCTTCTTCCTTTCTGCCTCTCCATCCCTCTCTCTACTATTCTTCCTCTATCTGCACTCCTACCTGCTTTCCTCTTTCCTGTGGCAACAGTGTGGCTTCTTCCAACGGGCCCACTACAAAGACAAATTGCCTCAGTACCACGCGGTGAAGATTCCTCGCGAGGACCGGCCACAGTTCCATACTGAGAAGTCAGGAGTTGTCCATAAAAAGGAATGGGCCACACACTGGAGTGACGGGACCTCGTAACTCGCTTTGAAGCACTGACTGACCGAATTAATTCAAATCACCGTGTGTGGCACTCATCCTGTCTTTGCATTGGAACTAACTGACTAAACAAAGTGCACATAGACTGAGATCACGACATCGTGTGCACTCTGTACTGTGTCAGTACTTGCATATTGGTGGCCTGTTACACTGTGACTGGATCTATACTCTCTCATGCTGTAACCTGCTGATGGCTGGCCTTGCATAGTCTATTTATACTGTGCATCTATATCAGCGTGTTAAAATGAATACCGAAGGCCGACGACAATTTTTCAACAACAATCAGTGTAGCTGCTCAATATGCTTCACAGCCTGCAGAAGGAGCGCACATGGACTTCACCGTCTGTCATCAGAACAAAGGAGGACAGAAAACCACAATTCAAAGACATGCATGAATGCACAAGCATACAGTATAATCTTAGATGCATACAGAGACACTGGACATTTTTGACGAAGAAGCCACTGCCCGTGACAAAAACTACTTTTTGCCTTAACTACTGTAAGACTGACGACTAATATGGGCAATGAAAAAAATTCATTTTTTTATATAAATGATATGTTGGGATTTTCTTTTAGTTAGCACTGGCAAACATTGGGAAAATGTTTAAGATATCCGTTTAATAATATGTTGCCTAACTCTAAATGTGTTTTCTGGGCTTGGTGTTTGCTCTGGAAATAAGTTCACCCGCTGGTTTTTGTAAATCCTTGTTCGAGGAAAAGAAATGCCTTTTTGTGTCAATATCTTTTTCACTTTTTGTTAATATGTCAGTTAAATGTACTGTACATCAATAGTTTACCACCTGAGTGAACTTGAATAAGAATAAAAAAAAAAAAAACACAATGCAACCTATGACAGCCATGGCCACAGCACTGCAGTCGCATGAAAACCAAATATCTAAGAAAAGCGAAGCAATATAAAAAATACGGTCTGCACATTTGCAGTGTAAGCATTTAAATTTCTGAAGCAATGTTTAAAAGGACTATGTGTGAAGACATGGTCTCAAATTAAAACATTTAATAATATGTATGACTGAATTATATCATAGTTATGAGGTTTTCAACAACATCTTTATTTTTATTTTTTGTTACTGAGAGACATCATGACCTTCGTATAAATAGTTTTAAAACTTTTTCTTTGTATTATATTAACCCGCTTGTCGTGCTGTTCCTGGTACTGTACTCCAGTCACACCAGCCAGGGTAAGACAGTACATTCATTTCAGTACGGACATTTCTGACTGCATACAAGTGCCTTATGGTAAAAGTGGCAGATTGTGAGTTACTGGTAAAGAACACAAGGCAACTTGATCAGGCTGCTACCCTGAAGCATCTGTTGGACACATGTGGACAAATAAACAAAATGAAGACAGGAGAGAAGGTTTCTAGAGGAGCAGAACATGTCGGCAAGGAACCACACAAACTTTCTTTGGATTTAATTTGGGTCGATGGCTGTAAAGCATGAAGAGTCAGCTTGTTTTTTTAGGTATTGCTGGACAATCTTGTATTAGCTGCATGAAGCTCCTGTTGCTGTTCTGACCTTCCCCTATTTTGTGTTTTGATGTTGTCATAACTTAGTGTTTTATTTATTCTATGTTTGGCTGCACCATTTTAACATTGTAAATAAAATTAAAGGAAACAAAATAAACCCATCAGATAACGTATAAGTTGTGTTGTTCTCCGCAGAATTGTCCGCCAGTAGTGACCGGTTACTGATTAAGCTGCAGTTCACTCTGAAACCACCAGATAGAGGCAAAAGTCTGAAAACCGAAATACACATTTGTTCTCCACTATTTTTTTTTTTTTAGAAATTAATAAATAGTTTTTATTAAATGGGAGTTTTGAACAAAACACTTACAGGATAATAACAGGGCCTGTGTGGGATACATTTGCATTATTTTATTCCTAATTTTCATGGTAATGTTGCCCACAACCTTGTAGTGTGGATGTGTCAACGAGAGGAGAGACGTGCTGCCCTACAAAGATACTTATTAATGGCACATAAAGAGTTGAAAAATACTTTTTTCTTGAAGAAAAAAATAATGGTATATCAGTGTGTTCCTGTCGAATGCAAGATGTAGATCTTATGAATTGGTGAATAGGAAACAGGTTTTGTCATTTGTTATTATTATTATTATTATTATTGTCATAATAACAGTCATCATCTGTATGTCACAGGCCGGGGCCCCAGCCTGTGCTCTGGTTCATAAAACAACATACAGGTCAGCCGTATTCATAGCTCGAGGTCAGACTGACCTGAGCTTTACATCCTCGCTTCATTTCCTGTTCTAACTGGAGACTATCAGGGAGATTATTACACTTGTCATACATGGTCTTTTCCTTAAGGTCCAGTTAAAATCCTAGCAGCTACATTAATGATCCAGATGGTTAGAACCAGGTGTTAGAGAGAGATGTTTGACTTTGCAAAAATCGTTTGGATATATGCATAGCTGAACATTTCCAGATCTGGGGAGGATAGAAGTGAATATATTTCTCAACTGGACAATAGATAGAAAGAAAGAAAGAAAGAAAGAAAAAGATAGATAGATAGATAGATAGATAGATAGATACTATATTAATCCCGCAAGGGGACATTTTTTCACTATGGCAGCATTTATACATACAGGTAAGTAATACAATATAAAAAATGTACAATGTATACAAGAAATAGAATAGAATAATATTAAATTAAATTAACTAACGAAGCAAACAAAACAATAGTGCAAAGGTGTAGCCAAACAACCGCGTAATGGTTTTATAGTTGAGTGATTGATTTGGCAAGAGGTGATTTATTGTAAAGTGTTATTGCAGTGGGCGGGAATGATCTCCTGTACTGTATCTGTCCTTGTGACAGCGGAGCTGGAGGAGTCTGTTGGAAAAAGTGCTCCGCTGTCCCTGTAGTAAGTGGTTGAGAGGGTGGTCCGGGTTATCCAATATGGATAATCATTTCTTAAGTGTCCTCCTCTCCACCACCTTCTCCAGACTGTCCAGTTTGCAGCCAATGATGGAGCCGGCCTTCTTCCAGTTTGTTAAGTCTGTTGGTGTCTCCGGCTCCAATGCTGCAGACTACGGAGAAGTACAGTGCACTGGCCACAACAGACTGGTAGAACATCTCCAACATCTTGCTGCACACATTGAAGGATCAAAGTTTCCTCAAGAAAAAGAGTCGACTCTTCCCCTTCTTGTACACAGCGTTGATGTTGGTCTTCCAGTTCAGTCTGTTGTCGACAGAAACACCCAGGAACTTGTACTCCTCCACCATGTCCACATCCTCTCCCAGAACTCTCAGCGGTTGTGGAGCCGTCGTCTTCCTCCTGAAGTCGACCACCATCTCTCTGGTCTTGGCCACGTTCAGAAGCATGTGATTTCTACCAGCCCACTCCACATCCACTACTGCCCTGTACTCCTCCTCCCGTCCATCCTTTATACACCCGACCACTGCAGAGTCATCAGAGAACTTCTGCAGATGGCATGACCCCGAGTTGTACTGGAAGTCAGTGGAGTACAGGGTGAACAGGGAGGGAGACAGAACAGTTCCCTGTGGAGCTGCAGTATCACTGACCACCGTATCAAACAGCATGTTGCCCAGTCGGACAAACTGGGGTCTGCCTGTCAGGTAGTCAGTGATCCAGGAGACGGTGGACATGTCCACCCCCACCACCCGCAGCTTCTCACTCAGCAGCACAGGTTGGATGGTGTTGAATGCACACGGAGAAATCAAAGAAAGTGATTCTCACAGAGCCACCGGTTCCATCCAGGTGCAACGGAGCTCGTTGCAGCAGGTAGCAAAGGAAGCGTATGAAACTCCAGCTTCATGTTCGAAGACACCATTTCCGCCGTTTAGTTATAGGTGACTGATTTAATTGATATTTGATTGAACCTGAGCCAAATCAATACAACCTTCTATGTGATCACAGTAATCACGTAAAACTGAAACAGCAGTTATGTAGCCCATAATAGCATGTACCATACTCTCCGTTACCTGTACAATCGATTGCAATCCAATCCAATCGGTCCGCCATAAATTCAACCTTGGTGAAATATTCATGTTTTTGTTGACATTGTTGGAAATGTGTACATTCAATTATGTTTATCATTAAGGTCATAGTTAAATGTGTTATTGTACTGGACTACGAGTTTCAATGCTAAATCACATAATTGAATTAATTATGACCATGTCAGCAACAACAAAATATGAAAGTCAGGCTGGTGCAAGGCACCTGTGTATGTCTTTTCTCCCCCGTTGTTCTCTTCAGGTGCCAATCAGGTGATTGGTTCCCACCTGTGCAGGCGAGTCATGCGGCACCTGGGTTCCTGAGAAATTCAAGCAGGCCAATCAGCAGAGTGGGGTCCAGTTTAAAAGGAGGAAGCCCGAAGAGTTCAGGGGTGGTGTTTGTTCTATGCCATGTGTAAACTGACACTGAGGTTGTTAAGTGTGAAGATTTGTGGTGGGAGGTTGAGGACAGTAGTTGAGTTCCGGGTACCCTTTACATTTGTGCAAACACGTAGATATTTGTGTCTAGAAATATTAGGTTTATTGGTCGGTCCCCCCTCTGTATTGTTTTTCGTAAAGCATTGTTTAGAGAAGCATGTGAAGCCATTTTGTTTGTTTTGTTCCCAGTGGTAGGTAGCCAGGCCTAGTTTTGTTATGTTGATATCTATTTGTTTGGCACGACCACACCTGTCCCAGCCTCTCCCACTTTATGGAGAACCTTTTTGTTTAAACACACATGAGTGAAAATAAATCTTGTCAAACATTACTACTACTTTTGACTTTTTACATATTCGTTGGTTGTCATGTGTTCGTCCCTCATTATCCCCTCGACGAGACAAAAAGGGACGTAACCGGCGTCATAAGAGTGGAAGGGCTGTTGTATTTGATTGCAAGGTGTACAGGTGTTAAAAAAATAACCTAATCTTAAGCAAAGTGGCACCGATTAGACATACATGTATTTCTTTATCTTTTCAGTGAGCAAATTCGATTTTTCTTTAATCTTGTGATCTTATTTTTTTTAAAGAAAACTAATTCCCCACAGAATCCTTCAGATGTCATCCTAGTTGCCATGGCAGTTAAACAGGGACAGTTAGACTGTGTGTTACAGTCTAAGCGGATTGTCACCCATTAGGCACTTTGATGAGCTAAATCTGTTGATGTCTCATCCAGTATTGGGGAAGTGACGAATTATTACACACACACACACACAGAGTCAAAGACAGAGACAAAGTGAACACATATGGCACTAATAAAGCCGGTGTCACTTTGTTTTATTACAACCTAACAGTTTCACAAATTAAGCAGTCTTCATTTGAAAATTACCAAAAAGAAGGAAGCTATTTAGCAAATGAAGGGTTCCTTTGGGAGAAGCTTCTTTCTAAAAAAAACCCAAACGTAATCAGCATGTTTAAAGAAATAAATCTCATGAAACCATCTCTTTTTCTGTGTAAGCAAAGGTTTTGATGACCCATCATGTTTCTATGGAATCATAGTGTGCTTTACATTCCTGCCAATAACCATTAGGAGAGAGCATTTGTGAAGTATCTTTGGTGAACTTTGTACATGCTCCCGATAATAAACCTAAAAAAACAAACTATTTGCCTCTAACTAACATTAACATTAGTTAACATTAACATTATATGCTGACTTGAAACATGATCTTGGACAATTTAACCCTAATACAAAACGATCCATAAAATGATAATAAAGTCCGCCAACATAAATCTGAAACACGATTAAGAAACAAACTCTGAGGCTGATCATTCTCTTATGAATGAATCAGTGGCATTATTCTAAACCCCGAGAGGTGAGATGATATTGTTGGATGTATCCTTTAGTTAAGATACGTTAGCTCTGAAGCTGAATTAAAAAAAAATTAATTTAATTTAATTTCTTTTGTTTCTGCTTTGTTTTTATTTTATTTTTTTCTGCTTTTTTTGGGTTCATTACTTTCTTCCCTAAGATCAATTAGGTTGCGCGAACAAGTTGGTTTAATATTGGCGCATGATTAAGTCGGTGATGCGTGTTCTCCCATATTGTTTGTCCGCACATGCAGTGAGGACTACTGGGCAACAGGGACTGGCGGATCAGGGTCCATTTGGTGGGATTTATCTGTTTAATAACTGAGAGTTGTGTTTCACTACCCCAAGGGCTACATAATAACGCACTCTGGCTCTCAGGCATCCCTACCTAATGCTCTGATCCTGCTAAATGGACCTGGTTAAGTCTCATATTAGGGGGCCGGTTCATCCTCCATCCTGTCCCTTGTTCCCCTTTGTATAGGAGCATCTTTATCCAGCTCTCTTGGGGAATATCAGCCAGTGACCATGAGGTGTATATAAGACCCGACAAGGATGGTGCCACCGTTGAAGTAAGCCAGGACCCTGCACAAAGAGGAGACGTAACCCTGACCAGCACGAGTATTTCCTCTGTTCCCCAGGAGCCGAGCCTTTTGAAGTCCACAGGTGTAATCGGACAACCAAAATCCAATCATCTGCCTTGTCCACAGAATTCATCTGACCTCCCCTTCGGTTTGAGACCATGGACACAGCTGCGATGGTGACTCTTCTGGCTCTGGTTGTGGCGATGGCTGGCGTCAGTCAGGCTCTTCACACCCAAGGCAGTCTGGACCAAAATGACATCCTGCCAGACTCAGAGGAGAACATGGCCGACCACCTGCTGGGGCTGGTGAGACAACAAACCACTCACACACCACTTCAAGTCTTCAATTTAACCTGCTGTGGCAAAGAAGTATACCATTAGAATATGTGTGTATATCTCCCATATAATTTATGTCTCATCCAATTTGCCAAAATAACTTTGGCATCTGAAAATAAAAATCTAATTTTGAGACATATCTCAGGCACACATGGTTAAGTTCTAATATATACTGTATGTCTCCAGGCAGGATGTAAATATGGACTGTCTGTTGGACCACATTAGACTAAATGAAAAACCTGAAGTCTTGCCAGCATTTTCAGAGAAGTCTGTTACTCCATGTGATAAAGTACGTAAATGGGATTTGAGCCCTTTTATCAAGCGAGACGAGCTAAATCACAAAACTCATTTAGATTTCAAACAGTCTTCCTCATCATGCAACAGTGTGAAATGCACTGTAATATATTCTGGGAGCAACAGACAGTCAGCGCATGGTACAGGAGGAGGATTCAGATCACGAGGAAAATTATAAGGTTTTCCCTGCGTGGCGTGCAGAGACAGATCTTGGTTTTACTTTGAATAAAGATGAGGGTGGATGGATATTTGAGCGGGCATGAGGTACATTTCTTTGCCTTTGTACACTGATATCTACATCTGAAGGTCTCTCTTCACAGCAGGACTGAGAGTAACACCCCATGGGGTTTGTGTTGCAACCCAGAATTGAATGCAGTTAGGGTTCTTGATGTTATCCCAACATATTCTTGTTCTTTTTAATGCAAGGCTTTGCATTTGTTTATGTGTATGCTGCTGTTCTCCAGGAAAGTGAAAACAGAGATGACAGCATTGATGATCGTCTGCTGACCGCAGTGCTGAGAGCTCTGCTGCTCGGACCTCAAAGAGAAACCAGGAACTCTGTCCTCCATCAGCCACAGAGGTCAGTGCACACACAAATACACACAAAACATAAACACACTGGAAAAAAAGTTATCGATAACACTAGAATTTCAACCTTTTGTATAGCAGTTTTCTATCAACACTGAATTAAAACCAAATATGTATCAAATGTGACATTAAATGCAAGCACAGCAGGATCACTCGGGTATGTTTGGGTTAAAACAGCAAATGGATCATGGCCCAATTCCATGTTAGTCTTGCAGGAAGATTTTCAGAACAAATTACAAAGATCATCATATACTGTATGATTTTAAATAGGCCTTGATTTCTGTAAGTATCAATGAGCCATGCAGATAGGGCTAATTTGCTGAATATTTTCTTGGTTAATTGTTCGGCCTGTAAAACATAAAGCAATCAATGAACAATACCCATTGCAATTTACAAGAATTCAATGTGATGTCATCAAATGTCTTGTTTTTAATCAGTTTAAAAGCCAAAGATGTAGGACGAAGAAAAAGTGGCAAATAACCACATTTTAAAAGCCGGAACAGAAGAATATTTGAGATTTTGGCTTGAAAATTGACTGTCTGTTTACCAACTAATCATTTAGTTACTAATTTAAACTTCACATCTTTTACCTTTAACTTCTTGCTTTGTATCAATACAGTTTGACAAACAGATCGAATGATTCTTTTGTATTTGCAGCTTGTGAATTGTCCATGTTTATGCCTCATCAAAAGTGTGTGGTTGTTCTTTCTGAGGTCCATGATAAAAACAAGTCTTTCATTGAAACCATATATTACTTTGAAATACATCAGTTGCTGCCTCTGTCTCTCCTCCCTTGAAGGTTTGGCCGCGGCTCCAGAGGGCAGGTAGTGTCGGAGGATCAGATGCATTCCCGTGACTGGGAGGCTGCCCCCGGTCAGATCTGGAGTATGGCTGTGCCCCAGAGATTTGGCAAGAAATAATTCACGCATCAATGTCCTGGCATGAGGCCAAGCGGTGGGCAGCTGTGGAGAGACAAAATTTGAATGAATAAATCTAAATAATATTGAATTTTTTTTTTTTTAATTGTCCCATTCCATTTGGCCTTGTTTGACACGTTTAGTTAAAGATGACATGAGCTTCATTTGACTGTTTTTCTTTCTTATTTTGAACAAAGCATGTTGATGGGTTTTCTGAGCAGACCTCATTTTATTTAGGACTAAAAGTGTTTTCTGTTATTCTTCTGTTCTCTGGTCAAATAAATAGCTTTGAACTTGGAAAATAAACTGTGTATGTGTGTTCAAAATGGTCACTCTTTAAAGATCAGGATTTGTTGAAATTGTATAAAATCTATGTTCCTGTCGGCATGATTAAAAAATATTACTTGAAAGAATATTTTAATATTTTAAAATACGGATTGGGGTTGTAACTTAAGATCCTTTTCAGTATCAGTTCATCCGTGTTTTTTGAATTTTTTATAATCGACAAGACTATAACGTGTTTTTAAAACCCAAGGAGATGTCTTCAAATGCCTGTTTTTTCCCAAACTCAAAATATTTGACCTAAATAATTATAAAAGCTGTGAATGCTTGTAAATGAGTTTTACTGTGATGTTGTGCAGTATTTTAAAAATAATTGCAAGCCTGCAGTCGGTGCCTAATCTGTCAATTTTCCAATTTATTTGGATTTGGTTGCTGAACAACATTTGTGGATTTACAACAGCTGTTCGGTTGTGATTGTTTGTAATGCATTTTCACACAAATGGCCAGGATGTTTATAACACAGTGCTATATTTGTTGGGTATGCAGAAAATATTAAATTATTGTCACAATAAATTGTATTATTATTTAAACACTAACGCACGAAGATCTGCTAGACTATATACAAGTACATTATAATTTTTCCACTACATAAAATTTGCCTTAATTAGCTCGCTCAGACACCAGAGGAATGGAAATTCAGTGAAGGACACTGAACTGCACTACATAAGAAAATGTATCATTGGACATTTAGTTACTTCACTTTTATCTCTAGAACCTGCAGACAGCTGTGTGTAGAATTAGGTTTGTTGGGATGTGGATGCGGAATGTTTAATGTGTTTATTTGTATCTTCTCCACATACTAGCAGTGGCTGTTGTGGTTTAAGTGTGGCGAATTTACAGGCCACCTGGGGAAGCAGCATGCAATAAGCTTCAGCACTAATTAAAACACAGCAACCTGCAATTACTCTACGCTTTCACGGAGACCGCAGACAATTACTGGGAAGGAAAGCACGTCAATCCCTCTTAGGCTTGAGTCATTTATTAGCCTGACCTACCATTCTTCTTTATGAGCCCAGAAGACAGGATGAACAATTACTAGTGCTGATTGGAGACCATAGATGGATGACCTCTCGATTTTTTGTTTTTCTGACCATATTTTAATCAAGTACTTTGTTCATATTCTAGTTGTCTCTCTTACATCATCCATTTAGAAATGCTAAACGCAGTGTAGTTTTCATTCATTTATTATCTTAAGTAGGCATCTTTTCAAAGTTAACAATATTGTGCATAATATTGAATAGCTTAGTTATTTTTAATCATATAGCGTAAACGTTATCACCACAAGAAGCAGTATAAGAAAATAAGCTCATGAAATGAAAAGTAGACCAACAATAAGGTAGGTTGGGCTCATTGTTTCCCCTTGTGGCCGTTACTAGAAGAACACCCACACAAATTTCGGCTAGTCCTTTTTGCTTAGGAAGGTTCCTAACTGAGTGAAATAAATTACAGACTTACAGTAGCAAAGGGTGTAGTGCAATAACAACAAGCATCAGTTGACAAGATAGGTCTATAATCAATAATTAAACAGTAAAAAGCTAAATAAAACTGAACGATTGTGCCCATAGAAAACATTGATATTGAACAGTTTAATATATTTTGCATATGAATGACTTCTCTATTTTGGTTTGTATGATCTACTGAAAGCAGTGTTGATTGTAATGTGTGACAGCAGCAGGAAGGAAGGACCTGTGGTATCTCTTCTTTACACACCGCAGTGAAGCAGCCTGTCACTGAAGCAGATCTTTATATAGCCTGCATAATAACTTTCAATGTAATAATATAATACAAGGGGCGAAGTATCAGATGCGTTTTTTGTAGCCCATCTTTGATGCATTTTCACCATGCCAGTGGATGAGCACTGCAGAAGTCTTATAATAATAAAATGTCATTAATCCTAATGAATTCTCCTTCACATCTTTTCTTGAACTCCTGACATTTTCCATCGAGGTCATGGAAAGGTGGTTATGAATTGACGTCACAAGTTTTTTTTACTTTTGGTCCGAAGCAATGAGCCGATTCTCACTTGGCGCACCTACAAGGTGAAGAAGAAGCATCAATAGAAAACTCTTGGAAAACGACACAAAGATGTGATTTATGTTGTATTGGCAGTGTTTTCAAACAATACTTTTCAGTTTCACCTGAGGAAAAAATCTAAAAAGGACTTCCAAGATGAGCTTATTAGATACAATGACTTAGCAATGATTCAGAAACCAACCAATATATAATACAATATTCAAAGAGGGATCCCCCACCAGGACGCCTGAGTGTGCAAAAGGTGTACACTTGTGCATCAACAAGAACAATGACAAGGAAATAAGAGAAATAAAGATGAGGGACCAAGAAACATGTTGAGACAAAAGATAAGGCCGAGAGAGGTAGCAGGGCATGGGTGCTGATGGTCACACAGCTGTAGCCTCTGATCTGCACAGCTGAGCTAAAGAATGATTCAACTCATCTGAATTTCATGAGTCTGCAGGGGGTTCAGACAAAAAGTCTGTGCATGTGCATCGACTGTAACAGACAGACTTACAAAGAGATATGAGACAGAGAGATAAATAGATGAAGAAATTGTATTATTGCCACCAACTGTACACGGTAACTAAAAAATATACAATACAATAAACAAAATATATGAACTGCACTTAGCTTTCAGATACCATTTCCTTCTGCTCCATGGCTCGTTGACCTTTCCCCGACCCTCTCCCCCACCCTATTTTCCCTTATGGTCATCATCATCTTGGAAGGCAGCCATCTTGATCAGTGGAGAGGGAGGTCTCAACCATTACTGGCCGTGACCATGACACAGCACAATTTGTCACACACAACAGGCTTTAATGACTACAGGGTGAGTGAAAAATAAAAACCATGTCAGTGTCAAGGGTAAACTGCAGACAGTGTGCTCTCCTGCATGACTAAAAAGCGCAAAGAGTTATTTTACTTTGCTACTAACCATTTAGCAAACCGTGCTGCTGAGTTTAGGATTTCATACCATTCCGCGCAGCCCTTGTTGTCCATTCATAGGTAGACAAAGTCTATTAACACTCTTTAGCAGTATGAAAAAAACAAATAGGGTGCAGATTTATTTTTCATTTACTTAGAGTGCAGCTCAGAGTTGCAATTGGTGGCCAGATAAAGGATTTTAAAAAGCTTCCAGTCATCAATGGCAGAACTGATAGAACTGCCCTCAGTTGATGAGCAAAACATAAATCTGGTGCCACCTTTGATTTCTTATGGTTTGTTTTGACTTTAAAGGACAAGCTAGATCATTGACATCTCTCTGTCAACCAGAGTACATTATGTTTTTTGTCTCTCTGCACCTCTTGACATTTTGTTTTTTGAGCGACTCAAGGCTTGCAAGTTTATGTTCATAAATGTTCCCAGTATTGAAATAAATTGACACCTGTAACTGTCTTGAACAGAATTTTCAAACTGTACAGCATTCATTTGAAAATGACTGGGAATGTATGCATTTTGTGGTGAAGCAAGTAAAAGTTGCAAAACCACTGGTATTGATACGGGAGCAATGGAGAAGTTTGTTTTTAACACGATAACTGACCACAACCTCATGTTATGCAACACACTATACTGTCTATTGTAAGAGATAATTTGCTGGATAAATTAAGGTAGTTGCACATGTATGTGCATGGTTTGGTTTGATGTTTCCATGGTAGTATTTAGGTCTGACTCATGGTTTAGGTTCAAAATGAGTCAGCATAGCTTCGCCACATGATATCTGATTAAAATGAAAACTGTTGGCAGGGACTGTAAAAACATACCATATTGAAACAACATTTAATATTTAATTAGTAAACAGGGTCTCTACCAGTGTGTAGGAGACTATGTGCATGGCTGTGGGCTGTTTTATTTGAAGTTTGCTTAAACCAGAGACACAAACACTGGTTTAAGGAGATAAAACATGTTGTACAATTTTACTTGTGATTTCCCTTCAGGAAAGAGGTTGTATAGCTGAGGACGATACGCAGCCAGCTGTTTCTCTCGCTCTCTCTCTCTCTCTCTCTCTCGCTCTCTCTCTTGCGGCACACACACACACACACATAGAGCGAGCATGTGCTCTTTTATTAACACACTTCTCTACTTTGATGACAGATACATAATTCAGGAAAAGCTCTTATTAAAGTGGCACGTTTTTATTATCACTCACTCTTTCACTCTCAGCTACAAGCAATAATGGCTGAGTAAAAAGAGAAAAGAAAAAAGGATTCTGATGTTTTTTTCATTTATTATACATTTGTATATAGAAGGTTTTTCAGATGTCAAGATGATGAAAATATTCTCGCTTATGGGTCGTTCCCATCCCATACAGTAACCACTGTATAAACGAGGGATGATATAAATGACTCAAAAGACCCAAGTTTAAAGGCACCCCTGTGGCTTAGTGATCCAGGACTTGTGCCATATGGCCACAGTGTCTCTGGTTTGATTCCAGCTGGGGACCTTTTGTTGTTGGAGACCCACCCCCCCCTCTTCTCTTGCCCTTTTCTCATATTTACTGTCCATCTCATACGGTCTTACATCTTACGCAATGTGTATTGCTTAATACAGGTATAGTATATATAGTGGTCTAAATGTGGCTGTCATCCTCTCTAAATCATGTCTTAAGCTACAAGTTAGTATCTGGATAAAACTGTCAACACCTCTTCATCAATTTCCAAGGTGAGCTTTAAGCTTTTGAATTAAATTATATTGATTTAAAGTAGTTTTTTTTAAATGTGATTGAACTTTGAAATTCAAGTTAATAGCTATTGGATATGTTTGCTTCAAACTAAAATAATTCTGGGGATATAATTGCCCAGTTTGTTTTTTATTACATCGCCAAAATGTGCTGCAAATCTGGATGAACAACACACCATCATACGCCTCTTGGCCGGTGTCAGGTATCAGGGCCCAGTAGACGTGTGATGTAGGGACACTTTAAGAGGGGATCAATAAAGATTGTGCTGGCCAGGCGGCAGCGAGGACAAGCTTGGTCAGATATGAACAAAGCTCAGATGATCCTTTCAGAAGCTCAGTTTTGGCTCAAAACTGTCATTATGTAGGCTTATTATTTATAATATATACTGCAGTGATCTGGGTAAAATAGCTGTTGTTTATGAAAAAAACTTGCTAACATATTTGTCTGTGACATTTAAATATTGTCAGGGGTGTGTATTTATATACAACTGAGAGAGATTATTCATTCTGATTGAGCATCTTTGTATTTATATTTAAAAATGTGTAGGAAGGGTATTTTAAAAATACTTTCTCTTAAGGCAAGGCTGGATCATGCATCTTTTTCTACCCATCCAATAGATGGAGAGAGAGAGAGAGAGGATGTCTTTGTCATCCTCTCTCTCTCTCTGCTGGCTGTGCGGGGGCTGCTGCAGAACAGCCCTGATCGCAGGCATCCAATAAAGAGAGAAAGAAATGTGAACAGAGGGCGGGACTTGCATGAAAGGGACTTGGGCACAGCGAATGAGAGCGAAGGAGAGGTGTTCCTAGCCCATTATGCCCTTGCCTCAGCGTTGAGAGCCGGGGGAGACAGAGCGAGAGAAGAGAGTGAAGCCGGGTTAGAGACAGCAGCAGGTGCTGAGGATAGAAACAAACAGGGTGCCAAACAAAAAGCTAGATATTAAGGGAAAAGTGTGTGAAAAGATAGAACTAAAGAACAGAAAATAGTCAGAGAGAAACTATAATGCAATCTTAGTTCTTCCTAAGCTGGAGTCCACTTATTTTCAGCAACCCTCACTGAGCTCTTTACCCTCCTTTCCTCATACGGATTCTCCCTCCTCTTCCTCCTCCTCCTCCTCCTCTTCTTCCTCTTCGTCCTGTCCTCCTCTTTGACAGACAGAGCCACCATGGACACCGGGAGCCCCAGGAAGATACAGTTCACCGTTCCCCTACTGGACACCCACCTGGACCCAGAGGCAGCAGAACAGGTGAGGAGGAGGAAGAGAAGGTGGTTTGAAGGATGTGGGACTTCCAGGCTTTTAAAGGTTTCCTTTAATGCATCAGTGCCATGATTGGACTTTTAGCTAAATTAATGTGGAAAGATTTAAAAGGAAATCGGTGTTAACGCTTGTCACACTCAGTCATTAAAGCAAGTGGGTGCAGACAAAGCTGAGCAACTCGACTGGAATAAAAAGATGCAGTGTGCTCTGTCCAAAATGTGTATGGTCTGATTGACATTTTAAAGAAACCACATTTTCAGTAACTCATTACTCCCCTGCACCTAAATAGCAAGCTTTTGAATGCGGTGCTTAAGTCATCATGATGACATTAAGATAGATTTTCCCTTCTTCACTCACAACCTTGCAGGTGCTTAGAGCTACAGGAACTCAGCAGTGTTAAAAAGGGGTGCTGCAGTGTGTGGATGCGTCTCCAGAGCTTTGGCGTTGTTTTGGTTTGAGTGTTTGGCTGCAGGCACTGCACAGCAGTGAGATTCTGACAAAAGTAGCCTGCAATCACGAGATAAACTTATTCCAAATCAAACCGCTATCAGCAATGTGATAATTTCATAACACCAAACTCAAATATGTATAAATAATAGATTGAAGCTGCATGGCTCGGTGTAAAGCAATTTCTCACCTATTTCTTTAGGATCTTATAAACTCAACATCACTTAAAGAAACCAAGATCAAATAACTCTTATTTGTGAGTGAAAAGCAGAAAGGGTGCAATCCATGTGTTTTTAGAGAATGTAGTGAAAAGATGTGTCCCACTTTCTCATTTTTATAAATATAACATGAACAGGTCATTAATAACAAATGAGCCTCAAGTGAAACCAGCAAAGATTTATGAGTCTGACTACACCCCGTTTATATGTCTCTCTCTCTCTCCCTTTCTGCTGGTCATTCTTTTTCCCACTGTGACTGTAAGAAAGGAGATGTGAGGATGACCGCTTTGTGCATGTGTGTGTATGCGAGATCGGCCTTGTGGGACATTTCATTGGATGGTTTCAGGTTGAGTTAGAGCTACTGGTATGATGAAGTACTTTGTGAGGCTCAGTTGTGAGGAACTGAATGTGCAGACCTTAACCATCGTACTCCATAATGTCCCTCTCTGCATAAAAGTTCCCCCTCAGCTGGAGTTACCTGTAAGTTAAATAACTCACATAAAAAGGAGCACAGCTTCAATGCACCCTTCATTTTTACATAATTTGTTGTGGTTTGCAATTTTAAAGTACGAAAAGACCATCTGATGTAATTTAATTTAATGTTTTTTACTGTTGATGGTAATATCCAACTAGCTTTGCCCCTTGACTTGTCATGTCAGTCTATAACACTGTAAATCTCAACGTAACATCACATCCACATTGCAGTGCCTGTAAAAGGTTCCCCCAGTTTTAGGATTTAATGTGGCTTTTTGACAACAAACAACACCAAAACAAACTTAAATGTCAAAATAAAAACAGACTCCTACAAGGTGCTCTAAAGTAATAACGGATCCAAAGTATAGGGGCACCACGTTGGTGTAGAGGCAGCAAGAGGGTCGTGGGTTCGATCCCGGGCCGGACAGCCCTTCAGTGTGGAGTTTGCATGTTCTCCCCGTGTCAGCGTGGGTTCTCTCCGGCTCCTCTACACACCCTAAAAGGATAAGCAGTTACGGGTAATGGATGGATAAAGTACAGGATACTATTTTACCCTTTTTAACAGGATAAACCTAAATCATCACTGCTGCAGCCAACATGCCTTTTACGCAGCAGACATTTGGAAACAGGTGAAACACATTTCATTAACGATGGCTCAGTTCCATCAAGTGTCTCAGTACGCCATGACAGTGAGCCAGCATGCACAATACCAACGCCCTGCACGAAGCTCACTTAAGTAGAGTGCAGTGATTATTAATGTCATCAATTCCATCTATGTGCGTGTCCTGCTAGGACATGCCAAAATGTCTGCTGTGGAAAAGGTCAACGGTTTTAGAAGTCTCATAATTGGTTGAATAAAGATCACCTGTGTGTACTCAAAGGGATTCAACTGACTGGAGTGTAAATATGTTTGTATATGTCAGACAGCCTTCCTGAGCACATAACCTCCAACTATTATAACACTGCAGTGCTTTGTGCAACTACAGAGGAAACATATTTTTTAACCTCACATTCAGTACTTTATTGACATCAAAGTTATCTTGAAGAGTTTTGTTTCACAGAATAGAAGCAACTCAATCTGATGAAAGGACCGACAAATAGAAAAGTTGTTGTGATGTTTCAAAGAGTTCTTGCTGTCAAAAACCTCTTCACGCTTTTTTATGATAAATGAAGAATTTAAGATAACTTTTTTAGCTCTTAAAATTATAATCCTGAAGAATAAAGATGAAACCATGTTTTTAATACTATTCATGTCCAGCATTATTTTCAGCAGTAGCCGTTTCATTTATTTACATTCAATAATAACACATCCATATTTTTTTTGCACTAATGTAGGTTGTATTACTATCATCTGTCAGTGATGATGATTTTATTAAGGGAATATTATGCATGGGAATTCTGCAATCTGTGGTATCAAATAGCACTTGTTATCACTACGGTAACCAAAGGTATTGCCAAATCAACCAGGACTGAAACCGTCAGGATTATGAATTTAATAAAACTGCCAGCCGATGAGCACAGAGGTTGGATGGCATGATTATCCAGGTCTGAAGCTTATTGATTTGTGCCAGTGTGGTTTGATTATGTTGCCGTTTGAACCAGGAAGCATCATTACGTGTGTAGTTGATATTAAGGACACTGTCTGTAAATTGGTGCCTGTGGTACATTTGTAACAAGTGTGTTTGCGTCTGTGTCTTCTCTCACTTTTTCTTCTTTGTATATCGTTTGAAAAATACGGATGTAATTCAAGTCGCTCAGGTCTCCATGTCTGTCCTGTTTGTGTCTGCATGTCAGGGAGTCGGTGTCCACTGTCTGTGTTTATTCAGCCACACGTCGGATCCCAGGCTGCAGCCAGTCAATACAGGACCTTAAACACCTCCAAGCCGGGAGTTTACCTTCTCTTCTTCACCAGATCTTTTAACGATAAGAGCTCTTAACTCACGGTCTCAATAAGCATGGCCAAAGCTTGGATGATTGCCTTTGAGTCTTTATCCTGTTCGGATATATTTTCTATTTAGACTGCTTTGAGTGGGCAGTGAGCCTGCACGACATGCTTTTTCTTAAGTGGTTTTATATGTAAGTGTGACCGACAACAGCGAAATCAGCACAAAAAAAAGGAAGTGTGTTTGGGAGACCTGCCATCAGTCAGAACAGCCTCCCTGAGGTCTGACCCTCATGACAACAGCACACGTTCATCCTGCTATCCACAGAAAGAATTCAGTGTGTTCCTCCGTTATCATAACGATCAAAATTATGTTACGTACTTAAGGGCACAAACTAACTGTACCCGATAAAAGGCCAAGACCTGATAGTGATAGTGGTTTCTTTAAAAAAAAAAAAAAATAGCTGTAGTTTATTTTTATATTTTCTCACTAGTAGAAGTAGGTTTTGTTCGTTTCAAACAGGTTCTGTTACGATTTGACTGATGGAATAGTTTGACATTTTGGGAAATATATACCATTACCAATCTCTTATCTGTCTGTTGAATAGAAAGCTGGATCAAGGAGATGGTTAGTTTTTTTTAGTTTATCGGAAAGACTGAAAATGGGGACAGCTAGGCCGGCTCACATTCTGTAGACGACAAGACTCAAGTATGTCAGTGCACCCATCCATAGTTTTTGTACAGATGAAACAAATGAGGTGGAAAGCTGGAGCTTTAGAGGTGCTCGTAGGCAGATATTATCTTTAAACGGAGCCAGCTTGCCCACTTCCAGTCTTTAGGCTAAGCTAATTTACCATGTCCTGGATCCTGCTTTTAAACACAATCTTGATTTTAATCTTCTCAACTAACTCTGAATGTGTGAAGCATGTCTCAAACTGTCAAACTTTTCCTTTAACATTACAGAATAGAGGCTGATGATGGCTTGAAAAACTCTTGACTAAAAAAGTGAATATTTCTCATAATGTCGAACTTTTGCTTTAACTCTGCCTGATGTCTATATTAGATTCAACGTACACGCACTAATCAGTAAAAACCAGACTGAGGCAGCATTAGTGAAATAGCCATGTTAACATCAGGCTATTATCGAACATTAAGGTTGTTAATAGAGTATGCCTAACATGATTAACACCCTGTGTTTGCCTCTAAATTAAACTCAAATGTCTCTTTGCATGTTTACAACTTTGAGTGACAATTCACAGATCAAATTAAATCTAATCCCACTCCAACAGACATTTGATATTGAACTGAAATATTTGCCCTACGAAGGGCCCTTTGCTTGAGAAATCTACATTCATGGATGATGAGATGAGGAGTTGTGACATATTGAGGTTATGTCCATTAATTTCAGGGTTGATGGTGTCCTCCCTAATATTCCAGATGCTGATGTGTCAGCCCGTCTTTGTCCTTGACAGAGAACATAATAAATACTCTGTATTGGCTCAGGAAGGCCTTATTCTAAGAAGAACTTTTGAGTGCAGTAGATAATATTTATCACGCCATGCAAATCTCTTGCTCATTAAGAAAATCAAGACCTGTTAAACTGAAAATATATGGTTTTAATCAGGAGTTAGGACTATAATAATTACTGCTTTCTACATTTTTATTTGTAACTTTTACTGCTTTTTGACTGTTAGCTACACCCCTCCCCAGAGCAGTGATTGTCCAATCTCAGCATAGCAACCGTAACTTGGCATGGCAGTCCTGTCAAGCTTGGGATTTCCTGACCCGCTAAAGCGTCTTTACAGAACCAAAAACTCATGAGCAAAAGTGTAAGGCAATCTAACTAAAGGTTATCTGTTAGCTTAAGCTGCAAACATTAATAGCACGTCTAACTAACATATACACGAGTAACCAAGCATTATTATCAAGGTCAAGGAGTATCGTTAGCTAGCTAGCTACAGTTCTCCTCATCCTCTAATCCTTTCCTCTTTCACCGTTAAAAGTGAAAACATAGGCAACAATATAATGTATGTGGCTTATCTAGGACCCCTTTTCCAAGGTCCTTGTTTTAAAATGAGTCAGCTGAAAAGATTACAAAGTCAAACGGAGGTACAGTTTTCAACCAACTCATAGAGCCATCATTTGATTAGCTACCAACTACAACTGATAAAATCTGTCAGCGACATTTGTTAATTTACTAAAATCGACAGTTTCCAGCAAGACATGAGAAGCCTTCTTTTGTTTATTTATTCGATTTCTAGTTCTTTGAACATGTTCACAGCTGCTGCAATAACAGGTCTGAGCAGAAAACTTAATGTTAAGCCCTCATTGTTCTCAATTTGTATTCAATTATAAATTGCTGCTATTTACTTTCTGTGATTCTCAGCATAAATATATTATTACAGCGATTAAATTGCAGCTTGTGCCTTGCATCCAACCCCTGCTCCCCCCAGTGCAGCTGGTTGTGTGATATGCAGCAAAAGAGAAGATGATAAGAGGGCTGTTACAGTGGAGAAGACAAAGGATTGATAGGAAGTGAGAGGGAGGCAGAGGACTGAAGAAACTGAGATAAAAGAAAGAAGAAGTCAGTGATCTGGGTTTTCAATGTCCTGTGAACACAGTAATTCCCTCTATTCAGAGCCAAACGAGACCACAGTTGGAGAGAGTCTGTTAGGATTTATAATTGCTGAACACTGGATTTTAGCCTGAACAATACCAAGATCATATTTCAAATGACAGGACGAGGAATCACATGAGTCCTTGTCTGTGCATTGGACTGAATTTCTGACACTTTAGTACTGCCTCGGCCCACACAATAACAAGGTGCTGGGAAAGTTTTCTTTAACCTCTATTTTTGCGACAATTTACTGAATGTGAATGCTTTATTTCTGATTCATGGCACTGACTGCAAACACATTATTCTGGTGAAGGTCACAGGGCAACTCTGATAGCGCAAATACTACAAACCTACCTGTGTTTTTCTCGAAGGAAAATCAGGGTTAGGAGGTAAAGGCTTTACGACTTAGAATTTCCCTACAGTACTTTTTGAATTGTAAACCTTTTTGCTACCTCTGTCACCCCAATTAGTTGTGAGTTTGGTTATTCCACGATAAGAAAAAGAGTTCCCAAGGTCAAATCTGTTTTAAGCAATAACACCTGAACAGTAGCTGTACCTCCTTCAAACCTGTTTATTCACCTCCACTTAAATTTAAATGTGAAAAGGCATTGCGCATACAATACATGGACGAATACCTAAAAATTGCTAAATATCACTACTGAGGCAACTTGAAATCCTAGGCTCTTGTCATTGTTTTATCAGCTTGATAGTTCATGAACTTTCCTAATTTTAGAAGAATTGCTTACAAACATGATTTTGAAATGATGCTGTAAGTCCTACACAGAAGATTACACATTAGTTCTATTGGGGCTCTCAGAGACTCCGGCTGTAAAATATGGGTAAATATAATGGCTGTTCATCTGCTCTACATCTGTGATTGGTAGGAATAGTTTTTACACATCACTATCCCTCCCAAATTCCAGTTGGATTTCCATTGGAGTTTGTTCATAAGAGGTAACAGGGAGTTACACCAAATGCATGAAAAAAATGCAGAATTGCAACATTATGACGTGTGCACACTGTCAGCTTTGTCAGCCCTGTTGTTGTTGTTTGCACTGTTGGAACCGTCGCCATGTTGAGAGCCGTTAAGAGGCAATAGAAATGCCCTGAATTTCAAATTCTGCACATTTGTTTAACTTTGTTAAAATCACCAAGGTTTCAATCTCTCATGGTTTGTGTTAGAAAAAGTAGTGGATTTGTCTTTGAATATGGAGAGAAAACCTTAGGAGCACACTTTCTTTTCCAGAAAGACGGATTAAAGAAATGTAGAATGTGACATAACTCGTATAACATAAAAGATGATATATCCTTTGTTGGCGTGACAACAATGTGTTATGGTCGTACTTTGTTGCCTTCATCTAATGTACAAGTTCAGTTGGCGGCAAAGGGAAGTGTTACACTTCAGCGGTTTTCTACATATAGGGTTTTAATGAGGTCAGAAGGAAATACAATTATACAATTATTTATTTGCAATTATTGGTACTATTGGTTGTCTGTGCAAAAAAGGAAGTAAGAAGTAAAGCCAATGTCAACGAAACACAAGTGTTAAATATGAAACAGGACTTTGTCTCTGCTGTCTCTTGGCCTGACCTATATTTTCCAGCCAAGTGTATTTTGTCTGCTGCCCCCACACAAGAACATCAGGCATGCATGGCTTTTCCTGCCCACCCATCACTTTTTGAAGGCTGTTTTTGTTCGTTGTTGTGAGAAGTGACAGAACTGCATTTTAAACGGACTGTAGGATGAAAGGCAGGCACCATGGTTTGAGGGAAGAGCCTGTCCAGTAAGCGCTGGTATTTGTGTGAGCAAAAGATCAGGGAGTTTACTTTGCTGCCGGCTGAGGAGAATAACAATGACTCTGGCATAATCAGTTCTACACAGCCATGGCTCGTTGTGGTTTAATGTGGGCTGGGAGGGGAGTTTTGTGGAATGACAATAAAAGACACACACAAGGCTGAAATATTAGTACATTGATTTATAGTATACAAAAGTACTAAATACATCTTGATATGTGTATATATAAACCTGAGTCCCAAAGTGCTTCATGGAAATATACAGAACAAATCACACAATCATACCGTAAAAAAACAAAATTTCAGCAGGAAAAATCTATAAAAACAGAACTTACAGTTTGACGTGATTTAAAACTTTCCACAGATATTGCTGACCTGACCCATAGGGGCAGCCTGTTCAATCACCTTGAATCCAATAGTGCAAAGCACAGTTGTCCTTAGTCTTACATTTTGATTGTGAAACAGCTGATAGGAGACTCAGGGGAGCAGTGTTGTAACAGTCTTATAGAGTTACATAGCGCTTTCTGACCCTCTTTTTAAAGTTATGGTGGTGTGGCTCTGTGTTTCCTGAACACTTAATCACAGAGACTTTAGACTGCTGTGGTTTAACTGAAAACATATTTTTGAATCAATTTGACATTGGTTACAGCAATATGTTTATGCAAAAATAACTAGTTTCCTGATCACCTTTTGTCAAAGAGAAATTAGCTGTAAAACCAAAGATTGCATGGTTAATATTATTGTCTGCAATTCCCACCTGACATCACAATGTAACTCAAAAGCAACTCGAGACTTGATTATTTGTGATTGTATTTTGCTTCATTATGATTTTAATTAATTTGTGGAAAAAGTGTGGCCTCTGCTTAAAAGAAAAATAAACAGTTACAGTCCAACATGCAGACAGAAAAGAGAACAGTGGTGTGAATTTAGTGCCTCATCTTGGTTGCTTTTTGTAGGTATTTGGCATAGCTGAATCAGCTGTATTATGAAGGATTGTTCGTTTGCATTTACACCTCATACTGTACATGTCCTACACGGTTTGAGGGTAGATAAAGGTACATAAGTTGCTTGAGCGATAGAGCATTAGATTACAATCCCATGACACAAGACTCAATTTCGTGCAAGGATAAATCTACCTGTACCTTTATCAGCCTAAACACAGACTTACTGTGAGATCATTCACATTAGTGACGGATACAGAAATGAAAGTAGCAGCGCCCGAGAAAGGTGACACTGAAAGGTTGACTTGCGTCTCTTGGAAAAATGGAAAAAGCTTTATTAAATCTCTGCCTGCTTGGTAAAGAAAAGAAAAGTCACTCAATGTCTCTTCTTATTCTCTCAGCCGGTACCCTAATGGCTGTGATTTGAAAGGTAATGAAAATGAAGCCTCTTAAAATCAGAATGCCTAATTAGACTGGGCTAATGAGATACTACTGCTCAGTTTTCATTACTGCATATCATTTCTGCAGTTACATATGTATTTTTTATTGAACAGAGTCTAAAGTGATGTTTTGTGTTATTTAATAATTTCCTCACGAATTTTGTTGAACACCGCAACACAGCCTCAAAGTCAAACCAGCAAATTGGATCCAAGGACAACGATTCGCTTTCTGATTCTCCTCTGTCACTTTTTTTTTTTTTTCCTTTTTACTGTGAATGCAGCTACAACACAAAGGAGTCCTATCTGTTTGCTTTCCAGACTCACAACAAAACTTCGATCATTAGTTTCTCATCTCAAGAGAAAGGAGTTTAATAACTAGCTATTTGAACTATCTCACAAAATACAATGTGATGCTCCACTGTGCAGGCTGAGGTTAGGCTTTATGGCTGGATGGCTGAAGAAGACTACACAGCTATATAAGTGCACAACCAGCAGTTAGAAAAGATGCATGGAGGACTGGAGCTTGCACACCTTCCAACATTAGTCAGCAACCCTGTCAGCTATGTGAGCAGTGCATTAGTGTGTGTGTGTGTTAGTGGGTGTGCGTGTGTGTGCGTGGTTGTGCAATTGACTATTTAGATTCCCAGATCACTGCCTTTTTAGTTTTATGGAGCGAGAAAAAGGAAAAGTAATCACCTGATCCTGGAGGCGGCTGAAAATTAATCACTGTACTTTTCCCCCAACAAATCTGTGGTCTCATAGTTTAATAGATATAGATGCATTGGGGATTTCATTTCATATTTGCAGAACCTTGTGGTGCATATTTCACTGTAAAAGTATCCATCAGCCCTACTTATGGATACTTTACTGTTATTGCTCACAGTTAGGAGAGTCACCGTTTATTTTCTCCCTAATTATTTTCACCTCCCTTTTCCTTGTTTCCATTGGCGTTACATTGTCAGTCAAATGAAGACGTTTCTGGTAGTTTCAGCATGTAGTGATACGACTGTCCTTCAATCGGAGGATTGCGGTGTATGAATGATTAGTTAGAGTCTTTTACCATCATTCGCTTAATCCAACTTTCTTAATATTTCCATCAAAAAGCTGTTTGCATCTCTTATATTTTATGGATGCATACGAATGGATACTTCATTGTGTTCGCAGTTAAAAATAACGAAGTTTGTAACTCTAGTTTTTACATCCACAGGCAGATCTTTCTAACAGTCATACCGTATAGGTTTGGACTCTCTGCTGCACAGCTCAGTGAAATGTGTGTGTTCTTTCAAGTATTATCCCAGAATTGGTCCATAGCTGCCACACTCCACTAGTCAGGAGCCAAGAAGCAAATAGGTGGCAGACTGCCCTGCTGATCTTACTGCACTGTTGAGATCCAGCATTGCTCACAGGCTGTGTTATGTGCTGCCAGCATCATGAGAGAAAGTGGATGCTGAGTTGTCCATACAACCGGTACTGAGGGAGCAGGGCGAGTCTCTCCCTGATTGGCTGAGTGATGACACACATTTTAGTGCACTGCTTAGCATTTTGTTTGGTTGAGCCAGTATATGCCACGAGAGGCCAAAGCCTTTGTGAAATTACAGCCTGGAAGTGTTTGGGATTTATCAGGCAAGATTTTCAAGAACAACCTTCAAATTTAAGGTTTTAAGATGTTGTTTATGAATGTTTTTTTTTTCTACTTTTTCAGATCAGAAGACGCAGACCCACACCTGCCACTTTAGTGGCATCCAGTGATCAATCATCACCTGGTAAGGCACTTAATAAATGCAAACACATGCACACACACAAGCTATTTTTGTCACTTGTGAGGTCATTGTATTAATTATCTTGGGTGGTCACCAGAAATGTCATTGATGATTCTGTTTTATTAAAGCTTGGGTCTTATATTTGTAATTTTAGCCAACATTGCTTTTGGTAACTGCACTCACCAAGTTACTTACTGAAGCCTGAGGACATTGATTAAAAAAAGTGGCCAGATGATCATATAGTTAAACCAAACCTCTGTGGTAGCGGGCGTTAGGGGTTTCAGTTGAGTATCAAAATGACCAGTCAACACTGCATTGCTGTAGACTAACGTTCATCTCTGGTGTTCGGACACTGTGTCATACCGGATGATTTTGCGTTGTGGCCCGGCCCGGTTTAACCTCTTTGTGCGTTTGCAGCCTTGCTGTTGGCTTCTTACAAACTGTCTGTTCATCATGTTTCCTGCCCCATATGACCTGTTTGTGCTCCCAAATGTCAGCATTAACTTTGGTGAGTACAATGGTATCATGATCAATAGAAGTTATTGCCAAAACTAAAAATATTTGACCTGAATTGTAATAAACCTGCTACACGTGCAGCTCAACTAACAGGCAACCAAAACTAACCTTAACCTAAAACAAAGTCTAAACACTAAAATAACAGCTTGACCTTGAGCTTTTTGTCCCCAGATGGGAGATGAATCCCCACAATGTGATTAATTCAGGTACATGACCATAAAATAACAAGTTACCATAGCCACAATATTCTTAAAAAATATTCAAACATTTCTATTTCTTATTGTGATTGCTGTGACGCAGTATCTGAAGTACATTTTGCACCAAGTGAATCTTCCTGCTGCGTTAGAGCAACAAAAACAGCCGTGTGTGTGTCCTCTCACGGGATCTTAATGATCAAACACAACAGGGCTCCTCCAGAGAGTTGTCTTCTTCTGTGAGTCATCCAGTGGCTCCCTGCCTCCCCCACTGCCTCTGCTGTACTTCGATGTGTAAGTGTGTAATGTGACCCAAATTAAAGGATGATCAGCTGGGAATATAGGGAGAGTGTAATTTTCTCCAGGTGAGAAAGCAGAGGGTGGTATTTGCTGTTTTGTATGAATAAATGAAGAGTTGATGCGTCATTGAGGATACCAGCAGTGACTGCCTTTGTTGTATTGTTTAACTCACAGCATTTTATCTCTTAGACTTGAGTGTTTTTATATTGTAACAACAGTCTTTCTAATTGGGTCTGATTAAAAAGTATTTGCCTGTGATCTGTTTGCTTAATGTGTGTCTTTGTGTTTGATTACATGTGTCTGTGTTTTTATTTAGTAATTGGATACTGAGCATCCAGAGTGTCTCACAGCCGAGCTTGTTCTCTGAGAGAAATTTCAGAGAAAACCTTCAACGATCCACCCTGCTCAGTAGATCAGAGAGAGAGAGAGAGAGAAGAGACTTATGAGGCGATCAATTAGTGAAATCGTATGTGAAGTGAAGGAATGGGGGGGAAAAGAAACCGATACATAGTAACTAAGATAACAGGAGAAGAGGAAGTGTGTTGTTTTTCAGATATTATATATTATATTATATTGTTACCTGTTATTTTACAGTCATGCTAATTTTACATGAGTTTTAAACTTGTTTAGATTTTGTTCGTTTCTTTGGTTATGTACCCGTATAAAAGAAATAACAGAAAAGAAAATTCTTTGAACTGAATACAGATTTGATTGTTAGTTAATCATCCATGGCAGAACAGTGAGGAAGAGGGTGAAGATAAAAGCAATGCTTGTAATATTAAGGAAAAATGTCACTAAATAGTCCTTAAACAAATATCTATTTTGTCACTTGTGATTGTACTGGGCGACCAAACTAGTTTTACCTCTGGAATTATAAAGTTATCAAATCTAATGTAATCTACTGCCGAATATTTTTGCCTATCTTTCCCTCAACAAGGTTTGGGGAGTAAAAACATATTTTAGAGAAGAGTTGTGCGACTTTTGATGGACTGCGTTTGTGTTTTGATGGTGTGTGTTTGTGTCCTCAAAATTAGAAATTATGAGATAGACAGCCATGCCATGGAAAAGATAGGAGTTCAAAAAACAACTTCAAACATCAAATCAGACACAGAGACACAATCAGAGATGTAGACAGTTACAGTTATGAGTGTGTGAGAACGAGGATGTGCCAGAGAGGAGGGGGATGGGGAGGAATAGATATGATGATGATGACGATGAAGGAGAGGAGCTGTGCTTGCGCAGTAATGTTGTGCCCCACATCAGACAGAGCTCTGCATTATTTAATGCTCTGCAGATTGCTCTGCCCTATGCACTGTGAACCCCAATAGCACATCAGAGGAACAGCCACAGATGTACAGACCACTGAGATGCAGGCTGTGCCTGATTTGATTTGAAGAGGATTCATGTCTTTATTGATTCCTGGAGTGGGATAAAATACCGTTTGACAAAAACAGAATAATTAAATCTATCACTGTAGTACAAACAACTTTATAAAGATTCTTTACAAACTTCGATTTTGGTATTTTGTTTTTTCATGAAGAGCAACAGCAGTGCACGAGTGTTTGTGCTTTTGAAAGAGATGGATAAATGGATGTACTTTGTTCCCAAATTGGGAAATTGTTTTTTTAGCAGCAGGTTATCCTGGTGTAGCAACAGTAAATACACAGTAAACTACAAAGGCTCACTGTGTAGAGTGCATATCTCTATCATCTCTGCAACGACGACTGCTGTATTGTGGGATTGAATGAATACAACCTACTATTGGCCAACCCCCATCCAGACACCCATGAGGGCAAGATAGGCAAAGGCATCATAAAAAAGATACTTCCTCTGACTCAAAAACAAGAGGTGATGAATGCAGGCAATTGGCTCAAAGTCATCGTACAAGACACATCATACAATCTTGCGAAAACAAAATTAAACTCAGCATTGTGTGTACTGTTAGTTATGTTAGCTGTTCACTAAGGGCAAAACACAATGTCACTACAATAACCGCGCCTGTCTCTGGCCGCAGAGTAGCGGATGGGGAGTCGGAGATGCACTCAGCTGTGTTATCACTAGCGGCCACCTCCGGTCGGGGGCCGGTAGTTGTGACTAGTGAGTGAGGAGTCTACAGGCAGTCAATGGCAGTATAAAACCGGCAATAAAAGGTGTTTAGAGAAAGTATGAGTCACTGCAACCATGAGAGGTCCTTGAGCATGCAGTCATAAGTGGGCACCTGAAATAGTATGCAGTTTGCTCCAGCAGAATGTGAGATCACCCGTGGAAAGACAGAGGTGCACACTCATTCTTCCTGACAGGGATAATATATAAACATATTGACACTATAAGAGATATGTGTGTGTGTATTTATATATATATATATATATATATATATATATATAGAGAGAGAGAGAGAAAGAGAGAGAGAGAGAGAGAGAGAGAGAGAGAGAGAGAGAATACAGAATAGTATAATATATACACTATAAATGCACCTAACTACTACAATTTAAACATAAAGGAGAGGAAATAGCCACAAATCTCACATAAAACGATCACGATAAGTAGTGCCCTTTAATTGAGATAATTTCATCTCCACAAGCAGCCGCAGCTCTGCGGTGGAGTGAGTGCTGCCACCTGAAGCACTTTGGCAAATGTATGAAGCTCTAAGCAAGAAAATGCAAGATGTCTTGATTAATCTTACACATACAAACACACACATGCAACATAAAGGAAGTATGGACTGATGCACACTGGGTGTTAACTAGAGTGGCGAAGGAAATCACTATACAGTACCTTCCAATTTAAAAGGGTTTTCAGAAGTTACAATGATGACACTGGTGTCACTTTTCTATTCACTGCCATCGTGAATGAGGGGTGGAACATTGCTGTTTATACCCGTTCTTCTTCACTGCCATGCAAACTGCTGGACTAATCTTTCTTCACTTTGCCCTTTCTTCATTTTACAGATTCTCCCTTTATTTGAACACTGTGCAACCACAACATATATCCTCATGCTCAGCTAGCCCTGCTGCCACTATTATTGTAGAAATAGTAGAACTAAAAGCTTTAGTTTCTTTGTAAGTGAACATCTCCTCAAGAAAAATGTGAATTTGTGCTGCGTCAGGCAACTTTGATCCTAGTTGACAAAATGATCCTGACAACGGTGTTCTTGTAAATCAAGTTAATTGATTTTATGCAACTTCCTGCTTTCTCTCCACCACAAAATCAATGAAATTTAAACATTTTGCTGACCTTGCCCCCTTTTTATGTTTTTTTTACAAACATTTATTTCTGTCTCAAGCATTATCTCACTTGGTACGACGTGCACTTTGCTGATCAAGCGTTGAAAGTTCCAGTTTGAGATATTCTGAACTATAATCTTAAACTTTTAGCAATCATGCCTGTTGTTTCTCCAGTAGATGTAGTTTTTCTTGTGTCAATATGCGCTTTTTAAGCAACTGCATATATATATATATATATGTATATATATATATATATATGTATACATATATACATATATATATATATATATATATTTGCATACAGCAATGCTTAACAACTGCAGAAAGATAAAACCCCTTTTAAATGACTGTGTTAATACTTCTATTTTCTTGATTTGTTTTTTTGATTTTCTCATTTTTCTTCATCAAATGCAGTACACAAAATATAAATCGACACCAGCTACAGTAGGCAGCTGAATTAGAGCTGCTTGGCTGACTAAAGTGGAGTCAGAAGACCGTCTCTGTTCCCGTCTGGCTTTGTGACAGACGGCCAGTCAGCTGGGAGTTGCAGTGATAGACTCATCACTACTGGAACGGCCTTTTTTATCTGCCTTTTTTTATTGGCCTTTTTTCTCATTCTATAACACAGATGGGCTTGATACGCAGAGAAAAAAATCTGAATATGAGCTGAGTAAAAGCCATATTTTATGTTTGTTGACCCAAATTATATTTCAAACATGTCTAATACTGCTGCTACAGCTACTACGACTACTAACTCTCTCTCTCTCTCTTTCTCTCTCTCTCTCTCTCTCTCTCTCTCTCTCTCTCTCTATATATATATATATATATATATATATATATTCCTATAGTCTTATATAGTCTTCAGCTCTTGTACATTAATACTATGCACCAATTTAAATCAGATCAATTTGGAGCTCCAATTTCACTCCATCTGTGGTGCACAGACATCATGTCTGAAATTGCACAAATTTACAGCACAGCTTCATCTTTTCAGGGTCAGAACACGTCCATCTTTTTAAAAATACTGTATCTACGTTTACTCTGCAGATGTTAAATTGTTAGAGCTTCTTAGTTTAAAATGCAACAATTCTGCAGTTAAAGCTGCCACCATCACTGGAGGGGAACCATTTTTTCTATTTATAGCGACAGCATTTTAGATTTTCGGTCTTTAAGTTAGAATAATGTTGTGTAAATGTCAAAAACTGATTATTGCAAAGACTGAAAAGCTGTGGGCTGAAACCAGAGATTATTACACCTACACTGATAAAAAAAGAAATGGTGCAATATACCCCTATGTACAATCTACACAGTCAAGACAACCTTCCAAACATCTCAAGATTGTTTCACAGATTCACCCCTTTTATTGAAATTATTACTTACATATTCCTTTAAGATATTTGCTTTCTCCTTTTGCAAACATGTTTGGACATTTTTTATGGCTTAACAAAATGTTTCATATTACATTTTGCACCGGTGTGACTGCCATAGTTTGACAGCTGTCTGTCAATACCAGTTTTTTTTTTATCTTTAAGCTTTACTCTGTAACTTAAAGAATATTTCAAGACTGCATATTTCCTGCGATTGATTTGAAACAAAATCCATAATGGTTGTATGAAGCTTCTCAAATTCCTGAGAGATGCTAAAAATAAGATTCAGTTTCAAGCATCACTGTAAACACGCACAGCATAAAGATGAATCCCTCTTGAAATGAAATTTAATGGCTTTTGTGTCAGGTTTTTATTCACCACTGGTGAATAACTTTGTGTTTGTTGCAGAGAGAAAGATGGAGAAAGAGAGAGAGATGAATAAAGAAACAAGCACATCACTGGCATTTTGAATAGCCTAGTGCATACTTTTAAGTAGGAATAATATATGCACATGCTCTCTCTCTCTCTCACGCATACGCACACACACACACACAGAGTGCCTTCCTAGTGCCTAGGGATGCATAGGTTGCCAAGCAACAAGGTGGTGTCCTAGAAAAAAGTTCCAAGGCTGGAAACACAGTGGATGCGGGTTCAACGCAATCACTATTGATTACAGTTAAGGGTTTTACTGTACTCCAGTCAACAGTTTTTTTGTTTGTTTCTCCTTCAGTCCTTTCATTTAGTGACCACAGAGTCCGGTTTCACATATTGACTACAGATGATCAATCTTAATCCAGTTGGAGTCACATGAGCTCCATGTGAGTGTAGTATCATGTTGGCGTTTCCTTGTTTTCCTGAACAAAAATAATCTCTAAAGCTATGTGTATGCACACCCTGCAGCTACTTCTACTATAGTAATATACACTGAGCTGCCAGTTTATTAGTCACATCCAGCTCAAACCAATGCAGAACTGTCCAGCAATAAATCCTACCTTTATGAAGGTTATAATGTTTTGTTTTAGGTGAAACTTTAGTTAGATTCAACTGTATTTGAGTGTTTGTGGTGCTGTTGAACTGTATACATTATACAGAGTAGTGTTTCTGTTATTTAGCCAACCCTTATTGATATAAATAGGATGGTAAAATATTAGAAACATATCATGAAGGTAGGATTAATTGCAGGACTGTTGTATTTCACTGCAGACTGCATTCGTTTTAGCTAGATGTACCTGAATCACTGCCAACTGATTGTAAATCAACTCAGCTCCAGACTACACTTTAGTATGCTACACACTTACTTCCCTTAAGGGGTTTTGGATAAACAATGTTTTACTGTTTATATCATCGGCAGTTGCCTGCATGCAGGGATCTATTAGGAAGAGGACGAGAGTGGATTAGCGTCCCCTTTGTTTGCAAAAAATCATTCAGTGTCTGTTTTTAGTCAAACATGAGAGTGGAGAATAATAAAAATAATTCCGCCCACCATACTTGATAAAAAATTGAGCAAACACTTGCATCTGGCTTGCAGTGTGTCAGATAACCATCTGGACGGCGGTCACCTTCTATGCACTCTGGTGTCTGGAGACACAGCAGCTGCAGTACACTGACACACTGAAGAGGTCAACTGTGCTATTATGGACAATCACAAGGCTGCACAATGTTTGCCTGTTCATTCTGTATTTGTTTTCAGTCCTTTTATTTTTATTGTGTGTTGTACGTAACTGTGTATTTGCTTTCTCGCAGAAGTAGATGAAGATCGTCTCCCGAACCAGTTGTACAAGGTAATTTAATTCATGCTCTTTGAGGGTCCATTTTATCTGAATAAGGTTACAGAAATGTAATTATGGGAATTCAATTTTTTTCTTTTTTAAATGGGCTCCATCTGTATTAAAACAATCTCCTGAATCTTTGTGCTCTCTGCCCAGCTGATAAGAAACATTGATGTTTTACAGGCAGCCTTGTTGAACTCCCCTCGACAACGGCGAAAAGGGCAAAAGGGAACACCTACAATGAAAGGTAGAGTGAGTTATCTAGTTCTATGTGTGATGTTGGCATTTTATGTTTTAGATCACACTTCCGGTAGCCATTAACAGGAAAAGTGTTGGCCTGTTTCCAGACTTCGGAATCACCACCTACATCTAAAATGATATTCTTTGATCTGAAACATAATATGATGATCTTATTATCAGGTAAATTGAAATGAACATATACTGACAATTAAAAGTATTGCAGTACCTATTATTATGTTATTTGACAATACACTCCAATTAGATACCACAAAGGATCTTTTGGCATATGATCGTACAGGCCTTGTCTTGTAATTTGTACCATCTCATATGATAACATTAAAGCCAAACTGAGTCTCTTATGGCTCACATGACAGAGGTCTGGAGAGTATGAAATACATGTTGAGGTTGATGTTGTTGGCAGTTGTCATTATGAGTCGAAGGTGAAGTAGGGTACAGCTGTTCATAGCTGTCGGGACAACAAGGAAGCTGCAGTTGGTACACTTTGTGAGTTAGTCAAACCAAACTCGTATGCAACCACACAAGTCCTGTCAAATCAAGTGTGTGGCCCAATGTCTCGATAGGCTGTACAAGCCTACAGCAACGGCTCACAACCCAGGGAACAACATCGCTGCAGAAAGTCAAAAACAAACTTGGGAGAAGCGTTTTAAAAAAAACCTGTGCGACTAGCTGGGTGTGCTATAAGAGAAGTACGGTGTATGGGAATAAGACCAAAGGTTGTAACAATAATCCCATAGTTTATCATCCAACAATGGGAATGTCAAAAGTCTAATAATGATACAGTCACCAATGTGAATGTATTATTAAAGTGTAAAGGACAGGTCATGTGTATATCCATCAATATGTGTATTGAAACAGTTTTTGCTGGCTGTAAGCTGTCTCTTTACAGTTAATGTTACTAGTTTTCCAATCAAATTTATGAAAGGGAACAGTACAGGGAAACACAAAGAATGAATTTCAGAAAGAATTGCAGTTTCATTAAAAAGAAACTCTGGAAGATTGACAGCTGAAGCCTCAAATCAACTTCAGCTGAACTTTAGACAGCATTTTTGCTCAGAATGAGAATTGTTCCTCCTCTAAATGGGAAATATGGACAAGAGAGACACAACCTGTTTCAACATACACATGGGCACATCGGTATTGTTTTAAGACAAAATGTAAAACATGCCAACCTGTCCTTTAATGGGACAAAGCTATTAGCATGTCCAATACTGTCTAGGAAGTCAGATGTTAGGCAACGTAAACTTACTTGGTGAAATAGCTGAGCTAATGATGGAAGGTTGGTCTACCTTGAGTGTACTATTTCAACCCTGGAGCCACACAGTGCTGCACTTGCCTGAGCTCATTATCCTGACCAGAATTTCTCCCAATTTCCATTTTTTTAGCTACAAAGTGTGTCTTTGTGAGATTAGGGCACAAGGGGTCCTGTACCACCTGAAGAAAACCTGAAGATGATTGTAAAACTGCACACACAGACCCCAACATTTGAATATTTCTGTAGGCTGTTTTTTGTTTTTTTTATCACTGCAATGCAATGAAATATTATTTTAAGTAAAAATCCAACTGAACACAAATACATAATGTAATGATTTATGCAGTACAACAGTGAATAAGTTCCAACAAAGAAACCAAAGCAAGGGAACAATAATGAGAAGATAAGTACAATCTAGTGCTATAGGAGGTTTTTTCTTCAATTAGTTTCACAGCTTAACAGCTTCAAGTGTGATGAGTCGCTTCCTAATGGAAACACACGATAATCGGTGTGCTTTAGTTTCCCACTGCAAGATGATTAAGACTAATAAAACCCTGGATGAAGGTAGGTGAAAAAAGCGATTAAACAAATCATCTCCCAACTCTGATGTAGCTTTACCTGCCCCCTCACTTCAAACACTGCTGGATGTTAATTAGATCCTGCTAGTTCATTAAATATGCTTAATCTACAATATTCTTTTTGAAGTGCTGGATTTCATTGAGTCTCTTCCTTCATCTCTCTTTCCCGTGTACTGTTCACACCACGTCTTTTCTCCCATTGGTTCCCTTCATCTCACTCAACTTTCTTTTCTTGCTCGTCCTCCTTCTTCCAACATTTCCCCAATGATTTTTTTTGCTTTTTACTTTCCACTATTTCTTCCAATCCACTCCTCTCCCCTCTCATCTTTCCTCTCCTTCCCCTGTTAACTCTTACCGCTTAACCAACTTGTATTTTCCCTGCTTCTCTCTCACCTCTTTTATCTCCACCTCCCTCCTCCCAGAGCTGCAGTTCATGGTAGAGCATCACCTGTACAGGCAGCAGCAGCAGGGAGCCGGGGACGAGTGCTCCTCAGAGAGCTGCCTATCGGACCGGCCCAGCCCCGACTCTTTCCCCACCGGGGAGGAGCTCCCACACGATGATGAGGCCACGGCAGAGGCCTTTGAGAAACTGCGCTGCCAAATGGAGGGTATGTTTGGAGTCTGTAATGATTTTATCTGCATGTCTACTGCATCGTATCTGCCTTTTCACAACACAAACCTCTTTAAAACCTACCACACAATAGTACTTCAACACTTTGTAAAATGAGACCCCACGTGTAAATGTATACAGTTGTATGTTGCCATAGAATATGTGCATGTCTTTTTCCTACACACAATCTAAACTGATCAGGTATGAAGTAGAGTGAGTATTTGTCAATTTCGATTTTCAACTTATCAAAGTAGAAATAGAAAATAGAATGTATGAAGAGGGTCAAATGGAGTATGTCAAAATATGTTTAGGGCAAGAAGTGTCGAAAAAGAATATAAGGACTGATACATGAGGATATGAGGATGCTACAGGGAAGGAGGGACAGATAAGGACGACACTGCTGTGGCCTCTGAAAAATAGATGGTGTGGTTCCATGAGAAGAGAGCAGATGGAGGGACAAGATGAAACCTTTTTCATCACAATTAATATTAAGGAAGGATGTAGAATTGGGAGAAAATGGGAGCGGTAACGTAAAAGCAGAAAATGAGGCAGAAAGCTGAAAAATGTCTGGAAGGGGTGTATGTAAACATTCATTATAGGCTTTGGGAGTTAGAGGGGAATTAAAAGAAGTGAAACAAAAAGATTGGGGTCAACACTTTTGCTCACATTTCAACACATTCTCACATTTGTTCTGTATGCAAGAAATGTTAGTGTAAAACTGTTATGTGCACATGTGTGCGCCATTATTTCACATTTTTTGAATGTGATGTAACATTATTATAATTATTGAGTTTTAGAGGAGCTGGTAGGTGGATTTTGTTTTCTTTGGACTGAGCCAGGTTCGATATTTCCCCCTGAATCCAGTCTTTATGCTAAGCTGAGCTAACCGGCAATAGGCTGTAGCTTCATATTTATTGTACAGACACACGAGTGGTATCGACCTTCCCATCTAACTCTCTGCACGAAAGTGTATAATTGAACCACTCATTTAATGAAAACACTTACATGGTTCAAAGTGCCAGCGTGGCAGTCTCCTGCCACTGCCAAATACCTCAACAGCTGATGAGAAAAAAACGGGAATCAGCTTTTTTGCTCAGGACAAATAATTCACTTTAATGGCAGGTGAGTAGATGGTTACTGAGTACAGCACATACTGTACCCACACTCAGTAATTACCCAGCACTAATGCATTATGAGGGCTGCTTTTCTGAAGTGCCAAAATGCAATTTTCATGCAACCACGCCGGCGATAGCCGTAGCCTGAGGCATTATGTTTTCGGGTTGTCTGTCCGTCCGGTCCATTCTCGTCAACACGATATCTCAGCCTTGAGCCAATTTAATCAAATTTGGCACAAACGTTCAACTGGATTCAAGGATGAACTGATTAGACTTTAGTGGTCAAAGCTATTCTAGTTGTTAATATTGTTTATTTTCATTTTAATTCACTGGGATACAACAACAAGAACTATGACTATGTTTTTTTATGGATTGCTCCCATGTTATGAAAGAGCTGCTAATAATGTTCTCAGTACAGATGAAAGGAGCAAAGGGGAAGCTGGGGAAACAAATCAATGACCATTCAAACTAATCCAGTCAAGGTTGGCTTCACTTTACGATCAGCCTTTTCAATTCACGAAGTGTGACTAGAAAACGTGCAGCTGTAAATGTCAGGTGACATTTATTATTGAGACAAGGTGGTGAAGTTCTGTACTCTAACATAATTAAACAGAGAATATAGGAATAAAGTATTTTATCCATACTGCTGTGTGATGGAAAGTGTTCACCTTCAACTCAACCTCCATTTGTCTCTCTGCCCCCTGCAGAGTTCTCAAGGGAGAGTCTATTAGAAGCTGCTGGAGGACTTGAGTGCACCCTCTCCAAGGAGGAGGAGGAGGAGGATTGTTCCAGCGTTGCCAACGTAGCAGATCCCTCATCGCAACAAAACAGCGCACAACCAGGTAGTCAAAGCAGCCGTGTTTGCACAGAAATCCTTTCCCTCAGGGGACTCTTCATCGCCCGTTCACAAGGCAGGGTTTGTTTAGATATTAACAGTTCAACAGGCTTGGCTCTGTGTCGTGTAATCATGGCTTGTCAACAAACATCTGTGAAGTGGCTTTGATACACACTTCATAGAGTGCTCCTGTGGCTGAGATACACTGAGAGGCAGCTCATACGGAAGTGGAAAAAAAGTGTTTGTGGGGCTGAATGGAGACTGTGGGTGTTCTTTCATTACTGTAGATTTTATTTAGTTTGTTTCTTAAATTTTTTCTCTCTATATTTGATCTATGTGGACATATTAATCAAGAAAATGCAGTTTGTTACAACAAAAAACTTTGTGTAAAACCAATTAAAGTGTGTATATAAAAAAACACAGGAATAATAACAATATTGAATGCACAATTTGATGAAAGACATGTCCAAGCGAGTTAAAAATGTCCCAAGATCATTTGTGAGGTAAGACGCTTCACTCTGTAACACCACTGTAGGTGTACGGAGTGTTTTTTATGGTTCAAACAACCCCAACAGAGTGAGGCGTCTTCTCTCTTGCGGATTGTATCTTGACTATTTCTTGAGTTGTATCCTCCCAGTTAGTCTTTCATTCTTTTAATTTCAGCTTTCTCTAATGTAAACTAGTATCCCAACAATATCATTTAGTTGGTTAATGATGTTGGTTTGTTAAGAGATCTAATGCTTCGGGCTTGAACCCCTAACAATATATTTATTTGGACCCTTTTTTCTATGAAGTTAAACACCAAGCAACAGAAAACTGACTCTCTCCATTTGGAGAAACAACCATATGATGGAATAATAGTGTTCCCAATAATTTTTTTGTCACGCTGCAAGTGTCCATCAAAGCCTTTTGAGTCAGCCTCTTCCCTTTCTCTTATTGTGCCTCAGTATTTAATGTTTATATTTTTCAGACACAAAAGCAGCAGCATCCAGTGCTAGTCAGCCGGCAGAGGAGAAGAAATGCAGCCTGAAGAAAGAAAAATAGAGCGGTCTTCTGAAACACAAAGCTGCTCAGTCTCCTCAGCAGCCCAACACAATGACAGCAAATCCACTTTTTAGATACATCAGGACATCTAAGTTCTTCTACAGTCAGGCCTTAGTTACCACCCCGAGAACAATAACAAAGGTCTCTACACATATTTACACATATAAAAATCCTGTGAGAATTATTTAATTATTTAATGATGATACGCCAAAATAGAACTAGCTTACTGTATGTATGAACCAGACTGGGAGTTACTATCTAGTTAATGGGAAAGAGAGAAAGTCTTTTCATTAACTACCACCACTTAGGCTACATGCACAATGTCCCCTTTAATGTTCAAAGGCAACAAATATTCCATCTACAATCCTTTTAGACAGTTTTTATCATTAATGTGCCATGACTCCTTCAATTATTGTTCCATCTCAAAGCAATAAAAATGTATTTGTACCTCATAAATAACAGGGACCGAAACCACTTTTAAATTCAAATCATTTCAGTGAGTTAGATGCTGAATCTTAAATGAATGGGTAACACATCTTGGTTGATTGACAGTTTAAAGTAAAACTATATTAAAGTTTGTTTAGACTACGGGATTGGACAGCTACAAATTCATTCTTTAAGTACAACTCAAATTAAATTATTATGTTATACAATTATTTTTGTTGCTACATCATGTAGAGCTGCAACGATTAGTCAATTGAATGATTGACAGAAAATGTATGGGCAAATATTTTAATATTTTTTTACAGAATAATTCCGTAATTCTCTGGTTCCAGCTTTGCCAGTGTGAGAATTTGCTGGTTTCCTTCAAAGTCTACTATTATAAATTAAATATTTTAGGGCTTTGAACCCTGGTCGGACAAAACAAGATATTTGAAAACGTCATCTCGAACTCTGGGAATCTCTGAGGGACATTTTTTTGACAATCAATTAAATAATTCTTTGCTATAAAAAATCGCTAGTTGTAGCTCTAACAGTATTACATATCTGCTCAGAAAAGTACTTGTCTTGTGTTCAATTTTAAGAAAAAAAAAACAGAAACCAAAAGGGAGAACTTTTTATTAATTTATTGAAATACTGCTCTAGTCTTTATTATATATCATATTTGCATAAAGCAGCAATCTTATCATTCGAACGGCCTGAGCAAAGCCTGCAACACAACATGAGCCCCAAACTTTAAACAACGACCCACATCAGCTTTCCTGCATAACTCATAAACGTGAATACACGTCTTACTCTGTTGCAGCATATTAAATGGCATGTAAACTTACCTGCCAATGTCCAGTTAGCTGCTGGTGTGGTATTTACTCTTCAATACCACTGCTAACAACACGCTGTTTGATCATGACGTGGAGGCCACCAAGTACATCTTTTTTACTTTGTCTCTCCAGAGGTCACCTACTAGCTGCTGTCAATCAAACACAGACACGCCCCTAAATTCTGAGAGGAAATAGAATATTTCTGAAATTTTCTTCGTTTTAATGATAAGAACAACTTTAAAATACATAACAAAAACACTAAAATTTTCTACTGCATAAAGGGATAACTAAATGTGATTTCAGTTGGACTTCGAAGTAGAAAATAATTACTGATAATATCCTAATTAACAACAATGATATGTCTGGTTACAGTAAAACACTAATAACTAAAATGTACAAATTGCACCCTGATTTTTTTAACACTTGAATGCTTTTCAGGAAACTAAATGCTGGTAATAAAACACTTTTCTTCATGTCACTGAATGTACAGTGACCTTTCTGTACTGTGCTTTAATTTGTGTCGGGGAACTTATTTCAACATAAAATCAAACTTTAAAAATACCAGACACCAATTTGGCATTCTCTTTTCATTTTAGTTTTATAGGAAAGAAGGACATCATAAAGTTGTCAGCTCACTCTTAAATGTTATTTCATCTGTTATTTGTATCACTGAAGTGGCATTATTAGGTAGATTATGTGACAATCTTTTCATGACACTCACATTAATACTTGACATGCCTGAAAGAAATAAAAGAGACTGAAACAGTTAGCTAAAGCCACCCTAGTATTGATAATAACAATGACCACAATGAACAAGAAAGACAATGAAAACATTCCTGTGCAAGCTTTTGTTTTCTTCTTCTGCAGTATATTTATGGACCATGTAATGTTTGTTCTGTTTTTGAATGGTAATAGTGTACTTTACATGGATTTAATCTGGGAAGTTTTGTTCCAATTTTACTTGAATTGATTGATGATTACATCAGTAATCTAAATTTGTTTGATATAATAAAATGTTTAAAATGGTGATTAGCTGTTTTTCTTTCATACTTATCTGCGAATTTTGCATCCAATCAAGTTAAAACATTTACATTTGACAGACTCAGCATTATATCTGCTCCAAACAAAGAAATTATTTCCAAAGCATGTAAACAAAGACCTGCAAAGACCTGCTTTACTAATAAAATATAAAAAAGAGACATGTTGGGGAAAGTCAAGTTAAACTTAGAGTGTCTGACATCACTGCACATGTGGCGTGTTTAGTAGAGGTTGACTGTATACTAAAAATAGGCACTCTGCAAATAAATAATTCAATGTTCTCAGAGCCAGGAGCATAACAACACTTACATTTTTCATACGCTGGACTGTTTTGGGAATTTGAATAGACTGGTAATTTAAGCTACATGCGACATCTATACCGACACTTCCATGTGCATGTGTGAGATTGATCACTGAGTTGCAGTAAGTTTCTGCTTCCTGAGAGTCAAAGCGCTAAGTTGCCATTGTTGCAGTGTGCCTCTGTGGCGATGCTGCGTTTTCATCGGGAACCACCAACACGCACATCAGTTGGACCATACGCGAGGCACAGAGAAGCTCGGGAGAGGGAATTAATTCTCTGTTCGTGATGATGCTCTTCTCCGCTATATCTTTACAAAACAAATAGTTTTTTAGTGCTATATCAATGCTCTGAATTTCACATTTAGTACCTTCATTAGATCCAAACCGTTTTAGTTTGACTGAATTCTTGCAAATGGTTTAAAAAGGGATTGCATGTAAGAAAACATTTAGGATGTCGCTTGAGTTGGCCTTTTATATCAAAATGTGCACTAGGTTTTGTGCAGAAAACAATCTACTTGTATCTTATAGTCATGGGTTTTCTGAGTAAGCCACTGAATCTGTTGTAATTAATTTTGCAGATGTGTTACTGAATAAAATTATTTTTAAAATGATGCAAGGTGGCAGATTCAACCCAAAATCAAAGATTGGGGTCTTACCTTGCAGTTCAATCCTTTAAAATGTTTCAATTAAAAAACAGCAAGGCACAATATCCCACCATAACAAGGCCAGCCTTATAATGACTCATATGACAAACATTTGCATATTTTCAACGTTTATTGTTTTTATTGCTTTTATACAATAAATTACTTGTGTACAGGTAAAACTATGAAATGTAAAATGTTCCTTACAAGTGTTTAGGTGGCAAATTAAATTAATAACATGCACATACATGGCCAGCATGTACACTTTGCATTTAAATTATCAGAATATACTACCCTTAAAATAAGACATGGGGACACTTCTGTGCATGTATTTCATCTTACCTTGGGAAGATGAAGTTAACCTTCAACCACCCTCCCTCAAAGCTCCCACAATCACCATATAAGAAGGCATTGTGGTTTTGTTACAAACAGTGACTCAGCATTAACCTCAGTTAACCTTTGAAGATATTTATCTAGCTATAATCTATTTATTTTTTAAGCACATAATAAATGAAGTTCTGTCTACTGTTTTGAATCTGTAGTGGGGTCTGGCAGGGATTTTTCTGACAGCTCCTCTTGTCTGGGTCTCTGCCCTTTTGTCACACTGGGGTCTGAAAATCCTGAAGGATATAGGAGATTGGAAAAGGCATTGGACATTTTGTTAAGCTGACTGGGAAACAATACCTGTATCTGTTAATCTCCTCATGAGATCACTGTGAAAGGAAAGCAGATAACAAATAAAATCAGGGAGACGTAGCACATTTATGGAGCAGACCAAGTCAGTCACACATCTAGAACAAAGATATTTCATTCTGTTAGCAGATGTTGTCAAACTTTTCATCGGTGATCATTTTGATTCTGAATTGTTGCAAAAGATGACAGCAGAAAAGTACAACCATTTATCAGGATTGTATCGTGGTAAGCGATGCTTTAAATTAGATGTAATTGAAACTATCAATACAATATTAAAACAAGGATATGGATATAATTAAGATATCTTGTTTATTTCTTCAGTATTTCACCTTAACATAGATTATGTTTCAGTAAAATTGCAATAATATCTGATAATGAATATACAACATACCATTGGAGCCACTTTCCTTCCATTTGATCTTGTTGTCTTCGGTGTGTCGTGTCCAAGTGGAGCGGAAGCTCACCAGCTCAGCTGTGATATGAGCGAGACTCCACTGCAGACCTCTGGAGCTCTCCTTCCACAGATTACTGTTGAGAAATAAGAGTGCTCTCATAGATAATGCTATTTTTTCTTCCAGTTTTAACCTTATTCATCTTTCTTTCTTTCTTTCATGTTTAGATCATTGTGAGTTTATCTATAAAATGCTTGTCTTTATTTAAAGGTACTCTGTGAGGGGGATCTATTCACAGAAAGAAAATAGCAATCTGCAACCTCCCCGCAAGATGCTGCCAAATCCTACACACTAGACCTTTAAAGATCTAAAGGCCTCTGAAAGGATTATTTGTGTTCTTGCTGAGAGATAGATGAGAAGATTAATATCTGTTTGTTAAATAAGAAGCTACCAGCAGCAAACAATTAGCTTAATTTAGCATATAACTGGAAGCAGGGGGAAACTGCTAACCCAGCTTCATCTGATGGTATTATAAAACATGCTTACCAGGAAGTCATTGTACATGGCAGAGACATACTGTACCATAACCACCTTTAAAACCACAACTTATCGTTCATTAGTGATCTTTAGAGGTCCTGGCATGGTAGGCAGATTTGTTTTTACTTTTTTTGGACAGAACCATGGACAGTCACCATGTCGTCAACCATGGGTTTGTGGACTGACGTTCTGAAACCTCAAGTTCAACATTTTCGCCGTCGCCATCTTGTTTTTTTTAGCTTTTACCATCCTGTTTATTTTAAACTAGAAGGTACATGAGATGGTGGAACTAAGTACAAGCGAACGCTGAAAAAGTTTTTAGGCGACCAAAAATGTTAAAATAACTTTCATGAACTGAAAATGCACTGTGAAAGGGTTAAACTTCTAAGATGAAAACACGGACAACACCTAGACCGGACAACGCCCTAAAGCATACCCTGCTTTATTATCTATTTTACTCTAAAAGTGGGACCATAAATTACTAAATGAACATCATGCTTTATTGAAGAATACTTGAATCTAGCGATTGAGACCATAAAGTAATGTTTACAATGTTTACTGAGATAATAAATCAAGTAAGAAATATGGTAATTGTCTCATAGACTTCTATACAGCCACTTCTGCATTGGCTTCACCTCTGAGACTCGGAGGTTGCCGGCTGAGTACAATGTCCATTTCCAACAAGGGTACCTAGTGTGGTACCTGTGTCTGTTGCAGGGGTCTGGTGGACCTGGGTTCTCCTCCACCAAAGGAATAACAATTTTTTCAGCCATGTCCGTCAGCAGAGAGAACGTAGGATACACAATGAAGTCTATGAAACCTGTAAAAAAAAAATGTTGCCTTAACATTGTTTAAAAAAAAAATATATACAAATGTAATTCAGTGATTGAAGTAATAAGGTGTAATATGACATCTATTTCACTGCAGTTTCAAGACTCTACCAAACATTAGTGTGGATGAGAACTAAATCTGGATATCAGTGAGGACTGAGAGAAAGAAACAGGTTGTGAGACATACCAATCTGAGACTCGGCTACCAGGGTGCTTTTTCGATCACACAGAGGAGAGAAGGGAAGGCCGAGCTCTGCCTCTCTATCACCCTCACAAAGATAGAAAGAGAGAGAAAAATATCTTAAGAACATCCCACACGTCACCTGAAAATAACTTTTTAAAGGTTATTTGACAGCAACACTCACCACCTGAGACTTTTAAATTGTTTAAAGAATATCAAGCTTTTGTTTTTTTAAGTAACACAACAAACATTAACGGGCCTTTTCAGAGAGAGGTCTCTCACATCTTATTTTCCAAACCGAGTAGGGCTACCCAACACCTCCTCTATTCTATATTTTTTTTCATTCCAGGTCTAAGCAGTGAAAATAGAGGAGAGGATGACAACACATAGAAACGTATTACTGCATGTACAGGAAATCCACTCAGTCAAAGTACCAGCATCATAATACCAGCCAATGCTCTCATTGCCTTCTGGCATTTGTGTGAACATCGTGGCATTTTAAGTAGGTTGTGCAAACAGTTTTCTTTATTGCCTGAAAAGTGTTTTTTTGTCAGTAAGCAGCTCTTGAACTTGCCGTGGAAGTGCAGGTTAATGTCTATTCACAGGAATTTGAAAGGCAGCACAGAAAACCAAGCCCGAGAGGCTTGGCAGTAGACCCCCCGTGCCCCAGTTCAGAAGAGGCTTTCACATGTAAATGAAAATGCTGTGAGCTTTACTTGACTTCGATTTATCTTATGTTTCTTTTAGTTTAGCCTTGTCATTTGTTATTTAATTTAATTATTTATTATTATTATTATTATTATTATTTATTTTGAAAATGTTTTGTTCACCGTTCAAATCTCAAATACAATCCTTTATCTTCTATATCATCTTTTTTATATCTGTGAATGCAGATGAATATAATTGTATAAATTAGCATTGACACAATACTGAATGTATTGTATAATCTTCTTTAACTCAACAAAAATAATATTTGATTTCACTTATGTGAGTAAGTATGTCGAATCACCTTTTAGGCCTAGTAAGGGCCAACTAAAGCTAACAAAAAACAATAAATTAATTTTCACATTTTTACAATACTACACAGCGAAATGATACGTCAGTCATGTACTTAATCGCGTAAGGGGGCTCGTCCAATCGCATGCTAGGTCATGGTCACATGGATGACCTCGCGAGACAACAGAACGTAAACACAGACGAATGTGCCATCTAACATTAAAGTGAAACCTCCGACCACAGTGAACGGCAAATTGCTCTCCATGGAGGATGTGATGGTTGGTTTGGAAGCCAAAGTAAAATGCGGCGTGAGGTGATGGAGAGGATTACGAGGATAAAACGGGCCCACAATTCCAAAATTGTGATAAGAGCATATAATTATTAAGAGTAGCCATATATTAACAACGCTAACTGCGCAGATAAAGTAACTAGCAGATCTGATCAGCATGTAAACCAGCAGGCTCTCCTCAGATTATGTTTTCCATACAATGTTACTGAATCGTCAATTGCGGTTTGAGGGAAACAATTTACACCGTTAACCACCTGTTAACCCTTTTGTTTTGTTTATTTCGTGGTAATTTTATGTTATAGGGTCCAAAATGACCTCATGGCCGATAATAAATTCATAATAACGTTACATATGTTATAGCCTAATCGTGTGTTTGATCTTTGACATTAACAATAAGATTACACGTTTTGAACTTCTGTTTTCTATTTCATGGCCTGTGAAGTTTATGATCTGAGCTTATACAACTCGTTTTTGATTAAAAACAGCATAATATATGGGTTATTTGACTATACCTAATACTCAGATGAATGATATGGTGCAATTTATCACAGACTACTTTGTGTCAATGTCTGAATGTTGAATGGTTTGAAACCATTTCAATTTTTAAAACAGTAACATCTATAACAAAACAACATCTAACAAAATAACATCTGCCGTGTTCCCGCTCAGAAACGACCAGTATTTGTACGATTTTATTTGTAAGGAAAGGACATACGTATTTATTGTCATTTTGTCTGGATCATATTTTGTGTTGTACTAATGCGTCTTCACTGTCCGTTTCCTGGCCTCTCTCTGCCTCACCGGTGTCATTGCACAAAGTACTGAGACAACGAAATGCAGTATAGAATCTAACCAGAAATGCACTCTAATGATTGTATAATATATGTAAATATATATATATATATATATATATATATATATATACTGTATATATATTTCAAATGTCAATGTCCCAGGTCCTGCTGTAGGCTAACTATTGTTCCAGACTGTGGCCAGACACTTTGAAAGCTACAGTTGTTGGTTTCACACAGTTGATTTTAGGCGTTTCTTTCTTCTTTCAACGTTCTTTCAATGTTCCTCGCAAATGTTTTCTTTCCTCAATAAATACATTTTCATGTAATTGATTAGGCTAGAGTGTAGCCCATAGGATAACAATAACATGAATATACTGTATATGTAATATAATCTTCAGTAACAGCAGTATTTTTGACATTGGCTTACAAATTCTTCACATGACTTAAAATGATGATGATGATGATGATGCTTATCATTAGCTTGTATTATAGGGGCCCAGGAGGTTTGTGAGTTTTGAAAGGTATCATCACCCTTTCAACAAGATCAAATAGTCTGGTAGATATGTGGCGCATTTGATTCTCAGAGGATTTTTTCCCAGACTTACATCCGACAAAGAAGTCTTAGTTTGTAAGGTCTAATGCGGCTTCAAGCACACAAACAAAGAGTCTTTCCTCTATGACTGTCTCTGCTTCATACCTCTGCTATTCATGTCGTTTTCTTCAACTCTGACTAATACATTTCTTTGAAGGTTTCCCACTCTCCTCTTTAGACTCAGTTGAGTAATTTACAAAACTGTAGAGCTGTTATTAGTTGCCCGACCTTTTGCCTGATTAATCAAGATAGCAAGAGATCAAATCCTTCAGAGAAATACAGATGTATATTAGGATATTGAAGAACAGAGAAGAAATGATCTGAGCATATGTGAAGTTCATGTACAATCCTTCAGTGAAAAAGTTACACGTAAGATCTGACATCCACTCACAGTGAAACTTGACAGTACTAACAAAAAACCCTGAGGCAACAACAACACAATAACTCAAAAGTCCATCTAGTATGATTGATTCTGGCTTGTTTTTTATTGTTTGTTCATAAAACAATAATCTACACAGTGGTGGTCAAAATACATTTACTCAAGGATTGCATCTAAGTACAATTTTGAGGTACTTGTAATTAACTTGAGTATCTCCATTTTATGCTACTTTATACTTTAATTTCACTTCATTTCAGAGAGTAATTTTCTACTTTTCATTTCACTACATTTATTTAGGAGCTATAGTTACTTTTCAAATTAAGATTGTACATACAAAACATATGCTCAGTTTATAGAATAGAATTAATTGTTCCAGATTAAACTACCAAAAGTATATGAAGTAGTGAAGATTTGGTCCAACTTGACCAACAACAAAATAAAAGTCCAGCTGACATGTACGTATATACATAAATTCTAATGATCCAATGGCAAAACAGTACAGTGACAGTAGCCACTTTGCATTGCTATTCTTTAACTTTTGATACTTTAAGTGCATTTTGTTGTTGATACTTTTGTACTTTCACTCTGAATTTTGAATGCAGGACTTACTTTTAAGGGAGTATTTTCATACTGCGTTATTGCTACTTTTACTGAAGTAAATTATCACTTAATACTTCTTCCACGACTGAGTCAAAGTTGGATAATGCTAACAGAATGAGATAAGAGAAGGAGAGAAAGAGCCACACTGTCAGTTCAGGTTTGTTATTAGAGTTCATACCTGCCTGAAGAACTCCTCCATCAGGGCTGTGGTCCAGCGAGAGTGCAGGGCCCAGGGCTTGGATGGATGGCTGATGTCAGCCGTGTGGAGTAACAGAGACAATGCTTTGGGCTTGTCAATCCTGTTGAAAAAGCATTAATGCGCTTTTCGTTTGTGCTGTTGTGTTATACATCTTAGATATGTCTGAAAAAAAGCAGACTTGACAACAGCCGGCTTGACACTAATTTGCCTGTCAGCCTCTTTTTGGCAAGAATCATCTGAATCACAGTGTATTTCATGACCTTGATTTATGCACCACAGTGTGAACAAACAGCACAGTCTATTAGTGTTACCTCTCTTGTTGTTGTAGACAGGATTTCATCCCTTTGACTTGCAGTAAGTGGGAGGACATGTCTGTGGACAGCACCATCTCTATAACAAGTGATCGCAGCTCCCTATCAACAAAAACACACAAATACACACAGTTTCCTAGGTGACCTTGCACTATGGGAAGTAACTGTACAGAATAAAAACAGTAGACTCAGTGGGGTAAGTTTCTCAGATTTCCTGATGGATTTTACTTGTTACCACGGCAACACTGACTGCTACAAAAAGCCCACTACAGTATGCTGCTGGTGTTTGTCTTTGGAGATATCTGCAGGGTGCTTCCATTAATAAAACAGTCACATGCCTTATGTGTGTATAATGAAGCATCAGCTTCCATGATTATACATTTTATAACAGTTTGAATATTTTCTCTTCACAAACTAAGTTTCAGTGCAGGAATGATTGTTTACACACACGCTGAGAGAAAGTGAGCTTATGCCAATATCCATCAACCATAGTTGACTTTTTTCCCTTTTAATTGTTCATGTACATTACATATCACATTGTGAAGGTGAATGACAAAATACGATGATTTTAGCTCACTGATGACATCTCTGATTGATAGGTACTGCAGTCAGAGGAAGTATTCAGTGACTCAATCACTATTCTGTTGCTGTTTAGTGGAGGATTTACCAAACTGAAATAGTAACCTGATCTTTTATTGATTTCTGAAGGAGAAATTTGATCTCAGGAGGTCAGAGGTCAGGGTCAGCTAGAGGAGCGGCCTTGTAGCTAGTGAGGACTAAAAGTCTCATTTAAGGACAATTCATGACGGACAGATATGCCCTCGTGGAGTCCCCTTCTGTCCCCTTTCTGGTAAAGCCCCTTTCACACAGTCTGAGGCACCATGTGGGGACAGAGTTGTTCTGCAGGTGAAATTTTAATCAAATGTCCCCTTTAACTATTTTATGTTTACTTTTCCATTATTAGGGGGTTTACATCTCCTCACAGAAACCTTGTAGCTGCTCATATTTTTTTAAGAGCTCTTTTCTGCCAAGTCTGTGTAACTATTTTCCATAAATGGTCAATCCCTTGACCTAAGTTTGTCTAACTGAAACAACAATAAGCAACAGAATTTAAGATGGTGAAAACATAGTCTTCTTACATCCATTCTTCTCTTGTCAAATTAGTGAAGATGTTCATTTGGTCATCCTGCAGCAGGCGAAACGCTGCACTCAGGTGATGGCTTTCCTGTACCGACCGATCGTTGTAGATCAAAGCAAACTCTGACCTGGCAGACAGACAGTGAAAGAGCAAGAGAGGAGGAGATCAGCACAGAGAAGAGAAAGGGAGTTTACAGAGTGTGAAAATGCATTGAAGTGCAGTTGTACAATTATGTGGTGGTGAAGCAAGAAGGCGGTGAGAATGAGATAAAAAAAAGAGTCCTCAGGGAGTCATTTAAGCACAATGACTGTAATGATGAATTTGAAGTGCAGTTAAGAGAGTAGGATGTGATAAAAACAGGCACCATGTGGGTATTAATGACTCAGTATAGCAAGATAATTAACAAATTACTCAATCAGGCATCTTGTGTCCACTCATTTGCATAATCTACATTATTAGATGGGTAACAAAATACGTTGTAAAAAGATTTCCAATTAGTGATTATTTTGTTCAACTAAACATAAAATAAAACATATCTTCAAAGAAAACATTCAGCTGTGTGCTGAAGTGGTCTTCTGGGGGCTGTTACAAGTTTAGTTTCATTCTTCACAGAGAGAGAAGCCACAGTCAGCTTGAATTCATGATGGTTACAATGTTTTTTTAATAACTCTAACATTTCATGGTAAAAAAAACAACAACTCAAGTAACACTTTATTGTACATATCCGTAATTTCCAAAAACATTTAATTTCCTAAGAAGATATAGTGTCCTGGTAAAAACTATGTAATTTGGCTGTAATTATACTGGAAATGGATCGAAAAGATTTCCCCTTCCCTTGAGGGAGGCGACTTTGTAAAAAAGCAATTGAATAAATTCAACGATGAGGTCTAAATTAAGAAATCAATCTGTTTTTTCTTTTGTGGCAATACGGCATTGGTTAGATGTAAGCAATGGCCAGAACCTGTCCTTTACTGTGAGAGAGCTGTTAGCCAAACTCTACAATACACTTTCACTGCCTTTTACTCTGAAGAACAGAAAAAGATAATTTGTTGCACCTTTTAAACAATAAAAAGCTTTTCCATAAACTCCAGATCTAATCTTTACTTGTTTAGATTATAAGAAATCCGTGATTTCGAGAGGAATTTCAGAAGAATTCAAACCGAAATAAATATATATTTGTCATTAATCTGTAATATGAAACCTTTTGTTTCTTTTTCTGAGAACGCGCATGCTTGCTTGGAGACACATTTTAAAGGTCAGCTGAGCTGCTGTACACTGGCTAAAATATTTATGCTAGCAATTAATTATAAATAATAAGTTGATTGGAAATGTACCAATTGAACACTGTCCCTTTATTGTTATTAAGAAAATATAGGAAACTATAGTACCCATGAAATAAAGAGTTAACAGACATAGAAAACCTGTCTTAAAAGCTTTGTACCTTGACTCTTTTGGGAATTAATTCCCATTTTTGGCAGACTTACATAGAAACTTCAAATGCAATTGAGTCTAGTCCTGCAGTGTTATACACTGGGTTTAAAAGGTTTCTATGGATGCATTTGATACGTGAAAACTTTTATGGAATCAACTGTTACCAACATGAATTCAACCTGGCCTACAGGACACTGACATGGTACATTTTGGGTGGAGTATGCCTTAAAGATAGATACTGTTTGGGTTTAGATTCTGTAACTAAGACGTGTTCTTATTGTGGACGATTATCTTTCCCAAAATAAAGCATGGTGATGATGATGGGTGCCAAGAGACTTCAATCTTCAGCCTTCCTATGTGGAAAAATCGACATCTAAAAATACTGCGTTCCCTCCATGAAGATGTGTTTGCTTTAGTGCTCTCTCTCTTTCCCTCTTTTTCTAAAATTGCATCTAAGAAACACTACCTTACTATTCCTATATTCCCTGACATCTCTTACTATTTTACAAATGTTACAAAAGGATGCTGCATAAATATATACACACACACATATATATATATATATATATATATATATAGCCAGTGTTTTATAAGACAAGGTTAGTAAAATAAGTTTCAGAATAGGAGCTTACTTTGTATGGATGTGAAAGTTGTTTGTGGTCCCTGTGTGTTCATAGTCATGGATGGCCGCGGCAAATAGTGAGGCCATCACCTCTAGCTCTGTCAGCCAGTGCTTGATAGACACAAGGGACAAAACAGATAGCTATAAAAACAAACTGTATGTATAGCAGGGGGCACACAGTGTACACACTGTACTATGAGAGGAACATTTCTTATGTTCTTGAATCACTTGGATTGAAATGATGAGGCTTCTTTTTTTTATCGTGTACAAATCCTATTTAAGGGTTATTTAGCCAAGGCCTGATACAGCTTATAGATAATCTATTGTCCCAAAACTTTAAGAGTCATGCTAGAGGTAATATCATATGCTAACATGCTTACAATGACAATACTGAAATACAGATATTAAGCTTGCAGGTAAAATGTTCATCATGGTTCTAAGACTAAGATGTGTTTCCTCATAGACTATTATAGTATAACTTCGTAGTATAAGTAATGGACAAATTAACATTTTGACTAAAACAACAGTGGACAGCCGTTTTAGTCAAGTACATAGCCTTTTTTTTGTCTGCTCAACGGCCACAATTGAGTGAAAAGTGGATCGTCATTGAGAGAGAAGACGTGATATCGTTTGAATATAAAATAATGGAGCACATTTTCAGACTCAAAAGAAAAGTGAATAATTAAGGAAAGATGTCGGGGGAGAGGGTTTCGAAGCTATCTGCTGTCCGACAAGCAGCTCTGAAGAGTCATACTGGCAGCTTAACACATTGTTGGTTTTGGTCTATTCATTGGATATGTAGACAATTAGGACAAAATACAAAAACCGCAGCCTCATCCTTTAAAAATGTGACGCAGCACCAAAATCATTTGTATTTAAGTGAGCCAGGTGTACCACGAGTCCAGAGCGCAGAAGCAGGCAGTGCAGCGTCTGAGTCACATCAGCAGCATGAACGTGGCTGTGGTAGGGGTTCTTGTGTTTGCAGTATCCTCTCTCCAACGCAGACAGGAACTCTGTCAGACACGAGATGGGAATCTGCAAAGTGCGTCACATAATTATTTAAGTCACAGCCAAGTTTTAAAATCCAATGTTCGCAAAGTTTCCGTCAACAATAAAAGCTAAAACATCCTGAATGTTGTAATAAAGTCATGGCTAGGATTGACAGGGCTAACGGCATGATGCGTGTGATTTGAACACATAATCTTGCAACCCATGGTTCCAAATTGATAATGAAACCCATATGCCTGATTAAATCTGCAGTTACAACACACATTTCCCACAATAGCTGAGGTTACAAGAGAAAGAATGATCACATTACTGCATATTACTGTTATCCAAAACACTCACGTTCTTATATTTCTACATAACATATTGTATGGGAAGTGCAATTTGTAAACTTTGCAATGAAATCCAAAGTTAAAAGACCTTAAAACGGTTGTTGAGGCCATATCTGGTGATCAGCTCAAAGAACAAAGTTCGCAGGGCGTGATCAGAGCTGGCGGAGTTTAGAGCAAACACGTCAAAGCTCCAGCGGTCAACGTCCTGAAGAGAAGGAGGGGAAAGTAAATGTGTTATTGATGTATACTTGTGAAGTGTATACAATCCCTTTTTGTGATGTCCGATTTATTGCACAAACACAGAACGCGTGGAGAGATTGATGATTAGTGGAGGTTTACCCTGAGGCAGTTTACGACCGCTGCAGGTTCGTCTGGCATGGTGGCTGTGTAGGCCCTCTTGAACATCCTGAAATAATGCAGTGTTTATGTTGAGTTCAGTTAAAGTTCAGATGTTGACACTGTGCAGCTAACTCGTCTCAGGAGCTGTTTATATAAATTCTCCAAAGTCCCTGTCCCCTTTGGAAGGATGTTTTAAAGAGAAAAGGAGGCTAATGTTTCACAATCCAGTGCAACTGTCTGTGTTTTCTGTGGCTGTGTGAGTAACAACGCTGCATGAGCTTGTATTAGAGTTATAGGACAGATGTGGAAATCATTCATTTACAATGTGAGTTTTATAGTATGAGATTATAGTTTCCTTATTTTATTGTATTTAAGTCTCATAAATAAAACATATAGCTGTATGACTGGCTATGTTTCTTTTCTGCAGCAGCTGCATTATTACAGACAAGCATCAAACAACCTGACAAATCATACAGGCCTTCTCTAAAAAAGCATGACCTTATAAATAGAAGTATAAAATGAACACGTTATTTTACCGCTCCACAAATATCCCAGCCTGCACCGCATGCACAATGCTGCGGAACTTGGGCTTCTCATCTGTGCGTCGTACAGGCCGCCGAACCCTCTGGGTGAAGGTGGAAGCCAGCCAATCGGTGACCTCTGAAGGCACGCCGTCTGACTGCAGCTGCTGAAGGTCGTCCTCAGACTCCAGACACTGCCTGAGACAACACACAATGGCAAATACTGGATTAAAGCTCTATGGTAAATCTGTTGCTGTGTCCAAAAGCACTCCCTATTTATTATGTACTATATTTAACACCATTTAATTGCGAGGGTCAGAATTGAGTGTGTTAACTATACAGCGTCCACTATATAGCTCGCACTGCTTTCTGCTAAAGTGTGACTCAAAATTATGTGACGTACAAAATGACAATGTGAGTCTGAAATCTCAATTTATTGCTCATTATAGAGTAAACCAGTGAATATCTCTGATTTACAAGGCTGTAAACATGTTTACTTCTGCTGTAAACATGGCGGTCTTTGGAGATTGACTCCCGTTTGGAGCCAGCTCAGGTGGACATTTGAGGAACTGCAGACTGTTAGCTTCATTTCTCAGCACTGGAGGTTACCGCTCGGTGAGACCTTTACAGTGAAAACATGCCTCATCTGGTCAAAATAAAACTATTCCATATAGTGTGTATATGTGTAACCACATTAGCGTCACATTAGTTTAACAGCAGAACATTTACTGTTTTCCTGAAATTCTAAAAGTGACTTATTGTTGATGGTCCAGACTTTTCATTGAATGTCAATTTGTGAAAGATTCATGACTTTTTATTGGCTATTTTGCATCTGATAATCAGTGTTACACTGATATTTACAGGTGCCTAGTTGGTTATTTGAGGGCACCAGACAAAGGAAAGCAATCCATAACTGCTTTTTTTCTTTTTCAGTAAATACATCTTTTCAGGTAAATAAAAAGTGATATTAGTTTGGTATGGGGCGTCGCCTTAAAACCCCCTACACAAGTTTCCTTTGGGTGGACCAGTTTTCTCAAGGCATGCAGGTTAGCCAAATTGGTGACACAAAATTGCTCATTTATGTGAGTGTGAATGGTCGTCATTATGTGTTAGCCCTGTGACCGGCAACCTTTCTGGGGTGTACCCCACTTTACATTACATTTAGCTGACGCCTTTATCCAAAACAACTTACAATGAGTGCATTCATCATACATACATCATACACTGATGACAGGGGCAACCATGCAAGGTGCCACCTGCCCATCAGGATTCTAACTAACATTCATACAACATTCACACACTGTAGGCACAGTTACGGGAGCAATTTGGGGTTAAGTGTCTTGCCCAAGGACACATCGACATGGACTAGCGGAGCCGGGGATCGAACCGCCGATCCTCTGATTAAAGGACCCATGCTCTACCCAACCCAGGTTTGGGCTTCAGGCCCCGGTGAGCCTGCTAAAGATAATGGCTATAGATGCAGTAACAGTTTGATATAGTTGTAGTCTTTTACGCCCTTCCAGACCCTTTATGGGGCCTTTATGCCCGTTTGGGCTTTTACTATGCAAGTTCAAAGTAATGAGCTGTTTACTGAAAGAGCTAAAAGAGAGCAGAAAATGTCAACATAATTTTATTCCACGATATTCTACCTTGTTCCATCGAGGTAAACTGCCTCCAGCAACGACGTTGTGAAATCCAGATTCTTTTTGATTTCTTCAAAGTTAACATCTTTCTCCTCCAGCTGCTTGAGCATACTCCTCAGCCTAGAAGGAAACACAGTCATGTATTTGGATGTGAACACAGCAAAATAATATGGCAGATGCCCTTTTTGGAAGTGCTGTAACTGCTGTTTTCACCTCTCAAAACAGCAATTGCCGAGAGGTAATAGCTGTGTGAAAATGGTTGGAGGTTACAGCACTTTGGCATCAAAGTCTTCACCTTAAATCACACCGGATACAGTAATAAAAGTTATAGCTCCAAAAGAAAGGTCAGTTTGTACAAAATGGGCCCTTTGTGTGAAATAAGCTTTCTTAACACAGCTCTTTAAATTGACAGCACTTGTCATTGTCTTGAGTGTGTGAAACGAGGTACGGGGAGTGCTTTAACAGGTTGAGAAATATTCCTGAAAGGAAAGAGTTCATTTGGAAGTGATTTAAATGCCAAGCTGTCCAAAGTAAGCCAGTGGCAAAAGGGCATTATTTGTGCCAAATTTTCCATGAGAGGAAAACTTCCCATGGTTGAGGTCTTATGTAACCCTTATTTGGTCAAAGTGGGCTCCATGAAAAACTATGTTTTTGGAGCTTTAAAGTCTTGGCCACATTCTGATCTTGTCTGAGAACATGTTGCTCAATTTGAAACTTCAAATCAAATTACCACAGTTGGAACAGAACAAATCTCCTGCAGCATGAAGAAAAGCAAATGTTACAACAGAGTTGCCCACCTGCAGCGTGTTAATGTAATCTCATCACAGCAATGAATCCAAAAGCTTTCACAGCATCATAAAGCTCTAATGACAAATATCACCCGTAGTTTACAGAAGTGGAATATTTCTACTTTCTCTGTAGCCATTTGAAAGAGAGACTCCTTTGATTTGATAACACATTTGTGCCACAGATGTTTTCTCCTAAACATGTTGGTGTGCTACGCGTACGCTAACGTGACCAGAAGGATTGTGTTCAAACAACGCCATGCCGCACCGTTGAGCCAACTCCTGGGGATGAGACGCTCACAGCTTTTCAAGTGTTTATCACGCTGGCAGAGGCTTTCAAAAGCTGTAGAGTCATAAAAATAGCATGCATCTGAATGCCACCGCTCACTTTCAATCTCAAGTAATCTTTCATGATAACACAGTCTTTTTTGTTTCAGCTGTTCACAGTAGAAGAGCTTCTAGACAGGACGTTTACAGGAAATTACTCGTCAAGTGCACTTGTGAAACTATGTTTATAGAGAGACATGACAAATCCTCCTTTGGCCCAAGCTTTGTTGAATCTACACATAGTGTCATTTTTACTAGGAGCACAGCAATGTAGAAGAGTTTGAATGGTATCAGCTTTGTCTGCACAGATCGAAATAAAAGAAAATCTTGAATGAATGCTTGAAATGTGTAAAGTTTCTTGCAAATAAAAAAATAAAATGGCAACTATATTCTTTATAGGAGACCTTTCAAGATAAATATAAAACTCTAGATCATGGCTTTGCAGTGAACTGCAGATATAAAATGAGTCAAAAAATCCACAGAGGGCTGCAGCATTATCATTAATCACTTTGCTGTACAGGGTGTATTTTTGACTCACGTATTTCCACTGCTGCAAAACAAGAAAACTCCTACATCAGAATGTGATCCAAACAGCCTTACTGCAGCCAACAGAGATCAATGATGTTACATTTAAAGATGTAGCGTGTTTGGTAAAGTCCTCCAGCTTTATTTATGCAGTCACAGAATGGCTGGACGTGTAGGTATCTAGCTATGATATCATGTGTGCTAATCTTTACCCTGTCTTACCTAGAGATGGGGATCTGCAGTCGTTTCTTACGAATTCGCACCAGTTCAGCCATTCCACACTCAAGCTGTGCCCTAATGGACCCCAGAGTTCAATGAAAAAAACAATAACAGGACGAAAAAAGGGAAACTTATCGCAGAGAGGCTCTAAGCAGAAAAGTTCTCCAAACCACCAAAGCAAACTTTGTGTGTCCTGAGACAGACTTCTGTTTCAACAGCTCTCCCACCCACTTCTGGAGGGACCGATTCCACTTTACTCTGATTGGTTAAGCAGGCCCAAACTGTGTCAGTGTTTGTGTGTGTGTGTGTGTGTGAGCGAGCGAGCGAGAGAGAGAGAGAGAGAGAGAGAGAGAGAGAGAGAGACTTTGTCAGTGAGTGAGTGTTTGTGTATATGTGTACACACGTTGAGTGAAGTGTGAGTGAGTTGACCTCACTCACTGATGAAGTGTTGACTGCGAGGCTTTCAAGCCGCGTGTACTCAAATCCCCAATGAGAATTTTCCACCGCAGCCACAAATTAGGGAACTACACAGAGAGTCTTTCACTGAAACCCACCAGAGTCACCCAAACCAAAATACATAAACAAAGCTTGTCCTCGAAAGCCACCCACAACAGCTCGATAGGTTAACTGCTGTGCTTGATACTGCACTGCACAGAAAATAGCCACCCAAACATTTAAATACATTTTCTTTGAGTGTTTTGACAGGCTGCTTCTTTTTTTTTACTGATCTGTTTGAGCTGAAGTTGATTCACAGAATTCATTATGCAAAAAGAAAATACATATGGTGTCAGAGACCTTTTTTACAAGATACAAAAAGTGCAGCGAGCCAGCAGTGGCACCTTCAATCAAAAGCACAGAGCCTCAAATCATAATCAAGATCATATCAACAATTTACTTTAACAGCGGAGTCAAAATATTTGTATTTGTGTGTTTTCTGAGCAGTGAAGAGAACCAACTGTTTTTGTCCATTAAGACACCAAAAATGGAAAGCGCACAAACCTACAAGATCAGACGAGACAATGGCTGCCGTCCCTAAACACTTTCATAGTTCTAGGTCTTAAATGCATTACTAGTCTTTATTTATAGAGTATTGTGAGAGCTGTGTGACAACGTGGCTTGCATGGGAAAACCCCTGCCTGCTGTCTGCCTCCCTCATTGCTTGTCTTGCTTTGGCTGCTGGGTCAGACTGACTCTCATGCTCCCATGCTCTTTGACATGGCTCAACATATTGCAAAAATGATGAGAAGTAACATCACAACATATAATTCTCCATCTCCTGTGTCACGGTGAGCTTTTTTGTTTTCACCAACTTGTGTTATGTTTTAATGTTGCAAAGAAAGAGAATCAACAATGCCAGAGAATGATGCCCCTGATAAACCTACACAGTATTCAAACTGTGCTGTCAATTACAAATTTAAGAAGAGTAATTCATCTAGTGTCACTTACAATCCTTAAAAAAACCTCAATACTATATTCCCTTTAGTGTGCTTGCACAGCCTCTTGCTTTACACTCTAAACAGTTTTATTTATTTTTTCTCCATCCGCCTACCTCTGATGATAACAATCCCTCTGATCTCTCTCTCTCTCTCTCTCTGAGCCAATTATTACTCACTAAGCCCTACACTTCAGGGAGAGAAATCTGACTCTGTGGCACCATAAATCATCTAAATGTGATGTGTCTCTGCATGGGAACTAGATGTTCAAGAGACTGAGGGTACAGAGGGGCACGGAGAGTGGAATCAAATGGATTTTACCCAAGTCAAAGGGGTTTTTGACTGAATACAATGGTCAAAGGGTCAAAGGCTTATTTTCTCAAGTTTCTCTGGGATGAACCTCATACTCAGTCAACCATGTTGGATTGATTAAACAGTATTCTGCAACCGCAGCACACATCTCTCCTTTTAGGAACAGCATATCTCTTGCTCTAAATAATCCACAGAATATGTTGCAATTTATTTTCATTTGGAACTACTTTTCACCAAAGAACTAGTCCCTGAACACTATCGACAGTGTGTCGTATGGATCACACAGAGTGACAAAGACATTGTCTCTTTAGAGATATGTTGATATGTATGTTTTTTTGCCACACCATCAGTGTGAATCTATTGCATTCTCGCTCAGTCAGTCCACCAGTTTGGTTAAGACTCATATCTCTGCCACTATTGATGCGCTTTGCCATGGAATCTGGGACAGATATGCTCCCCTCAAGAATAATCTTTAGAGCTTTGGTGATCTCTTTCATTAGGTCAAATTTTGTATTTGTCCAATACTTTGATTTTTGACCAAAATCTTGCAAAACGAATGACATTCTCATCAGCCACAGCTGCCCAGTGATTTGTATTTAGAGCTTATTATTAACTAATGTTATGTTAACATGCTAAACCAAGATGGTGAAGGTAAGAGGTATTGTAAACAGCAAGTAAGCATTATTATTGCGAGCATGTTACAATCCTAGCATTACCACTTAGCTCCAAGCACAGCTGTGCCAATGTACAGCCTCACAGAATCACAATGATGAATGAAGACTCTTAGACCACAACTACAATTAATTTATCTCCATTGTATTGGGGTTGAAGATAGAAACTTCAGAAACAGTTAGCTCAAAACCTAAAGCAAAAAAAAGAAAATGTATGTGCCTAAATATGAGGAGGACAAACATTTTTATAATTTAGGTGAACTGACCCTTTAATTAAGTAATGTTTCAATGCAGTGTTGAAACATTACTGTGCATACTTTGTTTGCTTCCGACCATATTATTTCTATCTTATATTTGAACTTGTACATGTAAAGAAACTGCAAAATGTGAAATCAGTAGCAATAGCAGTAAGGGAGAAAATATATATATTCTTTGTTTCTAATTCATTAAACATTGAACTGGTTGTGAAAAGACAACATCCTAAGTGCTGTATATTAGTTGCCAGATCATTGATAAGAACCATACCAAGTATGTCTGCATGTTGTAATAGAAAGCACAGTGACTCCTCACTGCACAACACCCCATTCACTGAATAAATAAATCAAACTCTTCTGCAACTTTATGGTCCACAACAACCCGAGACTGTTACTGAAAAATGTAGTAAAGTGTAGAGTATGAAAAGTAAACCAATAAAGGCAGTCTTACCGTTCGAGTGTGGTCCGCCATGTCACAAGACTGAGATGTCTATCAGCTGCTCTGTGTACCTTGCAAGTTGGTGTCATGACCCTTAGCTCTGAACGCTGCTGAACACCGTACGTATGTAAAAGTGTTAAAGAAACACAGAATGAGCTTTGTGCCTCTGTGTGTTACCGTAAATCCAGCATGTGTCCTCTGTTTGAATGTGTGTGTATATAGTGCTGTAGTTTATGTTAATCTATGCTGCTCTGTGTATACACTCTCAGATACATCTAGTCTTTTCCTCTGTGTATTTATACTGTATTTTGCAGTGTGTGTACAGTATGTGTGTGTGTGTGTGATCCCAAGTGTCAGGGGAGGCTCTGTGTCACCAACACAATCAGCAGAGAGACTTATTTCAGGACCAGAGTTTCCACCATTAACTGTCCTCAGGGTCTCAGGACAGGATCCACTGTTCATCTGCATGCAGAGCCTTAAAACGTGTCTTGCTGATAAACAAGATTGGTGGCCGGTTGGTAGGGTTAGTGAGTGTTAGTGTAGAGTTGAAAGAGTTGGAGATTTTAATTTGTATGTGTTTTTATATACTTATTGTGAACCTTGATGTTGATACCGCACACAAAGAACATAGAAAAATTGCACTTCACATCAAATTGATTGCCGACCCCTTTATTTAACTTTAATTCATCCAGGATGTTCCAATTTAGATTTAACATCTCTTTTCCAAGGGGGCCATGGCCAAGATGGCAGCTTATAAACTTCACACAGACTTAACAGACTATTTAACAACAAAGTGCCCAGTATTTTAAATACAGTGATTCATTAAATCACAAGATAATCTCTGTAGCAGACATGGCCATTCAGACGTCATTCAATGTGATTTACGCTTCCACATAATATCATTATCTCTTATGTCCAGAACTTCAGAATACTTGAAGCTGAACTAATTCATCTTATTTATTGGTTCTCAGAGAAAATACCTGAAGTGCTTAGGGAGGAGCAGCAGACTGGATAGAGACAAGAACATCAAGATGAGGAGAGGTGGACCTGAAAAGCACTGCCATCGTTAGACGCCAAGACATTGTAGCAGTCAAATTACATGCTTTTTATAAATGAATGATTGTGTGTGTGTGATAGGTTATTTTGCATCTCTGTCCTCCAGAAAGTGCTGGAGGAGACAGCTGAAGAACGACAGGGAGGCGCATCAGAAGCAGCTCAGTGAGCTCTGAGATGACATCGATGCTGGACGAACTGGGCATAAGGAAACACCAGTGAAGCTAAATAATGTCTTGATACTTTGATAGCAAGTACAGTATGATATGTAAATTATGTAAAGTATGATATGTCATGAGAAGGCCAAATTATAGTATTTCATCAATATGTCAAAAAGAATATCATAGTGTGATATGTATTAAAAATGTCATAACATGTCATTAAAAACAGTATCGTGTGACATAAATATCATAGTACAGTATACCATTAAAAATGGCATAATATAGTCTGTCATTAAAAGAATCATGAAGTCATAGGGTTTCACAAAATTGTAATAATATAGTATGTCATAGAAATGTCATAAAAATATCCTAATTTATAAAGCCATAGAAATGCCTGAATGTCAAAAAAGAAAAGTCGGGAAGAAGGCATTCAAATATCACAGTTTTGTATGTAATTAAAAAAACATTAAAACATTAAAAAATATATTTAAAACAGGGCTGCACGGTGGTGTAGTGGCTCTGTCACCTCAGAGCAAGAGGGGCCTGGGATCGATCCTCGTCCTTCTGTGTGGAGTTTGCATTTTCCCTCAGCGTGGGTTCCCTCCGGGTTTTTCCGGCTTCCTCCAACAGTCCAAAGACATGCAGCTTAGGTTAATTGGAGGCTCTAAATTGCCCGCAGGTCTTAATGTGAGCGTGAATGGTTGTCTGTCTCTATATGTGCCCTGCGATAAACTGGCAACCTGTCCAGGGTGAACCCTGCCTCCCCCCAATGTCAGCTGGGATCGGCTCCAGCCTCCCCGCGTCCCTGAATAAGATAAGCGTTTCGGATAATGGTAAGGAATATTTAAAACATCAGCGTGTAATATCATAAAAAGGCACAGTATGCCCTAAAGGTTACATACAAAGTACAAAGTATGTCATACAAAAAAATCATAAAAAAGTCATATTATAGTATGCCTTAAAATTGTCATTTTAAAGATATTGTATAGTATGCCATAAAAGAGTCAGTTAAAGTCATATAAAAGTCTTAGTATGGTATGCCATAAAATGTTTGATGGATATAAAAAGTCATACTATAGCATGTTGAAAAAAGTCATACTATAGTATGTCGAAAAAAGTCATTAAAAAGTCATAAAACTGCATGGCCAAAAAATTTCCAAAAGAAATCATAGAAAGTTCGTAGTATAACATGTTGAGAATAGTCACTAAAAACTCATAATGTAGTATGGCTAAAAAAAAAGCAAATAAAAAGTCATAGTATAGTATGTCATAAAATTGTCATGAAAAAAGTCATAATATAGTAGCGAAAGAATAACTAAAAAGTCATAGTTAAGTAGTTTGAAAAAAGTAATTAAAAAGTCATAAAACTGTATGGCAAAAAAAATCATTAAAAAGTCGCAGTATAGGATGTAAAAAAAAAAAGTCTTAAAAATGTATAGCATAGTATGTTGAAAAAAGTAATTTGTGATGACCCCTCTGTGTCCTGTTTGTTGTCTTCTTTGTCTTTCAGGATGTTGTGATTCAGCCTGGTGTGATTCAAGCTGTTAAGTCTCTCCACCTGAACATGGACGGCCTCTTCCTTGGCTGACAGGGCAGCTGTTTACTTTTGTTTACGCCACACATTTCCACACATCCAAACATGCTGACATTACTGATTACTGATTCTCCACGGTTGTTTAGTTATTGGTATTCCTTCAATAAATGTGTTTATTTATTACTTTTAAATTTGTCTGGTCTCCCATTTATATTTAAGAGGTGAAAAGGGACTGTGTGGGCTATAATCTGTCAAATATACCCTCTTGACTGTAATCAAATCACTTCGAGACACGAATAACCTTTCAGTGACATGTTAGGAGTTGTGATCAGTTTTTGGCAAGAGGACAACTGCATTTTTTGGTTTGTATGCCTATTACTGCTTATATTTAAACTGGTCACTAAGTACTGGGTTGGTTATAAACTTGGGTACAGAGCAAGTAAAATAATACAGAGTCATAATGCAAAAGATATCATTACTATAACCCATCCATGAACAGATTTAGATATAATAAATGATTTCCAAAACAAATAAAAAATGTCATGAAGGCGTTGAGTGAAAAGACATACTCGTTGACTGACTGTGCTTGATTGAAATACCATAGTAAATATAGCAGAAATTCAACAATGCCATTTTCTGTTAACCTGAAGACGTTTACAAAATAAAATGTATATTCAAACATGATCTCACTATGAATAGGCTATGTGTAATGTTACTCAAGCTAACTTAATAGTGCGTCTGAAGACATCACTCACATTCTTTTTTAGGTGTTCATAGGTCATGGTGACCTCACAAAACACGTTTTGGGCCATAACTCAATAATGTATACGCTAATTAAGTCAATTTCTAATTGTCTAATAAATAAAAGATTATGAAGTCCTGATATTTTGGACGGACCTGGATATAAACTGCAATATGATTGGTTGTAGGAGGAATACAACTACAAGACGATAATTCTAGTTTGTGTGTATAATGGTAGTTTTGAGAGGGTCCAACACTCCGTCCTGAAAAAGTGAGTGGGACATGTCCCCTTGCACATACACACACAAGCTGCATACAAACAGATGTGACCATCCGGATGTCCAATGTGGCAAACAAATGGATATAGCTTCAAAATAGGGTGAGAAGGCGATAGAAGAAACAGGAAGAAAAGTGTGATTGTGCTGGTTGCGAAATAAAATCAATAAAGTGGTGTCTAAAATTAGCAATAAGCACTTTTGGTTCGGCAAAACCGGAGTGCGTCATTTAAATTGTACATGAAAAATGACTCGTCTAAAAAAGGAAGGATGGGAGGATATTGTGGGTGGAGGACAGACCTGAAATAGACATGCCCACTTGTTGTAAATAGACCAGAACAAAAACAAATAGTATATTATTATCATCTTTATTGTAAAATGTGGAAGAAAAAATTGTATACACCAACTATTAATACAAGGATCTATTTAAATCTAAATAAATGTGGTTTCATTCTTAAAACATGTTTTCTTTATGTCATGGCACTGACATGGCATGGGACGTTATATATAGAGTATACCTGATTTGCATTTTTGGATTTGCATAATTATTCAAGCTAATATTAGTAATACTACAGAAGTTGTGAATCTACACTATAATACTTACAGATAAGCATCATAAAAGCGAGTCTAGAGTTTGTAAAATGAGGGAGGATGTAAGAAAAAAAGAAACAATATATATAAACAAATATCTAAGGCCATGGTTAACCAGGTAGGAACATGTAGATCTGTATGAATAAGAGACTTAAAAAGAACGAAAAACAAAACATGCATGCACATCAAAATAGTATCTTGGATAAATAAATGTTACATTAGAAGTATTTAACAATCTTCAGCCCAGAGTGATGATGAAGGACCTGTACACCTCTCTGTAGGCGTTTCGGAGCAGGACATACGGGAAGCAGCTCTCCAGCATGTCTTGGCTCAGGAATGGAGACTCCTGCACAATCTGAGTGAATTAGTGTTAAAAGTGTTAAATCTTGAGTTGGTCCATATCTTTATTATTGTTAACAAATCCCATTAAAAGACCAAAATCTGTCTGCTCCGAGCCCATTAACTTCTAGTGAAGATGTAAATCTTTAAGTCAGCAATATATAGTTACCTTTAAGTAACTAAGTATTTCTTAGTTTTAAGCTAACGTTATCCAAACAGGAGAGAGTAGTGCATTTGTTATATTATAATATTTTCAGCGATGAGGACGTTGTATGTGGGAATGACTCAAACTGCAGCGCCCATGTTCATCGTACTTAAGGAATATGGCTCACTGATGTATTTTTGTATTTTATTTTTATGAGACACAAATTGAGGATTATCATTATTATGTTGGTGGGATCAATACATTGCTAGAATTTTCATGGGATTCGTTGACAATACAAAAAAACATTACCACCAAAAACTCAAAATGACTATGATATATGTTGAGGATTTGATAAAGGTGGTTGATTAATTTATTCTGCACGTATTGTATTTTAGTATGGTCTTGACATAAAACACTCTATTCATTCAACATTTTTAATAGGGATTATAAAATGTCCTTGATGACTTTATTGTTTATCATTCATTTATTTATGCTTTAAAGATAAAGCATTAAGCTATTATAAAAGACACTGCAGGGGTGATGGCTTATTGTACAGAGAAAAACTTTTCCCATTAGTTAATTTATGAACCCACTTAAGTTTTATTGTATGTTTCGCATTCTATATTATTCTATTGGAAAGCCTACCATGTGTAGAAGCAGATAGATGGACTCTCGGTTTTTGCTCTCCATTCTTTCCACGTTTTGTCCCAACTGAAGCAGAGTGGAGGAGGCCAGCTGTGGAATAACACAAAGTTAAAAAAGAGGCAGATCAAACAACTGGAAAGTTTTTACACTGTTGGACTCGACCTAAACCTCAGCTGGGGCAAAGGTTGGCAGTGTCTTGAGAAAGCTCTTAAACTGAAATGTTGTCATAGTAGGGGTGTAGAGTGTTCAAGAAACCATTTATCCCTCGCCATATTCCTGTCACATTTAAGGCTTTTCTAAGATGCTTTGCACTGTGCTTTGCACTATGCATGACCATTTGCCTTTTCTCTGAAACATGTTATTAAATCAGTGCTCCTCGACCTTACTACAAATGTATGATTACTTTAGACCCTTTATTACAGGCTGCAGGTTTATCATTGTTCAATCAAAGTACTTGTCATTCCTGAGGCTTCTTTTAGAGGCCTGAAGCAAAAAAATGATCGGAAATATATAACACAATTTTGTGTAGCAGAATTTAGATTTCTGATTTACTACCAAGGTTCAGCTTCTAACCCCCAGTTGTCACCCCTAAGAACCACTGTCTCTGTGTTTTATAAAATGTGACCCTTTTTTAATGAAAATGAAATGCAGGATAACCAACGCTCCACCTGCCTTTATCTTAAATAAGGTGCTGGAAGTATCAAAAAGCAAAAACTGAAAGAATAAATATCTGCACTCTTGAATCTATGCAGAGAATACTTTATTTTTATCTTTCGATTCTTAATTTGAAAGAAAAACAAAATGTTTGCCACTCACCAGGAGAAACTCTTTGAGGTGCTGCTCTATGTTCTTGTTCTGAATGGTGAACATGGCAGCAGCCAGCTGGTTTATGGCTGTAGCTAAACAGTGGATGTTGTTGTTGTGGCCTGGGGAAATAAAAACACAGAAATCAGCACTGACAAATAGAAAGAACCGAGTAGCATGTCCCGTAACCTTGGCCACAGAGAATATGGTTTCATGGCCCGACAATTAGCGAAATTAACTCGATGATCCGTAACACTCGAGAGGAAGTACACTGAGCGTACTTCCTCTGGCTCACAGGGAGAATCTATTTCCAACATGCCAATGGAAAATAGAGACAAAGAAAATAATCTGAGACAAACGCCACCCTGTGCTTTGATAGAAATCTTGGCTATTTGCTGCCCTTAATGTTGCTGACCAGGCTCTGAGCCAAGTGCTTAGGGTAAGCAGGGCCACATGCCAAGAGTAACTGTATCGATGCACGTCAGCTGAACTTATCTGTAAACAAAAGTCTCTCAACAGAAACGTGTTTCTCATTAACCGACATAGTTTGCTGAGGACCACGTCAGTCGGACTGGAAAGTATGATGCACAGAGATGCTATTAAGGCTAATGTTTGAGGGTGGAGTACCTTTTTATACTCTATCAGCGGTTAGTAAGTAATGACTGAAAGTAGTAACAATTAGTATTTGGTTGAGATCTGGCAAGCAGTTTGTAGCAGCTGAAAATTAATGAAATGATATGCACCTCCATGCTCTCGGCTGTAGAGAGAGTTGGGGTCAAGGGCCAGTGTAGGCAGGGACACGCCGATGTAGACCAGCAGCAAACAGGACAGCTTGTACTCCTCATCAACTGACATGTTATCTGCAGGTTTTTCAAAGAAAACATTAATAAATGAAAGAACACTGTATTATGAATGACGAAGCCATTAGATCAAGATGTCTACAGAAGTGGCTCTAACAGTTTGTGTTACCTGTCTGCATATTGCCGATAGCTGCAACAAGGGCGGGATCAATATCGCACTTGAACCCTGCAGCAGAAGCCAGCTCATACACGCTTAGAGTTACCTGTAAGGTCATAAAGCATGAAATGAAGTGCAGCTAAAATAGGCAGTTTAAAGCTTCTGCCGAAAGTGCAATTAAAATGTTATTCACCATTTAGACTTTTATCATTTAGCTGCATTTAGTTGCTGATAAACACCACAAAAAACAAACAATTATGTCGGTGTGTACTGCATTTTACGCGGCAGCAACAAAAGTGACAAACTGTATATGCAAATGACACTATATCAGTGGTGGGTGCCTTTGTCATGACACAGGTTTTGATCTTGCCCTATTTCTGGTTGCATGCATGATTGGCCTGTCTGAGCAGAATGTTTCCACTGATGTGGTTTTGACTGCAGAGCTGCAGTGGCGATCAGAGTCTCTCTCACGGAGGCATGAGGGGGCTGCTGACGTCTTTGGGGTTATCCTGGCCGCGGCTGTGGCACGGCTGTCATGCCTCAATCAGAGGCCAGACGTAAGTAAGGGAGGGGGAGTTCATGAGTCACAGCCACACAGATAGCTCCAGAGGGAGATAAGGAATTTTATTTGGTTGGTAGGCTACTAGAGAATAGGAAAAAAAAAGTGTTCCTCTGCAACTCTCAGATCCACTGTTGCACCCTTTCTGTTGTGCTAGAGTATATTCTGCAATCTTAACCCCTGATGGAAATCAGTCAATCCCCCAAAGTCTGAAATGTAAATATGTTTGGATAAATGCAAATACAATAATATGTCTTCGGCATAAATTCTCCCACAATAAGTCGGCCCTGTGAAAACAACTGTTAACATACTCTTGATAGACTGTAATGGGATGATTCATGCAAAGTGAAACCCAGATTTTTGCACTTCGAGTGCTCTGTGGGATCTCAACATATGGTTGCTGTTTTTACAGTGTAGCTGTCATTACGTTGTATACAAGCTGTGTTTTACCTTGATGTCAGATTCAGGAGATTTGAAGTCTATCAGGCAATCGATGGGCCCAATCAGGTTTGGACAATGCTTATTCAGGATCTAGATTACAGGATTATATGACACAATACTACTGAGATCATACACAATGAAGTAAAGACTTTCATATACTGACGCTACTAGGTCAAGGGCAGTTTTCTTCCAGCTTTATAAGAGATGCAGTGCATGGAGCCATAATTCACCTGTGATGCTTTATGTTTTTCTTTTTCTTTTTTTAAACTGTTATTCCTTTTTTCTTAAATGGAGTAAAACTGGTTTCGTATTTGACAAAAAAATAAGAATAAAAAAAACGTTACTCATGCTCCACTTACTTATTTTCCAGAGCTTTCAACTGCACCTTGCAGAGTTTGCTCATTTCTCATCAAATGACCTAGTTAAGAAACTTCAGTCACATGACAACATGTGGTCGACAGAAAAACACAACATTTGTATAACAACTGAGATAACTCCAACCACTGAAAAAGAATGTGAGAAGCAGTTGAAAGCTCTGGAAAAGTTAGTAAGTGAACCTTGAGACTTACTAGGTTAAGAATGAACTTTCGCTCTTAATTTTAAAAGTAGCAGAACTTCTTGTCAATTGTACCTACACTCTATAAGAAATGTTTTCTTGCGATCTAAGAGTTTTATATTATCATAATAAAATTGGACATTACATCTTTCAGACAGTCCTGTGCCATCAATCTGAAGGACAGGATCACCCCGATGATGGTCATCCTCTTCAGTACGTTCTCTCCACCTAAAGAGGTGCATATGAAACAGATCAGAGGTATCTGAAAAGTATCCGACAGTTAACCTGGTTATTTGCACTTGAATTCATTTCTGGGCTCTAAACAAAATTACCGCTCTAGAAAATGTGATCAATCTATAACATTATATCATTTGATTTATATTAGCTTTGTAAAAGAGATCCAGAAAACAAAATTGAGCACTTAAGTACTGCTGAAATTTGTGATTATACATACAGAAGGAAAAAATGTACCTAGATACATCTAATAATTTAAATATTTAAATAAGTGTTGTACAAAAGACTGCTGGTCTGCCAAAGATATGGATGTGTATGTCAGTTAGTATAGAAATAATAAGGACTTCTGCAGAATGATTCAACATTAGTAGTCCTCTTTCACTTCATGTTCTCGTTCCTTCTTTCTTTGTCTGTGTACTTTGTACTTTGTACACCACCGGATCTCCTCCTGTCTGCCTTCAAAACACTGATACCTTTTATTGATTCCTTTCCTTTTTAATCCCCTACCTCTTCCTTTACATCTATTATCACCTCTCATGTTCCTCTCTCCACTTCTCACCTGACAGCCTCTTCTTGAGATTGGCCATTTCCTCAGGCTTATCAAAGTTGTTCCTCATCTGTACCAGGACATCCATATTCTCAATCACCAGTTTCTGACAGAAGAGAAGGAAGCGAGATAAGTGATAAAACCACCTTCAGGTGGGAGTTGTGTTGGAGAGAGGTCATGGCTGTGGCAGATCTGTCTCTCAGTAAGTTCAGAGCTCCTCACTTCAATTATAAGTGTCAAAGTGTGGAGCCTGACACAGCACAGTAGCAACTGATTTAAAAGAGATACACAGGTTAGACAAGATAAAGGTAGCTTTGAAGCACAAAAATCTTTCCAGATGCTAACACATGAAGAATCGTGTAAATTATTGTTATTAACTATACAACAGAGAACAGCCAATAAGAAAGCTAATGCAAGGGAGCTAACCATATCGAGTAAAGGCTTGCTGGTAAGAAAGCTGGGGCTAGCTTTGGCTAAACCTATGTTTACTAATTGATTTTTCTGTTATCTGTGATTGAAAAATATCCATTCTGATGATTTAAAAAAAATCTGTTTGCTATTCAACATAACTAAAGGAGTAGCTAAATCCTATCATAAATAGGAGAAAAAAATAGCTAATTAGTTTGGTGGCTACCGTCTAAGCTTTTGAATCTGTGATACATCCGATTTGGTGAAATTAAGGTGCCTTTAAATCATATCATCTCACATGTTGAATTGTAAGTTAATTTATTATATTGATTTTTAACAGCAAAACTGAAACTTCCTTAGCTATGGATTGTAAATTAAATGTATTAGAATGGACATGAAAGCTGAAGAACATATTTTTTGGTAGATAATGCATTTTTCTCTTGCATTCTATCCAAAGAAAGACTGAAGTAGCCTATCTGTATATCTTAAGTATTATGTAGGCTCAATGTCAATTCCTTTTTGGGTGTAAAATAATTGTTGTCTTTAATCTCAGCAACACTGCTTCTGATGTCACTGCTCTCTGCCTTTGTAGAGCAGTATTGTCACCCCACTACAGACCAGTAATACTCAAATTAAAGTTACCCGGGTAATTCAGCAGACCACTGATCTAGGTCATTGAAACAAGCTCTTTGCATTATACTGTACCTTCAGCTCACTGACTTGAGAGGTGATGTGCCACATCAGGTTCTCACTCAGAAACTTCAGGCCATATGGACCAATTAGCTCCGCCAGGGCCTGTAACTCTGCTCAGAAGATGATATGAATAATTAAAGAGTTATAATTGGAGGGAGATGAGGGATCAACAGAAGCTTAAATTTACCTTTTTACAAAAACACACAAAAGAAACAGGCTCAAATGGAGATGTTTTGTTTGCTATAAGTGTGGTGTTTTTACGTGAGTCTAATACAAAGCTTGACTCTACCAGTGACAAAAATATGAAAGATTAGATTTTTGAGTGTAGCTGAATCAATGAGAGAGAGAGACAACTGCAGCTATTAGACCTTTTACTCAGCTCAACATCTCTGCCTGAATATGGATGGATAAGGATGTGTGTGGTTAAAATTGGAGGTGGTTAATGGATTGGCAAATGAGTCAGTGAGAGGCACACAGATACCTCACTAAGGAGTAAATATAGACAATGATGATGACATTGTGCTGGGGCGTCTATTGAAGTGCAGTGGTCTCCAAGGTACTGTGTATGTGCATGTCTTATATATGCATCTCCATTATGTTTGCATGAGCCAAGGTCTGTTGTGGAGTAGCTATTAATACAGCCAGAGGTCCACTGATCCAACAAGGCAGCGTGTAGGCAGAAATGAAGGCTGAGTGGTAGAGAAACAATTGTTGCTGGAATAGTTATGATGCAAGGAGGAAAGAGCGGGGGAGATGATAAGCAATACTGAACTTTACATTAGTCAGGCAGTGTCAGAATAAACTGCATGACAGGCAGCATGAAGAAAAACACAACACACCACCACAATAACAAGCTCCACATCCTCTTGAGCAATAATATTCCCTCTGCATGTGGTGTCAGGAGTGAATGAGATCTGAAGGTTTTGAAAAGAGTGAGTCATGTCTTGGATCTGTGGACCGGTGATCATTAAATCTTAGAGGACAGGGGTACTTTTTGTGTGTAAAAGCATGTGTCTGCAAAAAGTGAAAATAGAGGGGAAAAATCTGTCTTGTTGGTGCCTTTTTGCTCTTGTCATGCAAACATTCTCATAGAAAAGAATATGTTAAAAACCTTTCTCAGAGTACACCTGTCTGACTGTCATCTGAATTAACTTGCTTACACTATAACATGCAATGAAAGTCAATGAATAGCTATTTAACCTTTATACTAAGCTATATATTATTCGTCTCTGATTTCCTTTATCATCTTTGTTGTGAAAGACAGAGGCGATAGTACAAAATGTGCAATGATCTGTGTTCTGAGGCCCGACCTGATATATCTGAAAACTCCTCTGCTCTGAAATTTGGTTCGTTGTCAGTAGCCTGGTTGACGAAGCAGTGCATCGTGGGACAGTGAACGATGAGGGAGTTGCTGGCCTGACGCAAGAGACTCTCCAGGAACCTGAGGGGCAGACAAACCAAACATAACAAAAGCTCCGTTGTATCTTTACTCAACAGATGTTTGAATTAAGAGTGAAAGTGAGAGACACAGAAAAGGGTCGGGAAAGACGGTAAACAAAGCAGAGAAAGAGAAATCAAGAGGATATGCTTGTGTGTGCTAGTCATGCGTTTTAAATGGACACGTGCATGCAGCAGACAGTTGATACACCTATATGTCTCACACCCACCAGTTTGTGTAGACAGTTGTAATAGTCTGCCCTCCATGTGAGTCCAGTGGCTGTGTTTGCTGCAGCAGGACGTTCTTCACCAACCGAGTGACGTCCACATTGATGTAGCTGGAGAGGGTGTGCAGGCTGGTCGTATAGGCTCTTAACCCCGCCAGGAGGTCTGAGGGACGGGCTATCTCCTCGGTGGTCTGGTTGTAATTGGCCATTCTCACGATGATCCTGGAGAAACATGTTTAACCAACGTCACTTATAACCAGGAGTGGGCTGAGGGCGGACAGATGGGGCCTTAAGATGGGTTAAACGAGCCATGGTGGCATGGTACTAGACTCTCATTAGGTCAGCACATTCACTGCTCCAGGGCTTCACTACAATTTTATTTATTTTATTACAGGGCTATTAATTCGCTCTCTTTCTCTCCCTGACTAGTCTGTATTTACGATTTTGGCCATGGAAAGACCAATCACAGCGAGCATGCTGCTACTCAAGGGCGCTAATTTTAGGGTGATGGGAGATAATCATCAGCTAAGACAGGGAGACTAAGCAGAGCATATACACAGAAACATTAGGTTGCCCTGGTACCAATCCCTAATCTAAATAACAGTTAGCACTGAAATGACACAGAGCAAGGGAGTAACAGGATGGATCTCTTCTCAGGTTTTTAAGTGGGTGCAGCACAGCCTGACACGGAGGAATCAGATAGAAAATCTGTGTTCATTATGGTGATGGAGGTGACATTTCAAGAGACAAGCTCCAAATAATTCCCTAATTGTCAGGAGGAAGAAAAAAAACTGTGTAAACCATTGAGTGACAATTTGGAAAAATTGCAGCCTTGGGATGCTTTTGAATTTTCCCAGTGCTCTGTCACATCTTGGTCAGTAGTGTTTAACATTTCGACAGCCCCTGTTCAAAAGGGAGGTCTGCCTACTGAGCAGCGTGTATGTGAGTGTACAAGCAATCCATTAGTACATAGTCAGCAGTATAAAAACTATTACGAAATTATGTTAGTACACTGAGTACAATTGTACACCACATCTACGCACTGGCAGAGGAAACAATATTACAATGTGTTCCTTTCACAATGAAAACAAGTGCTCATGGTAGTTATTAGCATATTTCTGACAGTAATTGCTGTGACATTCACATAAAAATCCAAATCCCTCTGCTGCACATGAGATAGGGGAAGATTTTTTTTTGTTGCAAATGTCACCTGAGAGACTTATTATACACCTTCAGGACTCATCACATCATCCACATTTTTTCAGACAAATATATTAATGACCCCATCCCCACTCATACTCAGAGAGGCGCGTCTCCAGGTGGGAAAGAAGGAACTCTGTGGGAACGACGATGTGGTCGAAGACAACAAAGTCACTGCAGATGCTGTAGGAGGAGCAGAGCTCTGTCAGCATCAGATGCATCTTGTCCGCACTAGGAGATGTGGGAGAAAGAGAGAGAGAGAAGGGAGGATGGAGTCTTTAGAAACAAATATTTTGACAATGACTCTAGTATGGATGTGCTTTTCTCAGACAAATAAGGTAATAAACACGTTAGAGAATTGTAAAAAATATTTCCAAACTGAGGCAGTGGGGAGTAAAACTGAGAGGAGGGGGAGAGACAGAATTACAACTCTTCAGACTAAATTAGTGAGCTTTCTTATTGTAGCTACATACAGAATATGATCAAAACAATGAAAACGCCAACACGAAATTTTCTGCCAGTAAAAGTGTATTTATTTATTTGTTAATCCGCTGAGATGTTTTGTTTCCTATTTTTTAATAGTTTGATTCAGTACCCATCAACATTGACTGGTTCAAAGGGTAATGAAATTCAGAACAAATAATGCTTTGTTGGTGAGAGCATTTTAATCCTGTCCTCCTGATAACTTCAGGAAAGAAATGTGTCATGGGTTGAAGGAAATCATTTTGAAATGTCAGCCAATATAAAAATATTCCTACTAACATGAACTGCATTAACCTACTTCAACCTTGGCAAAATTGTACACTGTCAAATGTTTTTTTGGTGCACTTTGCCTGGAACAAGTGTTGATAATTCTGCATTTTTTCCAGAAATTAGGAACATATCAATTACACTCTGCCAATTTAGTATAATTATTGAAGGATCAGGTTGAGAGAGAGATAAGTAGAAAAGTGGGGAGAAAAAAAAGGAAAGCCTACTTGGTAACAACGGCCCGGTCTTTCCTCAGGCTTTCAGCGCCTGGTTTCTCTTTCTGGACCTCTCCCTTCTTTGGCACCGGCTTCTTTTGTTTTCTGTGGCGAGCTGCGCTGATGGCCTCGGCACAGTGCTTGGGCTGCAGCTGAGGGGTTATCGAGTGGATGGAGATGGATGCAGGGTAGGAGAGAAGAAGGGGAGAATGAAAGGAGACAGAAAGAGGAAGAATTCAGCCAAGCAAATATTGGGTGACATGCTCCAAGACAAACGTGGGCATTTTGCATTAATGTTGAAAGCACTCAGTCAAGAAGTAAACACTTTTGTCCTACTTTCCTTAAGGGATTCGAGGAACAACACCGCATTAATCAACTTCAGAGATTTAGACCTATCTTATCTTTTTTTTAATGAATGTCAGCTGCCTCCAGCTAAACCCAGTGATGCCAAGCTGAGACTAGTGTGATTATATTTGGATATGGAGTTTGGTAGAATCAATCTGCGCTAGATAATTTTCTTTTAAAAAAAAAAACTTGAAATAGACTTCACCTTGTCATTAAGGTTGCACTGCTCAGCACATATCTCTAACACAACACTGCTGGTCTGCTTGGCTATCTGCTCCATGAAGGTCACACACAGGCGCAGACTCTTCTTCTCCATTGCCTCTGTCTAGAAACACAAACAAGTGCAGTATATGTGAGTGTCCACATACTGTATCTTCAATGACAGAGGACACAGTAAGACATGTATGAAAGAAACACACACACACACACAAAGGTAGAGGGCATATTTTTCCAGTTGGATTCAGTCCACTGTTTAATGTATAGGAACCGTTTTAGGTCTCTAAACTGCCAAACGTTTCAAACTATTAAGAAACTGACATATTGCTTTGATGATGCAGTTGGTGACGTGTGTTACAAAGTGTTAGAAATCAAACTTAATGCAGAGTGTAAGAAGTGTCTTCGGTGCGTCTTAGATGATGCTTATGTAATGGTTTGGGAAGCAAATGATTAAACACTGACCTCTTCTGGGCAGAGAGGATGTCCACACTGGCTGAAGTGAGAACAGACAAGCGGGAAAGCCATGAGGTAACGCTTCATGGTCATCTCCTCACTGCTCTGGCAAAACATCCTCTCAAAGACGCGCGGGTAGTAACTGTCAAACAAACAAGAAAATAAACAGTTAGGACATTAAAGTATTCAGTCTTAAAGAAAAGAGAACAGAACAGAACAGAACAGAACTAAACTAAACTAAACTAAACTAAACTGAACTAAAAGAAAAGATCAGAAAAGAAAAGAGACTGACCCGAGTATGGACAACTCAGATGTTTCCTGCAGAAGTTCTTCCACATTGTCCACCATCCTGGTGTGAAACTGAATCATGTTCATCACCTTTGCTAAGTCGGTGTATTCCTTTATTGGAAGAGGGGCCTTGTTCACACTTGTGTAGGCCTAAAACAGAAGACAAAGAAATCTAAGGGTGGCATTCACCATGTTTTACAGTGATAAGTGAATGTTGTGCAATATTTGATATGTTGCAACAAACCAACCTACCTGTAATCTCAACCAGTCTAATCTAAGGCCTCTGAAATCAAACTCCTCTTTGTTTTCCACTGCAGAGTAAAATTGAATCCACCATTATTGAAATGTAATGTTTTATGTTGCTTTTAAAACAGAGAACAATATTTAGTGTACACAAGCTGCAATACTCAGCAGTATGTTTTTGTGTTTACCTTGTTTGATTGACAAAGCAGAGAGGGTTGAGACAAAAGAAGTCATCAGGACTGACTCCTCTTCTGGACACACATACATGTTCTGCAGAGGAGAAAAAGTTTCCTTAAATCATGCTGTAGAAGGAGAATAAGGGATGCATTCTGTAATAAAAACATTGACGGCTTTCCCCTTTCTGACACTGCCTACAAAAGAAAAATGCACAGAATTGTATACAAGCCCCTTTTACTGTATAGTGAATTTATATATAGATACCTGTATGGTGTCATTGAGAACCAAAGCATCGAACTGTGCCAGGTACTGGACGTGGTAGCGTTGAACTACATGGTTGTACTTTGTCATCAGACCTCTTAACTTCTCCATGTAGAACAGCAGCTCAGCCATCTGACTGGGGAAAAAACAGAAAAGCAAATGAACACCAAACATATTAAATTTTTATCACATTTTACAATTCAAATTTGCACAAATAAGCCATTGTAAAACCTCATGTGCACACTTTGGGATAACTGCACTACTATAAACCGACATTGCTGCACTATGAAGAGACATCTTAACGGGGGATTTTGCACACTAAAATGACATAAAGTGACCTTCACAGTGGGTTACATCCTCTGCTCCTATGACCTACTTGTCAACGTAGTCCTCAGCTGTCCTTATCTTTGGCATATTCTCAGAGTGTCTGACGAGCCACAGGACCTCGTCACGGGAGAATGACAGAGCCATGAAGACAAACAAGGCCTTGGGTATTTGATTGGCACACAGAACAGAGAAGAAAGAGGAATGTCAGCAAAGAGTCTCAGCTAACATCAGTAAAGTCACGATTACTATGAAAGGCAGGGTCATTCAAAAGAATCCTCCTGTTCAAATACTCTCCAGAGAGGCTGGATCAAAGATACTGTTTTTCATCAGTCCAGAAATCCATTTTTGATTTTTAACTTGCAGTAATGAACTCTTTTAAATTCCTCAAGCATAGCTGTTATGCTTGTTACTGTCCTTCTACCTTTGGTCCCAGAAGTCCAGGTTCATCCTCCAGAACTTTAAATAATTCCATCAGCGCTCCTCTCAGAAACTGCCTCCTCTCTCTGTGCATAGCTCCACTGGTAATAACACAGGAAATGGACAGAGGCAATTGGTTCCCACAGCTCATTTCAAAGTAAATACTCATCAATGAATATTAATGACAAAAGTTTAGTTTCCTGCAAGTCTCACCTGTTGAGTATAACATGCTCACGACATTCCTTGATGTCTGCAACTCGCTTGTTATATCTGATAGAAGAAAAAGTAAACAAATGTGATGAGAAGCTAATTAACAATCTAACAATGTAAAGCAGTTATAATTCCAGTGGTCAGGCAATATTATATGTATTGCTCTTTTACTGTTTTTTTCAGCTGGATATCTAGCAGTTTTAGGGAAATACACTTTTAATGCTCAATAATTGCCTTGGATATGTTATAAATGCATTCTCCACAAAATTTTGGCATAGAGTTATTTTCATCCATTCATTTAACCTTTATTTATATTCAATAGATGAGGGGCGACCGTCATTGACATCGAGTAATTTTTCTTTACCTCCATTACCTCCTTCAAAAACATTGCTGAGAACTATACTGAAGCTTGTGCTGCTAACAAATTGCTGTTCCCTGTAAAGTTAAGGCTGCTGATGTAGGCAAGGTCCAGCTCTTTATATCAAGAAAGAATGAGCAATTAAAGAGTTCAGGACTCTTTAATCCAGAGAGTGATATGAGGATGGTACTTAAGAAGCATTTTAAATTCATTATTCATTTGATAACTGTCTGAAATATGAGGATACATTATCTTGCACCCACTGTCTATTATTAAGTAGGACTACTTCTCATAATGTAGCAGTGCAGCATACGTACCCTTTGATGCTGTCGAAGAAGTCTTCGGAAACCTTGTGTATGTTGAGTACTTCATCTCTGGTTAGGACGAGGTAGAGGCCGCTACGCAGAGCCATCTTCCACAGCTCCTGGGAGGCCTGGTTTGTATTCAGGCTGCTGTGGCACAACAGGAAACCGACTGCAAGGAGCACAGTCAGCAACATTTAAGATACAATCAGTTTAGCATATGCCAGTGCTCTTGTCATGCCAAATATAAAGTATAAATATAAAGTGAACAGAAGGAGGAAATTATCCCTCAGGATGATGTATACATACTAATGATCCACCGCTCCATCACCTCCATAGACAGGTATTCACATGCCATCTGTGGTGAACAACAAGCTTATTAACCTCCAGTAAAGACACATTCACTAAAGCCTGACATGTACAAAGCCTGATGCCTGTTTGACGACGTAAAATACTGTCAGTTAAACTGCATGGTAGCCATCAGCATCTTCATTGCTACTCTGTTCTGGTTCCAACTTTAAAAGAGAATCAATAGTTTTTGGGAAAACCTCCTGGAAATATTAACCATCCTCCCTAAATATGCTTTAAGAAATGCAAAACGTTTATATTGTGGCAATTAGTTTTTTCTATAGACTTCAAATGAGGGCCATCTTTTGCATTCAAATATTTATCTTTTCATATAAAATTGTTGCCTGGAGGTCCCTTGCTCGGCTGGATGAGTGCTTTTTATATGAAGAGGCCACAGGAAACAGGGATCATAACATTACATCAAAGGAGTTGTAATGGCAGAGGACTGAATTGAGCAGACAAGGTGATTGGTAGAAATACAAGTTCAAGGAGGAGCAGAGAGGTTTAAAAGACAATTAAATAAATAATTTTCTAAATGATAGCTCTATAATAGGAGGACATATGTTTCAAACGCATTGCTATTGCATAATTTAGCTGTGACTCCTTCTCTCATTTCTGTGCCTGACATCACTGGAAAAACCATAATCTAGACACCACCCCTCTTCCTCTGTCTTCCTTCCTCCGTCAGAGATAAATACAGGAGGAGAGGTGACGAGAGGGCGGACTCACAGTGTCACAGCAGGCTGGGTCCAGCATGCCAGCTGGAGCACTGAGCAGGCTGAGGAGCTGGGCGCTCCGCCACTGCTCCGCTGGCAGGCTCCTGCGTGGGTAGACCATCCTCAGAGACAGCAACGCCGCCGTCACAGACTGGGAGATGGACAGAGAAGGGAAGTAAAACAGTGAGTGAGGAAGCTGGAGGGAGGCGGAGAAAGAGGAAGAGGCAAAATAACCCGAGAAAGAGAAAGAAAGCAACACTTCACAGCAAATTATAGCAAAAAAAAAAAAAAAAAGAAGAAAAAAAAAGCTGGAGGCTCAAAAGATGAGGTTTACATGTTTTTGCACAAAGGCATATGTAATGATCCACCACACAGACCGGTGTTAGGAGTAAATAAAAATTATGAATCATTTGTATTATTACTGTAACATGTGTATTGTGTTGATAGAGCACTTGCAAGGTACAGCATCCAGATACAAACTCATTACTTTGACTGGTTTACACAGAGCCGGGACCTCAACCTCATCTAGTCTCTGAGATAAACTGAAGCTCCGACTGCGAGTCCAACCGTACCACAACATCAGTGCCCGTCCTTATTCTCTTGTGACTGAATGGAACCATATCCCCATGGAGGCTGTTCAAGCCACAAATCAATAATAATAGGAATGAGATACATATGGTGCAATATTTGGGAGGCGATATATTACAGTACATAATGTGCAGTGGTGTGACAAGACAAAACAGGAGTGTGTATCATTTAGCATTTATGTTGTGTTTTTACATATGCATTCATATTTGCACTAAGTTGAATTAAACGGAATGTTTTGTTTACTTTATGGTGCCAACAGTAAATCAAATTATAAACATGTTCATGTAGCTTTATAATTTACTGTACCCTTGTGTGAGGGCCAAACTCCTCAGTTAGCTTCTTCCAAGGATGCTCATACTCCACAAACATCTGGCCGAGCCGTGGGTAGGAGGGGTCACTGCAGGATTCATTACAGTATGCAATTAATCAAGTCGAAGGATAAGAAGTAGGACAGTATAATGATACAGCATTGCTCATACTGTGTCAGTCTAGCATTACCTACAGGGATCTTACTGATAATAAAAGTGTTGGTTTTCATAAATTACATTGTTTCCTGCAGCTTTGTTTTTGTTTGGCTGAAATAATAAAGAGCTGAGATTGTTCCCTCTCTAGCTGTGAGTGGTGTGCAAGTTAAATGTGATATTAAAATGTACAGTATGTGTTTGTGTTCCCTGCTCACGTCTCAAATTGAGATGAGCCTCCTTTTGGAGTAAACATAAATATGCATAGTGGGCTGACTCAAAATGTCTGAAAACCACTTGACACTCAGAAAACTTTAGTGGTGGGCTGTTTCATGTTTCCTCACCCGCTCCCATTGGTCATCTCATGGGCACAGTTGAACATGCCCACCAGTGACTTCTTATCATCGATGCGAGAGAGCGTTATGATAACAGACGTGTAGGTGATGATCAGATCCAAGTAGTTCTTGGTGAAGTCAAAGTTGATTGCCTGAAATTACAAAAATATTGTGTAGTCAGTGGCTCTGAAATCACAGAAACTGGTCTCACTAGGCAACACATTCTCACTCCCAACTCATCAAATACTGAGATTTGGTCAACTGTAGATACAGTAGAGCTAATGTAGAGACCTAAAAGAAAGACATTTTTATTGAACATCAGGAATGGAGACTTTTCTAAACTGTATGTTTGAAAATTGGAAATCTTTGGTTGGAGAAAATTTGTCAGCATAGACATCAAATGAAATCTTTTGAATATAAAAAACACATCCTGCAAGTGGCTGTAAAAAAGTTGTATCCTAGTGACAGAGAAAAGTGGTTGAACAAGCTATATTTAGCAATGGGTTTGCTTAAATACCAGTCATACAGACAGAAGTTGGTTACGCTGAGGGAGTAGATTAAACTATTTAGATCTTTTGTTACTTTATCCCAATCTGAACCTTTGTCTCCATTGAAATCCATTGTGACTGACTGAATAAATTACATCACAGATCCTTTTAAGGGTGTCAAAGGTGAATGCAAAATGTGTTATGACTGCAATAATAAGAATTCATTCAAGAGTTTTTACTATTGGTTGTGACAAATGGTTAAAGAAAAGGTCCTGTGCTGGGGGGGAAATAATAATAAATCAAAGCATTGTGAGGTGCTTAAAATGCCAACATTGGCTATGCAGATCAGATCGCAGGAGACATGGATCGCTGAAATATACAGTAGGATATACATAATGCAGAATGCAAAGGGTGCCACTTTAATTATGATAATAATAAAAACTGACAAACTGAACAGGAAGAGGCTGTGGGCAGTGAGGAGAGAAAACGTGACCTGCAGTATGTAGGTAGGAGGAAGGAGTGAACATAGCAGAATTAATAAAAAGAGAAGTGAGTGACAGCTTGTCAGAAATAAGCAGATCTTGGGTTTGACTTCAGCGTTTTACCTGATTTATTAATAGATATATCTTAAACACTTACAATATCAAAGAAGCACTGACAGGCATCTATGGTGTTCAGCAACTCATAAACGTGGTCCTGAATGAAGAGCAGAGAAGGACTAGATTAGAACACAGACAACAAAAAAACATTGAAATGATGTTAAGCCTTAAAAGGGATTTCCTAAACACGTTTTCATAGATTCCTGTAGCCTAATAATCACTATACATTTGCATGTTTGTATAACATCATGATTGAGTTATTCTCAATCTCACAGATAAAGATGATGCATTGGCCTGGCTGCAACCTCCATCACAGAAATATACAAATGTAAAGGAGGGTGTAACAAACTGCACCAAACCAAACGTTGATATTTGGAATAATATCCAATATTTTCCTATATGAGAATAAACCACTCTATATGTAAATGTATTCTGGAAAACAAAATAACAGAAGGAAACACCTAGAAATAAAGACAGAAAATTTTGCAAACACCATCATTGGTTATTACCACATTTGTGTTTCTAAAAGAAAGACAGAATGATATAAATTGCTTTTCCTTTTCATTGTTTCAATTTTTTCTGTTATGCTTCTGTTTCTTCCTCTGCTATTGTCATGTAGGTCCTTGTCATGTTATGTGGAAAAAAGAGATCATCACCCTGAACTCTATGACATCCAGGAAAGAGTCGTAGTAGCTTGTTGACGCTGCCAATACTTCAGATTTCTGTTTCTGTATGCTGTTCAGATTTTGCTAAAAAAAAAAGAGAGAGAACTTTTCATTACTGGTCAGGTATTATGAAGCGACACATTGTGTGAAAAGTAGAAGTCCCTCTTCCTGTAACTTAATTAATTTGCTTCACTTCCTACTTGATTAAACCATCAGCCATAAGCAAATGTGTACATTAAAGAAACAAATATATAAACAAAGAATGGATACAATAACAGAAACTTATATATCATACAGCCAATATCATGCATTATATTACCATAGCCCTGCAACGTGCACTAACCTTGTGCGTTACATTGCATATTCTTCTTGTAGAGATTGTGTTATAGAGTTTTGGAAGGCCAGAGATGACTTGCATGGGTAATGCTGATTATCAACACTTTGTTTTTTACAAGTCAGCTGTTTTACATTTTCATAATAAAACATCAGTTTTTTGGGGATTAGAGGTTTTGTAAAGACAAAGAAAATAACTGTCAAACATGTCATAATGTTTCAGTGGATCACACAATAATTATTTGTTTACTGAGAACAAACAAACCTTTTTGTGACAAGATCCCTAAATAAAAATTTCATCATCCCAACAAAACAAAATATGAAAAATAAGTACAAGCTTGTCCTTATATCTAAGGTAAGCAGGAAAGAAAGGCTGCAGTCAAACTTACAATGTTTCCTCTGAAGTCAATGTTGGGGAATTTCTTGTTGATGTATTTGATGGCGGACTCCAAGGCTTTTTCGGTCAGGATGGATGGCCGCAGCTTAGGGTCTGCACATATCTGTAACAGGGGTTATGAAAAGATAAAGATGTGAGGATGTGATCAGTTTGCACATCATACTGTAATGCTCGGCCAGACCTTTTTTTTTACCTTTCACTCGACAGGTTTTGGCAGTTAAATACAATTGCCATGCAGGCATCATGCTCTGTGGGTTCTCTTGACAGGATTAAATCGTTTTTATTATTTTGACATTTCGAGTGGCATCCAGCCACTGGTTATAAAAGCTAGCTTGTCAGAAGAGTGGGGTAATAATGCTCTCCCCATCTCCCTCAACAACAGCCCTCAAGGTGACCATGAGCAGAACAGTGAACACTGAACTGCACCTGCGGGGCTGTTGAGAAGACTGTGTAGCAGCTCCCAAGAGTGAAGTCTGACTGGTGGAATAAAGAATGCACGCACGCTCAGCACATCTTCACAGGGCTCAAAATAAAACTGTTCTTCCACTTCTCCTCCTGATGATGTGTGTGTGTGCGTGTGTGTGCGTGTGTGTGTGTGTGTGTGTGTGTGTGTGTGTGTGTGTGTGTGTGTGTGTGTGTGTGTGTCACTACCTGCATGTCACGTCCAGAAATACATTATACTACATTATATAATAGTTAATGGCATCCTCAGATTTTTTCCTAATATTTCATTGGTCTCTTTGCATATAATCTGATGTGTGAGTTTCACACCAGTCAGTTTAGAATAACTGAAATTTGAGGTGACTGACAGCTCAGACTGACTTCCTGTTTGCACTTCCTCTTTGGGGATATAAACTCAGTTGCATTTGGAAGACAATGCTGCCTAAAACTAAGTACACAGTTGTTACAATGATCTAACATCATTTCATCACAGTTTAAGTCAGCTCCTGGAGAGTTTCTTTATTTTGAGAAACTACTCGACTATAACTTGTAATTTACATCCCCATTACAGATGAAGTACTTTAACATGTTTGGCTTCAAACAATCATTATTATTTGTATTGTAGACACAAATGCTTATTATTTGTAAAAATCCAGCTCTCGTCCTTTCAGTTCTATGTAATCTGACTTCAGAAATGAATGCAAACATTTTGAATATGATTACGTTTGAATTTGTTCTTGAGCAGTGAAAAAGCACATACTGTTAACTCCTAGATGTATCTTTGTAGAGTGTAAGAACTGTACGCAGGAGCACATTTTGAGAAAACTACCAAGGCGTAAGATTATGAGTTGAAAGTCAAGTTCCTTATTTCTGTTACAGCGTTACACACTTGCCTCTATAAATCTTCCTATTGTCCCTCACCTTCTTGATGTAGTTCATGCGTATTAACACCCCATTCCCTCTGTCATTGAGGATGGTGAGTTTTTCGGCCAGTTTCTGTTGGTAGTCCATTGCTCCAGAAACACTCCGTTGAGGCCTTGGCCTCCTGCTCCTGAGTCGCTGTCGAACCTTCGGAAACAAGTGCACCCAGAGCCTCACCCTGACACTGGGTCACATGCAGCTCATGGGTGGGGGCGGAGCCATGAGTCGAGTGTCACTCACACATTGTAACTGTAAAGTCAAAAAGTGGATATAAATATAAAAGAGGAACATTTAAAAAAATAAAGAATTAAAACGTTAGCAGAAGAAGCATTGTTTTTATTCTTTGGCACATTTGGACATTCAGTCACATTTTAAGACATTACTGTCTCCATAATTCACACTGTCACTCAACATTTTGATATGATGCTGGAGAGAAAATGTGTATTGTTCAAAATATATTGTCAAGCAAATGAATGTCACTGTTTCCTGTCTGTTAAACTTCCTCCGTGTTGTGAACCGTTTGAGCTACTTCCTCTTGCTCTGTGAAAGGACTCCGTTGAAAAAGAATCACAGAAAGGTACAAATCATAATCATGTTACTCAAGCAGAGTGCACGGAATGTAATACATTTTACTTTCACTTTTTTTATCTAGCCAGCCAGTAAAGAAAACCAGAAATAAGGATGGAATTTTAGACCCGTTTAAAAAAAGGTCTTTCTTTCACCACAAGATGGCAATATTTACTAACAGAAGCTGTGTTTCCTGAACGAATGGGGGATCAATTATGCAACAAACTGGGTGTGTGACATATGCAAACTATATCACAAAAACGCCTAAACCCACACAGATTGGTGACAAATGACAAACTTCCTTGATAGGAAAAGACAAGACAGACTGACAGACTATACATTATATGAACTGTACATTACATTTGTACGTGTACACAGTGGTCTGTCTTGACAGAGTTTAAAGGTAGCATAATTGATACATTTTCATCTTTCCAGGTGAATTTGGCTCATTAAAAATCAATGCTGAGCACTCAATTCCAACACAAAACCAGATCTTTATTTGGATGATATGCAGTGAACCACAGGCTATAATATAACCACACATTATATTATTAAAGGTTTACATTCACTAAAGATTGACCACCCATGTGTTGTTACTTCAGGGGATCATACAACTTCAAAACTTGGTGGTAAGAACATTGTTTTCAATGTGTGGCCTGTGCTGTCTTGCTTGCTTCCTGGGCACACAAATGGAATTAAAAGGCTTGTAAATCTTGCAGGAGTTCTGACTTTGTCTCTGCAATTTGTCTCCTATGAAATAATTAGAATATTTAAAATGTGCTTTTGTGTCTTTATTACCTGGAAAGCATCCGGACGGTCACATTACTTTCACATCAAGCTATTCTCACGTTCAGCATAATTACTGAGAATAAAGACTTTGTCATGTAAACTAGAAAGGCCTGAAGTTATTCAGCAACAAAGTGTTGTTTTCTGTTTTTCCCGCAAGACTCCTATAACTCCTTTTGGAATTTAGTAACAGGTTCAGTAAAATGTAAACAGAAGAGTGAAGCGTAAAGTTCTGTAGAGCTTAGAGAGAGTAATTTCCTTAATGAGAGTCACTAAAGTCAACCACAGCGATGCAAAGCGATGATTGATGTTAAGTGGACTTGAAGAAATAATCTGTTTATTATTTCCTTACTAGCAGAAGCTCAGAGAGCAGTAGACATGTTAATAAGGCTGTCTGGGAAAGCAGACAGGAGGATGTGGATCTGGAAGGAGAGAGGGATGCAGGGGATGGGGCTCGTGGATGGGGGGAGGTACAACGTTTATAAAAAAACATTAGCCTCTGTGAACCAAGTGAAACATTTGGATTCTTACCTGGCTCATTATGAAAGAAAGAGATGGATGGAGCTATTTGGCTTCCCAACTAAGAATTTGTGAAACCAGGAACTTATTCCAGAGAGTAAGAATGAAGCTGTGGAATTTAGAGTGGATTAAAAAAACTGAGATGAGAGCACTATTGGCTTGATGCGTGTCGATTATAGAGGACGGCTTGAGTTTGAAGTATAGAACTATACTCTGTGCTACAAAAGCTCAATGCATCTAATCTATTACCAAATCAACTTACATCAATCATCGCTGAGCACTGTAGGACATACTAAATACAATGATTTTAAAAAGAGCAACATCATAACCGCAGCGTGGGAAGCATATTAAACTATTGCTGCATCTGTTGGTATTGGTTTGAAGTATGATATTTGTATAACAACAGAAATTATGGTTGAGTCAGACAGGAAGGATCTATAAAAGGGTGATGCACATGATCCACTGCATGCTGATATGCTGAACTCAACCTTCAGTCCGACTGAATATTCCACCCCGAGACAATTAAGAGGGAAAGGGCAAACTAACAAGAGTGAAAGTAACAAAATAGATTTGTATACTAAAATGATAAAAACTACTGATAAAATGAACAGACATTACATTTAGCTGACGCTTTCATCCAAAGCGACTTACAATGCGTGCATTCATCATACACTGATGACAGGAGCTACCATGCAAGGTGCAACTTGCCCATCAGGATTCCAACTAACCCTGTAGGCACAGTTACGAGAGCAATTTGGAGTTAAGGGTCTTGCTAGCGGGTTAGGGAATCAAACCTCCGACCTTCTGATTGAGGGACCCCTGCTCTACCACTGAACCACAAGTCACCAAATAAGAGATAGCAGGGTATTTTTTCGCAGTCTGTGGGTAGGACTGCAGGAGGGGGTAAGGGTAATGATCGAGGAAGGTTTTGAGGAAGTGATCGCAGCTCTGGCTGCAGCCCAGATGTCAGAAGAGAGATAGCAAAACACATGAGCCTCTCTAATACAATATAATCAAGTATAATATATGCTGCTGTGTATGAAAGTCACCCTTCTGTAAACATAGCAACAGAATATTTGAATGTCTGTTTAGATTAGATTCATACACTTTAGATTTATTAGATTTAATTGCTTGTGGCTCTCATCAATATTTTTTATATTTCAACTCTGCAGTTCCCTCAGCTCTACATGGTGTTTAATATCCTTCAGCTCATTGTTATGGTTTACGCTTTTGGTTTGCCGCTCTCATTTTTGGACAGCTGTTTTCAGCTAAAAAGCGACTGAACACTACCTGCCCAGCAGCAAACGGTAGGCAAACAGAGCACCAATGAACATATAGTAGCATTTAGCAGCTAAAGAGACATAAGTTGGTTGAAACCAAAATAGAGCGAAAAGGAGGATAAATAATGGTTTTGCTACATCGTTAGGTGGCCATGCAGAAACACTACTCCAAATAAAACTGCTTTGTATCTCCTGTAAGTGTAAATAAGCAGCTGTTTGCTATCAAGCTCCCCATTATATGTATTTGTTTTGTTCACCAATTGTTTCTGCTGCCTCCAAGTGGCCAAAAAAACTGTTACAGGTTTAACATTTAACTATAAAGAAATGACTGTCTGTCTGTCTGTGGGTATGTCCTCCATATAATTCTAGAGCATTTCATCCTATCTACTTGGCGGATGTGCTGCTGGACCTGAGAACATACAGTTTCAAAGCTGGTTCATTTGGCGTGATGGTGGCGTTATAACTGTCCACTTTATGTTTCAGCCTGTAACTTTTAAACCATAAGGGTCTGTGTCCAAATAGCTTCTTTCATTTGCAAAAAAAGCGGCCTGTCAAATGCTTCATCCCCAGTGTTTTGTCTTATGTTTCTATGTGAACAATATCTTGACAATATATCAACACTCTGACTACTGTTGTATGATGGACTCGCATCGCCCCATTGCCTTTTATTATCTAGTTGGGCACCATGCGCATCAATCGGAGGATGCTTGCCATCATACTTTGTATGGATGAGCTTGTCACCGTTCAATCTGACAGTCGTAAAGTAAGAGCAAGGGTGACGATCCGTCGCAGACAAAATCACAACACTGAACAGCAACCTCCAGTGTCTGCCCTGCCTATCTACTCCTCTTTTCAATCTTTGTCCACCATGCCAGAACAAGCTTCTCTTTCATTTTCTACAGCGACGTCACGAGCAGGAGACGTTCAGAGATTGTCAACTAAAGCTCAGAAAACAGACGCAGGGTGCAACGCTTTTTCTGTGGGCTGCCGCATACTGTACACTCTCTCCTCATTGGGAACAATTGAAAAAAGATGCTGGTGCTTAGAAAAAACACTATATGGACACAGGCTATAAGTCTCAAAAATGAAAATATTTTCCTTTTCCCCGATTCTGTGGGTCCAGATGAATCTATTCATATAACAGGCCTATTAGTGATTTTCCAACACTGAATTGAATCCAAATCGGTTTGTTTTTTCACTACACTGACACAATTCTTGTGCATTTTTTTTGCAAATGTTTTGCAAATTTGGTACAGAGCATCTCTAGACCACTTGAAGTCGGAAAAGGTAACTTTTCGGATTTTTGATGTTTCATACCGTTTATCTGGCCCTCAAAGCAGGTTTTGTGGAGTAGATAAAAGATGTTCGTCAATATTTGCAAAGTGGCAGATGTATTCTCATTAACATCAGGTAAATTGCTAATGTAACGTCAGGTAAAATGCAACTGCCATGGAACTGTTCCAGTAGGTGTTGCTATAGCAACAGAATGTTTGAGTGAAACCTACTGGTGGCAGAATGCAATCAGTTGCACAGTATATGACTGTATACATAGCCCCTACTTGTACTAACAATGTTCCTGTAACTATCCATGGCTTTCTCAGCCATTGGCCTTTTAACTTATCAAAGCATATGGCATTTACATTTTCGAGAAAATTGTAGTAACTTTGGCCCCCGGCTATGACATCCTGCACAGCATGCAATTACACATCTAAATGGTTGAACATAGGAGTTAAAAGAGACAGCATTCTTCCATGGCACGTTAGAACATGGTGCAGAGACAGAAAGGAAAACAAGACGGGGATAATACAGCCCTGATGAAAATGCTTCAACATTATTGGCAAGATGCAACAACGTGGACATTAAATTGTAACAATTTTACTACTTAAAGGCAGCAGGGAATATAAGTGATGAGTGAGGCTAAATGCAAACAAGTTCAAATGAACGTGACTGATAATTAGAATCAGACTCACTTTATTTGCAAAGTATATAAATTACAAGGAAAAGAAGCTTTTTTCAAAGTCACTTTTTCTGTTTTCTGGCTGTATTTCTGCTGCACTTATGTTCCATCCCCAAGGGGCTGAAGTCTGTGCTCTTTTCAGCTGGTAGGAGCTAAATGGTTTAGTCTAGGACCTCCTTTGTTGAAACAGTAGTGTTGTATTAGTGTAGGTTTCAACTAAAATATGTGGTGACAAACTGTTAGAAATATTTTAATGCATCGTCATAAGATTTGCATCAGTATCAGCAGACCTGAGTAATAGAAGGAGTCCTGTTTTCCTAGGTATAAGTAAATACTGCAACTCAAAATAGTAATAGTAATAAAGTATTGTTAGCTAAATATATTAAAGGTAGAAGTACTCAATGCGCTGAATTGCTCCTAAACTTTACAGTGTCCATGCCACATATTAAAGTAGATGGTGTAGGTGGTTAAAGCGGAGCTGATTCCAAGAATTTGTTAGGCAGTTTAATCTATAACAACACATCATGTTTTGTAAACTGACCATATATGTTGTATGTCAACTCTTAATCAACACAGTAAGTAGTGACTATAGCTGTCAGACAAAATTAGAAGAGTAAAAAAGTAGAAGAAGTCTAGTAAAAGTAAAGAAGCATAAAATGAAAGTGAAATGCAACTATCCCTCAAAATTGTACTTACTGTAAGTATAGTGATTGAATAAATGTACTTGTTTCCACAACTGATCAGCAATTAAAAGTAATTCATGCAATTTATTCATGCCAAGGCAGATATCTATGCCTGGAGTATCAGAGCCCTGTTACCTGTTATCAATGCTGCTTGATTTATAATCTTCACAGAATTTGAATTTAAAAGAAATTCATTCTTTACTGCATAATGTTGTTTACTGTAGTTTCCTGTATGTTTTCATGGTCCATCAGGAGGTATTAGCATGTTAAGTCAGTAGTTTTCTCCCGTCAGGTTTTCATGTCAAACTGACAGTGGAATGTAGTAGCTTACTAAGTACAGAGAAGGTGTGAGACATGGTGTCAGCGACAGACCCTACAGCTGGAAGAGGGATGCAAAGAGAGAGAGAGAGAGAGAGAGAGAGAGAGAGAGAGAGAGAGAGAGAGAGAGAGAGAGAGAGTGACCAAATTACCTCAATGACCTGAGGCTGCTTTCCTAAAACTCAGGAGGAGTGCAACTGCAGGACACCAGAACTGCCCTCCTACTTTGTCTGATAACTGGGAAGTGAACTGAGGTAGGGTGGAGGGACTTAGTGAATTATGATGAGAAGCGTGGCATATGTGCATGCAAGTACACACTCTCACACACACTACAGAGTGTGCCAGTGGGCAGCGCCAGTAAATGCATGACAGAGTGACATTCACAGACTTGTAAATCCAATTACCTGGCAAGACTTCACACGGACAGCTGAGACCGACAGAACCAGGCACACAGACAGAAAGACATTAGAGGTGGAAATGCAGGTCAGGGGACTGAAATGGAGGGAAGAGGAGGTGGTAGTGCATTTTGAAGGATGGAGTTAGACAGTAATCCCCTCACCTGCCCTGGGGTTCAGCTACCAACTGTTTGTTTCAGATTCAGCCTGGGGAAGTGACCTGTAATGTCTGGTCAAAACTTACACAAAGAGAAAGTTATTAGAGACGAATGGTGGAAAAGGTGTTCCTTTATGCAGCAAAGGATATTAGCTGGAGTATATTTATAACAGAAGATGTGAATTGTGTGGAATTGCTCAATGCTTCCCACTGAACAGATGTTAAAGCTATCAACTCTTTGCAAGATTTTTCCAAAATACATTGGAACTGGCATGTGATAGCATTTGCTGGTCACGTGGGCTCTCTGTATGCATGATTAACAAAAACAAAAGACCACATTTTTATGCCATCCTCTTGATAAAAAATATGCATTAAACAAAACATTTAACGTATAGACCAAAACAATACAATTCACGTTAACAATTGAGTTAGAAAATGAAATCTAAGACAGCACACACTCTCTGCACTGCGCTGGGTTAAAAATCTCTCAAGGTTTGTTTTCCATTCCACTCAAGACTTTTTTTCCCCTGTACCCTGCTTTGCTCTGGCGTCTCTGAGAGCCTGTCAGGGCTCATTTAGTCGGGGTGTGTCCCTTCACTGCACATTGCACTTTTCAAAGATAAATTGGAGCAATATTAACGGACCAGTTTCTCCCACTCAAAACAATCCCCACCTCTTTTTATTTTCCACCTACTTTGTCTCAGCTTAGTGACCAAGATAATGTTGTGACAATACAAAAGTTTGCAATAACTCAAGCTCAAATTAAGAACAAAACAACAGTGCTGTGCTTAAAAAGGACAACAAATATTTCAGTTACATCAAAAATGTCCACTTTTAAAAACTATGAGTCAAAGTACAAATCGTGCCTTTTCAGGCTAGCAATTTTTCTTTTACTATATTAACAAGGTGGCCGAAAAAATTTCAGACCATCAGTGAAAAGAATGCATATTGCTCACAGATGTTCTGGCCCCGCATCGGAAACAGGTCAGCTGTCTGCCAGCTGCTCAGCTGGTAGCACAGATTAAATAACAGGTGGTTTCATTTGCACATTTTTCATTTTACTTTTACCACGGCATTCATCAACACTCAGTTACTCAGTAACGGTTCAAGCATAAAAAGAACAGAAGGGCGACAGAGTTGCACAGTGTTTGTGGGTTGTGGTTTCTCCGGCAAAGTCTTTCCACCAGTGTTATCAGTAAATAAAAAATAAATAGTACCACAAACTTGAGTAAATAACATTTTATTTAGCTGATGAAGCACCTTTGAAGGCTTTTGATTTACACCATGCAATACAAACTACAGTTGTCGTGAAATGTTTGATTCAGAAAGACTGTACGCTCCTTTGGAGTGATTAAGGGCTAACTCAACATCACCTGATATCTGGTATGAAAAAAAATGATCAGAGTGGGAGGAGTTAACAAGACAAAAACATAAGAGAGTGAGAGATGATTGGGCTAGGGGAGGGTGAGAAAGGTGGAATGTAAAGAGTGAGAGGGTGGGAAGAGGAAAAGAAAACTAGGTGACAGGGAGGAGGCAATTGTGAAAACGAGGAGGTGAAGAGAAATTCCTTCATTGATGTGGGGTTTCCTTCCTGACAAAATCCTCTAAACATGGAATGTAGCAAGTTACTGAAGGAGTATGTACAATGTATTGTGGATGTGTGGGCCTTCTTCTATGTTTTTTTTTGGGACACCTGGCTTCTCTTAATTTTGAAAAAAGCCAAATGTTCCATTCTGCTCCCGTTTCTCTTCTCAATGTCCCCTCCTGCCTGCCACAGTGTCTCGTCATGAGAGGAGAGTTAAGGTGTGCCAAAGGGAAATAGCTCTAGCAGTTATGCATCCAAATGTATAAAAGCTGCAGCAGCAAGGCTCCCGAATCATAATTTTTTTAAAAGCTGAAATTGACTGTGCAGAACGTGGTGTCGTACTAAATGGCAGCATAATAGTCTTTAAAAATATCAGTCAGTGTTTCTGATTCAGTATTCATTGGTATGTTTTAATTTCTAAAGACATCTCTCTGTCACGTATTCTACCAGGCTCCGAACAAGTTTAACGTGTGACCCCATAATAGATGAGCTACAGTTTTGTCAATAAAACCAACAATGAAGTGATCTTATTCCTTTGTGCCAAAGACCTCATTGCCCACAAACAACATAACAGAGCCACATTGTTGCTCCGAGTGACATGTTCCTTCAGTAACATAAACGTGGACACTGTAGTGTATGCTGAGGCAATGCCACGTACACAATCCAGCTGCCATAAATACTCACTAGAGCACTAAATGTGTATTAATGCACAGCTAAAAATAGTCCCAAACAAATGCATTATTTACTCCTGTGAGAGTAACTTTGTAACTAACAACAGTGCCCTGCTGTTTTAGGAAATGAGAGTCAAAGACTCTCGTCAGTCAGAATGAAACACATAGAAATATATAGAATAAACATCTACTTTAGAAAATATACAATTGTGCCAGCTTTATCTTTTTTAAGAAAGTAATATATTCTTGTCTCCTCGTAAATACAAAGAGTGACTTTTTCTCTTCTTTTATTTGAATAATCTCAAGAGGTAAGACTTTCCACGAATTCACAAAACAAATACTAGCAGCCCCCAGTAAGAAACCACTGTACTACACCACAAACTGCTCATAGAGACTAGACAGTGTACCCATATAAACGCCATACTCTCACTCTCCGTCAGCACCGGTAGGTGGCGCACTCTTCCTGGCAGTAGCTGTGGCGGAGCAGTGAGGCTCAGTATGGAGACCTGTGGCTCTGGCGCACTGTCTGCTGTCTATGAGGCCATTGTATCAATGAGGTAAAGATAGCATCTCTCAGTGGACATCACCTCCATAGACACAGAGCGCCCAGTGTTCACGTCCAACCGCCCATGAATGAGAGCTCAGCGGCTGGCTGAAAACTCTGCTCTGCTCCCCCTGACAAGTCGCTCTCCCCTATTTCTGTTTTTTCTTCTAACTCTGGTTAGCACTCACCCTTCTCCCCCCCCCAACCCTTTCTCTCTCTCTCTCTCTCTCTCTCCCCTCCCCCCCCCCCCCTCTCTATCTCTCTCTCTCTCTCTCTCTCTCCCCTGCACCAAACAGAAACCTTAACACGCTTCATCATCTCTCATCTCCCCCTGTGATTCACTGCCACTTACTTTCCTGTAATGTGCTCACAGATTGTGATACTGTAAATTAAGTAAAATAATCTCACAAAGAGGCAACCTAAGTTATTAATTTGAACTCACATAATCGAGGTATTGAGGGGATACGAACATCAGATCAGTGGAGTGACTGCCCATTCTCCAGTTTGTCCAGGGTGGAATACCTCCTTTAATCTCATACAATAATCACTTCAAGTATTTGGTCTTCTGTCAGTGTATTATGAACAGCTGACAAGGGTATCCATCTGTTTCCATGGCAGCTGACTCCCCTGACAGTTGACAGGTCAGCCAGTGAGCTGAAGGTCAGGCCAGGTGTGTATTAATCCGTCATCACGCGGTGATGGCAGCTGATGAGGCTGCTGCAGGAGGGAGGTGATGACCGACAAGGTAATTGTGTCTGTCAGACTGGGAGATTGCTGCCTTCTCTGGTCACCGTGGTAACGCCCAGTGAAGCACATTAAAGTTACTACAAGGAGTTTTTTAAGTGGTTATGTAACAGTCTCATGTTAATACCGACGCTTTTATATGACTTACATAAACAAACAAGACCAACAGCGAAAGGTTTGGCTATTTCTATGCAGTTTGCAAGAGCAAATAAGTTCTGAAAGAAATGCAACGTCGCCCCAAAATTCTGAACAGCATCATGAGCTTTTCTGCAAAGTTGTAAAATGTTCACAATACACGTACCTGTAAACATTGATTGCTATATAATATCTTCCACAGCATAATTTGTGCTTCTTATGGTTGATTGATTATGATTAGGCCCTCAAGGCACTTGGTTAAGGCAAAAAAAAAGATTGTGGTGTTAGTGTAGTTTTTTCAGTGTTTAAAACCAAAGTGTATTTGTTGCCTAAACCTAATAAAGGACTCAGGATGAGACAGAGACAGCTCTCTTTTGTTAAAGTTCTACGTTATACAACAACCTCCATCCACATGACCTTCATGGCTGCAAACAGATTCCAGTAGAACACATTTGGAGGATGTTATTATGTTTCCTTTAAAGCCTATTAGGGAAAGCAATACATAGTTTATAAAAGTAATTTCAGAGAGACAAGGTTGACATTTTCTCTTTCATTATGTTGGGCTGTACAATTCTAACTTTTCTAACTTCATATCCCTAAAAATCCCTGAAAGATAGACTGCTGCTCCCCCATCAGTAACAGTAACCTCTGTCAGTTCTGGAGCGTACAACTATGTTCTGTCATTCCTCAGGTAATTCCTGAGACCCAGCCCAGCTGCACTTCCTCCCTCCATCCCCACCACTATTAACTCAAATTACCACATTCCTTCTCCCTAACCTGCTCTAAAAGTCTAACAATGAATGGAAAAGGATGCATGAGGAGACATATTTTAGGGTAGTACACATACTGTGTACAGTAGACTAATGATGTTTTCTACACTATCAGATTTTATAATTGCCCTGTATTATCCTCTTTTCTGTCAGTATGCAATCTGTTTAATTAGTGTCTTTGGTCAGCCTCTGTAAGCTATTATTTGCAGTTTTATATATATTACACAAATATATACATAAAAGCAAACAGGTCTATTTACACATCAAGTACACACAGAAAAACATTAGCATTTATTTGGAGTCATGCTTGTGTCCAACTTATGCTTAAAAGTTGAGTATTAACTCTCATTGTAGTTCTGTTTTGGTCTCCACCAACTCCTGAGGGAAATATCTGACTCTGTAGCTGCAAAATGCACCGCTATGTCCACCAGCTGGTCGCCAACGTTGTCTGTCTCTTGTTTAGTGCTGGCCAGGTAGTGGACAGTAGGTTCAACAGAGCTTTTCACTAAAAACAACTTCCTGCTGGAAGCAACGCTCACCTGCCAGTCTTGTTCAGGAAAGAAAAGTAACACAAACAAAAATAGTCGGTTGTGAACATCCATCACAGTTTACAGACCAACCTTCTGGGCCAACCTTGACGTGTTGTACGTAGTGCAGTTGTGCAGGCACACAAGTTAGATAATTTGGTTAAATTGTTGGATTCTGATTGTCATCATTTGTATTTCCCTGTCAAACTTTATCATAGCGATGTCGCCCTGTTCGCAGCAATTACTTGGGTGAGCACAAAGTTAAGATTACTATTAGATCCAAGTTGTAATTAAAGGAATATCATAATTGAAGCAATCCTCCATTGTAAAAAGTGACGGACACTGTAAAATGCAGCAATACAGGCTATATAGTAATATACTTAAGACATGAACTTTATCAAAGTGATGAATATCTGTACCTAAACAATCTGTACCTGGCTTTATACTTTATACGGTAGAGTACTATCATATAGGGGTGAAAAAAGCAAAAGAAATGATATCTTATCATCTATATAACTCCAGGATATCACACACTGACAGCGACTCTGGGATATATTTATTTAATTAGTTCCTCTGTGCCGGCCACTCTGATCTCACATCCAATTGCAACACAAACCCTTAAAAAAAAGAAAAATGTAAACATCAACCTTCATGGCCTTCAAGTTTCTCCAGCGCTGTAGGCAGCACCTCGGGAAAGACAGGGAAAGAGAGAAACATCTTCCACTCAGGAAACAGGATGTCCCGACTTACACTAATAAAGTTTTCCAAAACACAATACGGAGCAATCGGAAGCTCGGGGGCCACCTAAAGCTATTTCAACCTTTTGATCATCCCTTCATCTTATCTTCTAAGAAGCAGAGCCGGGTCCAAGTTAAACATGCTTTCTGCAAACTCATTCATAAGATAAAGACGGAGTGTGCTTTGATAAAAAATACTATGTAAATTTGAAACATCCTGCAATCAGTTCAGTGATCAGACTTGGTTTCTACATCATTCTTGCTAGTGTCCATCTTTCTTTAAATGTACTAACGAGAAAGAGAAGTGGAATCTATATGCTGTGACTGTGGTACACAATGTATATTAAAGTTGGGTTTAGCTTGCATCAACAACATTTTGCATTAAATCCAGGGATCGAAAACAATCTTTCATTCCATCATCCAAACTGCTTATCCTCTTGTGGGTCGCGGGAGCGCTCGAGCCGATCCCAGCTGACATTGGGCGAAAGCAGGGTTCCCCCTGGACAGGTCGCCAGTTTATCGCAGGGCACATATAGAGACTGACAACCATTCACACTCACATTCACACGTATGGGCAATTTAGAGCCTCTAATTAACCTGAGCTGCATGTCTTTGGACTGTGGGAGGAAGCCGGAGAACCCAGAGGGAACCCACGCTGCCACGGGGAGAACGTGCAAACTCCCCTCTTGATGTGAGGTGACAGTACTAGCCACTGCACCACAATGCATCCCCCTGGTTTCATGACATGTTTTGCATAATTATATTATATTATTATATTGATTTTGGTGGTATTTTTTACATATGCAAGTTCTTCCTCTCTAGAAATGTTGCAATGTAGCTTTACAATTACTAATTATGTATGTCATTTCTAGAACCTGCACTGTTTGTGGTAAAAATCGCTTTTAGTTTTCTGACCCTCATCTTGGTGTGATAAGATTATTTCATAAGCATGCACAATTTTAAAAACAGGAAAATTATTATTTTGAGCACTGAATGTATTTGCCCTAACACGGATCGAACATTCTTTGATTGATGCAATTTGTCGTCTCTTCTATTTATATTTTTTATGTTTTATGTTGGTTTACCTTTTTGCTTTATTGTTTTTAAGTTTGTTATCTATATTTGTATGTGTTTTTTTTATGTGCACTGCCATCTTGACCAGGACCCACTTGTAAAAGAGATTCAAAACATCAGTGGGACTGTCCTAGATAAATAAAGATCACATAAAATAAAATGAATAAATGAAATGAACATTGGTGCAAATTCATAAATATCTAGGAACGAACAATAAAATAGTTAATCTGTCCTCATGTCACTTATCATTATATAAGTGTTTATTAAAGCCCAGTATTTGTACGCAATTACTATTTCTCCTAGAGACATATTTGATGTTATTACAGCAGTATTTTACTATATTGTTATTCATTTCTATATTATTATTCTTTATCCTGTGGGACTTTACTTATGGGTATTCACAGGAGGAGTAATAGTTGTTGCCAAATAAATTAATAAACACTTATATATGCTCACAACTACATTACAGTGTGTTATAAACCATTTATGAATTGTTTGCATCCAGGTGCTAAATAGCCAAAAGTTAGGTAATACTTTCGTAGCTATTCATTAATTAATCAGCAGTGAGTTTCTTATTAGTTCCTTCATTGTTAATTGGTCTCTACTCAGAATTTTGGGTACCTTATTTTTCGGTATTACCTCCGATAAAAGACACAAGCTTATACATACACTTTATTTAAAGGTGGTCAAAGTAAAGTAGTCATTCACTTATAGCATCAGCATCATATGAAGCAGTCTAAGCAGGCCCAGGATTCAGACCAGGTCCCCCTGGCCCCCAATGCCATATGATCCCTCTGCCCACGGAGGAATAAGATCGGGCCTTTCATTTCCTCTCTGCTGCTCTGCACTCTGTGGTGCAGATGCCTGCTTCATTTTGCTGGTGTGGAGATCTGAATGTTGCTCACAGCAAGCAGATCCTAATCCACAGTGGCGGGGACCTCTCCCTGTCTGTTGTCTTTGCAGATTTGCCCCTTGCTCTGTTTTCAGCGTCGGGGTGGAAGCGTTTCCATTACTGGGGGAAGAACATGAATGGTAGCTTTGTTCATTGGCTGGTCCTCACGTTGGTTCGGTCAGGTCTTTGAAGCCCCCCCTTAAGACCACCACCACAGTATATTCCCAAAACTCACTACAACTATAACTATCGATCTACTACCACGTTGTCGTCATTTTTTTTCTTGATACAATAGATCTGTAAATATCTATAGACTTACGGAATACTTTCTTTCTACCCATCTTGCTCTGGTTATCTCTCTTTTTTGGGATTACAGGAAGTAAGAAGTAGGGTAGGACTGATGGAGCTTTGATCCAGATGGGGCTGTCTGAGAGCATGAGTAAGGCCCAAGAGCCAGGGCTCAACAAAGGATGCTCAGTGCTGCAGGCCTGACCAACTTTATTTGATGAAGAAAAGGAAAGAGTCTATGTTTTCATCTTCCATATGTCAACTTCAGCACATTCTTTACTAAGAAACTCCCATATGATTTCAACTTAAATGCAGAGTAAACACACAATCTCACAAATTATCCCCCAACACCTCAATAGCCTTTTCCATACATATTGCTTAAAAGTGCTTTGGCTATTTTTAGCCTATTTTTTTTGTTTATGTGATGTTTGCCTTGAACTTATGCATGTTCCTCAGATGATGAATCCTTATGATCCCCTGATTTTTCCTGTAGCACCACCATGAGGTTAGCATGTGGGTTTGAGTAAAATATCTAAACGACTGTTGTCATGAATTTGGTTCACAGATCCATCAGGATGAATTGGAATAATCCTCTGATCCTTTGACTTTTAAACTATTGGCATCATCAGCTCAAATGCAAATTTTTCTGCTACTTTGGTTTATGACCAAATACTAATGACATTTCCCTAATCAGCTAATTAGTGCTGATTAGTAAATGTTAGCATGCTAACACACCAAACTAAAATGCTGAACATGGCAAACATTATACCTGCTTATTATCAGTATGTTTCCATTGTTGCTCTAATTAACGAACTAGCCAGAGACTTGTGGCAAAAAAAAAACTTGAAAAGTTAATATTACAGGTATACTTCATCAGTCACTTCCCACAACATTATCATCATTGTGACATCGCCAGGAAACCAGAGGAGACTCCAGGTGGTTACTGCGGCCAACGTGTTGTTTTTACCTTCAGGTCGTTGTACTGCTTTACAAAAAATTCTAACAACTTAATCAGTGAGCTTTAGCGACACATTCTCGTTCCCAACTTGCCAAATATCACTGCTTGGTCAGTGCCCCTTCGCATCAGAGATGAACGCACCAGATACACTTCTAGGTTCAGTTTTCAGCGTGTTGGGATGGCGTGTCAATATACACTCGTTACACAGAGCGTCATTTAAAAAAGATATATTTTATTATTAAGTTAGATTTAATCAACGAAACCGCGTAGTGGTTATGAAAAAGAGCGTGGCTGACTTTACATGTACTTTTTCGCAACTCACGTCACTACCGCGTGACTAACAACTCACGTCACTACCGCGTGACTAACAACTCACGTCACTACCGCGTGACTAATGACTCAAGTGACAAAATATCAATGTTTACTTTTAGTTTCACACGTAACACAGACGCTGCTCTCCTGGACGCAAGTCCTGTGTTTGATCCATCCATCACCGTTCCCGCCAACCCTCTCACGCATTTTATAATATGTCTCATGCTCTTACCGTCAAGTAATAAAACAAACAAAAACCGCTGGAGGGTTTACAATAAAGTTAATTGAAAGCCCGATGCTGCTGGGAGTGAGAACAGGGTTGGCTGTAGAGGTGCTAGCTGGCGGATTTTTTCTATCTTTGGAATGAGCCTGGATAGCTGTTTCCAAGTCTTATGCTAAACTAGTCGGCTGCTGGCTGTTTTTTATCAACTAACTATTAACAAGAAAAAAAATGTACTTGTTTCCCAAAGGCTTGAAGTATTCCTTTAAGTTGGCTACAGATAATGCAATTCCTCTAAAAAAAGTATATTTGAGAAAGTAGCTTGAACATTTTTTTATAAGTTTTAGAAAAGATTATGTAAAGCATTGTTTTGCTGCAATAGGACAAAAAAAGAAACAAATCGCAAATCATTTAACAGCAGCTACACTTACACTTACACTTTGTAACGACATCAGTTGTCAAAGAGGTCACCAAGGCCGACCCCTGTTTGTGGGAGGGCCGGCGGTATCCAAGGATATTGCTGGGAGATGCATGACGGATGCGAAGAGAAGTTAGTGGGAGACAAACAGAGCCGAGGGTCAGTTTGTTTGGGATTCTTGAGGGGAGATAGCAGTTCACAAAGCCTTTCTAATGGGAACCAGCTGACCGCTAATAAAGCTATAGCCATTCTGGGGCTATTTGCTTTTGTTGTGGACCTGTAGAGGAAGGGGGGCTTCTGTTTATTGTGCTTTATTCTCCCAAGCCTCTCAAAAGGAGGCAAGAGAAATTTATACAGGGCTTAGTTTACTTTGAGTCCACCGGACTTTACCGAGCTTCTCTATGAGTTTTCCCAGAGTGAGAGATTTGCTGATAAACCATAAAATGAAAGACGACAAATCCTCTTGGTTTGCTGACCTTGTTCTACACTTTGAGTTTTGGATTTTCTTTGGATGTTGTCTGTCAAGAAGTAAACTTCTACAGCATATTTGTGCAGTAACTTTTGCATACATATACATACAGTATGAGGAAAGCATTTATAATATAATGGGTATACATAAATCAACACATCTCTAAAGCATCTTAAATAAAAACTGAACGTATAACTTTCATGAAGGCTTTATTGCAAGACTGTTGCATTAGACTGCATTAGTTTGAGCTAATTGGACCTAATAAACTGGAAGCTGAATGTAAATTGATCTTGTCTTTGGTATAAGATCTGTGTCAGTCAATCAAGAATGATGTGCTGTAGAGAGCCATATTAGCATTGTTAATACGTTTAAAAAGATGATATGATGACAGACTGACACACAGACCATGATTGCCATCCACAGAGCCATGCTGCTAATAAAAATAATTATTGTCAAAGTACTAAATTCTGCTGCTTGCGTCACAAGACTGGTATTGTAATATTGGGTAGGACAGAATATAAGTACATTCCCTCTTTGCATGCTGTGTCCGCCTCTCTGAATAATGGGATATTTCTGGTTTTCTGGGTAAGAACCTTTCTTCTGCTCATCCAAAATCAACACGGAGATTGTGCTCAGTTTATGTGGAGAGGCAACAGATAAAAGGAGAATTAGTTTCTTTTCACAAGCTTCACATCTTTTATTTTTGCAAGAGAAAGAGTGTTTTGTTTTGTCTGAGCTTATGCTGTGCTGTAGAGCATGTCGGTGCTCCTTTCACAAGACGCTTGATTAATTTTTTGGAAACGATCCAAGATGCTGTAGGTGTTGAACTAGAATTGGTAAACGTTTTCTCCAAATAAAACATACCATATGTAAGGCTTTGCATAAGCTTCTAATCACTGCTCAGGCAGCTTCTCACAGACTCAAACAGACACAGAAATCAGTCCAAACATTAGTGACAGATACATGTTTCATGATCTAAATAAAATCAAGATTTCAAGATCATGAAACACCAATATTGGGACTCAAACCTGACGCTAGCCTTGCTGTTTAGAGATACATATTGCTGTTTCTTCCTCGCCAATCAACTCCTTTGTTTTCTCTATCATATACCTGCAACATATTGTCTCCACGTTCCCATTCATTACCATAAACAAAGGTAGGCACTTATTAATAAAACACTAGTTGAGAGAGACATGTTAACAAAACTTTTATGACAAATATCTTCAAAAAATGTAACCTGATTTTGGGAACCATGCCACTGCAGTTAAGCCTCTCTGAAAACAGTCTAACAATAGACAACAGAATTAAGCTGTGCCATACCTTTATATCACAACTGTAACTTGTCAAATGGAAAATTATGTCACATTTTTTTGATTAATGAAAGAATAGTAGCTCAGAAGGATGAACCACAAAAGGATGACAGAGGAAACCGATAAAAATGAGGCTCAGATGGATATTATTTTGTGTTAAGTCCCATGTGCAAAGGACAGCATTAGAGAAACAGCAATAAAAAGATTTACAAAAAAATGGAATGAAAAAGGGACAAGGACAGGTGTGAAGCTGAAACAGACAGAATTTAACTTAATCTTGTCTTCCTAGTGTTTAGATCATTTGAAGACAAATAGACTGGAAAGAAATGTGATCTTCAATTAAATCTAAGTTTCACTTAAATTTGGCTTTTCAAAACATTGACCTAATGGCTTTACTATTAGGAGATTTGATGCTTTTCATTTGCAATGATATTTGCAATGAAAAGTCAAACCTTTACAAACGTTTTCAACTATACTCATTGTACTTGGGCCATTTGCTACTGTGCTGGATGTGAACTGTGAAGTTTTGTACATGATGATGATGATGATGATGATGATGATGATGATGATGATGATGATGAAACTCGCTGTCTGCCAGGAAAGTTGATCATACCTTTCTCAAACAATCGACAGATGGGTCACAAAACATTTGGCCTTTCTAATAGTTTGGACGGAAACACTGAAGGTTAAACTGAATGATTCCTGCCACTTATATTTGGATTTCTCATAAATCGTTTTCTGTGCTTCAAAGTACAGCCAATCTTGGGTCATTCTTTGGCAGGCTGATAATTAAACTGACGAGCTAAGAACCGGATAAAAAAAAAAAAAAAAAAAACACGGTTCAGCAAATGTGTGGAGAGATTTGTGGATGAATGTTGTATTGTTATACACAAAGAGTCACTCACTAAAATAAGAACAGAGAGTCATTGCTTCACATACTTTGGGCTGCTTTATGTTGCAGTTGTTAGAAAAGCGAGAACCATGCGAAAAACAGACCCTTACTATTTATTATACCTGAGCTCTGAGCTGTAACCCTCCCTCCTCTGTCATTCCTTTTCGCATATAACACCTAAGAAAATTTTGTGCAGCGACTGGCTTCTCTTTCATTTCACTGTAAGTCATTCTTGGAAAAGTAGGCATTTCACAAATATGTCTGGAAACTGGTAATTCAGCTAATTCTACTGCATCAGACTCTTGGATAAATCAGGACCTTGTCTTGCCCAGTATTGACACAGGCCTGTTCTCCACTGCTTGAAAAGCGTTCACTGTCTGTATGAGGTGAACACTTCACAATCCAGACTTTTACCTACCTGAGCACTGCGTAGTTCCACCTCGACGACCAAAAGATCCTACAAGCAGGACGTATAGAGGGCTCTCTGTAGAGAAAAATGTGCACAAGATTGAAAAGTTGTTTTTTATGACCAAGGATTTATGTAAATCATTGGATATAAGACATTGGAAGGTCTATAATCTGAATACAAAGATTAAACATTAAAAAACATGAGTCTGAATTTGTGACTTTAGCCTGTTCATTAAGTTTACATTTCCCAATCTAAGAAAATAAAAGCTTAAATGGGACACCTGATTGCCTGAGCTTGTAGTTAATAATCACACGTGACCAAATGTGCTATTATGAAACCTAACAATCTTGGCAGTAATTGTCGCAATGTGGAGACTTCAGTGGGACACAGAGAGCCAAAGTCTAATTGGTATAACAGCCCTGTGCCAGTCTGAGATTCAATGAGATAAATGAGGACTTCATTCTGAGCGGACCACAAGACTAATTGATGTATTTTTGTGATTGCCTGGCAGTCACATTACTGGTGCAGTTAAGAGATGCGGCTCCTAGAGCTGCATATCATACACTTTCTTTAAGTGTAAAAGTACAAGTGCTGAGCAGTAGCCATTCACTGTGCAAATGGTTTCATCAGGCCTCAAATAAGTAAAGTGGTCAAATAAATATTGAGATAGAGAAAGTCACTCTCTGTGATGACAGAAATATGAACATACCAATTCTTTAACAGTCGGTAACAGCTACACAAGTTAAGTACAACCGAACACTGAATAAGACATAGGATCACGAAAAAAGTAAGAATTTAATGAACTTCAAACACAAAGGGTTGAAGTTAAGATAAAAACATGGGTAACACCCAGACCGGACAACGCTGTGGTAACAACCTGTCAATCACAGGGTAGCCACACCCTTAAGCATATACCTTGTTTATTTGTCTGTTTTACTCCAAATGGGAATATAATTTACTGATGAACATCATGCTGTATTGAGAAATACTTGAAACCAGCGATTGTCAGAGACTTCAATACAATCAGACTTCTTTTTGCAGGAGGTTGTCGCTTAGATAGAGGTAATAAAAATAAAAAAAAACATAAATCTTCTTGTTCAAGTATGCCTATGTAAGCAAATCATCCTAACAGGATTATGTTAAATTAACAATCTGTTCTTAAATTTGTTCTTATCAAACGTATAATACTAGGGCTACTTGCTTGCTGCAATATGAGAAGAGTTTATGTTAAAAGTTACACTGATAACATTTTTGTATTGACAAATAATAAAAAAAAATAATACATCAACAGAACTTTTAGAAAATATAATGAATCAATCATTTTAAAAATGTTGACGGGTCCAAAATGAATGTTTTGTTTATTTCTGTGTAAGAAATCTGACGTTGATTCCCACTTCTAACAAGGCTAGCGAGCCAATAGTATGATGGCATTGGTATCAGGTGGTGTCTCTGTGTTGTCAGTGATAAAGCTGCCAGTTAGTGTGGAAAAAACAGATAAGTTTGACAGTAAGTAGCAGGAGTCATTCAGTTAACGTTACCAATCCCAAGTGCTCATCTCTTAAAGAAGGCTGCCTCTGTCATTTCAGCTGACAAAATCAACGGTTGCAAGCTAGAAATTAAAAACATAATTTTATTTACTTCTGTCTGAGAACAGAGCCATGTGTTTTGAATTTTGAGTGGTAAATCTGCCACCATTATCATTGTAAACTATGTGATGTGTGAGAATAAGAAGCTTGGCATGCATAGCAATAGTAACTAAGTGGGGCAATGCTTGGCAAACGGTCAATTGATCATTTTTCAGACAGAAGATACAATAAATGGTATAATAAATATTCTATCAGCAGTACATATTGCTCCTCAGGCAGTATTTCTGTTCTCTTTGCTTTGACAGAACTATAAATTCAAAATGTCGAGTAAAATAAACAGGGTATAACAATAGTCTTGGAAATGGAACAAATCACATAAAAAGTTCACACATTTAAAGCAGTATTTTGACTGCAGCCAATGATGGTTTATTTCTCTAGCTGGAACTGAGGCAGTCATCAAACATTTGCTGTACTGAACGCATCTGGTTGGGGGAGCAAACAGAGCATCTATAAGCCACATTTCATCCAGTTTGTGCGGTGTCAGAAAATACCTCTTCTGCAGAGCTGAGTTTACCTGTGGAAACATCATAAACAGAGGGACTTTTTAAATCAAAAATTCCTGGCCCACTCAAAGAAAATAGAGTTGCTCGAGAGGGTATTTGACTTTCTACTCCCACAATAAACCTGCAGTTGGATTAAGTTTCCAGAGTGGGGGGTACAATCATCACAACTGCCACCCTAAACAAGCTTCTTTACTCTCCCTCACTGTTTGGAATATTTATTGGATATGTATGTCATCCCTCCATTCAAACATTCCCCCCTTCACCCCCTCCTCCTTCTCAGGACACACGGAAATGAACCAATTGAAACCGAATTGAATATTGGTTCAGCAGCACTGACATGCCCTCTTTTGAGACTACTTATTATACAAATCTATTAGAAAAGCACCTGGAAAATGTCTGGAAAAGCTCAAATGTCCACATCTGAAGTGGACATAACCATATTTATCCATCAACAGCAGATATTATGATTAATCCCGCAGACAAAAATTCTAATTAGTCTGCTAATCAGCCACTCATATGGCCTCCCAGTATGTCATTTGGCAGCTACTGAAAAGGTAAACCAGATATTTGTTCCACATGTGATGGGAAAACACACATGAAGGCTTCACAGACCATTTAGTCAACTAGGCAGTAAAGTGAGCATCAAGAACAACGCATCATGAACACTGGGCCTTCAGCATTGTTTCATTTTGTTTTCATGTTTGGCTGTCTTCTGTTTATTTGGTAATAAAACATTTTCAAGTAACACAGTTTTGTGGAAATAAAACAGCAATGAATGAACAACTTGAAAACTGGCGTGGTTCATTTTCTCTCTTAAAATCACTACCTTTTTGACAGATAAAATAACTTCTTTCTGGAATATCAAAATTCTAATCACTGGATGCTCTTCTTCTGATCTCTTTGGCCTGTTTTAATGTGAGTTACTGGAAAAGGCCCCATCTGACTCACCACAGGTGAACAGAGCAGCCATTCAACTCATTTCTGAAGTTATTTACTGGACCTCTGCCACCGGCCGATTAGAGCATGCTGGTCTACCAACCTAATCCACTGAATCCATGCTGGAGGTTTGAAACATAGTGTACCAGATGTGATTGGATTGCTACATTTTAAGGTGCTATAATGGGGAATGGAAGAGGGAGAGTTACATTAAGTTTTTGCTGTACTGTATAATATATATATATATATACAGGAATCTACAACAGTAGATTAATATAGCCTGAAAATAATATGTACTGTTAAGTTATCATGCTATCTTTTAAAAACTTTACCTCAAATAATCAAAGGAAATCTCTCCATCGAGACTTAAAGCCCTCCTTTGTGTGACTAAATATATTATTCTGGAATAAACCCATTAAAAACAGATGATAATGCAAGCACTGCCATTCTAGATACCTCTGAGTTGTTTGGCAAGAATGTTTAATTCCTGATTCATTTTGTTTAATGGTGCACTATAATCAGCTTAGAGGATTGCTGCTCTTTTGCTGAAAAGGTCGACATACATTTCTTCCACAAGGGGGCCTTTTAATCTGAGGCTTTGCAATGTCACACTATTCTGTACAGTACACTAAATATTGGTCCTGTTTATGAATGTATGTTCCCCGGTTGAACACACATTCACACGGTGTTCACCACAATGCACATAGTCTGTCTTTAGATGGCTATGAATTGCACTCTCACATACATACACAGCATAGTCATTCCCGAAAGTGTATCAAAATGTAACGCTACGTTTCACTATTTCCAGCCTTCACACACACCTCTCTGTGTAAAACGTTCTTATTCACAGACACACATCGTGAATAGCTCCAACCACAGGACAAATATGCCATGGTTAGTTAGGTTTTCTTTTTATCTATTAAGAGTTATCGCCACCATATGTCCAGCATATTAACTCCGGCCCATCCAGAACACTGTTCCTTTGTCCACCCGTGCAGGTAGCCCTCTTCGTTGGCCCAGTGACCTGCTTCCTGCCTTCCTAAGCAGCCCTGATCATGGCCCAAAGGGTTTCTCGCCTCAGCTTGAGGTGGACTGGATTACAAATACCTGCAGAGCTCTATTAAGGTGGCTCTCAACCCTTTCTGGAGGCAGGAGTACACAGACTTTGTCAGCAACATGGACTAAATGCAGAGAGAGAGACTGAGAAACACATATTACCATAGGATGGGAGGAAGTGAATGAGAAAGTGACACACATATCCGCAGCCAGGTTTCGTTATATTCCGTTGATTGACAGACAGTTGGTAGCGATAACGTGCAAAAAAACGTCAACGCGTCAACAAAGATAAGCATGATGTGCACTGCTAGCTTGCAAACATGGATGTACACAATGCACAATTTCAATGAGGGAATAAAAGCATTCAATACATTTGAGAGACCTCAACGATACACACAATGTGGTTTTGTGAGGAACAATGAATGTAAAAATCACTGTCTGTTTGGAAGAAAAACTCTTTACTCTAAACTCTTAAAGTTTAAGAGTTAACGTAATCTTTCTTTTGATTTGTGTTTTAGCAACTAAAAGTTCCTACATAGCAGCATGCATACTATAGAGCATCAAGAGCATCACATTGTCTTTTATCTGGCTACCACTCACATTATAGCTCTGCTTTTGGTCCACCAACTCTGAAGAAATAGATCTGGTCTTCAGCTTGCGAGAAGCTTTCTTTCTCCATGAGCCACTTATTAACTGTCTTTCTGCCATTTTAAGCTGCACAGGTAGAAAACCCTAAACCAAATCAGTAAAGGAAAAGAGACCAAAAGCTGCGTAGATCCACAGAGTTGGGTGTTGATTCTCAGTAGACTCCATACTTAACTTTTGATTCAATGTTTATATCAACATTATTGCTTGATGAAGCTTTAAATTATATTTATTGTTTTCCTTCATTTATTTATTCGTTGTCAGCTCAAGTTCAATAAAGAAATAGAAAGAAATTAAAACAATGCAAGCAATTATGACACAAGAATAACTGGTTTTAATTAGTTTATTAAAACGGTTTTTCAAGGAGAAACATAATTGGGGAGCAGGAATGTGCCACTCTAACACATCATATCAACTGATGGATCTATCAAATTACTCTTTAATACATGATTGAAACATATCATGTGGTCTGTTCCTGTTTGTCTCTCTTTTGAGATATGCACAGAGGAAAATCTAAACGTGATAAACACATCAACCTGAAATCAAATCCACTCATACTTAGGTTTCAGGGTTGAGTTTGTCCAATTACTTCATATTTGATCAATACATGAAACCATCAGTCAAAATAAGAAGTGTGCGGCTGTTGAACATGTAGTGAAACTGAAGTCTCTAATCTCAACTGTTGTCAGTTGTCAGATGGACTATAAATCCAACACAGAAGCAAAAATAAGGCAGTGAATTTATGAAAGAGATAACTGAGACAGAATTGAGTTAATGTGTTGTATTGTTTTATTACCAATCAGGTTAGTTAATGCTGTATTATATTTTAATGTGAGATTCATCTAGAGAGTGAAGGATTCCACCTGAAACAATGTATATATTTCACCTCCCCACTAACTGATTTTGAGTGTATTAAATATTTTACATTTTTTATTTTTTCGGTATGATCAAACACCTCATTGCAAATTTGGATTATACAAAAATGGAAAACTATCAGGCACCTTTGAGTAGCCTTATGTTATGACATGTACATATGACAGTGATGTCCCTGTGTGAACTGTATGCCCCCCTGTAATATCTGAATTTTATCTAAGGTAGTTATGTATTTTTTTCTGTCATGCCTCTGATTTAAGATTTGGTTTCGGTCACATCTTGGGCTGGTGGTTATTTTTCTAGACTTGTCCCACAGTCAGATCACGATCAGAATGTTACCTTACCTGAGCCATCAAAAAACCTTTAAACTGCCCTCAGCAGGTCAGCCAACTGCAGAGTCCCAGTCTCCTTTTAGACCCCTGGAGCCTGCTCAGTGTGGGGGAGTCTGTAAACAAATCTGCCATCACCTCGCTCTCCTCTCTTCACCATCCTTTACCTCTCTCTCTCTCTCTCTCTCTCTCTCTCTCTCTCTCTCTCTCTCTCCTTGTTTTTCCTCATTCTTCCTTCATCCATTAATTACCCTGATTACATACACCACCACCCACCTTTGCATATTGCCCTCCTGAAGTAATCCAGCTCCTCCTCCCTTAATGTCACCCCAGACATCACACACTACAGTTACCTCCTACATCTTGTTTTTCTCACTGTCCCAAATCCACCTTCAGTCCTTGCTGTGATCTATACCTTCAACCCTCTATTTCCTCGTCTTATCCTTGTCTTCCTCCTTTGCTCTCTTGTCCATTTGTCCCACTACCCTAGCTACATATCTCTCATTACATGTCTTGCAGTTGGAGCCCTCCCTTCCTTGCAGTCAGAAGAGGTGCTCAGGTCTTTTTTTGACAGTAAGTTAAAGAACCATGAAGTAAAAATACTCCATTGCAAGTCAAATCCCTGTATTTTACCAGCAACAGTAAAAGTGTTACATTATTATATATTAGTGTATAATTATTACTGAGTAACTGTTTATTAATGAGCTTAAGTGGAGCTTATACTAACACATCTATATACTGTTGGGTAGTTTTATTCATTACAATGCAGTTTATCGTATATGCTATAGTATATGTTTCATAGCATATAAATATGCTATGTAGTAAACAGCTCTCAAATAAATGCACTGGAGTAAAAAGTAAAGGATTTAGTATAAAGAGGTACAAAGTAGCATAGAATAAAAATACTGAAGCAACGTGCAAGTACCTAAAAGTTTAACTTCAGTAACTAAATGCACTAAGTTATGATCCTTGTCCCCTTTCTTCCCCCACCATACCTCCCATCTTTAACCCTTTCACTCACCACCTCCTGTTTGACTGACTCCATCCCTAATTTCTTCTTTCTTCACTTCTCTTTTCAACCCCTCCTCATCTTATCCTCCCAAGATCTCATACCACACTCTCCACCACGTTCTGCTCCCCTCTCTCTATCCCACTTTGCTTTACTTTAGACTCAGGCTTCATGGACAGTATGTCTGAAAATGCTTCCTGCCTCAACCTGAACCAACCTCTATCTATCCCTAATATATACTGTAATTTACGTCAGAACGATACAACTCTATTTTTAAACTAGTTCAAAGATGATACAAATAATATTTCAAAAGTAAGTCAAAGAATACATCAGACAAGTTTGTTCCATAGAGAGGTTCAGTTCAGGGAAGCGACTGTGCGCCAAGGAGGGGTGGTTAACCGTTAAACCATCCGCTTAATCTTCATCCTTGAAGTCTTTTCGCTTGTAAATCCCCCAAATACTGTGTGAAAACACTTCAGACAAAGCATATTTGTGTTGCTTTTAAGACCGTGGATGAGAAGTGGTCCCCATGACTTCTCTCATTAGTTTGTGGACTGCTGTTTCCAAGCCTCAAGTTTGGTTTCTGTTAAACACAAGATAGCAACGCCACAAATCATACCCTGCTTTATCCTCTGTTTTACTCTAAATGGAACCATAATTTACAAAATGAACATCATTCTTTATTGAAGAAGACTTAAAACTAGCGATTGACACTATAAACTTATGTTTACTGAGGTAATAATCAAGAGAGAAGTAGGGTCATTTTCTCATAGACTTCTATACAATCAGACTTCATTTTGCAACCAGAGGAGTCGCCCCCTGATGGCCAGTAGAGAGAATGCAAGTTAAAGGCAGTTGCGCATTGGCTTCACTTTTCAGAACTGGAGGCTGTAAACTTATATTTCACCATCCTCATCTGCAATTCAATTCATTATACTTTTTTTGTTCAAGATATTCGAACAATTCGAGATATGTCGGTTTGCAGACAAAAAACAGTTCATTCATACTAATAAAACTGCCTAGAAGTATAAAATATGATGGTGTAAAGATTAAAACAAAGAGGAAAATGTATTAAGATTATGAATGTTAATGGCCATGGCAAACAACACAGAGGCGCATTACGTTCGTCATTATACATGTCTCTATATTCCCTATTACCCAACCCATCCCCAACCCCATCCCTCTTCCCCCCTCCCTCCTCCGTCCTCCACCTCCATCCTCCCCCTCTACCCTTCTTTTCTCTGAAGACCTGCCATCTCTCAGCATTCCTCAGGTCCGCCACACAGAGTCCCATTGTGTCAGTGGGGCAGGGAGGGAGCACACAGTCCAACCTCTCACCATGTGCTGCCACTGGACTCACCTTAGGAGACCACAAACTACTGTACAGCCTTCTCACACAGACAGACACACACACACACACACACACACACACACACACACACACACACACACACACACACACACACACACACACACACCTTGCCTCTTTCTGTCTCCATTTCCTCCCTCGTTCCATCACTCTCCTCCATCTCCAATTGCACCATTTGTTCCACTTCTTCCGCTCACACTTCCACTGCGTTTGGAAATCAGCCACCATCAACAGACTTCACCCTCTTTTTTTTTAAACCAGTGTTAAAAATAAACAGCACTGCTCAAAAAGGCTATTGATGAGACTCTGAGGTTTCAAAGCAAGAGAGTGAGCACACCATGAGGAGGAAGAGGAGGAGGAGGAGGTGGGATGGAAGGAAGGAAGGAGAGAGGGAGGGATGAAGGGACCATGTTCTCCTGTATTAACCTGAGGTGCCAGAGGGAAGACCTCCACCCTGTCCTGCCACTCAAGCTGGGTCCAAAATAGCCAAGTGAAGTGGCGAATCAACAAGGTTTCCACTCTGGAACATTAATGTGACTTTTAAGAAAATAGCAGAGGCTCTTTGTTGTCAATTGTATACCTTAAAATAACACATCTAATCCCTACTTCTGACATGGTTTAACTTGGACTAAAAGATATTTGTGGGCCTTTAAAAGTCACTTTGTAAAGACCACTCAGGCCTTTCGTCAAGAAAGGACTGTAAAGAGCAGCTTCACCAGGAATTTCATGATTACTGGTTGTTGTTTTTTTGGTCACTTGGGTGCAAAAGAAAGAAGCTGTGTACAGAACACTGATACATTATCACCCAGAAAGTTGATACGGTAAACTTGTTAGCAAACGACTTATTTGCTTATTTACATGTCCAGCAGACACAGAGCAACATAAATATGCTGGAGAAGTAAAGAGTTCTTCTCCAGACAGTAAATGTGAAGGTCGTTTAGCTGACTTCCTAACCGTAGCACTTGCTTTCAGATGAGAGGTGTCCCTGTAAAGCAGTATTTCATGGCGTCCAATATATTGACTTGCAGTAAACCCAGAAACATTTCTAAACTTGTTCGATAAGATTCGCAAAAAAGGATAAGATCATATTAATCTCATAGTCTCAAGCACTGAATCTATAGTGATTTTGATCCTTTTTCAAAAAAAGTATTGATCAAACACACATCATGTTTGTGTTTGTTTTATCAAATATTTACCCTGGACTGGTTACTTAACTGCTAAATGCTCCACTGTGTTCACCAGATAGTCTTCTGTTTTTGGTGCTGCAGAGGTAGCATACATTCGGTTTTTAGAGCTTATTCACTGAAAACAGGTATCTGCTGTGACTGGAGAGAAGGCTGTAAGAGTAGTGAAAGTGAACAACACAGTAAAGATGGTGGCTGTAAAGCCATCTGAAAAGATGCTATAAAGAGAGCCACAGAGCTGAGGGGAACTGCAGAGTCTGGTGATAATTTTCCATGTTTCATCAATATGAGCGACATCTTTCACATACAAGTGGTTGCTAATGTAAAAATATTGTTTATACCTGCTTTAAAGTTGGTATAATATAGCAGTGCTGGCACTTTTACATATAAATGAACGTCTGTTAAATTCAAGCTCTTGCCATGGAATGACTAAAACTTGAAGGATGGAGAGAAAGCCAAGCAAAGTACAAAGGCTAAAATGCTAAAGAACAATGGAATTGAAAAGTAGAATTGTATGTAAATGTACACTATGAAGCAGAAGTTTTTTTTCCAGAATTTCTTCTCTTTTTATTACTGTATTTATAGAGTAGCAGGCATATTCAAATCCCTTTAGAACGACAACAAGGGAAAGTCTGTGCAACCTTTTTGTGGCGCAAGGATTGACCCATTTCACCAGCCTCAAGGTTAATGAGTTCAATTAGACCCATTTGAGAGATTATCACGTGTGACTCAAGAGAAATAATTCTGTAAGACTCCGAGGGTCCAGAAGGGCCAGCAGTCTGAACAACAATGTTGTTTTCTTGCTACTTAAAAGCTTTAAATGATATATACCTGTTTTCCACTGTGTAGATTAAAAGCAAATAGAGTCCGGTCTGTATCACTCTGCCTTTTTCAGTCTCTATTCAGTAAAAAAGACCGCTATAATCTACAACATACTGTATGTAATTGTAATGAATGGCTCATGAACATGATATACAAAGACAAACAAATGCCACTGGCACACACACACAAACGCTGAGGCACAATTTCGAACTCTGCACAGTTTGCACACTCAGTCCGAGTCTGAGAGTTCAGCATTCCTGAGAGGCTTAGATGCCGGCTGAAAAGAATGAGCAGCCACACAGAGGGATCTCCTCACGAGATAGAGAGCCATGTGGCCTGCTTTCAGCCAGATTACAGAGTCGGCCAAAGCACTCACCGTGACCTGAGGACTAGAAGGATAGAGCAAAGAGAGAGAAATACACGAGTATCACTTTTCAAAACAGCCAGATTAGTATGGCTGTTACGGTTTGTTGTTATGATCATTTACTTCTGCTGCGTAACACTTGCTGTATTTTGTGTTGCGGGTCTGAGATGGAGGGAGAGATGCTTTGAAAGATAAACACATGGCGATTTGAATTCATTTATTTTAGCAGCATAGCCAAATATCCAAACTAAACAAATAAAAGGGCATTGTGGGTAAATATAAAAAAAACACTTTTATTGTGTTTCATGAAGCACACTAGGTTTTTTTTTGCTTCAATTCTCTAAAACACCAATAACTATTAACAATTCTCATAACAGACAGGGATCTTCAGTTTTCTAAAATACTTTCTTTGTGCCTAAAGTTAAAACCTGCTCTTTGAGGACTCATTCATCCCTCTCAAATGCATATAAGGAGGTTAGAACAAACGGAGAGGATATTTAGATTAACTGTAATTTTTCATGCTCATATTGTATTATTATGATTTGAAGTGGCTTAGTTGCATGACTGATAGTACAAATGTCATCTACTGAAACAGTAACAGCAGTACCATTTGTTGAAAACATACAGTTTAAACTTGATTTAAAACAAGACGAATAACAAAAAAATTAAACAGAATAGAAAGGCGGGGGTCATAGACTATGGAAAACACCTGAACATACCAAGAGTTTTCTAAAGGGATGTTGTGAAGCTTGGATTTTGATTTACTGTTCAGAGCCATCTTTGCCAGCATTATTTGTGCCATAAATACATGATTTGTTTAAAGGGGAAGAAATCTGGATGAAACTGGGGTCAGAGAAACAAGAGGTAACCACGACAACTGATTTTGATTGGCCACCGTGACAAAAATGGACACGAAAACACAGATTAAAAGAAGTAAAATTAGCTATTGAGACTTCGTCCAACGACTTCATCAGTCTTTTCATAGAGCGACCATCAAAGAAGCTGTAGATTATTGTAATGTGCTTCTGTATTGGCTTCACCACTAATCCATGGTGGTTGCTTCTTGGACCACACATGGCAACTGGTCTGAAATGTTCCATGTTGCATGCACTTTATATGACATAACCTGTTTACACCTGTCATTAACATCTGTATATGGATAAGGCAAAATGCATAAAGTCTCCTTATGGCTTTATGGCACTTGTACATTGAAGTAGGTTTGTTCTCCTCGACACATCATAAAACATATAAATACTTTGACAATAAGAAAAATTTGCAAAAAACGTGTGTATGTCAGACCATGACTGTACACTTTCCTATGCACATTTTTCTCAGTGTTACTGCAGGAAGTTTAACATTCAATCCTGTGGTGACTTTTTACACCACAGGATGAGCCAAACATCCATCAATGGGGTTGACAACATGATGTCAGCACTTCTCTGCAGAAACATAAAGTGTATAAGAGAACTGCACGGCCGGACTCACGTAACAAGACTCCTTGTCCAAGAGGGCACGAAGCCGAGGAAAGAGACAAGGATCTCATTCGAGTGTGAGGAATGTACATATTTGGGAACGGTCTGGTGTCTCGTATGTGTGAGTGTGTGTCTCTGTCTGTTTGCCACTGCCGTCCTGGATGTATGTGTTTGTTGTGTACATGGATGTGTGTGAGTGAGTGGGCGGTTAGGAGTGCAGCACTGCGACAGTGCTGGCTTTTATTGATTCAGCTGGGACAAGAGAGTTGCAAGTGTCAGGAGTGCGACAGGCCAGTGTCCAAAGAACTTCCACCACAAAATTTACTGCACAAACTCCCTCTGTGGCACAACTGGGAACTGGTGTGATGGATTCATAAGTTTCAACAATATCACACTCAAGTGTGAGATGAGGACCAACAGCATTTCCGTTTCCTAGAGGTTGCATCTTCCTGCTATCGAATAAGATATGTAGATGAATGGCAGCATTACAGCAGCCAACACTTCAGAAATTACACAAAACAAGATGCATGCAATAAAATATGATAATGATAATAATAATAATAATAATAATAATAATAATATATTCAACTAAAATCTGAACTTCAAAATTAACTAAAATTAGGACAAAATACTTCCTAAAAATATATAATGATTATTGGTAATATTCTGTGCATGGTCAGTGTAAGTCTAGTATATTCTTGTTTCTTGTATGGCAAGCTGCTTCTTTAAAATTGCATGAATAAAAATTGGGAATAACTACACAGTGAATATACACAGGTATATCATATTCTGTACTGATTCTATGTACAGATGTGTAATTAACAGGTAAGTATACGACAGAGATTTACTGTAAGATATTAGATAATAATTTTAAAAAATGCTTTGACCTTTGAACTGAAAAAGCAGTTTTCTTAGGTGATTGTTTGAGGTCAAGCCTGAACTGGTTTAGCTTTGAAGAACTTTTTTTTCTACTCATTGATCCCTTTCTTTCATCTTCGTCATTTCTCTTTCGACCTGCAGGGGTACAGCAGCTGAGCAGGTCACAGCCAACTGTTTAGTGTGCAAGTTTATTAAGAGAGTGATTCCAGATGGGAGCGAGGATGAGCTGAGCTGAGGAGATCCTACACAGCTTTTCAAGGGGCATGACAGCTCAGACTTGGAGAGCCTTTGAAGCACTGCTGCCCAATCAGTTTGGCTGTGTGTGCAGAAAGTGTGCATGAAGGTAAGAAAAAAGTGCTTGGGGAAGAAACTATAGTTTGTTTACTGATCATAAAACCATTTCAGTCAATCCAATGCAGCATTACTGAGGACGTCCCACAAAAGGACAGAGAGAACCCACAACTCTTCTGTTTTTCATTAACACTCAAGGTTACCTTTTTTTCAGTCTTCAAAACAGTCCAGCTTGAGGCACTGGGAATCAGTTCATCTTTCCAGCACACAAGCACAGCACTCAATGTGTCTTTGTTTTCCAGAGGAGAACTGTGTTTTTTTTTGACAAATTCTGAGCTGTCGTGGATGTAATTGTGCCAAGAGGTTATTCATTTTCCATAACACCTTAAACAGGGAGGAGAAATATAGTATTTATTCCATCTTTTCCTTCTTCTTTCCTTTTTCTTTTCCTGTCTTTCCTCCTGGATGTATGTCAATCCCGTCATGCAAGGTTTTTGGCCAGGAGCTGCGGTGCAGTTATATGAGGAACATTCCTTTTACAACAGCTGACACTATTTGCATTGTTATTGTGCAACCCTATTGTACTCACAACACAGCTGAGGGTTCAAATAATCAATATTCAGATTTTTTTATCAGCATTTCCAATGAGTTTGTCCTGTTGCAAAGAAATGTGATGATTCATATATAATGCCAACAAAAATTAGAAACCTGTACCTTTACATTTAGAAAAGTTTTCCACTTTGTATAGTTAAAGCTATGGTTAGTAGTTAGTTTGGGAAAAACACGCAATTGCTTTTTTGTCGACTGGTGGAGTGATACAACTGTGAGCATTTTTCTTTATGATACATATGAAGCTACAACCAGCAGCCTAGCTTATTTTAGCATGAAGCCCTGAAACAGATAGTCTGGCTATCTTTAAAGATAATAAAATCCACCCATCAGCTCTTCTTAAACTCACTATTTCACACATTATTGTCACTGGGAGGTTGCTAGGCAACCAACAAAGTCTCCAGAAATGACTGCGCCAGGACACATACCTCCCCTCACATAACTGGCACAAAACTCCTGTAAAACCACAACTTGTAGTTTTTACACTGCAAGGAGTAAACAAACTAGACAGAGCATGTTAATTTGTGAACTTCATAGATGCTGGCAGGCAGATTATCTTTGAACAGAGCCAGGCTAGCCGTTTCCCCCCATTTTAAGTCTTTGTGCTAAGCTAAGCTAACCTGCTGCTAGCGGTAGCTTCTTATTTATGTGAGTACTCTCAATCCTCTCATCTAACCCCCTGCAAGAAAGCTGATAAATGTATTTCCCAAAATGTCAAACTATTCATTTGATGTTCACATTCTGCAGTCTCTATTTCAGCGGTTTTCTTCACTCAACTCAACTTATTCTGGAATTACTTATTTTTGTTGGCAAAATTCAGTTTTTCATGTAAAGTTGGCATGTACATTATTGCACAACGAGCCATGTTGTCTCCACAAACGTTCCATTTAACAGGGCACTGAATGACTACTTTCGACTGAATACACACCCCCTGAAACGCAACTGCAAGGATGAAAAACAGGCGCTCTTTGACTTAATGGCATGTTTTCGATCAAATGTCTGTCGTCTGAAGTGCTGGTGTGCTTTAACCCCACTATTACCCCACTAAAAAGGATACTCTGTGATTGGTGGATTATCCGACCTACACTTGCCTCATGCAAAGGCTGGTGTACCAGTGGCTGTCGAGCTGTTTATAGGTCCCCCTGTTCAAATAAAGTTTGGTGAACACTGAAATAAAGTGGCCATTTATATGTATATAAGTGTGTGTGTGTGTGTGTGTGTGTGTGTGTGTGTGTGTGTGTGAGATTGCATCTGGGTGAGTGTTTGTGAGACAGATGAAGAGTGAGGGTGGGAGGACTGTCTGAATCTGTGTGTATGCTTGTACACTGTATGTTCCTCTGCAACTTGACACCAATCAATGTGCCTGACGGCATTATAATTATTATCAACTGTAGGTGTGGTAAGTTAAAGCTTGGGTCGCTGTGACTTCCTGTCATTTGATGGGCAATTTTCTGGTTAAAGAGGTGATCGTCTCACTTTGATATCTTTCCTTTTCATCACCATAATTGATAGCTTCAGAAAGATGCACAGCAGTGTGGAAGTAAAACCTGACGCAGATGAAGGATCTACACAGTAGATCATTCTAAGAGATGCATTTCCTTCGTGTTTCCTTGATCCTGAGCTTCTTTGAGTGACCCTGATAAAAGTTTGTAACTGCAACCTGTAAGGTGTGGAGGTGCACTATCAGTCAGGGGGAACCAGCATGCACAGGTCTGCTTAAGCAGCTGTTGAGCTATAGAAGAGGGGGCGGGGCAGGCTTGGTTTCACCAGGGGGTTGCTTGGGGTAAGAAAGTGGACGGGAGAAAGGGAGGGTTTTCTGATTCTACCTGGATACTGAACTTCAGACAACAGGTCTTAAAGCCGCACAAAGCTTAGTATTAAGTACTGAAAGTACAATCGGAAAATGCATCTTTTAGTATTTTTGCATTTGGCCAGGTGCGCGGAGATGGGAAAGTAGGGCGGGTTTGAACATCTCTTCACACAACTACTTCCATCTCCTTTCATACGTACAATCGAGTGCAACACCACAAATAAAAGTCCTCATTTGTACGAGTCTTTGTGTCAACACGACATGCTAAAGACCTAGTACGACCTAGTTCATTTCAAGTATACCCAAACATTAAAGTCAAAGTGAAACATTAGTTAAAGCATCTTGATCTTTTATAATGTGAAATATTAGTAAAAAAGAGTTTTAATTATTTTGTTATAAAGTTTTATTTCACTGTGTTAAAAGAGTAATGATCTCTCTATTTTGTTTTGTCTTCTTCCCTATCTGCAGCATTGCATATTTGATTTTATTGTATATGATATATAGCGTGTATTGCTTTCTGCCTGTGTCTTTTCTGAAACCACCAGCAGTCGCCAAAGTCAGAAATATTCAGATCCTACATATAGAGGCTTTAAATTCATTATTTTTCACTAAATCTATTGACATAATAATCATTATAACCTCCCGGAGTGCGCCTTGGTCTGTACAATGAACAACACAAATTGCCTCTACTCAAGTCAAACCTCTCTTCTCACCAACTTTAAGATCTCACCACCTGGTTTCATCCACAGGCCCACTCAGCTCCCATAAATAGGGCTATTCATGTGCCTAACCTACACTGATCTACTGCAGGAAATGAGCTCCATGCGTACAGGGCACAGAGAGCCCACAATACAGTACCCATTTACAAATATGGCCTCCAGTGTTTTGACTGTGTCATAACCATCAATTATGAGATGCATATCAACCAGGACATGTTTTTGATGTGTTAAACTGCGTTTTCTGTTGGACTGCCATCATTTAACATCATCTGAATTATGCAAAATAAGAGCAGACAGCTGGCTTCAGTTATGTCATGCTCTTTTTTTTTTTAATCACGTTACTTTAATATAATTTCAGAATTCATTTCCAGCTGGTAGTAAGACAACACTTCAAGAGATGAATGGTGAGACGTATTTGTTTCCCCAAGAAACAAAAATCCATGAAGACAATAAATGCGCTGCGAGCATCTTTTTAAATCAGAGCATTTGAATTACTCCCAGATGGATCTACATAGTGCACAACAAGTCAGTTTGTCACTCGCTCCTCCTCGCCGTCTTCGCTGAATGTTTGTTTGGCCTCCTTTAGTGGGAATTACAGATCTTAGCACAGCTGTCCTTGATTAGCCTCTATACTGTGTATGCTCATGGTACTATCAGTGAGTATGCTCAGTAAGAGGGGATATTTCCAGGAACATTGGACAAGGCTTTATTGTATTTTCTTATATGCAGTATATTGATTTCAGATTTAGTTTAGGGAGGATGTTTCTCTGCACTGGGTGAATAAAATAATCACGTTTGCAAACAGTGTTACACAGGAGGATTATATTAGTTTGGCTTGCATGTCTCTTATTCATGACCAATGTGAAAACCACAGTCTATGGTGAAAACTCACGTCAAAAGTGTTGACTGCGAGGCTTCTTTCAATGCGAATAAATAATGCCAGTTGGAATTCACCCTAATATGACCCGCCTTATAGTGTTTATAACTGTGACAATGTTAGTTTATAGTTCAAGTCCTTGTCCATGAGGTGTTTATATAATTCTGTCTCTCTCAACCAGCTTCGTTCATTAAGTCAAGTTTCATAGGTGCGAATTTTATCATAAGTCCCAGAACATCATCGAAGGAAAATGTGAATTAATGCGCGTTTCCATCAACTACTGTTATGCAAATATTAGACATAGGCGTATTGAGTTAAACAGTGGTGGCACCAGTTCTCAAGTTGAGTGGCATTAAACCATTGCAGAAGAAGAGGGCAGTGAGCTGATGTCCTTAAAATAGCACCATTCGAACGTCAAAACATGTCAGAAATATGGCGTTTCTTTTGGGTTTCATGTATTTAATTGAGGACTGTTACAGTCACCTCATCACTTCACATATCTAATGTTTTCGTCTGCCATTATTTTTTTGACTGGTGACATTTAAGTCACATGGCTTATGTAAATCATGATACACGTTTGCACCTTTGCCAAGCGTAACAATAGGGCTGCGGTCGAAAAGTCCCAAAAAATACTTCCTCACGTCTATTCCTAACCACTTTTCCTTGACCTCTGTGGAAAATGTCACAGGGACAAAGAAAGTTGGAAAGGAGAATTCATGAGGATTTAGGAAAAGACAACCGCAGTGTTTAGGGAATCCGACTCCACTTTCACTAAGCTCTGTAGTTATGATGCGACGGCAAGCGGATGTTAGTGACATCAGTCTGCAGCGGTGAAACTACAATGGCCTGAAGATGGACTACAAAGAAGTGCATCTTAGATACTTTGTCTGTGTTCTCACAGTGTTGTGTCATGCAGACGGCATAAACAACCCGGTTCAAAGTATTACTTTCTTAACAAGGTTGGAATAGAAATGAAAGAAAACCAAGGGATTGTCACAGAGAGTACAAAGCTACTAAACTGTCTCATTGTTCAGTTTCAAACATGTTGAATTAAATACGTTATCCCACTAACAATGTCTCAGATCCCCTTTTGGTGTTGTGGTTTATATGCAGATTATAATCTGATCATAAGAATATGCAGACAATAGTTTATGAAACATCACACAACTCAGTGTGACCTAGAAGTGTTGACTTGATAGTGCTTTAAAAATGTAATGTTGATTGAAAAGATGATAATCAAAAACATGACTCAGACATCCCACTGAAGAACTCGTTCAGTTTAACCTTTTATCAAAGCTTCTGTAACTGAAGTCAAATCAAAGAATAAGGGCTGAGGCTGCAGTACAACACCAAAGAGAGCAGATAAAATACGTTGGTTTAATCAATTTACAGCAGTTTGATCAGTTTACGGCACTTTTCAGCAACAGCAATGTAACGTTCGTAGTTTGCCAGCAGGTTTAACAGATTATTGAAAGTTCACAACATCGAAGCATTTCCAAGTTATGGCAACGGTTATTTACATGATCTGCGTTTGTCTTCATGATCGTTTGCTCTCTTGAACGGCCGGCTGGTGCGTCACTTTAAATGTTGCCACCGCAAGGAATTGTGGGATGGAATTATCTCCTTTCCTTTCGTAAAGGACGGTCCTGTGTTTCCTATGCTAAAGGAGCTAATTAAGGAAGCATTAAAGCACCTTTCCTTAGAATTTAGAGAATTCGAAGGGCTCTTATCATGGCGGCCACTTAGATACTTCGGATACTTAGGAACCTTCGTAAGCAAAAAACACTATTCGACCGCAGCAATGATTTTGCGATATTTCACCTTTTTTCAAATTCTGGTGTTTCCACAGTTAAAAATGTGCAAAAAAATTGGTGGATGGAAAATCCCTTTAAGACGTTTACGGTCTTGGTCAAACAAGTTACTTGATCAACAGTATTGAACCTAAACATTTTATACCCAGGACGGAGGACAAGCAGAAAGAGAAAGAGAGCGAGCAGTTTACGGTTCAGCTAAAAGCCAGCTCTTCAAATGGATGCTATTGTAAATCTCAAGAGGCCGTGGAGAGCAGATGTGAGACCCTGAAGGGTCTTCATGGACACTTAAACTGTCAACCAGCCATTTAGCAAGTAACTATATTACCATTAACCACAAAAAACCTTTCGGACAATGCATATCATTTCTGTAGCCTTTATTATTTCCAATGCAACACCCAAAATAAAGATCATTCAAGTCAGAAATTCTAATTGTTTATTTCTTGAGCATGTCAGTTATCTTTGGCCGATGAAATCCCAAATCCCAAAGCTGGGACCGTTAGAGATGTGGGAACTGGTCACACTGATAGACAAAACAGACACATTCAGAGAAACGAAGTAAGAGAGCAAGCAGAAAGAAAAATAAGTGACACTGAAGAGAAATACAGCATCAAAGCTTCATGTTTCTCTTTCAGTTGAAACTATATTTTTCTCATACCTGAGGTATTTCCAACGTCTGTCAGCCTTTGCTGTCTACAGACACACAGATCCAGACGGAAGTAACACTGCAACTGCTTTTCTTTATGAGAGTGCTCTTCATTAAATCATTATCTCTTCGGGGTTATAACAGGATACTTCAAAAAAATACTTTCTCTTGAAAAATATGTGAAGCAGTTCAATAATGTGTACGTCAGCATTCACAAATGCACATGAAGTTTCCACTCCTGTCCCCCACCCTTCTCCCTCATCATCATCGCTTCTCTCTCTCTAACTCTCTCTAACTCTCTCTCTCTCTCTTTTTCTCTCTCAAAAACACATGCCTGGACCACTGAAATCAAGCTCTTCCAGAGATTTGGACTATTTCAACGTGCTCCCCCACCCCCGACTCCTTGAAGAGATTTCCACAGATGCTGCCACATTCAACTGCTCTCCTCTATTTTCCTCTCATTTTCTGACTCCGTCTTTCAAATTCATCTGCCCCGATCATGTGTTAAATATCTGAAATCTATCCCTCCTTTTAAAAAATCTCTCACCGATGAATTAGGTGAAAGAACTTTTTCTCCTTCGGAGCTCCTCACTGTGACTCTTTTCTTCATTATTTTAACTTGGGCTCACACTTTGGTGTCAACTGCTGCCAATTCAAATAGAGAGGGCTTTGTGTGAGACCGTCATTCACTTATGTAAACATAATTGGGCTGTGTTGTTGACTGATGCCAGACAAAGGGGTGTCTCTCAGTCTGAATCATCAGGGACACAGAGGTGGCCACTCAAACATACACACATATGCATTAATGTCTGCATTAACACTCAGTCATTATATGATGAAATAGCAATGAAAGCGTAACTTCTTACCCCTCATCTCTCCAGTGGGCAACATCGCCACACCTTCGTCTTTCTAACTCAAAGAGCACAACTCAGGAGCATATTGTGGGTCAGGGTCAGTAGTGCACTCTAGAGCACTATGTTAAAGAAAAGTCAGACTTTTTTTACATCAATAGGAGACATGTTATTTAAGTCCTGCAATTCTTAATTTTGGGAAAATATATAGTTTTTTTCAGCTACACATTAATATTAATATCAAAGCGGAAGAAGGATATTAACATCCTGTCTAGAACAGGAAAACTTAAAGAACACATAGCGAAACCGTTGCTGCTTACAAACATAATTAACCCGTTTGCTTTTAAGTCCTTAACTCTCATGCCGATGTTCGACATCAATGAACCACAGTTTATTTAGTTAAGCTGGAAAACTATAAGACGACTAGTTCCCATGTCTCATTTTTATGCTCCATCAATAAACATATGAGTTCATAAGACAAGATTTTATTGCTGCTAAGGGTTGCTGGCTGATTTACACATGATGTGATTTGTGGTGCAAAAGAAAACAAAAAGGTCAACAGAAGGGATGATTTAAAGTATTGTGGATAATAGTGATGATCTTTTTTATTATTGCCTGAACAATGAATCGATTCCTACCAACAGGTTTTGTCTGTGCAGCTAAAGCCTGACATATCTTATTCATTTGCGCTATTAGAGCTTCATTGATGTACTAAAAACACATCAATGAGCAAAGCTGTTGCACTGGGTGACATGTTCCTTCATTATGATGAACAATGTCGTTTAATTTCAATGTCAATCCCCAAAACACTGTGCGGCTGCTGTAAATACGCAGTAGAGCAATAAATACGCAGCTATCAATTTATTAATTGTTTGGACTATAAAGGCTGAAACACATCTTTCAGTGTCCAAGATTCCAAGGTGACATCTTTAAATGTTGGAATATATGTAATTAAGAATAAAACTAATGAGATGAGACTGAATTCTTTTTATTTTTCCCCTCAAGTCCTTTCAGCTCTGAATGAAACCATATATTTTGAATCTGTTTTCAAAGCTTTATGTCATCGGGAGGACTGAGTGGCACTGAGGCAGAGTACCTATTAAGGTTTTGGAAGTTTGAAAGTATTTAGGCATTTTGGATGCTTGGAACTTTTCAAGCGATCTGTTGACAATATCGAGTATGCAGAATATTCCCTGTAACATTTGGGAATTTTGGACAACTGGATGTGAATAGTAAATTCTGGCCATACCCATTTGGCCCCGTAGTAGAAACCAGGCTATTATGGCTATAGGTATTCTCACAGTGCACTCTTTCACGTCCAACACTGGTTACGTCATGTTTTTTGTTATTTTAGTGGCGATCTCACATGGCCTCAGTAAAAGCTCTCCCTGCTGTGTGCACCTCTCTCTCTCTCTCTCTCTCTCTCTCTCTCTCTCTCTCTCTCTCTCTCCATCACCAATCTCCTTCCCACTCTCGACGTCCCACCCTCTCCTCTTCTTTCAGCTGTCCCCTCCCTCATTCATGCATTCCATCTTACCCACTCACCTTACCTCTCACTCTTTGCCTCATTTTAGAATTTTTTTTGCAACTCCCTTCTCTTTCTGCTTCTTTCTTTCTCTCTCTCTTTTCCTCCCATACACTCTGATTATCTTTCCAGACAGACTTCATTCCTAAACAACTTCAGAACTATATTCACAGACTATTCCCATGACTTTCTGCCTCTTTAATGTGCAGGTATTCCATGTGAATTGTAAGAGGCACAGCAGACTGAACTTCCTGTGGCTGTAATTTGTCACTATATCATATTTCATCATCATATTTATTTCACTTACGAACAATTGCAAATTATTGGAAAATGATTGATGTTTATTGAAAGAAAACTTCCTACATGGTTGCAATGTGCCCTCACACAATATCTTCAACTTTATAACACACGTTAGTTGTTATAAAGAGTTTCACAATGATTTCTCTTGTCCTCGTGTTGGCAGGAATAATTCCTGGTCTCTGGGGCTCAGGTGCTTGCATGACAGTTTATTTTCTCATACTTTCTTAAGCATTGGGGACTCTGTCACCCTTGACCCACCCCTGTTAGAGGGGGACATGTCTGTCAGTTCAGCACAGGCAAGCTTTGAAGAAGTAATCAAAATCCAGCCACAGGACCATCTCTTTTCCAGACATAATTGAGGTTTGCAGGTCGGAAACAAAGCAAAGTCTTGTCTTGACTCATTGACAGCGATCCTTAATATTTAAACCATGCGTGCACTTGCACAGATGTGGAGATGAAAAGCACAAAGTATCAAATATCATAAAAGACATTTGTGGGCTGCTTACTGGAATAGATCATACACACATACAACACAACACCTAACAATACAATATCTCACACATCCATGCACTAAGACCATAAAGCAGCATAATGCTCTCCTGTCAAATAACACTATTTCCTTGAAATGCTGACACATTTTCAGTCCACAAAGAACTCGCCAATGTAGCCACACTGCCACTTACTAATAGCAAAAAGAAAATAAGAAACTACAGCTGATTTTAGATCTCAAGCCTATAAATAGATAATTGCTAGTTAAGTGATTCAAAGTCTTTGATCCGTGGGTTGCAGAGGGTTTATGGGCACGCCACAAGAACACAAAACGAAAACAATTATAATTTGCTTCGAACTTTGCTAAACATAGTCAGACAAGTGCTATTTGTGCAGAAAATGTCTGAAACGATGTAAAATTACAAGTTTTCATGCAGTAGGGATTAGATGAGAAACAAAACTCTGAGTGGCAATTATGTAAAACAAACACATTTATGTGGTTTTAATAAGTGGATAAAAAAGTCCACCAAAATTAAATATGGCTCAACTTCACATTTGGCCACATTTGACCCATATAGTGTAATTATTTAAGTAAAATAGTTTTTTTCTGTTCCACGACTTATGTTGTTATGTTTACCTGCACGTTTCAGTGATAACCATGTTTGCAGGTGTTTACAACAGGTTATTACACAGATCAGCAATCAGTCGCTACTCCACTTGAACCTATACTCAATGAATGACTCTCACAAAAAAACTAACCGGCTGGACAACCACTGTTCTCCTTATACGGCCGAGTGGTAGAGAATAGCACTAATGCTGCACACCAGCTGCTCCCGTTTCCAATAAAGTGTGGGGGGGGTCAAAAGTCAAAGCTCACAGGTCACAACCTGCAGAGGGGTGAGAACCCTACATCAATGATGCAACCAAACTGTCCCTTGCCATGTATAAATAGCTAGAGTTGTAACTGCAGAGTATAAGTGGCTCCCGATGGCATCTCCGTGAGCACTCAGTTAGTCACTGGGATTTATATCCTCAGCTACATGTGACAGGTAGAGCAGCGACAAGAGAGTCCTTCCTGCACAAACTATGGGCTCAGTCCAGAGGTCTGATGGGGAGATCAAGGCTGTTTGGTTTGGCCATGTGTGCCCTCTGTGAACAGGAGTGGTCCTGGAGATTATCATATTAAAGAGAATATAGAAAAGGGTGTTGCTGCTTCAGAGGAAGTGTTGTTTTAACACAGATAATGACAATCAGTGGTGGAAAGTAACTTAGTACATTTACTCAAGTATTACATAAACCTGCAATAGAGTTTGAAAAGTTCTGTTAGGGTTAGGGATTGCACTGCCGTGATTATAGTTGGAGTACTTATGATAACAATACTAAATGTCAAACATTTAACGATGGTCAAAGCTGCACAGGGATATGCTTTGATGCACACAGGTTCATTGTATTGTTGCCCTTACAAACTTGTTCTTAGACAATCACTTTCTGAAAACATCATGTTTTGTAATCAGCATGTAAACCCATAAAGTTGACCTATTATGTAATTATTGGACCAACAGTATATCGGAAATGTATTTTTTTTTCATCACAATTATGCACTGTATCCTGATAGTCTACATATGCTGTCCTTTAAAAGGGACAGTTCACCCAGAAATCAAAAATACATATATTTCCTCTTACCTGTATGCTATTTATCAATCTAGATTATTTTGGTGTGAGTTACCTAGTTTTGGAGATATTGGCTGTAGAGATGTCTGCCTTTCCTCCAAAATAATGGAACTAGTGTACATAACTAGTGTAGAGTCCAAGTACAAGGTGTGTGGTCCTCAAATATATACATTTGAAAAACTCAACATCAATGTCTTTTTCCAGAAATCTTGACCCGGCAACTCAAGATAATCCACAGACCTTCTTGCCTATCAAGATATTATTTTGTTCCGATTGATTAATTGATTCAACTATGCATTTTGGGTTTTGGGATGAACTTTCTCTTTAAAATGCACACAGTTCATTTGAAATTAATGCAAAACTGACAATTAACAAAGTAAAAGTCCTCCTAATAAAAATCCCTTCGTCTAATTTTGCACAGTAGCAAAAAAACATTGGGGCTCATTGTCTTTTATTCCAAAGAGTGTTTCACACTGGATTAATAAACACACCCAACAATGATAAACTGCACCTGTTTTTTGCTTGTTTGATTTTGGTCACAGGATTATCTCATGCAATTGGTAAGTGAACTTGGCATAAAGTGAGAAGCAGAGAACAGTTTGTGAAACAACCTCTCTAGTTTGTTTCCCTATCTATTCTTCCCCTCCCATAATCAGCCGGTGAGACACAGACAATGTTAGCGCAGGTGAAACATTACTAAAACTGTTGGAAGCATCTGTTGGATCGAAAATAGCTGTGTGAGCAAGTGAGCAAGCTGCAGACAGACCTTGCAGTTCTGAAAGGCACATCTGATCTCAAATCAGAGCCGATGCTTCTAATAGTTCAAACCAATATGACCCTGAGAGAAACTGACAATTCATTGTTTGAGTCTCATCCACTGCGTGGGAGACAGTCCCAGAAGGTCACAGAGAAAAGCTCTCTCATGAAGTGGATGAGCGTCCTGAAATGGCAATCCCACTGTCCCCTTAACATTACTCCAGCTGTCATGCATGTTCATCTCACAATGTTAGTAAAACAATCTGCATGCTGCAAGCCCTCAACCTCAACCACAGTCATCTCTTCTTTTCCCAGAGTCCTCTCTGGGACACCACTGCACCCACTATTAGATCACATTCCAACTATTCAGTCTCATCTGAGCTTCATATACACAAGCCAATACAGCTTATGACATCCAAAAGAGTGACAGCCCAGTGGACAAACTAGGTGAGACACCTGGCCCCACCTGTGCTTCTTCAGTTTTCCATCAGGGCTGCAACTCATGCCTTTTTTTCCAATATTGTTGTCTCTGCCAATTTTTTTTCAATTATAAAAAAGTTGCAGATTAATTTCTTTTGATTGATTAAACGACTCGCTGTAGCTCTGAACTCCATCATGCCGGATGTCATGAACTCTTGTGGCTCATGGTTCAATATTAGAGAATGAGCAAGTAGAGAGCGTATCAAGTCTTATTGTAAGGCTGATTGCAGGAACTGTCATAACTTCATGAACCATTAAGTGTGTAGTAACCACATGAACTAGTAATGCCGTCAACGTGTATTAATGTCGGGTCGTGGGGCTTTAATACACATTTTGCATTATTATCATGCAGCAAACTAAGCATTATTTGTACATTACAGTATTTAAACATGAATGTATATGGTATAATCTCTCTTATCTTGTTGATTGAATCTTCCCCACATATTAATTTGAACATTATAGGGATTGCTTGTGTCTTTGATATTAAATGGCTTATAATAGTAACTTTATGCTCATTGTTGTACTTTATTACATTTTCACATGCATCTGATGTATACAACCACCACCTCAAAGTACCCTTGTCAAGTATGATACTGTCTAGTATTTTTCTGGCACTTATCTTTACCACACAAAATATAATATTTGCCTTTACAACAGTCTAGTTATTGAAGAAAGGTCACAGATCTACTTTGCAAAAGTGAAAAGCGCCTTCAATTAGCGTAACGAAGTGATTCTGACATCGCTTTCGATTAACATGGCAGGGGAGAAAGGGGGATGGCACCAAGGTTACGGGGAAAAGTTTCAGAGTTTTTTTGGGTTCAGTAGCAGCACGTGGAGAAAGGAGTGGTCTGGGACTGGAATAATGGAACCTGGGAGACAGAATGGGAGGGAAGCGGGGCTCAGATTTCAGCCCGACAGGGGGTAAGGGGCCGGGCTGATATTTGGGAATATACGAAGATTCATTGAAGGCGACGGGGACATAAAACTACAGCGTCTGGCCCGAAGCGGTCGGTGCTGAATTTTTCTGCTGCAGGTCCAGGTCCTGCCGCTGGATTCCCTCTTTGGTTTTTGGGAACTGTGAATGTCGAATGTTTCGGTTTTGTAACTGGGGACACACACACTAAATACTGAGAGAAGCCTCCGATATTTTGGCACTTTCTTTTCTCCCTCGTGGGCCCTGCATGTCTAATATTTAGACATGTTCAGCTTTATGGATTCCAGGACTGTACTGCTACTTGTAGCAACCCAAGTTTGTCTATTAGCCGTTGTAAGATGTCAAGAGGACGACCGTAAGTGATCGTTTTATTTCTCTCTAACAGCTGAAGTGAAGAAAAGCTAAAGTTGTCATAAAGTGCATTTTCTTTTGCAACAGGTTTATATGTAAGTGCAGCACCTGAGCTTTTAATAGTTTAGTACTTGTGTTGGTGCTTGGAGTGATTTGGTTTTTCCCTCGCACCTTTTTACGCACAGAAGTTCATGATTGTTTGGATACAATGTTGCCGGCGAAGTTAATTGATTGATGATAATTGTGGACCTTCTGTCGACCAAGTGTGCTGATCTTACTGTACCCGCAGGTGCGATACTCAATATATCAGAGTTGTGGATGTGCGTAAAAGTTATGTAATGGATGGAGAGATGTGGCAAGTTTACGCAAAATAACGCGCACAGAGCAGGAGACGTTAGTTTTCTTGCTTCTGTGGAGTTATTTTGTATTTATGTTAATTCGTTGTTACAGTAGTTATTATTGTTACATAATCGTTGCGTTATCGTTGAAGTTTAGACTCCGAAAAGCGAAAATCCTAAAGATTCAGATTTGAATCCCCTACAGTTTGAGCCAAACGACTTACCCTACCTCCCCCTTCTTTCTTACGTTAAGCTGCCAGACACCTGTGGGTGCTTTAGAGGCCTTGACGGGCTCTCATTTTAGCTGCAGATTCACTTAATGTAGAGGGTGAGAGGGAGGGGGGGAGGGGGGATGGGCAAAAAGTGAAAGGTGGTCAGGCTCAAGGGCCTTTGGTGAAAAGTGTTCACATTCCATTGCTGTCAGAGGGCATCCAGGCGAATCCTGGCTTGTTGGGGCGGAAAGGTGGACAAATAACCGAAATTTCCTTAAAAAGTTTTTTTTAAAGTGATTACTTTAATATTTTCTCTATTAAGAATCAAATAGCCCTTATATCATTCTTCCTACCTGCAGACTTTCTACTGTCTCTGCAGTAATTTGAATACAACTGAAATGGGATAATTCCTCATCAGTATTGATTTTAGTATCCTCAAGGGACATTAGAGCGCGAAGGTACGCCAGCAGATTGGAGCCAGAAATAATGTTCCATGTGATTTCAGGATTTCCATCTGCGTAAAAGATTACCCATAAACTGTGACAGTCAGCCCAGGGAGAAAGAGAGCCAAGGTGCAAGAGATAGGTGATTGGAAAAATAGAAGGGACTTTCAAAGCAATGCAAAGGTGTATTTTCCAAGAAGAAAAGGGGGGAAATACTCAAAGCAATTGCAAGTCTCAGGTTACCCTTAGATATAATGCCCTTCTTTCCTCAGCTTCAATTGGAGACAGAAATGTATCTGAAGTGGTAAAGAGATATGATTGTGACCTCAGCACAGCAGGCTCAATGGCCCCAAGTCATTCAGAGGGGTCAAGGGTTCTTTAACCATCAGTTTTGTGACTGGGTGCCTCATGGAGGCGAGGAGCCCATGAAGCTAATCAGGTGAGAGTAGAAGAGGCCGAGGGCCTGAAAGTTACTAAATACAGTGAAATCAGAGTTGACTCTACTGTCCTCGAAGTACACCTGGGTTCACTTTACTATTTCATTGTTCATTTTACTCCCTTGGAAAACAGTATGGCTGCCAACACATGGGAGAGGAGACTTACAAATTATACTCAGTGATGAAAAAAGCCAGCTTTCTCCCAACTCTGCAGTATACAGAGGAGCCCTTGTCCCAGAATTTCCGGAGAATCTTTCATATTTGAGAGCTAATGAAAGGACAGGTGCAGTCTTTTGACAGAGCATCCAGTCCTGTAAAAGTAAATGTCAAACCTGCAAGGTATGTGCATGAAGGATGACCATTTTTTCTCTCTGGCATGTTTGAATTGGCATCTGACACAGCCATGGCTTCCAGATGGGGTTTAAAGTGTGCCCCATGTTTGTACAAGGCAATAGTTTGTGAATTGCCCACTCTGTCCCTTTCCAGAAAGACCTCATTCATTGCTGCTGAGGTCCATCAGGTTACCTAGACTTAAGCAGTTCTCAAAGGTAAATATAGCTACTGTACTTGCTCCTTCTCCTCTCACACTCTCGGCAGTCCGAACCCTGAGGCTTTTCTTTGGTGGGTCGACCACTTTCCCCCCTCAGTGCAGGTTCAGAGGCTACAATCAGAGCATTTCTTTGAGCAACTGTTTGGCCTTCTGTTGACTTTTTAGGAAGCTGTCAAACTGGAAAATTAACAGGGATATGGCTAATTACTGAATCCATTTTCTTGAGTGGTGTCATTTAGAGCAAGTACAGTACCTGTATTGAAACGTGGCCAGCCTCCATCACATTCAGCTGTGTTCTCTTTGCCAAGCTGTGGTCTGAAAAATCGAAACATGTTTCATTTACTGAATGAAAAGTCTGTTTAGGGTGTCTCCCGCGATGTAAACTAGCCCTATATTTAACTTGTGGAGGAATTTAGGCACATGGTCTCCAGCTCCTGTGAAGTTATTGGAGGTTTCCTGCAGGTCTTACTCAGCTGGGATTCTGTGATGTTACACTGCCACCCAGTGACTGTTTGAGAGGTTACTTGTGTGTTAATTCAATAACTTCTCTTGGTTATTGATAAATTGAATGATGGAACAAGAGATTTTTGTTTCTTTAAGATGGCTTTTGGGACATTTTTTTTGTGCCTTTATTCAATAGTAGTAGTGTGTAGTTGGTTGGAAGACAGAATATGTGGAGGGAAGAGAGGGGGTGCCAGCTGGATTTGAACCAGGGAAGTTGCAGTTTATGCTGACAAGAGCGAACAATTAGTCAATTAATCTATTAGTCATTCGACGAATAATAATTCAGCAACTATTCTGAAAAATGATTCATTGTTTAAGTCATTTATAAGCAAAAGCGGCAAACATTTGCTGATTCAAACCTCTCAAATGTGACGATATGATGCTTATAAAATGAATGTCATTCGGTTTTGAACCGCTAAACAACTTGAATATATCTTGAGCTATGAGATATTCAAAAGGCATTTTTCACTATGTACTCTGACATTTTATCGACAAAATGATTAGTCGATGAATCAATACCAATACAATTGGTATAAATAATTAAATACTTCTTAGTTGAAGCCCTAGTAGAGATTGTGTAACCCCAGAATATTTGTTCAATTGTAGAAATTGTGTTGATAAGAAATCTGCATTTGTAAAAGTTAGTCATTAATAGGTTTATCATACATGATAAAGGTAGATGATCACAGATCAAGCTCAATGAAATGTCAAATGTAATTCTTTTTCAGAAGCATATGTTTTTGGATTCTTTTTTCATTAGCTTTAACATGTATTGTTCTTATTTTCACACTTTAAGGTACCTGCTGATGCACTGCATGTGTTTACCACCTAAACAAAACTTTATTTACTTTGCTTCATATATTTAAAACACTTTATGAGTAACAGTAAATACGCTAGTTGTTGTTTATGAGTAACACATTGCAGTGACTGCATTTTATACCTGATGCATAATATCCTTTTTCCTCCCACCATCTACCTGCCTCGGCCTCTGTGTGTCCCTCTCTATGACCTCACACACAGAGGAGGATGTTATTAGCTGTACACAAGATGGACAGCGCTATAGCGACAAGGACGTGTGGAAACCAGAGCCTTGTCGCATCTGTGTGTGTGACACTGGAACCGTCCTGTGTGATGAAATTGTCTGCGAGGAGCTAAAAGACTGCCCCAAACCTGAAATCCCATTCGGAGAGTGTTGCCCCATCTGCGCAGCTGACCAGTCTCCACCCATTGGTCGTAATTTATTTATCTCACACCTCTCATAAATAAATTACTTGACAAGATCATGTTGTTTATTCTGGGGAGAAAATGACACATGGGTGATTTTGTATTAATCAAAGGTTGGCCATTAACTATTTAACATTTATTGGATTGAATAAGACCAATTCTATATTTCAACCTTTGATTTGAATACAGTTTTCTATCCCCAAAGCAAACAAATGATGAGAAATAAAAGACAACAGTGACACATCTGACCAGATTTCAGTGAAATGCTACCTCAACGTAATTTTTCCATAGCTGGCTCACCTTGGCCCCATCTTGTTTGAATACTTTCTCCTTCCATGAGTATTATGAAAACATGTGGGAGTCATTAAGGAAATACCTCAGTCAAGCAGAGGCGGCCTCGCATTTCTTCTCTATATCCTCTCTGAGGATTTCTGCAGATCCAATGGCAAGAAAAACTGTGACACTCTACTGAGACTTTTGAAAGGAGCTATTCACCACATTTAAAACTGCCATTTTCTCCTGAGAGGTCAGCTTTGGAAATACAAACACAGCCAGTTGGGGAGCATACGTGAAATCAGAAGTGTCACTGTTTGCAATGCATGCTTGTTGATTAAAATGCTTTATAAAATACTTATCTTTCATTAAAGGCAAAATGAAGTGCTTAGTAAGAAGTATGTAACATGTACAGCATCATTTTAAGTTAACAACTACCTTAAAATAGGGCTGGCTATTGAACCTCAATACTTTTTTGTATTGACCAAAATGTGTTGATTCCACTGACGATCAAACACTGTCAAGTGGCATTGAACATCTTGATTTTAGTTTATTTTATGTAAGCAAATGTTCTATACGGCTACTTGAATTAACTTTTGAAAAGTTTGATTCTTTTGATACATGAAAATAGGGTTTTGTTGAAAACTATTTTCAACGATACCCAGCCTACCCTAAAAAATAGGCAAACTCATGTTTTATCTATATTGCTACTTAACAATGCTTATTAGAATGCTTTGAAATAGGAAAAACAAAAATCCAGTGATGGCCTCCATCAGATTTAATTATCTGAAATTGGCTATTACAATTATTTTGCTTCCTACCATTTCCTTTTACCTGCAGCTGTTTTGCTTCTGCTTCGAGCTCTTAAGATGGTGATTCAACCAACACTTTTTCAATCCTTATGGGCTCTTCGGGTGCCACAAATGTGATTTGGTGGTGGTTTGGTTTCTGGGTTTTGTCTGACCTTCATGGATTGTTTTTTGTAATCCATTCGCTAACTGTGATCTGTTTTTTCCCCTCTGACCTACTTGACCACATAACAGGAGCACCTGGAGGAAAGGTGAGATCCTGAAGGATATTAAGATGTTGCCTGTGTGCGTGTAGATACTGTATGTCTGTGTGATCAGGATGCTGTATCTGTGCGTGTGTGTGTGTGTGTGTGTGTGTGTGTGTGTGTGTGTGTGTGTGTGTGCGTGCGAGTGTGTGTGTGTGTGTGCAAAAGGAAGCTCTCCAGCACCTGCAATTAAATCTGTATCTATCCCAGACTTACATCAGTGCTGCAGGACTTCCCTGTAGTTTATGGATTTAGATGAGACTTTGATGTGAAAGAGCTTTGCCAGATGGATAATAGTTATTTCCTCCTTGACACTGTGTGCCATATTTATGTATCTAATGATACTGTAGGGGTACTTATTATCAAAATTTTGCCATTGATCAGTTTCCTCAAAATTTCGGATGTGCTTTTCAAATAGTTTCTCAGGGGCAGGGCTAAAAAATATGTGTACGAAAAGTCGGATAACTGAAAAATAATGTGTAAAAATATTTTGGTAATTCTAATCCTAATTGCTGTTTTTATGCTTTATCTTTTCATCATCAGGGACAGAAAGGTGAACCCGGAGACATTACCGATGTAAGTTGACACCACACAACACTATAGAATACAACTCACTATTCTTTTCACCTGAAAATGTTCTTTTGTGAATTGAGGAGTTTCATGTCTGAGGTAGCGATTTCTTTCATCATTACATGAAACACTTCCGACCCCTTATTGGTAGTCACTGGTGGAGGAAATATTCAGATTATTTACTTAGGTAAAAAGTAGCAATATAAAAATACACCACCACAAGTAAAAGTCCTGCATAGAAAATGTATTATTAGCAGAATGTACCTAAAGTATCAAAAGTATTATTTTGACCTGTGAGCGTTACACTATCTGAATTTCACTAAAAGATTAATAATATTGATGCATTCATGTATAATTTTACTGTGAATTTGAACTATTTCAAGTTCTGTTGGGCAGTTCAATCTATACCAGTGCATCATATTTTATAAACTAATAATATGCTCTGTAAAATCCGAATCTGCAAAGTAATTAGTTCTGAAAGCTATCAAAACAGTAAAGGGAATAGAAAGTACAACATTTTGAGCTAAAATGTAGTGGAGTAGAAGAATCAACTATTATGAAATAGAAATACTCAAGTACCTCAAATTTGTACTGAAGTACCGTACTTGAGTAAATGTACTTAGTTTCATTCCAACACTGTTGGAAGCACATTATCTCTGGCAGTGGATTTGTGTAGAAATAGTTGTCCATAATGAGAGAAACACAAATATAATTTAGTATTAATACCACCATTCTAAGAAAGAAATGCGGTTGAGTCAAAGAGAGAGGAGGCAGGTCTGTTGCCCACTCGTCAGGAAGACAGCCAAGCACAATAAGGCCTCCATACAATCCTCCATAAAGATCCCCAAAGGCCAGCGGAGAAAAAGAGTAAACTCCCTGCTGCTGCAGCGCTGCACCTGGAAATGCTTTACCCCTCGAGAGGGAATACAAGTTCATGGCAGGAAATAAGAAGGCATTGTTTATTGTAGGTTTCTCATAATGCTTTGCCCGAAGAGATTAGCAATTAACAAGCTTGCTCTGATGGAAGGAAGATAATGTTTCCCCTCCCGTGTGCAAAGTGATCTAAACCTCACGTGTGCAAATACATCTGGTGAATGTGAGCTTTAGAGGCGGGCCTAATTTAGTATTCAGTTCGTGCACTGCAACAGGCCTTCATATGCTACAATCAAATGACCTCAAGACTTTTCTGACATATCTTCTTTTCTCTTTTTTTGTTTCCTTTGCTTGATCAGGTTGTAGGACCAAGAGGACCAAGTGGCCCAATGGTATCCACCAATTTCTGCATTTATACACTTTTACACAGAAGAAAAACTGTATTTAAAGTACCCCATATTGGTATTACATATATTTGCCAGTTGCAATAACAAGAAATCTGATCTGACAAAACAGTAGCAGAGTTCACAGCTGTTTCTGCAGCTCACATGTACATGAGATAACACCTGAAGTTACCGGCTGTCTCCCATTCACCAGGGCCCACCAGGAGAGCAAGGACCCCGTGGATCGAGAGGAGACAAGGGAGAGACGGTCAGTTTGAAAAAGAAAAAATTATTTTCACACCAAAAAGTAGAGCCACGAGCTGCTCTTTTAAGAAGTACAGTATGTCCTATTGAATCTGACAGCTTCAGGTCTTTTGGGGGTAAGGAGGGTGGATGGGGTATCTGCTACAGCTTGCAGGTTTGCAGAATGGTAGCCTTTCATTGAGCAGCTCAGTCTAACTAGTCATGTGTCGTTTCCATTAGGCTGTGTGGTCTACTGACGTCTGGGTCCTTTAACAAATGTGGGACTGTCAGAGACTCCTAATGTAAATCTCTGCTTCTCTCTGAGGCCTCAAGTCAGTCAGTGTGGGAAAGTAACGTCGCCGCACTACGCCAGGCTTTGATCATTGCATTAACGTAACAACACTGGGATGTGATAATGGCTGCAGGCGAGGAGTTTACATCTTGTACTCATCTTGTTTATGCAGATTTAAGCGCAAAGTGAGTAGAGTTTTGGAAAGCAGAGGTTAAGTAGCCTTTTAGGTGTTCAGCACATTCTTTGCTCAGGATCTCCTTGCAGAGTCATTTGTCAAAACATGCACAGAGGTATGCCAGGTAGTCTGATTTGGTCTGATAAATCATCAGCATGCTCTACGTGTAACCTCTGTATCTTGGTGGTGTGAGTATCAAAGCTCTTGTTTTTTTACCTTCAAATATCCGGTTTGTTTTAGTTCAAAAAGACAAACTCTCTGTTTGCCACAAGTCGGTCAGGTGTAGTCGAGTTTACACTTGCAGAGCATCAGTTCTGTTTGGAGAAGGTTCAACTGAGCATTAAGCTTCTCTCAGCAGACTGGTGTGTTGTCTGCCAGCAACTGTGTTATGATTTATCCTAAGTACTACTCAGTTCAAATATTGGCACAAAGGCCTGAAATTAATCAATGGTTACTTGTACCGATTATTATTTAACACTTTCCTGTACTCATGTGTGCTTAGAAAGTTAGTGGTATTTGACTTGGTGTGTTTAAATTAAATATAATAATACGTTTACAACTAAACTGGATGATTGTTATACTCAATGATATGACTTGCATTTGCATTTTATATAAAATGTGTGTTCTTAGTTGTCTAAAATCACATTGCACATAGAAAAATATAAAATATAAGCTGCTTTTTTGAGGAGGGCGGAAATTATTCGTAGATTAATCAGTAAATTGATCAACAGAAAATTAATCAACAGCTATTTTGATCATAAAAACGCTATAAATCAACTATTTCTGGCTTCTCAAATCTGATTTCTCGTTCGGTGTTTCTGTTGTTTTGTATGATGCAAACTAAATTTATTTTGTTTTTGGACTATTGGGGGGCAAAACAAGACATTTGAATATGTCAACTTGGACATGTATTTTTTATTTTATTTTATCTCACATTTTTATGGATCAAATGATATATAGGTTTGGCGTATTCTTAGGTGTTTGCATCATTTGGTCATCTCAGTTTACAATAAGCATCAGATTGATCATTTGGTAAGAGTCACTGATTTATTTTAATATTATCTATCTATTTCAGGGAACCCTTGGTCCTCGCGGCAGAGATGGTGAGCCTGGCACCCCCGGAAACCCCGGCCCCCCCGGACCTCCAGGACCTAATGGACCCCCTGGCCTTGGTGGAGTGAGTATCCCATGACAAATAGGGGTGGGTTAGCATTCACGGCAGACATGGGAGCTGACAGGTTGAACACTGATGCAAGGCCAAGAATGGGTTCACTTTAACTGGGTGGAATAAGCAGAGAGAATGGGAAAGTGCAGCAAGGAAAGAATCTAAGAGCACAAAAGATGTGGGAAATTTCTGGCGTTGGGAGGAGGCAGAAAGACAACAGCAAGTAGATGCAGAGAGAGAGAATAGATCGAATGCCTCTCATTCTTTGTCGGGAGAAAAGGAGGGAGGAGGTGGATTGAGGGGAGGGGAGGTAGAAGGGCAGGAGGCAGTATGGTAGACTTGGGGAGGGGAGGGGAAGGAGCTTTTTTTGGGGAGGGAAACAAGGAGACTCTTTGTGAAGGAGAGAGAGATGAATAGTGTTCACATGCCCTCTGTCTCTCCTCTGTCTGCATCAGGATTCACATAATAAGCTCTGCTGCTCACATTCTATTAAAAGCTGATCCCCTCTCCTGCCAAAATGACACAGCATCCTCCTTCATTTTTTGTTGGCCTTCCATATATTCCAACTAGATGCTTTACCCTGCAGTCAGTGTGACCGTAAAGGCTTAATTTCACCGAGATGTCATCAATGTATATAAAAGCCACATGAACAACCTGTCTTTTCTTTTGCCTTTTCCAGAACTTTGCTGCTCAGATGGCTGGTGGTTTTGACGAGAAAGCTGGCGGCGCACAGATGGGTGTGATGCAAGGACCAATGGTGAGAGAGCGATGATGAGACCTGCTGGGACTCCCATGTTGTTGTTGTGTTTTTTTATTACAGTCGGCTGCTTATGTATCTGCCTGGATGCTACAATCTTGGAAGGGTTAGGAGCAAGGAGTCTTTACACCTGAAAATCCCAGGTGAAGATCTGTGCTGGCAAGCATCTTTGACAGAAACACCTGCGCTTATACCTTTCTGGAGGAGCCCAAACAACTTCCTTACATGAACCAGAGAATCTTCACATGGTTATCAAATATGAAAACTACGAAATGGACATCATCATCATCATCATCATCATCATCATCATCATCATCATCGTCTTCTCCTGGAGAGGAGATACCCATGTAGGATTTAAAATCATCAAGGATGAGAGGAAGACGTTTCAAGATAAACCCCAGCGATTTGTAGCATCGCCCTATTTTTTTCCCCCTCCCTTTGTTAATGATTCAGCTCCACAGTGTTGGAGACAAGACACCACAGAGTTCTGGGTCCTGATGGAAAAGAAACACCTCACATGGAGTACAGAAGAGTAATTTTATAAATTGAGGAAACAGCCATTGATCATCATTATATTTCAAGCCCATGAAAAACCGCTGCTGCTGGGGTATGGCATGGCAGCTTGCCCGAGATGGAGGAGCACACTGGGAGCTATTTTGGTTCAGAGAGCCGCAGAGCAGCTGGGCAGAGTCTCAGCCCAGCAGAAGTTTGAGAAGCCAAGAGAGGGGGGGGTGGTGGATTGATCAGCTCTCAACAGCTAGCAGCAGTTTGTGTGGCTTCACTCCCCCGGACTGTCCTTCCACATGTCTGTCTGAGAGCTCGCCACAATACTGGGTCCTTTTCAAGCCAGCCGTTTACTTTGGCCTTCGCCGGCCTGCTGGGGTGGGGGTGGAGGGGGTGCAGTGAAAGAACAGACTGGACTAATGTTAAATCACAAGTCAGGCTTATAACCCCTCATACACCTATATACCAAACACTCAAACAACGCACCAACTGAAATGTATGCACACACACATAAGCGTGCATTTCTCTCAAACACACGTTCAAAAGTCCAGAAGATATAGAGCCCCATTTATAAGTTTCTACCCACTGGTCAAAGGCTTCCCACACCCACTGAAAGGCGACTTTCATTAATTTCTGGGGACTACTGTGCCGCGCGGTGATATTTGCTTTGGCTGCCATCCTTGATTTCTTCAGTAAAACCATGATGCTAAAATGTGGGTTCATAAAAGCACGCCTACTGAAAGGAATATGTTTTATCCAAGAGGAAAAGCTGTAAAAAAGTAATCTGAATCAAGCCGTTTTTTTCACTGAGAAACTTAATTTTGTGAGTCTTTATTGACACCAACTCCTACAGTCCGATCGTTCCTTGAGCAGCTGATTTTCTTTGTGCGTGTGTGTAAGATAAAAAGACAGACAGAGAGAAAATGCTATGGATATCTGGCTCATCACCTCCACAGAATGTGATTTTCTCTTGTTGGCCAGCGATGCATGAAGTTGAAGTATAAATTACTTTGGCATGTGTGAGATTAGGTTCAGTCAGAGAGAAGTTAGTTGAAGAGATCTCCTCCTGTTTCAATGCCTGAAATCTAACATTTACACATGAAACATTGATGCAACAGTTCAGTTTGATGTTGTTTTACATCCAATGTCAAAGTGTAAGAAGTCGTATCGAGTTCAAAGCCTCCTGTAGAGCACTACCACTGGTGACCTTTGAACTGTAGAAACACACAATGGGTGGGAAGAAGAGCTGAGAGAAGAAAGAGGGGGCGTTAACAGTAAAAAGAAAGAGATGGAGAGTGAGAGTGAGAGAAAGTCCAAATGCAGCTGAGGAATTTAAAATGATTTATGAATTTGACAAGTAGAGCCGTTGAGTTTTGGTTAGCTTCAGGGCAAAGCAGATGATATTGTTTTTATAGCTTCTAACAGAATTTAAGTCGACAAAAACTTCCGTCCGTTCTCAGAATTGCAATTGAAAAGAAATAATAATTGTGCACCAGGGTTTTATGTCTTTGTGTAGTTAAACAGTTTGTATTTCTGAAGGATGTGATTAGATGTCGTTAGCCTGATGTTGTGTCCTTTGTCTCTTTTCTCTCCCTCAGGGCCCTATGGGTCCCAGAGGACCACCTGGCCCCAGCGGATCACCTGTAAGTACCTCCTGTACGCCCCAGACAACACACGAGCCGCAGGCACCTGCAGACTAGATCCTGTGTACAACCACAGACAGGCCGGGCTGAATCTCATAATAGTAATGTGCTTGCTGCCGTGTACAAACGCCACATTGTCTACTTCCCCTGAGTGTCTTCAATAACAATAATGACCCCAAAATGACCAGTCACTTTGCACACTCCTTCCTACAAGGCGAGCATACCACAGGCTGTTAGAGAAAAATGTTTACACACAGCGAGAATACTTACGTCTCACAGCTGCAGACTGGGGGGCTTTTTCCTCTACACCTGACAATTTACATTTCACAAAGCCTACTGGGCTTACACCTCACCTTTTTCTTCTCTAGCCCGCACCAAAATCTACCTGTATCTTCGAGCCCTCCCAGCCTCTTGAGTAAAGCTATTAAGTTGTAGGCAATGCCATCTGACGTGCCTCAACTTGATGGTTTAATCACCCTGAACCCACATTTGGAGAGACAAATTTTCTCTTTACTTTTAGACTTTCTCAAAAGAGATGACGTGACATTTGTAGGGATGTAGTATAATTTAGAGAAGCTGCAGTTTGACACTGAGAAACAGTGTACAGTACTATTAAAAAGTAGTTTCTGATAATTGTTGATGTAGTTTTACTCTGTACTGCTTCAGGTGCATATGAACTCGATATTGTTGAACGTATTTGTATTGCTGCTACCAAACTTTTCATTTTAGAATCTAAATTAAGATATGCAATTAAATTAAACAGATTTACCACATAACCAATCTGTATTATATCCTTTATATAACTGTTGTCATTTCAAGTAGCATTTATTGCCGCAACTAACTTTTAACATTATCAGATTTTCTTTAGGCTTTTATTGTTATTTTTTTTATAATTGATCATCAATTGATTGCTTGGTCTTTAAAAACTTGGGTAATTCCCAAGTTGCCCGACAAACAGAACAAAGGTCAAAAGATATTCAATTGGCTATTACAGACGATGAATTAAACCAGCAGAAAATCTTGTTTGAGAAGCTGGAACCAGTGAATTCTTTGGTATTTTTTATTAAAAAGTTACTTAAAAATGGTATTTCAATTGTCAAAATAGTCTGCTAATCTGCTAACTGATAAATAGATCTAGTACATTCACAGTAATTATTATTTTCCTCTCAGACACTGCGTATAAAGCTTCACTCTCATCAATCTCTTCTCTTCTTTCTACATCCCAGGGCCCACAAGGTTTCCAAGGCAACCCAGGAGAGGCTGGAGAGCCCGGACAGTCCGTAAGTATCCTACAGAATACCAGTCCTTCCAGTCCTCACTACATGGTTTATTATAAATACTTCTATAAAGCCTATAAACCTCCTCCCCTTTTTTATCTTCGTCTTTTCTTTTCTTCTTCATGTGGAAACTTCAGTCACTGCTACCTCAGTATAGCTAAATTACATTTCCATAAAGTCTCCAAACACGTTCTAACCTTTCACTGCTCACCACTTACTTCTATATCCTCCTCTATTTGACCAGCCAGCTCCTTCAATTTCAACATTTACAACCCTCTTCAGTCAATGCTTGCGATGCTCATGTCTCAACCCCGAATCTGTGTGAAGCCTTAACTAGCTCTCTGGCCCTCAGCAGATCTGCAGATTTCCCATGATTCTCTTTTTCTTACCCCCATCTTCTCACTGACAGCTTCCAGGGTTTGTTGCACCTCTCCTGCTCTTTCAGATAATGCCATACCCCTCAAATAACTTCTCTAACACAGGAGACCAATCGCCTTTTATTTAGTTTTCATTTTCTGTTCTTCTTACAAGTCCTACTTTTAGTTTTCTCTACCCTTAATCCCCCCCTAACTAAGCTTCCAGAAATCCCACTGTCCACCCTCTCCTGTCCAAACCCGTTTCCTCAGTAAGTAGACAAGAGTCTCCCCACTGCTGTGTTAATCTGCTCCTGTGGAGTTCAGATATGCAGCCTCTGTATTATGATCATTATCTGTGATTAAAATCAAGCTTCCTTCCAGAAAATAACTTGACAGTTGCAGACGGGTCACACACGTGTTTGTGAAGACCAGAGATCATTTTAGCTTTTTAAATCACAAGAGCAGAAAATGAGTAACGAGATGTTTTGAATTAGCTGGATCTGGTTGGTATTATAACCTCATTTATACTGTCAACATTAGCACTTCAAGGTTTTTTTTCTTTTGCTTAGTCAAAGACACAAAGAAACAGAGAGAGAAAAGTAATTCAGATGGAAAAACAATAACAGGACCAATAGACATATCAACACACATCAAGTGATAAACATCTGAATATTGTACTAAGGATTTTGACCGAGGATGTGGAAGTATTTGTTCCATCTTTTTGGCCTAATCATGCCTATAAATCCTGCTTATTCTGATTAAAAATCATTATATTGTCAATATTGTCTCGGAATATCATTACTTTGATATGCTTTTATACAAACAGAGGCTCACATTAACCAGAAAACAAATGTCTTTGTAATTCAGATCAGCAGGATAATATAATTGTGATTAATGTCAGACAAAACTGCCACAGATGTTTATGATTAATAGGAGTAAACACATTGTTATTGAAAGCATGTGTCAATGAGTGTAACTCAGGGCTGTTTGTAAAGAGAGAGCAGGTGTTTTTACCACATGTTAAGAATTATGAGTCTGAACTATGTGTTGCCCTCTGTTGGTTATGAACAGGAACTTGTGCCTCACCTTTGCTTGTTTTCTCTTTACTAATAGGGCCCCATGGGTCCCCGTGGCCCATCCGGACCTTCTGGAAAACCCGGAGATGATGTGAGTGTGTCTGTCACAACTTTATAAAACTGTTCATATATTACCAACAAGCAGAAACTCTGACAAGGCGTATACATAGTGAAGCTTATTTAGTGGCTATCCTCATATCTGCTGTCGGTGTATTCTGTAAAATATCAATGTCTCTGCTGAACGTCCTCTAAATTTGACCGAAAAGATAGATAAATAAATGCTCTTGTGGCCTTTTCTGACTCCCCCTACAGAAATACTGTGTCATGTTTATCATACTGTAGGTGAATTAGTATTAATTTATCATACCTGACCTTTGACACATAATATTTATATGAAAATACATTTGTATTCATTTGTTTTAAAGATACTGTCATCAAGTACAAATAACAGTGTCTTCATCATTATAAATTGATGTTATTGATCTTCATATTGTATTTTTACAACTAAATAATTTGATCTTACTGCTTTTGTATCTGAATGTTATTTTCAACATGTACTGCGATACCACCATAGAAAATACAGGATCAAATCAATTTGCAAATGTATTTTACATTGTACTGTATATATTGTTTGAGTAAAAAATGAACAGTCCATGGACTTTTCAATTCTGGGTTAAACTAATACAGCAACTATGATAGTACTATGAGACACAACCTTCAATGTCATACATTTAGGCCTTTACCATATTTATTGAATTATTATATTGATTACCAGACTGTATCAGTCAGACATAGAAACAATGGATAGATATGTTATTGAAGCTTACATTAATTTTTTATTTGTTCAACATCTAATTGACATATTGCTTTTTTTACCCAGGGATCATAAGACATAAATGTAATTCCTAGTTTTAACCACATGATGGCAGCAGACATGACATGTCACATTGTGTCCACTAGGAGCACTCACTCTCACCATCGCATCAACTACATTAAATAAACAGTATCATATTTTATTTCTAAAAGGAGCACTTGCATGAAACTCATGAATTCAATTTTTTTTTTAAATAAAATGTTCACGTAACTTTTCCTCTCTGTTTCTGTTTTAGGGTGAGGCTGGCAAGTCTGGCAAATCAGGCGACCGTGGACCTGCTGGACCTCAGGTGAGATTTGTCAGCCTGTTGATTCGTACTGACTGCTTTTGAAGCAGTGAGCATGTTGGTAAAGAGGAGTCTCACTTACTGGAAGGTTTTATTGTTCGTCTCTCTGGTGATCTACAACAAGCCTGATTTGGGGAAACTGCACAACTTTTATCTGAACATTAATTTATACTCTAATGGACTTCCCATATAGTTATAGTGATGCTGTTACTTCAGAATAATATAGTCAACTCAAACGGACAATGTGCTTTTACTTATATTCACTTTACATTGGTTATACCATAAAGCAGCTGTCCTCTCACCAAACTGACAGTACTGATAGATCACTGTGTTGACGGAGCGTTTCTAGATTGTGATTAAAGATTTCGTATCTGTAAATGACTTTTATGGTAATTACGTTATGAGTTATAGATGGAGTCATTCATCATCTTAAGCCAAGAATCAGAGCATTTTTCTTTTTGGTCTGAAGATCCCAAGTAGCCAATATTAGTTGGAGCCAAAACTGGACTTTAAAAGTACATTTCAATAGATAACTTAATGGAAATAACTGCTTTAAAACTTGTTTAATGTGTGTGGGGGGGAATCTATCCTGATGTCATCTGTCCCACTGGTGCCCACTCAGTGAAGGAAATCTTGTTAGCAGTATTATTTTATACTTTAAGCTTCATCTTCTTTCCCTTTACTGCAGGTGTAGGCAACCTTAGGCTGGACCTTAGCTTAACCTATGGCATGGCCTGTTATTTACCATATTTTGATAGATTTTTTTTCCCCCACCCTTATTCCACAAAGACCCGCCCTACTCTGCCTCTGATTGGCTAGTACTTGTTGCCTTCTTCGGAGAATTTGTTGAGTTAGCTGCTGATGAACAAGATTGGTGGGAAGTTGGTAGGGTTAATGATTTCAACTCAGATGTGGATGTTTTCTTGTATAGCGCTCTCATATATAATTACAATGTCCAGATTATGGGAGTATTTTGTTGTTTTTAAATGTAGCTATGCATATTGCTTTTATGGATGAAATAAAATAACAGATCTGTTGGAGAGTTACATTTTTATTTTGTATTACAATTAAACTTAATGTTAACCTTGATGTTGATATGACACACTGATTAACAAAACATTTAAAAAATGGCACTTCATATTAAAAAGGTTGCCGATCACTGCTCTACTTTTTGTTAATCTCCTGCATCATCTCTCCTCTTGCATCATAGGGAGCTCGTGGATTCCCAGGAACTCCCGGCCTGCCTGGCATCAAGGGACACAGAGTGAGTGTGTTGGTCGACTATTCATGATTTCCAGGACAATAAAGTGGTTGTTTTTCATTTTCCTAACTGTCTCTCTGCTCTTTCTTTTAGGGTTATCCAGGTCTTGATGGTTCAAAGGGAGAGACTGGATCTGTTGGGTCCAAGGTGAGATTTTATTATTTGCATGTACGCACTGTTTTCCAGTTAATTAAGGCACCGCTTCTCTGTATGTTTATTTGTATGTGTTGACGGTGGCGACCAGAGTAAAGTAAAGTAGATACAGCATGGCAAAATATTCAGAAAAATACAATATAATCAGTGACAATTGGTATGAGATTATTTTTCATTGATTTCAGGAAGATTACAGGAAGAGTAGTTGTTGCAAAGATTACTAACAGACTGCCTTTATTTAAGGTTGCCCTACCTTACTAACAGCCAAACATGTCTTCCTCTCTTTAGGGAGAGTCTGGTGCTCCCGGAGAGAATGGCGCTCCTGGACCGATGGTGTGTAATTCTGGACATCACAAACACAACATGTGAAAACAAAATAAAATATGTACAAATCCCGTCTCTGTTATGATGGTGAACTGATAAAAGTAATCTTCTGCTCTCCCTCACCTACACAGGGACCACGTGGTTTGCCTGGTGAGAGAGGCCGTCCTGGACCCAGTGGAGTTGCTGTGAGTATCGTCTTTTTATCTATAAAACAGATGGATTAGATGCTTCACTTTGCTTTATTCGTGTCTACTACATAGCAGCATATTCTTAGTATTAATTCAAAAGAGTTCTTTTACTTGTAAATTGGCACTTGCTAATAATTGCACTGTAATTAAGAGGAGTTAAGCTCATTATCGTAATATTTTACTCTCCTGTATCAGTTTCCTGGTTTGAATAGTTTGTGTAAAAGGAATTAATAAAAAAAAGGTTTTGATACCACATACTGATAATGTCTTGTTTATTTCAGGGAGCACGGGGAAATGATGGCTTGCCCGGACCTGCTGGACCCCCAGTAAGTGTCATTTTTAGTCTCATTTAAATCATTTGCATCATTTTTTCTGAGATTTAGTAAGAAATATTGTGTATGAACTCCATTCCCACCTCTCCACACACAAGCCTCTCTGCAGTATGATAGCAGTCTCTACACCTCTACACCTGGATGTGTCAGTTATTAATAGCTGAGCTGACAGACTGTCTTTCCCTCTCTGTAGGGCCCTGTCGGTCCCTCTGGAGCTCCAGGCTTCCCTGGCTCTCCTGGTTCAAAGGTAAGATGAAAAAAAGTTACCTAAAAAGTATTCTTATTTCCTCCTCATCTTCACCTTTGTTGTGTTATTCTGTCAGTTGGAGGAAGTAACTCTATCTGTCCCTTCCTCTGTATGAAAAAAACTAACCAGCATAATTCAACTTTTAACCTCTTACTTTGGATTTCTTTCTCTACGAAAACAACGTAGTGTGTAGTAGGTGCAAAAAATATGTGTTTTGCATATTCTGTGGTAGTATAAAAGTATAAGACTTTCTTGAATCAAAGTCAATATCTTAGAAAATGGCGGTACACAGCTCAGGGAGGATTTTGTGGGGACAAGTTGAAATGCTTAAGTGAAATCTGAGACAGCTGCTCTGTATTGAAAAGTGCTTTAAGCCTCCATCTGTGTGGAAAATTAGGGAGGAGGGGGTTTTAAAGTGTTATTTTCCCTCCCTCACTCCCTCTCACTGTCTATTTCTTCTTTTCTCTCTCTGCTTTGCATCTGATTTATCCCTCCTATATGGCAGACAGGCTCAGCTCTGCGCTCGAGGGCCCAGGGCTGGTGGTTTGCTTTCTTCAAGCCCCTTGATAGTTTGGGAATTCATTTAGGAATTACAAATGCAGTATCTCTTTACAAAATTCAGGAGTTTCCCTCAAAGTAATCAAGGCAAGCTAGGCTCAAGATGTGAAAATGTGCGTCTGTGTGTTGATGTAACGTGTCAACTTACGTCCATAAACACTTTGTTTGTCTGCAGGAGAATCTGTAAACCAGTGTGTGAATGTGTGTCTTTGTCTGACTTTATAGTATTCTAGGAAGTGTCCCACGGTGAGGAATGTTAACAATCTCACATTACGTTATGATGCTGTACCTTCAGGATCCTGAGAGCTCATGAAATGCAGCCTCGTTTTCGTCTCATAAGAAAGGCTTTTCAGAATTTCAAAAGGGCCCAAGAATAACACAATAAAAAGCTAGCTGGACAAAAACAACATACTTATCCTGACTGAATAAACTGTGCTGCTGAACTGAAAAGATCTAACCAAGACAAATTTTACCCAGTTGAGTTTCAGCATTGATTTATTTATAAAAGCCAAGCTATCGCCTCTAAATGGCTGAGACTTTTTTTGCTATACCTTTCCATAAAACTGGCAGACTTCCTTCCTTTGTCCTCTTTTTCACCTTAGTTTCAGAGCCAGTAAAATACTGGTCTTGACAGTGGGCTTTGGGAAAAGAAAAATTGTATACACTACATCACCATTTTTCACTGTAGTATGTCATACTATTGAGTCTGCAACGTCTACAAAGCTGCAGCAGTAGCGTGGGAATTCAATTCACCAACATGCTGAAAAAGCTGCAAACCACCTGTGTGTTAAAACCTCAGTGTCCAAAGGTTAGGTTTTATTTAGGTCTTATTTGTTATTTGTTTAGGTCTTATTGTCATACTGAACCATAAGGTCTACAAAACAGTATGCACCTGGCTTTGGGTTGACACAATAGAAAATTGTGTTTATTTAAATGCTGCTAATGTATAAGCATTAAAAAAATGTGTTACTGAACAACAGCTTGCTTTTAGTTTTCTCAAATTAATATGCAATGTATTAATCAATAGTAAACAGCACACTCACAGAATTATTATGTGAATAGTTTGTGGACAGAGTTGATATATTTGGTGTCTATGCTCTGGCCTCATCAGAACACTACTTACTTAGACAATAGAGATGGATCTAAATCTATCAACAGGCTAAGAGGGAGATAAATATTCAATTACACATTCAAGTACCAGGCAATTTATTATCATGAAAAGCAGCAGGCCCCAAAACAATAACAACAAAACTGAAATCAAAAGAAAAAAATAGCCCAGCAAATACTTTACCTTAATACTTGATATAGTTAGATGACAGCTGATGAGACATTAGCAGCCAGGAGTAGAACATATCACCCCAGAGTATAATCTGCAGCTAGAAGCACACAAACTACAGCAAATCAGAGCCAACAGACATCCACTCATGGTGTACTGTACACGTTAGTAGAAACAGAAAATAGTGATACTTAGCCTGGTGAAGAAAAGCAGAGCTCTCCATGGAGAGTAAAGTCAACTGGTCAAAGTTGCAGCGTCTCCAAACTGTCAACAAAGATAGAGAAACTCAATTTCAGGTAACACGAGTGTTGAAGCTTACCCTGTCGATATGGGTGTCCCCTTCCCTTAATCTGCTTGAAGCCGCATTTCAGGTCGATAGCAAATGGAGAGTGGTGAACGAGAGTCGAGGTCTCTGTGGGAAACCTGATTATTTTCCCATCAGTTTAGCAGTTTAGTTCAGCTGTCAGATAAATGTAGTGCAGTATGAGTATACGGTGGCATAAAACTAAAACAGCCTACTCAAGTGAAGTGTACTTAGGTACTCAGTTGTTATTTATGTCTTTTCACAATTAAAGTATTTTACCATTAAAAGGTATATGTTATGCTATTTATACTCTTTTGACTCTGCACAATTGCAGCTAATGTTGCATGTATGTTAAGAACACTCTTTCAAACTTTCTCTTTTTAAATTAATCAACCTTATTGTATGAGTTACACTTTCACATTTCACATATGTATACGGGGATGTTTTTTAGTTTGTTTTTTAGTTTCCGTTTTCTAACTTCAATTCTTTTGAGCAACTTGAAATACACATTTGCAATACTTAAGTGTATTTCTACTTTTAGGGTTGTGTTTATGTTCCTTAACAACCTTCCCTTTTTTCATTTGATTTGATTTGTTGTTGTTTTTTATATTAAAAAAAAGGTAAATTCAGTTAAAGTTTGTAATTTGTAGCTTGTTTTCTTTGGGATTCTGTGGGATCTATTTGATCTGATTGCCAATTATTGTATGTACTTAAACTTCCCAAGATCCTTGCTAACATATTAAATCAATGACATTGTGTTTCCTCTCTCCTCTCTTTTGCTAACCAGGGAGAAGCTGGTCCTACTGGTGCTCGTGGTCCTGAGGGTGCTCAGGGACCCCGTGGAGAGTCTGGAACTCCCGGATCATCCGGACCTTCTGGCGCTTCTGTAAGTGATGCTATAAACACACGTATGTGGAAGGAAAATCGTAGTATATCAACTATAGCAAAGCATTACTGAAAATGAAATACCTGTTGTCATCTAAATTTCATGATGTATTTTGAGGCTGTGTCAACTACTTTAGTTGGTTTGCAGGTGATGGATAGCCTCCAGATCTGAGCTGTTGAAAGGCTTTCACTCAGATCAGACTAATCACTCCCAGAACAGTAACTGAATCAGGGCCAGTTATGATTATTGCATTTCATTCACTTGCTTTATCTCTTTAAATCCACAGGGAAACCCTGGTACTGATGGTATCCCTGGATCCAAAGGATCATCTGTAAGTATAAAATTGTTGACCTATTTCAAACTGACAACCACTTACTGGATATTTTAATATGTAACTCTTAAGCGCTGGTGATGTTTTCTCATACAATGAATTTCAGAACATATCTGACGCATTTGATTTTAAAAGACAGAATCCCAGGACTATTGCATCATAACTGATTATGGTCACCTCGAAGGGTATTATCCTGCTTATACCATGGTCACTTGACAAAGAAAAAACTAAGTCTATTGGTTTATATTTCCATGCACTTTGTAACCAAAATCTAAAGTTGTACCATGACTCTGTTTCCCTGGTAACATATGAGGGTATGCTAAATCCCAGAACAATACCATCCCATTGTTTACTACTCCAGTAAATAGGACAAACCTTAAATACGAGATATACCTAGTCCGCTCAGCTCATAGCCAGAAAACAAATATTATGCTCGCAAGACCAATAGTCAATAACATAACGTATGGTTGTTAAACCGTTAAAAAGAAGTTGACAGTATGTTGACTAGATGATCACATGTTTGCAGCCTGCGCATTAATTTAGAACTGTGAACCGACAGTTTCACAGAAACTACTTGGGCATCAGATCTCAATGGACACACTGCAGCCAATCAGACTCGAGTATTCACCCCGACCACGGTACAAATCTCAATACGTTTCAGATAGACAAACTACAGATTCCAGTCGTGCAAGGTCCGCTGTTGTGTTGAATACTGTTTCCCCGTCGATATGTGTTTCCCCCTTCATAAACACCTGAGCCTGAACCAACCCTTGTCCCGCCTAATCGCTATGCCTAACCGCCATGGGGGGCGCTATCATTTTTGACAGAAGGCCAGGAAACACTATTTGTCGGAGGAACAAACTTTATGTTATGAAATTCTGATTATGAAAAACTGGTCAGCCAAAATCAGAGGCGTTTTAAGAATATTTGCTTCACGAACAGCAAAAAATTCCCTTTGACTTTTCTGCCGCATCATTAAAACTTAACATGAGACTCTTCACTGCCTTAACTCTGTGATTTAAACATCGCAGTTGTCACTGATGCTTTTATTGTGAAGATTTTTTTACCAGTTCACAAACATTGGTCCAGTATCTTCTTATTTACATCGAGCAAAGAAGAATGTTCCATGAAAGTTTACACTAAGCCTTCATCATTCGTTATTCACTTCCAGTAAAATCATTGGTAATTTATTGTAAACTACATCCATTCAGATGGATGGGGACTGACATCATGTCTCTTACTGTAGGGTGCTCCTGGTATTGCTGGTGCTCCTGGTTTCCCTGGACCTCGTGGACCTCCCGGGCCTCAGGGAGCAACTGGACCTCTCGGGCCCAAAGGAACATCTGTATGTACTCAGTGAATCATTCGCTAACCAGAGATTCAGTTAAAGTCCAGTTTACAATTATAACCAGGTTGTGATTTATATTTGCTGCTGTTTTTTCATATTTCATATACCAAATTATGACATGGCACAGAAAAAAAGATGATAACCTGCAGCTTTCTCTCCTTCTCTCTATTATTTGTTTCTCTCTGCCTATCTATATGTCTGGCTTTTCTTGTTTAGGGAGACCCAGGTATCCCAGGCTTCAAGGGAGAGGCTGGACCCAAAGGAGAATTTGTGAGTTTTCTTTTCTTTTACTTGTCCCTGTATTCCTGATTGTTCCCCTAGTCAACGAAATCCAAATATTGACATCTACTGTATCACAGTATCTAGCCAAATAATAAGTGTGGATGTATTTGAAATAAGCAGATTATAGGCACTTCAAATGAGATGATCTCAATGGACCTATACTTCTGAGGGTTTCTCTGAGAAATACAAAACCTTATAAACAAAAATTATGTGCTTTTCCTTGTGCGCTGCTGAAATATGTTTCCTCACATTAAGTCTTTCTTTATGCCTGTAATAACATGGTCTGTTGCGGATGTGATTTTCAGGGACCGGTTGGTCTGCAAGGAGTTAATGGCCCACAAGGAGAAGAAGGCAAGAGAGGACCCAGGGGTGAGGCTGGTGCTGCTGGACCACTTGGACCTCCTGGAGAGAGAGTGAGTACCATCTAACTGGTTGATAACATTTATTTTATAGATTAAGTAAATGTATGCTGCGTGGCTACAATTAATCAATAAGAGAATGACAAGTTTCCTCTTTTGTAGATTTGTAGATCAAAGGTGGTCAAATAGTTACAGATCTCTTAGTCTACACACATTATGGCTCCATTTGATAAAGTTTTGAACCATTGTTGGCTACCATCTAGTAACCTGTTTAAGGACCACAATGAGATTCAGTGACTTAGATATTGTTTTTATAATTATAACCCTGACTCTTGTGTTGTGTTTTCTGTCTAGGGAACCCCCGGTAACCGTGGTTTCCCTGGTCAAGATGGTCTGGCTGGTCCCAAGGTGAGCATCACCACAGTTATACTCCTATATATATATATATTCCTGAGATATCTCGTTATTACTGCAGTTGCAACAGATAATCTGCTCTGAGAAAATGAACATGGATGCATTTAGAGGAAACAGACCTGGCAGATGATGATGCTGCAATAGTCACGGGTGTAAATCTGTGAAAACTGACAATTAACATACCCAATCTGCATATTGCATATAGCATTTGCATCTGTTATATTTTATATATATATATATTTTATATATATAGACAAATATATACGACTGTGGTGAGAAAATCACATTTCTGAATCACCTGAATCACAATATTGACCCATATTGTAGCACTCATACTACTTAAATATCATATCACCATGAACTGTAATTCAATTTCCCTCAGTAACCTTCAAATCCAACCATGAAGAAGATTAGGCTTTCACTATTCTAGTCCTGTAGAGTACTGTAGTGTCATCAAAACTTAGAAATAAGTCCTAGATTGTAAGTCTTTGCAGAATTTAAGAATTGACATTATTCTGCTGCAGCACTTTTAAGAGAGCGGAGAGTCAGCACTCTTTCAGCTTGAAACGGGCCTGTAAACATTACTGTAGGTTGTCCCTCTTCCCAGAAAATGTATCAACTTCCACACAACTTTAAGACTCTGTGGGTGGTAAATCTCTACAGAATAGGGTCAATTGCAGTTGATCCTGTGCATGTGACCGATCCCACCGATTTAAAACGAGCTGCGCAAAATGTCCCGAAAACTAAATATTTCCACCTTTAGGCATCTTTACAAGCATTAGTGACAATAACACAAACTGTAAAAGATCATATTAATTTAGTAAATATCTAGACTTAGTTGTCAAGAGACAACAATGCAGTAAATGGCCGGATAATGCACGTAGACACATATAGATGAAATACCTGGTGTGAAACAAGTTGACAAAATGTGGCAGAATTGTGTGCAGAAAAGACATAATTCAATTTATTTTTGTTCAATCACCCAAGAGGTTAAGAAAAAAATGGCGTTCAGATGCATAATGTACTTACATTTTGTCAAAAAAAAATACAATTTTGTAATAACGCTTAAATCAAACAGATATTGTGTTTGATGAAGTGTATAATAAGAGAAGAGCTCTTCAAGGTTCATACTGAACTGAGAGGCACCCATTTTAACGAGTTAATGAAGTACATGATAAATCATATTTTCAGTGAAATTCATCAGCTCTCCTGTTTCTTCATCAGTAGATCTGAAGCTCACATACAGGCAGCAGTTATACACATAACTCCCCCTTTTGGTCACAAGATGGCAGCATAGCTCTGAACCCCGTCATGCACTGGTGACCTACATGTCCCAAATCGCCAAAGACAGCATCTCATTTCACATTATCTTCCCCACACAGTTTCATTTCTACCAAAATGAATCCGTTAGACTTTAATCTTCTCATCTCCAGCAGGTCAATGAAACTCCTTCACACTTTTAAAAGGGAAACTTTCCTCTGGGCTTTGAGAATTGAAGTGATTGATTGAGTGACCAACTCTTGTTTTGTTTTATTCTCTCTCTCTCTCTCTCTCTCTCTCTCTCTCTCTCTCTCCCCCCCCCATCACAGGGAGCCCCTGGTGAGCGTGGACCCTCTGGTGCCAGTGGTCCCAAGGGTGCCAACGGTGACCCCGGCCGTCCTGGAGAGTCTGGCCTGCCCGGTGCCAGAGTAAGCACTTTCCTTATTCATAGTACCAGAGATGTGGATGCTGATGATCTGCAGAGATCTGCTTTAGAAATAAGAAAATAATCTGTGATTTTAGTATCAACACAATACATACAATGTCAGATCTCATCCATTCTGCAGTAATATTGAACAAATTATTATCTAGCTGAAGATCTGGGCTAGTCCTAACTCATACCATACCATTGCTGTCCTGTGAAAGAAAAGTATCCCCATTTGATGCTTTGTGCAGATTTAAATAATCCAGGTATTGGGTATTTAAAATTTTAATTTATATTAAGAAGTAAGAACATTTTCTCAACTCAGAAATTAACAGTTAAAGATACTTTATATGAGATTGGGAGCTTTCCGATTGCCTCTCAACGGCTTTTAACATAATGACGGCTGAGCCCGCGACTTGCAGTTAACATGTAAACAGTGCTAACACTGCAAAATATGGAGAAAGTGCCGACTGAGCTAAACATATTTACCTGAGGAGGGAACCAGAGGGTGGCCTAGCAATTAACCCACCATATCGTTACGAAGCAAATATTGTTTGCTGCTATATTAATGTTCTGAATCCCATATTGCACCTTTGAAGAGGTCTTCCAGTGATTTAGTAATGCACCTCCTTAAAATTGTCAAAAATAGTCAAATTCAGAGAAAGAGTCAGAGTTGAATCAGCAAAGGCCCGGACATCATGAGTTTTAGTCCCTTGTTCCCAAACACGCTGGAACCTACAATGCAACCGACTGCATTTTTCCATTATATTTTACTTGCCTGATAAACACCCTCATCTTTCAAGTTCCAGTTTGCAGCCCTGGCTCTCTTTTAAAAGGACTCCACTGATTTTGATTGGCGCCATAAGATTGGCAAACTCAATATGGACAGTTAAAAAAAAAGAGTAATGTAAAAATATAAAAATATAAAAAGTGATGATTGAGTCGCTAACCTCAAGCAGAGATGAGGAGCGGGCTATACAGGTCAGATAAGCTCACGTCTTTCAAACCCTACACCTCAAGATTTTTCGCATTTTCGCAACCGACACTGACTCACACATGAGCCAATTTATCAGACTTTGCACAGCTCCCTTTGGAGCCACAAAAGGCTTTATACAACTTTTTTACACATGCAGTAGCTCTCCAAGACCCGTAAACAGACTTTGATGATTGAAATAGGTGGAGTTCCCCTTTAACAAGTTGAATTCCCTAAACCCTAGCTGAGCTAACCCTGAGAAAAGTAATTAATGGTTTCCACTGGACAGCATTTGTGCTTCCCCCATGGAGTGATTTCATTTCCCAAACAGCAACAAAAGTGGTTGTTAATATTTGTGTACCATCACCACAGAGGAAGTTTGAAAATAAGCAAATGTAGGGAACCGAGGCCATTGATGGCAGTGACCTTAAATACGCTCTCATTCATATTTTTTTCAATTTCAATTTATTTTTACATTTCCATCAGTAGGCGTTGAACTGTTGCCGGATGCACACAGAGCCAGTCAGAGGTGTAAATTCAGTTTCCCACAGTGCCATATGTTCCCACCTTTCTTTAGCATGTGCCTGCATAGAGGGGTCTGATGACTCATGTGGATTTCGTCTGTGTGTCTATTCTCTTTCTCTGACAGGGCCTGACTGGACGCCCTGGTGACGCTGGTCCTCAAGGCAAAGTTGGACCTTCTGTAAGTGCATTTTCATTGTAATGTGGTTGTTGTTTCTTTGTAAATCAATAGGAATAATCACACTTCACCCTCACTGAGCATTACAGGCTTTGTGTATTTTTTTTAAATATTACATTCAGAACAATCAGGGAGAGACTTCTAATTTGACCAAATTTGCTCTCCTAACGTAATGACTCATAAGTGGTTTCATCAAATTGGATTGCTATTGGATTGTTTCTAATAAGCTCAATGGTCCTCATTTTTATAGTCATTCTACAGAGTCTCACACAGTTTAGATTGATTGTAGATTATTCTCAGCTCCACTTGGGTCTTAGCTTGCTAGACGGGCTCCTATTGATCGTCATTTATTAACTGAGTGAAAAGCCCTACAAAAATGTTCCTGACTGAACAGCCATAAACTGAATTGTTTTCAATCGATTGGCTCCTCGTGTTGTCTGTGTAGCTGATGCCGTTCATACATCCTACAGTGCAAACCCACATTTTTTGGTAAACTTGAAACACTTTAAAAAGGTAGAGCTGCATTTGTTCATATTTGTTTATGTTTCTAAACAAACATTATTTTCATCTTTGCTGTAACTATGTTTCGTTTAAAACATGACGGCTGACTGACAGATTAAGCAGTGGTTTCATTTTGTGACTGACTGAGGGGCTGGCATATGGTCAGGCTGATTATGATTGAGGGATTATTTTACCGGTTCTTCTTTTCTTCTTGGCTTTCCTAGTTTACCCCTGTGGGGGTCTTTTTATTTCTTCATTTAGGAGAAATTAAAATTTTTATAAATTGAGTAACCGTTGCATATCCTGGGGCCATGCTGGACATTTCTTTGCTTGACCCCCACACACCCACACCCAATTACTCCTCTCCATTCCACATCCCGTCTAAATCCAAGTGTGATTGGATTTTCCTCAGCTGGCCCTTACCTCTCGCTATCAGACTCTTTTTATCAGACTCTTTTTCTAACTGCTTTTTACTCTTCACAAATGTTATCATGACCACATGATTGCTTATACTACATAGTACTTGATTATTTAATTGGATTTCTCTGTAAAACATTTTGGTTATCATTTGTAGTTCTGTAAATGAGTAATAACCTGACTTTACTTGACCAGGGTGCTCCTGGTGAGGACGGTCGTCCAGGACCCCCCGGCCCACAGGGAGCCCGTGGACAGCCGGGTGTCATGGGATTCCCCGGACCCAAAGGAGCAACTGTGAGTGATTTTATAAAAAGCCTGCGTAAACAAGATAAAGGTGTAATTCATATCGCAAATGCTCACCTGTTTCAATATAAAAGATTTTGGGCCAATAGAACATGTTTTGTTGTCTTGGTTGATTTATTTCATTTGTCCTCTCTAAAAAATAAGTCCCTGTAATCAAGAATAGAATCTCCACATGTTCAACAACACCTGGAGTGCTGCTGAACAGTTTTATGCCATGTTACCTACTCTCCTCTCAAAATAGATGCAGAATGGAGCAAATCTCTGTGACTAACCGCTGCATTGTGTTTCTGTTGTGATTAGGGTGAACCTGGCAAGTCTGGAGAGAAAGGACTGGGTGGAGCTCCTGGTCTGAGAGTAAGTTATTCACCTTTTCTGCTTCCAAATGGATCTCACGAGTACTGTTATTTAAAAAGAAAAGAAAAGAAACATTCAGCTGATGTGAAAATATTCATAACCATGAATCATGTTCACAACATAAAACATGACTTCTTTTTAGAATATACAACTGAAAGCAAACAAAAATAGAAGTAGGTGCTGAAGTAGCGCAGATAGTGTGTTCATGATTATTCTAATATTTAAATTACTAAACAGATTAAATTAAAACATTTTCAGTGGGTTGTTTTGTATCCTCTGACTACTGTGACCCTCCATTGACCCACTATTATTACAGCAGTTCAGCTTCCACATGAGAAGTATGTTGAAAAGCTTTATTACAGCTATCAGAAGTCTTTCTAGTTAATAGCATCACCTTTGGCTCAACTGTTAATATCAATTTATTTGACCGCTCCCTCCCTGCGTCTCTCTCCTCTTTCCTCCCTTCTCCCTCTTTTCCTTCCACTTCTCAGGGTCTGCCTGGCAAAGATGGAGAAACCGGCCCAGCTGGACCCCCCGGCCCCTCTGTACGTATCTCTATCTCCCCCATCTCACTCCATTTAGCTTCAACACTGATATTATCTTTCCCCTTTTCCCCATCTGCACTTAGAAGAAACCTTCGGTATCTCAATTTCCCAGACTGCCTTGACGACGATAGCTCTGTCTGTACGGGGGGAAAAGTCCTCGACTCAAATGTCTGGACATTGTGAGACGGCATCACTGAAACACAGACTTTCAGCTTGTTTTGAAGTTTGTGTTTCAGTGCGCTAGATAAAAGAAAACGTGTTTAACGTAAGATGTAAATAACAAAAACCTAAATTATCCCTTTGTGGTGTACTGATATCAGAGATACATAAATGACACATTTAGCTAAATCTTCCCACCATCTTAAACATCAAAGTTGAATGTGGTTTATTATAGAAGTTAATAGTGATTATGGATTATCTGTTTAGGGCCCTGCTGGAGAGAGAGGAGAGCAAGGACAGCCTGGTCCCTCAGGTTTCCAGGTGAGACTATCTGCTTAAATCTTTTACCTGAAATGGCCTGTTAAAGTTGATGTATGAAGGAAGCTGTTTCTCTAATTATGACTACGCAAATTAAACAGTTTTTCTTGCTTCATAAATATTCCCTCCGACCAACATGTTGGGATTTATTGCTGTACATGAAATTGTCATGATTTTTATTCATTTCTGACTCATTTTTGGTTATTGCTTACATCTTTTTTGTTTCTCTCATGTGCTCAGGGTCTGCCTGGACCTCCTGGCCCACCTGGTGAGGGAGGAAAGCCTGGAGACCAGGTGAGTGCACCTCTTATAGTGAAATATAGCTCAAAAAGTCCAATAAACTCAGTGGAAATACTAGAATTGTTCTGTAATAGGCTTAAACAGCAGATATCCTAAAAGTAATTTGGTAGATGCTGTTATCCAAATGACTTCACAACATGGCGGCTCCTTTAGTCCCAGCAGTATTTTTCTACTAAACTGTTAATGAGGCATTGCTGTAAAAGAACAGGTATGCTCAGCTAACTTACCCTGTATGAATAAAGGTTAAATGCAAGTGAATATAATTAAGTCTTTGCTCCACCATTTATGGGATGCTGAACATTTTTATTCCAGCCCTGAGGTTACCTGCATTGTTGTTTCATACTGTAAAAGCATTTTGCTATTAAATAGTTTATTTCTACAGTCATCTTACCATTCAGATCATTTCTGTATCACTTTGAATGGAAAATTGTAGCTTTGAGATGTTCATAATCAGGTCCATGTTCTCTTTAATATGTGTTTTTATTCCTAATACATCCTTTAAACATCTAGCTCTCACAAAAAAAGCATTCATGTCTTAATTTGTCATATACTGGTCCTGTATATCTTTTCTTTGAACTCCTCTTTTTCTCCTGTAAGGGTGTTCCTGGAGAGGGTGGAGCTGCTGGTGCTACTGGACCCAGAGTAAGTTGACAGTCCGTATTTAACTTTGATACTGTTTGACTTACCGATTGTCAGACATGTCGCTGATTGTCCTTGTATTGCCGTTCAGGGTGAGCGTGGTTTCCCCGGAGAGAGAGGAGCTGCCGGCTCTCAGGGTCTGCAGGGACCTCGAGGTCTGCCTGGAACTCCTGGAACTGACGGACCCAAGGTGAGTCCAGCATTCGGCTTAAAACCAGGAGGAGACAGATTTTCAATCGTTAGCGCCTGAGGTGACCTCACACCACTGGCAAACAGTCTACTGTGGCACTACTGCCAATACTTATCACATGCAGCAGCAGCAGCAGCAGCAACACATCAATGTGAGCATGTGATTAAACAGTAATAACCTCAGGTGTTTGTGAGTTGAGCTCTGTTGACTACACTCAGTGTTTTTCCCCCCAAAAAAGTGTTTATTTGAGGTGGTAAAGCACCCAGATCCAGACATATCTTGTCTTGTGATTTTTAGTCGAGATGTTTATATGGGGTTTGCTGTATGAAATAGAACCTCTGCTCAGTTTTTCTTAAATAAACGTCAAAAGTGCTTTCATTTTGGAGAGTCTGAGGGGTCACAAGATGATTAACGGGAGTGGAAATAAGAAAAATTAATTATGCTTATTCTTTTCAAACTTACTCCTATTTATTTTTGGGGGCTCAAGAAATAATATAATTTAAACAGAATAAATACACCACAAAATTGAGGCCATCTTGCGATGGGATCACACCAGCTGCGACGGCAAATCAGGCCAGAAGCACAAAGCGGCCCCTTGCTCGGACCACGGCTTTCTTCAAACTCGACCTTTGTTTTGATCTCAGCTACACACCTGCACAGTTTTGTGACTGAATCTTCCACGGTTGCAATGCTATCGCAGTAATAAAATATGTCCACAGACAGAAATATAAACACCTGGCAAAGTACTCATAACACCCTCTGTTAGAGATGCCATCCAAACCTTTCCATACAAGATGCTATGGTGAGTAGAATACCTGTCAACGGTCATTCATTTCTAGGGCAGAGGGATAAACTGAATCGAAGGGTTTAAGATTGGAGGAAGAGGCGCGTCTATATACAACATCATCATAATCCAAGTCAGACAAGAAGACGGCCTCAATCATTTTTGTCAGATCTTGCTGACAAGTGGGTCAATGTGAAATTTAAATGTAACTTTGTGATCCAGCCAGATACCAAGATATTTATATTCCGAGACCCTCTCAATACTGTGTCAATTCAGAGTGCTGAAGTGTCCTTGAGCGAGACACTGAACCCCAAGTTTCTCCCCTGGTGCTTCACAGCAGCCCACTTCTTCTAATGCTTAAGATGGGTTAAATGCAGAGGTCAAATTCCATGTATGTACCTGCATTTTTTAAAACATTATCACTATAAGCTGGATAGTGTACATTTACATAAAACAGACAAACAAAAAGAAAAAAAAAAAATGCAAGATTGGTTGTTTTTTTATATGATATTACTGTAGTAGTATTATTGTAATAAGGCTCTGCACAATTTAAAACTCCTTACCAGCATTCAAATACTACATTTAGTGAATTCATAAAATGTGAGTATCGTAGAGAGAAATTAGATCTTCTCTACATTGTTAAACAACCGGTTGCTCAGCGTATTTCCAATCAGGCAAGACAGTCAATTTCTTATCGGCCATCAACAAATTCCAGTCACTGCAGTAAGTCATCACAACTTCCCTGTGAGTATACAGGAAGAGCTCACAGTGGCTGCAATTCTTCCTGATGGTTTGTTATCTGGTCAGATTTTAATCCCAGTTCATAGGTTTTATTTCCTTAAGGTCAGACAGTAGCGGATAGAAAGGATGAGGATTATAAAGCTCACGGGATGATGGCGATGGGGGAGGGACGACCAGACAATATGTGAAGCTTTAATCTAAGAAAAATGAGGAACGATTCTTTGCAAGAAACAAATTGTACATTTGCCCCCCTTCAATAATAATCCAGTTTGAATGTTGAGGCTGTGTGAGCCCTGTGGTTACAATTTAATGACTGGAGAAAGGCAGCAGAGTTAGTGTTTGTGTGTCTGATTTCCAGTCTCATGCGACAGTAGGAAGCCCTGCTGTTAAGCCTGACAACTTCTGACGAGGACTAGGCCAGCTGGAGCTACTTATAAAAAAAAATGAATCCTGCATTCCCCTCCGTTATCTTGGCTTTGATATGTGGAATAGAACATGGGTTATGCTCATTCTACTTGAAATACAGAATTAGATGTCAAATCCAAAGGAACATTTGGTATTTTAGTTTTTTCTTTGTCTAACATTGTTAGAATTGTTTAGTTAATTGTTAGTTGATTGTTGTACACTTTAGTTAATTAGATTTGGTCAGCAAAGTTGGAAAAAGTTTATTTTAATCCAGCAACTGAACAACCTCTGTCAGCTGAATAATATTACTATCAGCTGTTTTTATTCTTTTAGTCCTCTGGTAACCTTGAACAGAGAATGCCTAAACAATATTTTGTTTATTTGTTGATAAGTAGAAGCCTTCTCACTTTGCAACAGCACCATTTTTGTGTTTCTGACTCATGTACTAACAAACACAGTCTGACACTGTCATACATCTGTAGTAGGAAGTGCTTTTAGACCCTGAAGTACCTTTTCCTGTCCATCCTATTCATCTATTTCTGCTTCATAATAGGGAGCCATTGGACCTGCTGGTGCTGGTGGAGCTCAGGGACCCCCTGGCCTGCAGGGTATGCCCGGCGAGAGAGGAGGTGCTGGTATTCCTGGACCCAAAGGAGACAGAGTAAGCCATGATGGGAAGAAAATGTTAATGATTGAATATATTTTGTATTCATATTTATATAAATTAAATTAATTTAAATAAAATAGAAATATATATATATATATAAATATTCATTAAATATGTACAATTTAGAATTTGAAGTTTTGCCTGTACCCCTGTCAGGTGACTGACTTGTATTTGTATTCCCATAGGGTGACCTCGGAGAGAAAGGACCTGAAGGTGCTTCTGGCAAAGATGGTGGAAGAGTGAGTGACTGTCATTGTGATCATTGATCATTTCTCAGTGTGGCAGTAGCTCCACTCATGTCTTGAATAACAAATGTCCAGTCCTTTTAAATCTGAATTTATTTTCAAATCTTTTTTGAGGGCTGATATCAAAACAAAATGTTCAGTCTCGTGTCAAATTGTGTCTTTACCTTCTGCTGTTTCCTATCACAGGGTCTCACTGGTCCCATTGGTCCTCCTGGTCCTGGTGGTCCCAATGGCGAGAAGGTGCTTATTATCTCATTTTAATTATTGCGTAACTATTGGCTAGTTATCACTATAATTTTCTCATAGAGGTTTTTACTAAACATGGTGTTGAGTTGTATTTAAATATCTGGCTGTACATCATTTTAAATGATTAAATCAGTGTGTGTTGCTGATGCTACTGTGTTTTCTTACTTAGGGTGAATCTGGTCCTGCTGGTCCTTCTGGAGCTCCTGGTACCCGCGGTGCTCCTGTAAGTGTCACAGAAACATCATTGAATAGTAGTTTTTGTAAGATTCAATAAAAATGTTGCTGTCTATGTTAAAGTTTTCAACAGATGTATCTGATCTTCAGTCAGCATTGCAGCCTGAACTAACCTCTGAGTGTGTGTTTCCTTCTTCTTTCCTCTTTCAGGGTGACAGGGGGGAGACTGGACCTCCTGGGCCTGCTGGATTTGCTGGACCTCCTGTAAGTATCAATAGCAACACTGACCAACACTTAGCTTAGGGTCATAAACTCAATGTCAGGACATGTAGTCTATGACCTTGTAGTTTTATTCCAGGACATGCTGGCAAGGTTAAGAAACAGGTTACAGCCATATATATTGAAATCTTAATTTGAAAAAAATTATTATGCCATAGCTCTCTTTGTAGATGTTATATTCAGTCATGAATATTTAAAGTTAAAGTCATTTTACAAATAAATTAAAGGGCATAAAGTGTCAACCACTTGACCTTTTGTGACCTTTAAATTAAACTATGTGAAAGATAGAAAATAAGAAACGGCATTTAAACCAACAGCTTGGCTTCTTAAATATGGTTGAATAACACTTAGTATATGTATGTTGGATCAAAATTACACTAACATAAATTAAACCTAAAAGCACACTTTCAAATAAACTAATTACACAAAGTTAGTTAGTAAAATATTAAGCGCAGTCATTATCAACTCCTCCAATATTGAATTAAAAAAAGATCTAATTAAAGGATCTGATTTATTAACAATGGCTATACAACAGATAACCTCAACACCTTGATAAAAAATCTGTTATTTTATTTTATTCCTTAAACAAAAAAATAAACCTCATGTTTCGTGACCTGGAAAATGAGCCAGCAAAAAGGGTCATTAGCGAGAGATGACAGACATCAACACAGCTTTTCCTATTTCAAACCTCTTGTTTATTAATAGTTTTTATGGAAACACTTGGACATAATAATAAAGACATAATTGTCTTTACCTTGGTTTTAGGCCTCTGTGACTCATTTTATATCTTGCCAAATGTCTTGTCTACATCAGTGTGTTATTCTGTGGAGAGAAATTAGTGTGTAGAGACAGTTGGAAGTCTTTGTATTACATATCCACTTAGTTCCTCACAAAGACTCCAGGCAAATGTTTTTAATAAGTCGCATCCTTCCAAATGTATTTTCATCAAACATTGTGGCAACACAATTCATCATACTTTTTTTTTTTATTAGTTATTAGGTGTCTAAATCATTTTAAGTTCACAGCTCACAGACTGTAACATCACAACTCATCACCAAACAGACACGGTCCATGTAACCTTTGCTGGACATCAGCCACTATGCCCACAAGTGACACTTACACAATAATATTAGATCCTAAATTGTAGTGCAACAGTAGCACTAGTAAAGAAGACTCATAACGTTAGTGAACCGACCCAGTAATAGCACTTATATTACTTTATTTATTCAAAGTTTGCTCAAATTTGCTACTATAAGCTACTGTTCACACCAGACCAAATATCTGTGTATTTTATTGCTCATGAATGTATACTTTTTATGTATAAGAAAGAAAAAAAAAGTATTTCTTCTTTCAAAAGTCACAGTCTCACTTTAAAGGTTCCATATTTGTTTATATCTGAGAATTCAAATCTTCAGTGTAGATAAATACATTTAAATGTGAGAACGTGATTTTTTGCGGTAATATTTTTTCCCGGAGTGAGGTTGCTTTTTTTGGAGCTATCGCATCACGAATAAAGGCATCTACCAGTTACAATGTGTGGAACATCACAGAAGCTCTGTTGTACAAACTGAGACAGCAAACTTAATTACTTCTTGACAAGGCAGGGCAAACCAGGTCCACTCTTTCCGTTATTAGCTTTCATAAAAAAAGCCCTAGTCATATACAGTATGCATGCTGCGTAACTGTTCACCAGTGGGAACTGAAATTTAGTCAGAGCAAAAACAAAATTCAATGAAATAGCTTACAATAGCTTAGGCTATACAACAATTTAACTGTTGCAAATTCACATCGCTGCCGGTATGAATAGTTTTAATGCAAAATATTCGCAGGCTAGTATTTATTTTTGTTCGTTAAGCCCCGGTGTGTAAAGACCTTTAAAGGGCTACTCCGGCGATTTAATATTGCACTTCCACAAAGTTGAGAGGCATTTAAGAAGCACATTAAAACAATTGCAAAAGCAGCAGAGGAAAAACTGATTTTTAGTTCTTAGTACAGGTCAAGCTCCGAAGACATTGGATCCTACATCTGCAACTCAATAGCATCTTTACAGAGCCATAGAATACATAATGTATTGGTCTGTAAAGGCTGACTATAACTAACCATGACTGGTTAACGGACCGTAATGTGTAAAATTGGTAGAGTGCCTCTAACCAAATATATTTTAGGGAATCCAGAAGCAGCATCCTCAATTTAATGGCTGGCATATTTCATTCATTCAACTGTTTCTGTCTTTTTATTTCAGGGTTCTGACGGTCAGCCAGGAATCAAGGGAGAGCAGGGAGAATCTGGACAGAAGGGTGACGCTGGGGCCCCTGGACCCCAAGGACCCTCTGGTGCCCCTGGACCTGCAGTGGGTGTTTTTCTGGATTTTGTCTAAGCCCAAAATAATGAGAGTTTAAACATAAATCACAGCATTTCAAAGCAACTGAAAGTGTTTTGGAATAGTTATTTAGATTTAAAATAAATGTCAGACAGTAAAGTATCTTTTCTCTTCCAGGGTCCTACCGGTGTTTTTGGACCTAAAGGTGCTCGTGGTGCTCAGGGACCTCCTGTGAGTGAAGTTTTGAAAATATCTTTATAATTAGCAGTTATGTCAGAGCATTTCAGGCTTTATCTAACTTAATCTTTCTCTTTCAGGGTGCCACTGGTTTCCCTGGAGCCGCTGGCCGAGTTGGACCCCCTGGTCCCAATGTAAGTTCATTACTATACCCAACTGCCTTCAAACACATGGCTGGGGGGGTCCATAATCATACAATAGAATAGATAATATATATACAGGACACTGATATTGTCACAACTTTTCAAATAGTTTGACTATTCATTTTGCAGTATACCATATTTTTACACAGACTTCTAGAATAAATAAACAAAATTCAACCTTTATTATTTACTGTGGAGATAGTAGATTCATTATTCAGTCACCAAATGAAATTGGGTATGGGGAATGAAGTAGAAGAAGCAAGGTGCAGCAGAACCGATACGAGAATGTTTTCTAAATGCCACCTGACTTATTGTCACCTACGGAGCCTTTTTAATTTGCACCTTTAAAGCATTTATTCTTGCCGTTTCTGCACATTCACGCTACCAAAACAGTATGTCTGACACAGTGGGAGTTATTGTAGTTTGTTAAGAATATTTTTACAGACTTGCAAGAAGGAGGTGCAACATATTGTGAAAAACAAGTCAGATCTTGTAAACTTTCTAATGTGAGATAGGTGTTATCAAAAGTAACGTTTACAGTATAGAATAGTAGAAATCTGCAGGCTTTGTAAACATAATGCGTGCATGTTTAGTACATGTATTACAATGTAATGTTGTTTCATGCGTGCCATTTCATTTTGTTGTATTAAGTCATCCTCCTGACTTGTTCTAGGGAAATCCTGGACCTGCTGGTCCTGCCGGCCCCTCTGGTAAAGATGGACCCAAGGGTGTGAGGGGAGATGGTGGACCCCCAGGCAGACAGGGTGACGCTGGGCTCCGTGGTCCAGCTGGAGCTTCCGGAGAGAAGGGAGATGCTGGAGAGGATGGTCCCTCTGTGAGTTTGTCATACTTTTAATCATACTCCTCCGTGTAAAACTCAAGACTCTTCTGGGCTTTTAGATAATCTTTAATTTCTTGACCTTGTAGCACTTGAAATACCACTCCAATTCCTCCAGCAATGACATATTTAGCCACTCTAACTCTCCAGACTGCACATCTCCTTGAACACTGTCAAGGTGAACACAGGTGTACATTATATAAGAAAGTGGTTAAATGTGTTTGTTTTCTACATTTCTGTTGATTTTCATGTAGCTCTGCTCAAAGAGCCAATTTCATCAGTAATGGACAGCAGCAGAGCACACTCTCCGTTAATACACAGAGCTGTCAGTGTCCATCACTGACTGTAATAGAAGACCAAGACATATGACAGCACAGGGCAGCACAAGCCCAGTGACAGAATAATGACAGGACCCCAGGCTTTTACCTTGCACACACACACACACACACACACACACACACACACACACACACACATCATAAACACATGGCGAGCCCTGTCAAGATAATGACACAGCGCAGATGACTGCATACTCAAACATGAAGATAGTTGCTGTGTCGACACTATTTCCATCGAAAGATTAGATATGGTTTTTTGAACCACGCACAAACAATTCCGAGTCTGTGTCAGATGACCATCAGGTCTCACGTGTCACTTAGAGTTTATCATGAGCATGCACTGTGGGACTGTGGAGGTGGAAATGAAGTAGACCAGAGAGGTGATGGAGAGATCGATTTTGATCTGTGCTGCTGCAATTTGAGAGTAGTGAAATCTCAGGCAGAGCAAAACGACTTGTGTTAATCAGTGAGCTGGACACAAAAATAAAGAAATAATTAAGTAATGAGTGGTCATTTAGAAACGGCTGTCATTACAGTACAGTACAGTCCAGCACAGATAACTAAAAAAAAAATGTAAATGTCTCACTCCGAATTTCAGAATATCAGAATTGGCCTGAAAAACACAGTAGGCCTATTATAGTTGTATATTTTGTCTGTAATTAAAAGATTATTTTATATAATGTGTTAGAATAAAATAAAAAACACAATCATAATTACATGATTTGACTGCTGATACATTTACCACACATTAATTCTCTTCTCTCCTCTCTCAGGGTCCCCTCGGTCCTTCAGGTCCTCAGGGTTTGCCTGGTCAGCGCGGTATCGGTGGTCTGCCCGGACAGCGTGGGGAGAGAGGTTTCCCTGGTCTGCCTGGACCTTCTGTAAGTAACATACGGTTTGCTTTATCAAATTCATTTAATTCAAGGTCTTGGGGCTGCAATTTATTTTCATTTTCGCTGAACATTTCTTTTTTTCCACAATTAATTGAGTATTTATTCAGTCTATAAATGTCAGAAAATAGTGAGTAATGCCTGTAAAAAAAATCCCAGAGCCCTCGGTGGCAGCTTCAAATTGCTTGTTCTGTAGAAATATATAACATATTCAGTTCACAATAATATAGCTAAAACAATTAATCAATAAAATATTGACCTAAGCCATTCAACTGATAGAATATTATAGCAATTGTTCAGATAATCGATTAATCACTGAAGTCATTTCCAAGTGCAGCTACCTAATTGTGTGCATTTGCTGCTTTTCTTTGACTTGTGTAATAGCAACTTGAAATTATGCAAATTAAAAAACAAGTGTCTATTTGCTTGTCTAATAGTTGGCAGATTAATTGATACTGAAAACAATCGTTGGTTGCAGCCCAACACAATAATATGATATAGTAAAAAGAGAAAAGAAAACAGTCTTCACAGTTCAGAGACTAGAACTCACAAATATTTGTCTCTTTTGCTTCATGAAAGATGAACCTATGATCAAAATTGTTTCCGATTATGTGTCCCGTCAATCAGCACTAAAGCTTAGTACTATGATTCTCACTGCAGTGTCTCTTGGTTGAAGGGAGGTTTATATACTGTCAACTGCTAACCTGAAATAAAAAAAGAGGCTATTAAGGAAACATATACTTAGGAATCCTTCCTAAAAGCACAATGCCTAATGCTTTGTCACTCAGTACAAGAGAAAGAAGACGCAGACAGACTTTGGACAGTCTGCTGTGGCCTAATTGGATCACAGTTACATCACGTCTCACATGAGAACAGCCAGGACTTTCCTCCTGAGGAACTGATTCTATTTGATGTACAGTATGACATGTGACAAGAAGGCTCTCCTGCTTACATCTCACACTATTTGATAAATGACATGAGACACGTCCCCGACTTACAGCCCCTCAGTGGTGCATGTCCTTACCATTAATTATTCATCAGTGCGCATGAAAGAGATGCCAAGAAGGAAGCGGTGATGCCAAAACTCACCCAGAAATGTTTCAAGCCGAGAATATGCTTTTAATAGTGAGCGAAGTTTGAACGGCAGATACAGTTTATGTGATGTTCTATGTTTTGAGGCTGTACTAATACCTGTATTTCTGGATCGAGTCAATATTTTGCGCCATGTTCTTTATCTTTACATTTTACAATAGTCGTTCAAACACATCAATTCAGTTTGCAGAAAGCGTGACGATAAATTGGTCTGGCAATCAGTTGTCAGGTCCCTGATTGTCATCTGGCATTGGTCATGAATACGTTAGCATTTCAAATGAGCTGTATTAGATATCAACATGAACCTTTCCAATACCTGACTGGACAAACACACCCTTCCCAGAGCCATGATTGGTCTTTACCTCAAATTTGACCAAAATAAGTTTCTAAATAAAGGAGGAGATGAGGAGATTAATATCCCAAGCAGTTGCAAAATAATGTTGCATTTGAAATAGTATTATTTGCATTTTATACCATCATAGAGCTGCATGTTGGTTTATAAGTGTGTGGTGTAAACTGATGTGCTTTGGAGTCAGCTGTTACTCTTTTCATTGATGATCTGGAAAATATTTACCAAAACCAGTCTCCAAATCAGTTTGTGGAGACAAAAAGGGCAAGCAGTTGCAAAAACATGCTGCATTTAAATATCTGAAACACGCTGTTCATCTGGTTTTGTTTCTGGTCTAATTGGTTGTTATAAGTTTTATTTGTGCAGCAAAATCTGAGCTTTTCAGATGTAAAACTGGCTGTGTGAACATGTAAATTTAATTGTTGTCATTGTGGGGAAAAAATCTCTGAAAAGGATTTAAACCATCAAATTTTAAAGCTATCCTGTTAGAGTATTGTTAATAATTTTGCCGATCTTTACAATAGTCACTGCTGATTTTATAGAATGCAACAAACCAAAATGTGTAAATAACAGCGTGTCCTGATCTCCATCTGAGGACTCAGAATATCTGATTTAGACTTCAAGGCCGTTATTAGCCCGATATATCGTTGCGATGTGATGGGTGATTTAACCTCAGTTGATCATTGTGGTCTTTCAAAAAACAGAGATTCACTGAATATATAATGACAGAAGTGTGAGTGAACGTACCAGTGGAAGACATTACAAGACGAGTTGTAAGTGTGGAGATGAGTCCTCGTCTCGTCTCTCCTTTCAGGGTGAGCCCGGAAAGCAGGGAGCTCCCGGTGGCAGTGGAGACCGCGGACCCCCTGGACCTGTTGGACCACCTGGACTCACTGGACCTGCAGGAGAGCTTGGCAGAGAGGTGAGAAAGTGGTCAACACACAGCATGTGTCTGATTCATGTCTGCCACATTGTATTTAATCTATTCATGTCCTATGACCGGAGGCCAAGTCGTTTCAAATGAACTGCTATTTGCATCATGTGTACATTTGTATTGTGTATCATGAATGTGGAGCAGGGTTCATTATGCAGCTGATCAGTATTCAATAGGACATCTGGCTTGGTCGAGATGGAAGCTATTAACAAGTAACACTGTCCTTTGTCAGGGCAACGCTGGATCTGATGGACCTCCTGGTAGAGATGGTGCTACTGGAATCAAGGTGAGGAAAACACACAGTCACGCTACATAAGATACACAAGTCAAAACCTCTGTGTTGTAGGATCCTGTAGCTCAACTGTGTTGTCAGTTTTAAAATATGCTATTACTCAGATTTGGGATATGCTTTTATTCGTAATGTGTTGCAAATGTGGTGAAATTTGAATTGCATTAGTGACAGGAATAGATTAGCACCCCGCTTGGCTGACAACGCCATAATATTCAAATCACGTGAATCTATTCATGTTTAATTCATCATGTTTATCTGAAACTTCCTATAAAACATGTGACTTAGTATTGCAAAAACCTTTTTATTCAAACACCCAATCAAAATCTTAAAAATATCAGTATGTATGTGCACAGAGGAAATTAACACAATATTATTATGATTAATTACATGATTATTTGATTGTTATAATAATAATAATAATAATAATAGCAAAAATGATTATTATTATTATTACTGGTAGTAGTATTATCTTAACCTTTCTAAATACAACCAAGACTAAAGGTAGACAGCAATAATCTGTGCAGTGTGCCACAGGAGCTTTTCTCACATGACCTTTCTGCTGCAGGGTGATCGTGGTACCACTGGTCCTGCTGGTGCTCCTGGTGCTTCAGGCGCTCCTGGTGCTTCCGGCCCAGTTGGTCCCACCGGCAAACAGGGAGACAGAGGAGAGTCTGTGAGTAGTGACTCCAACACTAGTGACGTTGTCCTTTTAAAAAAACAAAACAGTGATGTTGTCTCTTTTTAAGTGTAATGTTTGTTTCTCACTGTTATGTGAAGAGCAGCATCATTTATGAAAGATGTACATTTTACTGCTAGAAATCTGCAAATGGTACAGAGGGAGACCTGTGGTTAAGGTGGAAAAATAACCTCAATGTTTTATTTTTATCATTTACAGCATTTATTTAGTGTATTTCCCGATTTTTATTTATTACTATGAAATTATTTGGTCCTTAAATACATCTTTATTATAAAATTATCATAATCTTATCTCAGAGGTCATATTTAATCTTTCTGTATTAGTAACCTGAATGCTTTTGGAAAGTTAACACATAATACTAATTATAATAATAACTTTATTTATATAGCACCTTTCAAAGCAGAGTTTACAAAGTGCTCTACAGAGAAGCAATGCATAGACAAAGCCAAAACAACATTAACTGCATAAAAGGACATAAAAGGTCCTGAATGAACTGCATAAAAGAACATAAAAGGACATGTTAATGTTAACAAATAATGTGACAGTAAATGGGATCTATCTGATCAAAGCAGTGCTCTCGTAATTTATGTTGGAAATATAACATCACAACATTCTTTTGTTTTTCTTTCACAGGGTGCACAAGGACCTTCTGGATCTCCAGGACCTGCTGGAGCCAGAGGAATGCCTGTATGTGTCTTTCTAAACATGAACAAAACTACCTGCATGCACAGTATTGAGTTATTTATACAAAAAAAGTGAAAACAAAATTTGTGTATCGACTGCAAATTGAGCCTTGAATGTCTTTTCTAGAACAAAATTACACTATGGCTTCTAATGCAACAGAAAACCAAACATTTTCCCTGATTAAGTTATTATTTGTTTCAGGGACCCCAAGGACCCCGCGGGGACAAGGGAGAGGGCGGAGAGGGTGGTGAGAGAGGACAGAAGGGACACAGAGGCTTCACTGGTCTGCAGGGTCTGCCTGGACCTCCGGTAAGCATTAATTATAATCATTGGAAATTGTTATAATTAAGAATTATTGTTATTAAGTGGTGGTAAAGTACTAAGATTGGCATTCTTCATGGAATCCAAAAAGTCTTAAACTTTTTGAATGCTGCAGAAACCCTAATGTATGAATGTAATCATTATCTGATAAGGGTCAATCTGGAGACCAGGGAGCTACTGGACCCGCTGGACCTTCTGGACAAAGAGTGAGTATTAAAGCTGTCAAAATACTGGGAATATCACTTTGAATTCAAAGACTTATGAAATACATTTCTTCACATGCAGTGTCTTTAGTGCTTAACATCAACATATCCGCATGTGTATATAGGGACCACCTGGACCTGTTGGCCCCAGTGGAAAGGATGGTGGAAACGGTATGCCAGGACCCATTGGACCCCCCGGACCTCGTGGTCGCAGTGGAGAGACCGGTCCCTCTGTGAGTACCCCACGAGAACTGTTACATTTATCGTTCTCTGAAAATTAGTTGTGCATATTGTGCACAATATGTTACACATATGTTACATGCAAGTGAACATTTATTCAGGAATTCATGACGCTCTCAGAATTGGAAAATATTTATTTTGAGAATTTGTGAAATAGCAAAATTTAAAAACAGTCCTAGACTAGAAATTAGGTTTCAGAACAGACTTCAGCGTTTCCTGAACCCATTGTGGGAAATGAGCGGGGACTTTTGTAGTCTGAATGAATAAGGAACAATAATGCGACATTTGTGAGCAAGAAATGAGACAAAAGTGGAGTAATGACTGGACAAAAAAGGATATGGTGTGTAGTGCCAAATGTAACCCTTCTGTCTTTCTCCTTTTCTTCTCAGGGTCCCTCCGGAAACACCGGACCCCCCGGTCTCCCCGGTCCCCCTGGCCCTGGCATTGACATGTCCGCCTTTGCTGGTCTGGGTCAGATTGAAAAGTCCCCTGATCCTCTCAGGTACATGAGGGCCGACCAGGCTTCAGGAAACCTCCGTCAGCACGATGCCGAGGTCGACGCCACGCTCAAATCTCTCAACAACCAGATTGAGAACATCCGCAGCCCGGAGGGATCCAGGAAGAACCCGGCTCGCACCTGCAGAGACCTGAAGCTCTGCCATCCTGACTGGAAGAGCGGTGAGTGACACCGAGAGAAACTGGTCAAATTGGGGTGAGATGATGAAGTAGGCATGAGCTAGGGGACATTTTACGTCGGCAGCTCAAGTTTTGTGGAGACAAAATTTAGGTTAAATATTGTTAGTATAGTCTGGTCTGCAGCTTCGATGGCCAGGCTGGCCCATGTCACCGCTGATGATACAGTAACTACTGACATCAGAAATTGAAAAATAAAAACAATATGAGCATTGGCCGGTTCAGCCAGGAATGATTTGGCCGTTCGATAGTCTTCCCGAACTTCCCAATGGCCAGTCCGCCCCTTTCTGGTAGTGTTTGGATGTGGCTAATTCAGAGTCTGTTTATGAAAATTTCACAATATTCTATTACAGTATGCAATAAAATTTCAACAATCATCAGCTTTTTACGCAGCCAAAGACTGGGTATTATAGGAAGCTGATGTGTTTTTGTTTTGTTTTTCCTGTAGGAGACTACTGGATTGATCCCAATCAGGGCTGCACCATCGACGCAATCAAGGTCTACTGCAACATGGAGACAGGAGAGTCCTGCGTCAAATCCAAGCCTGCCAGTATCCCTCGCAAGAACTGGTGGTCCAGCAAGAGCAAGGACCGCAAACATGTCTGGTTCGGAGAGACAATGAACGGAGGATTCCACGTAAGTGGAACCATGTTTTAGTTTTTTATCTCTCTACACATAAATTGAGCTGAAACATACCGGCCTCTATTATTATTAATGTAATGAAATCAGACTGATTTCTTTTCTACATTAACATTTTTGGGAAATGCGGCTCAAGTCTTTTTCATAAAAATAAATCGGGGAATGTTTTCAGTTTTGATTATCAGCCTCTTACCCCAGTGTTTGTTGGGATCAGCTCTAGGCAAGTGTAGATAACAATTTCTCGAAAAAAGAAAAAAAAAAACAACAACACAATCCTTACTCGTCTTGAGGAGCAGTACAAATAGTCAAAAAACTTGCAACACCCATAGTAACAAGAGACATTAACTGTTATTTAACACTTCCTCTTCCTTCCCTGCGGCCCAATGCAGTTCAGCTATGGTGAGGACAGCCTGGCAGCCAACACTGCTGCCATTCAGATGACTTTCCTGAGACTGCTGTCCACCGAGGCTTCTCAGAACCTCACTTACCACTGTAAGAACAGCGTGGCCTACATGGACGCCTCAACGGGCAACCTGAAGAAGGCCGTTCTGCTGCAGGGCTCCAACGACGTGGAGATCAGAGCCGAGGGCAACAGCCGCTTTACTTACAGCGTGATGGAGGACGGCTGCACGGTAAGACCGGGCAGATTAAACGCAAATGGACAGTACACGCAATATTTCATGTAAATATACATGCATGTACTTAATAAGAACAACTCAAAAGACGGATGTTAAAATTGGTCACGATTGACTTTCCCTTCATGACAGACATTAGGCACTGTGTGTGTCTTACTCTCTGGTGTTCATTCACCTCACCTAGCCAATCTTACTGTCTGCAATTTTGGAAAAAGGTCATAGGTCATTTAACAGCCGATGTGATTTTTTCCCTCTGCACAGAAACACACGGGACAGTGGGGCAAGACAGTGATGGAATACAGATCGCAGAAGACCTCTCGTCTGCCCATTGTAGACATTGCCCCCATGGATATTGGAGGAACAGACCAGGAGTTCGGAATCGAAGTCGGGGCAGTCTGCTTCTTGTAAAGAACGAGCGAGCGAAAAGAAGAGAGAGAAGAAGTGGGAATTTGAAAGAAATTAAATGAAAGAGGAGCACACTTCAGATAAAGAAGGAGAGAAAAAGAAAAATCAAGACACTTTTTTAAATGGGACTTTTTTTCTAAGTAAAAAGTGCTTTTTCCAAGTCGAACTCCGTAGGATATCTGCACTGAATGGCACCAGCAACTGTCATCTGTGATTCATCCAGCATTGTCACCCCCCATCCCCTATGGACACCCAGCCCTCCCTAAAAGCCCCCACTTCACCCTAGGTGGACAGCAACCCCCAACCACCACCTGCCCCACCTCATGAACAAGATGGAGGAAGTATGAGGAGAGTACGGGAACATACCAGGGAACTAGAGAGAGAAAAATGTGTTGGTGTTATTTATTTATTGTTTAGGTTTGGGTCCCAGGTGTGGTAGGACTGAGTTTGTTGCTAAGTAATAAAAAGCCCACTTACAAATATTTAAAAAATAACCATATCCACCAACTTCCTCTCCTACTTCCTCCTCTTTTCTAATCACCCCATCACTCCTGTACCATATCCACTAAAGCACACATATCTCTTTGAAACCAAAAATCTAGCTACATAGAAAGTGCAGTTGTTCCTATTTCTACCACCACAGTGTGTATTAAAAAGTTACTGTGTATTATAATAAAAGTCAATGGTGCTATTGTTGTAAAACAGTCTGTATTTTTTAAACGACCAGATACTCAGATGTAGTGACTTGTATATATGTATATGTACAGTATGTATATGTGTGTATACATATATACAATTTCTCAGAGAAAGCAGCTTCCACTGGGATTTTGGATTTCATGGTGATGAATGTCCCTGCATCGCCCCACCTGCCTGCTTCAACTCTTATATGTAAACAAACATGCCCTTGATGACGTTTGACAATCAAGGCACGTCCAATTTGGAGTCAATACTGAATTTAATTTTCTTTTTAGTTTTGTTTTGATATTTTAAAGCTACCTCACACAAAAAAAAAAAACATATCTCAAATCAAGCTGAGGCGTTCTCCCCCTGAAGCTTTGAATACAAAACCCTAGAATTTAATATCAATGTGATCAAAAGAAGCTTGGTCATAAAAGCCCAGTCTGCTGCCCCCAATTTGTTGTGACTTTGACCCCCAACCCTCTCTACTTCCTCCCATCAGTCCCCTCACACAGGGCGTGCCCTCTGCCTCGGCGTATACACACACACACACGCGGTTCAAGAGATTCAGGGTGTGTTTGACATTGTTGCTCCAGTTCTACCGCCAGAGCAGAGGGCTTGTTTGTGTGAGGTTGTGTATATTTCTTATTATTAATAATAGTATTATTATTAATAATAATAGCATTATTATATTATTATTATGATCATGACTTGTTTTTGTTACGTTTTAATTAATGTAAATTGGAAATAAAAGACAAAACCAAGAAACAGGCTGAAGTTGCTTATTATTTGTATCCTGTTTTGTTCTCCCTAATCTGGGGTAGTACTGTGGTTTTGACTCTTCCCCAAGGAAAACTAAGTCACACCTAAACATGTAACTGTGTCCTGCTGCCACTGTGTGTTTTTGTGGTGGTGTCCAGATTTATTTCCAGGGGGAGAAACACCTTAGATTTCAAGAAAAGGCAGTGGAGGAATGAATAAATGTGGGGGACATTTTTGTTTTTGTTGATGGAAATGTGTGGAAACCAAAAACACTAAAACAGAAAAAAGGTTGAAGGTGGCGGTGGTGAAATTTCTCATCATGTACTTTTATATATGTCAAATATTTTTTCTATAATTTCCTTTCGTTTTAAGGCATGGTAGAAATATGAAACACAGTTAATTCTGTGAATTTATGTCTTCCTGTTCTTCTATTGAATCTCTTTATCTTCTTGCCTTTTTTCAACCTACAGTAGCAATAAAAGGTAGACGCATTTTTTTGAACAAAGTAGAGCAACGTTTCTTTTATTTTTATATACTTGTTTGTTTTTCTTTTCTTAAAATCACTTTTTGATAGATCACTTATTTTTCAATGAAAGTTGTTATCGTTGTTTGAATAATTATTGTCAAGCAAACAGGAGTAAAAAATAATCACGTGACAGAAATACATTACCAATTCATTTGGTACTTACCAAGTACTTACAGAAAAAAATAAACTTCACAGGAGGCATGCTTGGTTCTTGAGTTTCGGTTTATCTGCATCGATTCACCTTATTGAGCCAAAGTTGGTTTAAGACTGTGATTAGAGATGCATTTGGGGAAACTGAACTCTGACACATCCACAATAGATGTAGGATTTGTGGCAGGTAACATTAAGAGGAGTATGTAAAGATACACCACAGTGCTTCACAGTCTGTCAGTTTTTGCACAGACAGAACAAATATCAAACTTCTTATTCTAATCTTTCAGTCTGTGATCTAACCGAGACTGGGTTTTAAGATGGACCAGTTATCATAACAACATCCATATCGTTCTACTCAAAGTTGACTCATTCTAGCTCTAATTCACAGTATTTCTTCATGATGAACAACAACACAAACTTCCACATTTAGCACATTACAGTACACAGAAAGTTGTCTTATTCTAGGTTTTGCCTCAGCTCTTACCATTTTTCCAATCCAATTGTTTGATAAAATGGTGCACAGTAATGTTTTATTACATCTATGAACACTTAGAAAGTTGTAATTGTACACTTTAATCCAGTGGTTCTCAACTGGTCTGGCTGTGGGACCCACCATCACCCCTTAATGACAAGCCGCGACCCAAAAAAAAAACCCCATATCTTATGTAGTCGGTGTCGTACTTACGTTTCGCCATGTTTGATTAGAAAACTAATTTCGCGGGTCACGGTGTTCTTCTATGCTGTAAAATGGCGGGGGTACGTGAAGATTTAAAAAAATATATATTTAAAATTAGCATCGATTCAGAAATCCTTTAACAATATTTATTTAATACATTTTCAATAAAATATAAGTGTAAGTTCATAAGCTGAATTTTATATTCAGTAGGCTATTCAATTTCATTATCCTAAAAACCCAGAGTCTCCCCAATATCAGGATGGTTTGACCCAACCTGGCACACGCCCCCTGTCATCAGCTGTCAATCACCGCCGCCTTGAAAAACTCAAACAAAGTGAAATGTAGCAGCAATGCTGCTGAAAACATGGAGGACAAGAGCAAAACAAGTCGAAACTAGAGCCGGCAAAAAAAGGGTGAATAGACGACACTCCGCTGCATAAAAAATCCCCTTCAAAATAAAACCACAGGATAAAAAAATTTAAATAAAAAAAAAGAAAGTAATCCAATTTTTTTTTTGCCCAGGCAAAGGCCCGTGAAAATGGGTCCCCACCAGTTGAGAATCACTGCTTTAATCTGTAACAGATTAAAGACACATGAATAAGAGCCTGTGAGGCTGCACTTAGGCACAGTGGTGTTTTGAGCTAAATGCTAACGCCAGCATGCTAACATTCTCACAATGACAGTAGACTGATGTTTAGCAGGTATAAAGTTCACCATGATCGTTAACTTCACTTTCGTTAACCACCTTAGTTTACAAGTAAGCATGCTAACATTTGCTAGCACAAAACACAAAGTAGCCTACAGTTCAGGTGATGGGAATGTTATTGGCTTCGCAGATTTGGTCACAAATCAAAGTATAGGACAAATACAAATTCTGACCTGATGGTGCTAAAAATATTTGGGGAACAACAAAGCTAATGTCTGCACCAAATTTCATAGTTGTTGACTAACAGACCGACATTGTCATTCCTTGAGCCCTGCTGCTAGCATGACTAAAAACATCCTCTTACACTAGTGGTTCCAAACCTATTTGGCATGTGACCCCTCAAACAAACAATGGCGGCTTCAGACCCCCCTAAGATCTGTTACATAGCCAGTATCTGCTCATCCAAGGAGCGATTTGGCACCGCGGATGGAGTGATCCCATCGCAAGACTGTTTTGTTTCTTTTTGTTTTTGTATGCTTTGAAAATAATAGAAAATAAGGTATAGAAGTGCATAAAGTTATCCAATCATTCTTTCTGCTTTAATATCCAGTCAATAATCTCGTGAAACCCTCAAGTTGAATTGGCAAGCTCTTGTTGGTGACCACTGTCTTAAACACCCATTAGATGTTGCTGGCTTTAGAAAGGCCTTTTAGTTTCCATATGTACCAGTGAATACATTAACCACACAATCCACCCTCCCCGCAGAGAATAATGGTCCACATTTAGCCACAGTAAATATAAACTAAAGTTAAATTAAAACAAGATGGCCGTTAATTCAGTATGGTTTTGTTCCATATTAGTGCATGTTCGGTATAAACGTCAGGCATGGTATTAATCTTAATATTGCATGCGTTAAATGTACTCACTGAGAAAATTATTCTATTTATTATCAAAGTGTTTTGCTTATTTTTACAGTGGCTTGAAAAAAAAATCAATTATGATGAAGCCTAAACTATAAATGGGAGACAGAACAATTTGTATACAGCAATCAGTGCAGAGAAGACGGAAAAACAGGACTCAAGAGATTAATTAAAGCTAAACTAACAGCTTCTCTCAGGAAAAATGGCTTCACTAATCTAATTTATGACAATGATCCATTTCTAAATCTGGCTGGGATTTCTTTTTACCAATCAATGGACAAGCTGGTGTGTACACTTGGCCGCCCAGATATTTTAGAGCTGATTGCTGCAGCTTGTAGACAAAAGAGTTCACCTCCAGCTCTAATGGCTGTGTGACAGTAAATTTAGATCAGCAGCTCTCCACTTGCACAGACACCACTGGCTTTGTGGTTTTGCATTGGGACAGGTTTAAATAGCATCTGTGCAAAATCAATGTGGCTTTCAAGACTTCATTAAGGGTCAGTTGGTCAAAGACTCTTAATTAGAGCTTAATGAAAGATAAAAGACAACAGTATGGGGCAGGGTGGGAGAAGAAAGGAGAAGGAAATAGGGACTACAGAGGGAGATAGAAAGTTATAAAGTTCAAATCATTTTCTTTCTTCGTTTCAGCTACTGCTGCACTTTTTGTTTTTCAGTTTCTCTCAGTGCACATGGTGGAATGTACACAAATATTGTTCATTAAATTGAGAAAAATGCGACAGGTACATAAATATTAGGAAAAGCATGGTAGAGGGGCTCAGTTGTAACAAATATAAAGGAATATCACAAAGCACAGGTGTAAAAGGTTAGTTTCCTCTGGATCAGCATCTTCCTGTAACTCCACACAGCATTTTGATATTCATCAGTAGTTCTTCTTGAAACATCCATTTGCCTATTGTTCCATTTAGAAGTTCAGAAACCAGTGCTCAGAGTATCTGTCTCTGTGGGGGTCTTGCGTGGGCTGGGCAAACTCTTCAAGTATTCCAAATGCCTGCGGGCCTCGGCTTGGTTCTGCCTCACATAGTACACTACATACACTATGACCATGAAGAACCATACAAACATTGTCACCAGCATTGCTACATCAGTGGTTTTCCTCTGCAGGCTGCAGAAATTCACCCCAGAATCTAACAGTTTCACCAGCGGTTGACCAGCGTTCTCGCCCTGCGACCCCGGGTCCTCCCACCTGCTACCCTCCCCCCCCCCCCTCACGGAGCTCTCACACACGATCCCATTTACCGTCTCCGGCTCCAGGTTCAGAGTCTCCATCAACTCCTGAAGGGCACAGTCACAGTGCCACGGGTTTTGGTAGAGGCGCGTCTTTGCACGAGTAGAGCCAAACTCCTCCCTGCTGGCCTGCCTCAGCTGGTTGTGCGAGAGGTCCAGCAGGCGCAGCTCGGGGCCCAGATGCCGCAGGGCCCCTGAGGCGAGCGAGTCGATGCGGTTGTGGGACAGGTACAGATCCCGAAGGTGGACCAGGTTGCTGAAGGAACTCTCGGGGATGTTTCGGATGTAGTTGCGTTCCAAGTGGAGGGAGACAGTTTCCGGTGGGATCCCCTCTGGGATCTCCCGCAGCCCTGCGTCTGAGCACAGCACCGTGGCCGTGTCCCAGGCGCAGTGGCAGCTGTCCGGGCACTGGGGGGACTCTTGGCCCCACAGAGCTGAGAACAAGAGCGAGACGCGCAGCCATGAATGAAGATCCAGTCCTTTACCTCTCCGTCTTCTTCCACTGACGCTGGTAAATCTCTCCTCACACCAGCCTGTGCACATCGCCTCACCATAGCCCCCTGACACACACCAGGTCCTAATCTCACACACACTCACCACCAGGATCTGACAGATTGAGAGAAAAAAAAAAGGTCAAAGATGACTCTCTCTCTGTGTGTCTCTCTTTACAAACACATACAACCACAAATGAATACTGACAGGACAGAGTATCATGTTGAGGAGAAGGAAAAGGAAAAAGGTCATTGGGTAAAGAGATAGTCAATGAAATAAGCTTAAACCGGTTTATCAGATGAATACGCTCCTGAATGAAGAGATATTGTCATATGAAAGTGACCAAAACATATCAGAGGATAACCATTTCTGAGCAACAAAACAATCCCTTATTATCCACAGCAGTAATGATAGTTGAAGTCATCTAATATGATTGAAACTACTCTTGTACTTTTGCATCAAAAGGACATAAATCATCATTATCATCATTGTTACCCATCTGCTGTTTTTTGTGCGTCTCCAATTCAAAACCAGAGGAAAAGCATCACATTAGACTCATCAATACGTGTTCATCTCATATATCCCTCTATTTATTTCCCTGTGATGCCATAGCCCCTTAATCATATTCAGCCCGTGTTGATTCCATGGCTGGAGATAGAGCGGACTGTAAGGATTGGGGACAGAAAGGGAGTGGGATCGATAGCCCAAGTATTGCCTGCTACACTATTAACGGCAAGAACATCAATCCTGCCTGTATCCCATGGTGTCAATAAGTGACAAAAAATAAGCCAGCAGTGATTTGGGTGTTAGCATCTGCTCAGTACTCCTGCAGTGAGGAGGATAATCTCTGCATCCCAAACCACTGGAGAAAACATTACAGGTGTTATGTGTTTTAGAGCCGCCCAGACTCAGTATTTTTTCTTTTTTTTTTGGGGGGGGGTGGGGGGGGGGGGTCTACTGTATTTAGTCCAGACAATCCAATCAGGTGTTTCTAGGACATGTTTTTTTTTTTTGTCGAGACAAGCACAGCCCTATGATTGTTCTTGATCACAATACACTCTTTGAATTTGATTAAAAGACAATCCGCTTAAATGTCAAGCACTTTCTGCTCTCTTTCATGTCTTTATAATAGTATCAAAACCGTCATGTGGCTCTATTCTCCTGCACAGACAGCATATACTAACAGTGGCCTCGATTTGCCATGTCCATCAACTGTGTCTTATGAGCAGAGGTGAGGATTTAGTTAGCCACTCATTAACCGCTCCGTTATTAACCTATTGAATGCAGCTGCATGCAAATTCCCAATTAAGAAAAATAATCATCGGCTGCATAATTATGAATGGGAATGAGAAATGTTGAAAGACAGGGAACGGAAGGACTCCCAACGCAAATATAGAAGGCACTGTGGTTACAGCTGATGGTTGGTGTTTCCAATTATTTTAAAATTCCTCCTTGTAAAGGTCATCATTTAAATGTAACTATGCAGAGACTCGCTGAGTTCATATTAACCTGCATTGACGGCGTTTTATTTAAACTATTAATAACATTAATCTGGGGGGAAACAGCTACCGGAAGGTAATGAACCCTGGAAAACAGCTTTTATAGCTTCATGCAAGCAAATAAACCCATCGTTTTAAAAAAAAAACTTTCGAAGCATTTAAATGAAGTTTGTTTAAAGAACGCTAGTCGCCTCGTTTGACTGTTATTAAAAAGTTGATGCAATCGAGATAAATCCACGACTACAACCGACTGCATCGACGATATGAGCACGTATTATTCCCCCAGACTCATTGTAATGAAAATACAATATTTACTGGCTCTATATGCGGGCAAAAATACATTTATAAAAACTTACCTGCGGTTTCTTGTGAAGTTTGAGATCCAGAAAACGAAAAACGTTTTTTTTTTAATTAAATTTAGACTCCTTTTGCAGTTTTTCGCTGTATTTCTCCCGACAGCAGATTTGACATCATCTTCTCATGCTCCTAAATGTTTTTTGGGGGGAAACTATGTGAAGAGCATCAGTAGTGGATCCGTGGTGTGTCGCCTGCAGATGGCTTCATCGCTGCCTGTTGTAACAGAGGGTAGTTATAGCAACAAAGATGTGGGGCATACTCTCTCTCTCTCTCGCTGTGTGTGTGTGTGTGTGTGTGTGTGTGTGTGTAATACAAAGACAAACGTAAGGTGTCTCACCATAAGTCCTTCCTCACTATAGATGGTATCAGCCTTCTGCATTTCTGAGAAGACATTGGTTATACCTCCATATGAGATATTAACTTAATTAGGCTATACCTAACAACATTAAAGGGAAGATGCACTCATCTCTTATTTTTCCAGTATTGGAGGTCACGAGAGAGAGAGAGACTTCCAACATGTAGGTAAAGGCTCTACAATGCATGTTTAAACACAGGAGAGGTTGGATCGAAGGCAAACTTGAGACCCACTTACTCCTACCAGGGTCACACATTTCCATAGAATTAACACACACACACACACACACAGTGATGCAAATTACACATATTGTATTTTGAAATGTTTTATTCATGGTGTTTTATTCGCAGGACGAGTGCCGTGGTCGCTCTCTTTTTTATTATAGGCAGTAGGAAATATTTGCCCATCTACAGAAGAGCCCTCGGGGGGAAAGGACGGGTCTGACAGCCATGATGGTACCTTGTATCCCTACTCAGCCTCCCCAGCCTGTCCTGCTCCTATCAAACCTGCTCAAAACTATGATATTTCCACTCCAGACACACACCGTAAAGAAAGCTGCAAGTATAATTTACAGGTGCATTTCTGCGAATGTTTTGTTTAAAAAAAAAAAAAAAAATGACTCTCTGTCTGTCCATCTCTTCACAAACACTCACAACCAGAACGAACACTGACAGGGGAGATTATGATGTTGACGAGGAGGAAAAGGTCAGCGGGTAAAGAGTGAGAACGCTGCAAATATAATTTACAGCTGCATTTATGTGAATGTTTTGCCCTTGACGGGTGATTGTCTCCCTGGTTGCCAGAGACAGGGCTGCGTACAAGGTGAGTTTGGGGCTTTTTTCAGATCCAAAACAAGGGACAAAGGGGTGCGTAATGAGAACGCACATGACGACGGACAGAAATCCGTATTACACACACTGTTTTCAGGCCCCTGAGCTGAGAGGGAATGACATGATGACGGGATGAGAAGTTCAAATAACAGCAAGAAAAATGAAAACATTTACACACTGTCTATTTGGCATGTTCTCAGAGAAAGTAGTTCTAAAAGATGTACAAGCCTCAGAGCTGTTTGTTGATGGCGATGTTAACTCTACTGGAAAACCTGCCATCAGTGAATTGAAACAGTTTGGCATCATCTGTGCGGGTTGGCTGTAATCCTCAGGGGGGAAAGTGAATGAACCTTGCACAAATTTGTAAACAGATAGAGGCAGAGAAAAAGATACGACAGACTGTGGCAGGAATATATTCCTGCAAGACACAGAGAGCAGGCATGGTTGGGATTTCGTCTATTATCTGTTTAGTGAAAAGACGGTAGGACAAAAAAAAACGCCGTCCTGGCTGCATGTCTGGTACGCCTGATGGAGTATAGAGAGAGATAAAAAAAATTTAAAAAGCAGTGGAGCATTTTTTTTAACTAGCCTGTCATTCTCTTGGGATTGAATCCCCTAACAGCAGGTCAGGCTCGGGGCAGGTGTTCTGCTGAGGCTCTCAGTAGCCATTTTTCCACAGCGTGGCCAACTGGGACTTGCCAGGGCTGGAGTCGTCTAAAAGTGCTTACTACTGAGGACCAACACAAAGATTTGGTCTGTTGCTGTGTGGTTAGAAACCACAACGCAGACGGAAAATCATCCCTGCTGACAAAACAAAATATTTTAAAATAAAAGTTGCTTTGTATGTAATTTCGGAGACAGGAAAGGACTTAATGCTGGCAAGTTTTCCTGTTCCCCAGGGGAAAAACCAGAGCATAGGCTAAAACTAGCAAAAATGAACAGAAAATGCAAAAAGTCTTTTGAGGAGGCTTTGGATTATGAAATACAGTCAGAGTATCCTGCATCAACAATCAGGCAAGTGCACTACGTCATAAATAAGGCTGCAATTGCGCAATCAAGGCTAACATGGTGGCTGGAAACTCAAATCAATACATATTATACAAGCTCGTTTTTGTCCTCCTTTTGTGTTGCACGTTTCTCTCAAAAGTGATTGCAATTACACCACCGCAGTGAATATACCTCCGCGGTCTTTTAGTGAGGTGCAAGCTTTGGAAAAAGACTATTTTCTGTCTGTACCAAAACTACAGAGATGGCAGAGATAACAATACGAACCATGTGTCTGTAAAAGGCGGTCACCAATGTGTATAGATTGGATTGAGACCTTGGCTCAGGTCCAGGACAATACCATGCAGAGTAATAACACTAAAATGTGTGTGTGTGTGTGTGTGTGTGTGTGTGTGTGTGTGTGTGCGTGGCAAAGTTAGTGTGAAAAATAAGATCATGACCAGGAGTGCCTTTCCAAAGCTATTGAAAATAGTCAACGCACTGTGTGTTATCCGGGTAAATGTCAAAAGTTTGTATTTCTGAGCGGGATCCACTCAGAGCATAAAAGGCTTCTGTTTAAACTCAGAGTGACAAAGAAAGACGATATAAGGGCCTTGTCAGTGAAGAATTAACAGTCTGCACCACTGAACAACAAACTGAAGGACAAAAAGAGGAAAAGATGCAGAGCAATATTAACAGCTTTAAGTGAATTACTCTTTCACTGCTCTGGCATTTTGCACGACAACAATGATGGAAATAAAATGCAATTTGAAATTCTAGAGCAAAATGTTCCATAAAGCAAGAGCAGCAGAAGGGCAGCCTTGTGGAGAATGCAATAATCTATGAGTAACAGGTAGAGATAAGGGGGGGGAGAAAGAAAATCTGGAGTATTAATGAGAAAATTCAAGGCACATCCCCGACTTTATTACAGGGAAATCGACTGTACGGCTCGTCCCACTGCCGGTAACCTTGTCACGACGCCAGCTGCCATAAGAAGCACCACTTTGTGGCGTTTGAAAAATTTAATTTCTCAGAATTAATCAAGCCTCATTATTAACGCTTTGATCTGGCAGCCAGCAGAAATAGCCTCTGTATGTCTTTGTAGTGCTACAGTTAATGTCAGGATGCTGGAAATGAAAGGGTGAACCACTGTCCCGGCGTCTATATAAATCGACCCTTGAAAGGTAAGGCCGTGGTATTCACCGGCTTTGAAGATGTTGGCCAGTCTGCTTGCATCCCATTTTCTTGATGGTGATAGAAGAGAGACGTGAGCAGGGCAGGAAAAACAATCGTGTTAATTCTGGATTCAACCCAATAATGAAATCATTACAAAAAACTAGGGTGTAATCCAAATACTCTTTTATTGCAAAAAAAAAAAAATACAACAAAACATTCCTGAATTTATAAGAAGAGGGGAAAAAGTAAAACATAAGTCAATATTATGATTCAAAGTGAGCCTGTGTTGAAATATACTGTAGGTATTTTGGGAAGTGGTCCAAGGTTATTTGGCTGCCATTTGCATACCATTCCCGTCCTGGCAAGGCAAAACAAAACAACATTAGCCCTGAAACGCTGAGACAAACAAGCTGCGAGATAGCAAATTAACATTTTAATCCTAGCCATCCTCTCTAAAGACTGACCCGCAGAACAAAATGTGCTGTTGGCTATCCTCTCGGCCTTCAGCTGCTTCCGTTTGCAGGGGACTGGGCGGCGGCCTGCAGGGTCCTCCGGGCCATCTCCAGGGCTCCTTCCTGGTTCTTGTTCCCACCAATAAAGCCTCCAGCATGGACGAAGATGCAGGCCTTGATCCCGCTGAGCTCAGACAGCGCTTCATCGCGAACACCGCGCCACTCTTCTAGCAGGGACAGCCTGGGCCAGGAAGACAGAAGGGCAAGTTGGCTTACAGACGGACACCGTGCGGTGAGCTGCTCACTTCCTGTCGACACTTTGGTACGACACCAGCATAAAAAAAACAATTCTGGACTGATAAATGTCAACAAAACATCGATAAAAGAACATAGTAAAACATCAATAAAAGAACATAGTAAAACTAAATGAAGCTGCAATTAGTCAGTTGAGTTTCATTTTCTTAAATTATTTCAGCGTGACTTTGCACAAAGACATTACTCTGGTAAATGCTGATTTCCTGAGGTGAACTGCAGTGACCCTGTCACACAAAGCCCCACGACAAGCTGCCCCAGCAAATAGACCAATAACAATCTGCTTGATTCTTCTCCCGTAATGTGGAAAATCCCAGATGGGCACATATGAGCCATTTTATGGCAGCGGAGTCAACAGGCAATCTTACAGCGAAAAGATTGAAGCTGCAAGGGTTCACGAGCTGGCCTCAACAAAATGTCTCTGGATGCAACGTACGGAGGCTGAAAATTCATAAAAATCGAAAAAATCGAGCAGCTCATTTACCACCCACTGCGTGTGGCATACACCTCTGTCTGCAGCCTGGTACAACATTTAAAACACATTACCGGCTCTCTTTTGTGAGTGTGCGTGTCATTCTTGCCTTGATGGGGTTATTATCTCCATTACTACGGTGCTTAAAAGTATTGACATATTTAGCAATGATTGTGATTTTATTCTGATTCATAACTCCATCGCTCATCTCTCGCCCATCCACTGCTTCTAAAATAAAAAGACCCTTGAAAGCCTTAAAAAAAAAAAAAAAAAACAGGCTAAATCTGCCAAAAGCATCCAATTTAATTTTTCAAAGTCATGCCGACATCGGGTCCCTCTTCCTCTCGGTCACATGCTTGATGAATTATGGAACTGTACAGTCTAACTTGTCAGAAATAAAGTGACACGGTTGTCGAACACGGCAGCATTTTTGAAACGCGTTTTCTCTTTTTCGATTTTCAAGGGTTCATTTCCCACACACACTCCGCTTTCCTTTGAATATTTATTGCCACTCTGTATAACATCCTCTGAAATTATAATAGTCAGAGAGCGAGGAGCTTCACACGTGAACCTAATGTCAAATGATTCACACACATGTGTGTGTGCTGAATCTCCAAGTCTACTCTCTTTGCCATTATCTCCAGTCTGTGCGACCTTGTGCCTATGAGGACCGTCATCGCACAACCCGGGGAAAAAAGTCCGGCAAACCTCTAATCCCTGTAAAATGAAACAACCAATCAATAGCTCCACAGTATGGCTGGAAAACAAGCTCAAGAGGAAAGGTCAACAGGGCTGGTAATGAGAGTAGGAGTAGGAGGGGGATGACTTGTTGTTATGACAGGCACGGAAGCTCCGATTCTCAAGATGACCGGTCTAAAAATAAGACCACAATTAGCAAATCAACGTCTCAAGATCTCCCAAACCATACCGTAACAAGATACTGGGAATTAGTGCTTCAATAGATAAAAACATGACTCTAGATTTTCCATACTGGAGATGAGCGGTCATTAAAACATAAAATATTAAGACTGCGTTTAGTGGTTTTACAGGCTTCCTCTCCTGGACAATAACAGGAGACACAGAGGTGTTCAACCCTCTTGCAGCTTGCTGACTCGTAATTTATGAACACCAACTCCACACAAGAGATTTTACACACATTTCCTTCTTTAAACATGGGCCAAAAAAAACCACCTGTGATTAAACCAACTGATACACTACAGGGCTAAAGAGGGGGATACACGTGCACAATTTTGCTCCTTTTGAAGGGAAATCATTTCAATGTCATCAACTCCTCATGACAATATTCATTTTTCCACTTTTTCAAGCCAACAACACAATGGCTTTGTATCCACCTTGGGATGTCATATAAATACGAGAGGGTTAAGACCTAATGATTAAGAGACATTTTTGTAATTTTTTTTTTTTTAGCGTATGTAATCATTTTATAACTATTTTGACAATCAATCATTTTAATAGTTTTTCCAGCAAAAAATGTCAAACAAAATGTCAAACATTTTTCTAGTTCCCGGTTCTCGTTTGTGCAGATGTTCTGCTTTTCTTCCACTCATGTAATGTAATGGAATTGAGTTGAGTGGAATATGTTTAGCTTCAGGACTATTTGTCAGACATTTGAAGACGTCACCTAGGGGCTTTAGGAAATAGCGATGGTCATTTTTCACTATTATCTGACATTTTATTGGCCAAACAATTAATAAAAAGGATAATATAACAATCAGAAAAATAACCATTAGCTGAAGCCCTAATATAGAGGCACAGCAGATAAGTGTGACAGCAGCCAGTAGTTTCCCCCCCCCCAGAAATAGAGTAATATGTTCTGGCTCAGCTCATACTGCTGTCAACCTACAGTATTATCCTATACAGTACATCTCAGAGGAAGGACTGCTTCCACTCCCGGCTCACATTTCCTTAGCAATGTGATGCAGATAAAAATAGACCTCCCCCCCCCCCCGGTGCAGTAGCAGGGACACAGGTGATAACAACACCCCTTTCGCAGAGTCGGCACATGCCCGCTGGGAGGAAGCAGGCCACCCAGAGAAAGAGCCATCTGGAGCTATGTTGTTTTATCCATCTCACAAGTCACCGTTCACAAGTAGCTCCACACCAACCGCCATGTTTGTATTAAATTAAATCACTGTGGTGCTTTCTCCACCATAAACACGTGTCTGCCTTTTCAATTCAAAGAGCTGCCGACTGATGAGATTCTGCAGCAGAGTGGAAACAAGTCTAGCGGAGGGAAGCGGTGAGGGATGGGCGGAAGGTGTGAAAGGTGAGGCAGCGAGATAGGGGTTAAAGGGGAGATGAGAGGGGTAGAAATGGGATTAATGGGAAGAGAGCAAGACGGCTAGGAAAATGGAAGAGGGTGATTATAGGACGGTGACAGAAATACTCTACAAAAGAGAGACGGTGAGAGAGGCAGAGAGGCAGTAAAGAAACACTAATGGGAGAGCCAAGAGCAAGGGGACCTCATGGAAAGAGATGAAAGGAGGAAGCAGAGCAGCCACTGGTGACACTGGGACCCGAATCAAAACACTATTCCAGCCTCTTCCTGTGACTTGGGGCAACGCGCGGTGTGTCTATAATGAGATGAGTCACAGAAGGATAAACGCACAAGAGCACATACTGTTGGAGGTTACGAGGCACCTTAAGAAAATGGTGGTCAGGTGGACTAGTGGCTTAGAGACCATCTGCTGTGGCAGTGAGGTCTCAAGCCGAGCATGAAGTAATCTGAGCCATCACATCTGTAAAGTCAATTTGACTTTTAAAGACCAAAATCACATATTTATCTCAGAGGTCTTTACAATCTGTACGTGACACAAGGATGTCAACCTTTAAATAACGACAATTCCAGAAAGATAAAGCAACTTTCAAGTGGAAAAAAAACCTCAGGAAGAGCATCGTGGGAGAGATAGAAAGACATTCAACAGATGACACATGACAGAGCAGACAGAAGTAGTGGTAATAGAGCTTCTGTGTGGATAATCAGAATTACCATATTAGAGCTATAACCCTTGCATCTTTCATAAAATTCAAACAAGTTTTTGGTATGAGACATTCAATATATTTACATCTCTATATAGCAGTTGTCATTGTTAGTGGCTGAGTCTGCCATTCCTGTGTGGGATTGAAACTGCACAAGGGATTTACAGGAAACAAAACATGCATGGGATCCTGCGTTAATGTTTTTAATTCTTACTTACTGATATCCGCCGGGTATCTGTTTAATGTATCAGCTGTATTAAGTAACTGCTAATGCAAACAGAACACTTCCTGTTTCTGTAAAGCTCTTACAGTTAAAGAGTTTCAGCGCATATGTTTAGGATATAGGTTAGGTAAATTTCCGGCTTAATTCAATTACATTTCATAACGGATGTGTTTGGTCAGAGGCGTAATGCCTTGAATGCAGGAAGAGGAAATTATATAGAAAATGTCTCAACTTTAAAACACAATTATCTTCTCTTTAAAACTTTAGGAAGCTGTCTTTTATCAAAAAACATTACATTTACATCTAATAAATCTTCCCTTGGGATCGTTTGCATTCAACGTGAATGGAACTTGCTCCCTCATCTAGATGTGGGGCTTGGGATAAACAGATTAAATTGAAGTCTCAATAATAACAAAAAAGCTGCATGATTCGTGCTCCGGGGGAAATAACAAATAAGAGTGATGATGTCAGACAATAAATTCGGATTTTGTTTTGTATTTAGTTTAAAGGTCAATTTATAAATTCCTACAGAACTCACTGCCCCTGAATGACCCAGAACATACGGAATACAAAAGTGTGCCTTTTATAATCCTTTCCATCAGGAAGTGGATTGAGAGGTCAATGTGAGGCCAGTGCGACCAATGGTCCAGGGAATAAAAGGTACATTTCACTTTTCTAAGATTGAAGCGATAGGACATGAGCACACATGAGCGCACACGCACACACACACACACACACACACACACACACACACATACACACACACACACCATTAGTTGATCCGGGGAACAGTAATAACTATCTCTGTTTGCATTAGCCGTATCTTCCTTCCATATTCTCTAAAGTATTATCTGCCTTCATTTTCATAGAGCTACAAGTTTCAATCTGTGGTGTAGGTATTATGTGTTTCCTTCGTTTACCCAGGATAATCCCATTGAGATTTTGAATCTCATTTTTAAGAGGATCCTGGCAAAGACGTAAATTGTTTCACACAAGCACCACTTAAACATACAATTTTTTTTTTTTAAAAAAATCACATAAACAAAACATCAGGCTTGAAACAGCCAATTGCATCAATCAAAGAATTGTCATTCAATGCCAGGACATTTAGTGGTCAAATGTTCCTTAATCCTGTTTTTAAAATTGTGCATGCTTATGAGATAATGTAGTCTAAAATGTCTCTGTATCTCACACCAAGATGAGGGTCCAAAAATTGTAAAAGTGCTGCCACCAAACGGTACAGGTTCTAGAAATGACGCACAGAATTTGTGCACAAGAGCGGAGGAGAGTCGAGAACATAAAGAAGCAGTTCATGTAATATGGCCTGATAAAGAAAAACGTACCAATGTTCCTTTCTACGACTGTATAAAGAAAACAAATAAAGCTTCTCATACAAACTGCAATGATGTGGAGAAACCCGAATGAGAATCCTAAAGCAACAGGGTCCACTGAATACAACATTTTGAAAGAGAATGGATTTGCATGGATATATGAAATAGCATCATAATCATTTGTTAACAGAATTGCCAGAATAGATTTTTGCAACAGCATTTGTTTCTATAGTCGACACCTAACTTCACCCTGAGTTTTGTTGGAGAAGGCAGAAGCACAGTTTCTAGTGGCAGCGTACTTCATGGTCACAACCGGTTACCTACTGTTTGAAAACATGATGTAATGGTAATTAAATGTATGCGAGAGAAGATTTGCCACTCAAATGGTTTACTGTCGGTCGTACAGTGGTGATACAGAGGGACAGTCAAACAAACTTTGGCTGAATAAAGACACCAGCTGCACAGAGTGCGAGAACTTCTCCATCCCTTCCTGTGCTCTGATGTTGTTGTTTTCTCATGCTGTCATGCTGCGTTTAGTTCTCGACCAAACCCAGCATGAAAAAAATCAAAAATCAAGCCACGCGGCTCCAGGAGGGATTTTCTGCACCAAATACAAAGGAAAAGCATTTCACGCACACAGGTCATGTTCAGTCAGTATCTGATGCAAAATCTAACTGAAAATGTGTTTTGTGGATCGCAAGGATGTTAAACGCTGTAAAGCGAGCAGCTAGAGAAGACGAGTATCTTACACATAAGACACGGGATAAGCAGGGAGCAGGTTTCCTTGGCCACATTCAGGATGCGTGCTGTATGCTGGGATGCAGTCAAACACCACACCAACTACAAGACGCCCGTGGGGATGCCCATGACGTTATCAGAGCAGCGTTGTGGGTCGGAGCTCAAGAGGCTCCTTAGGTAAACAATTCCCCTCCGGTGGTAACAAACAACAGACTTCAGAGGTGTGAACCATCTGACAAATTCACACAGAAGGTGACTGTCTCCTCATCACTGTCATTACGTAAAGAGCGGCAAGGCAAGAATACTAATATGATTTAATGAGCACGGGTGAGGCATCTTTCGCTTAAGTGTTGAGTTTGAGGGTTTGAGGGACCTCATTATTGCTAAAGGATGCAGGAAGGCTCCATAACAACAGAAGCCTTGACTGGTGCAGAAGGAAAGGTAAGGCAAGGGCACAAACACAATTTGGGATTTACAGTCTCTAAGGCATAAAATGCATTAAGGGTTTAAAAAGAAAAGATAGTAAATACACAAGGGTGATGGACAAGAGAATAAAAGAAGGTTTTGCTAATAAATAGCTTAAAATGTTGATAAAAGAAATGGCGTTAAGAGTTAAGAGTTGAAGCAGAATTCAGATATTTAGGATGTTTTTTTTTTTTTTACAGATATCTGATGCATATGTACTAAATGCTGCTCCACCATGTTTTACAAAGCAGACCATGCAGTCTCGGACGAAACTGAGATTTCTAGAGGATCAGATAATAAGACAAGAGGACTACAGTGGCCGACACAAAAACGTGAATAGTCCCATGTAGAGCCTGTTTGGTTGGTCTTTTCGGGGCTACTGTAGTAACATGGCGGCCGACTCCGTGAAGAGGTTCGCTCCGTATGTAGAAATAAACGACTCATTCTCATCTAAGGCAACGAAAACACAACGATTCCTATTTTCAGATGGTTATTAAGAAAACACTTATTAATATCATGCTCCACGTGTGCCAATAGATCCCCCTAAATGTTACACACTGTTCCTTTAAGTAATTAGCCGTAAATAAAAGCGCCTGTGAAATTGCCAAACCAGCGTGTACTGTATATCTGCCAGCTCGCTGTATCTGGAGCAGAAGGTGCGCTTCACATTAGGGAAAGGAAAACACCTGAGTGGGAGAAAGGTCTCAGATGTCTCTGTCTAGGTGTTGAGTGTGCTTACATCCTTTCAACTCCTTAGAGAGAAATGTGAGAGAACAAAACCTCTGCGTTTTAACGAAAGAATCATCGCCATCCTACAAAAGAAGTATTTCTATCCAAGCAGGAGTTTGTCTCTCACCGGATGACACGTCGATCCTCCGTGAGAAGTTGTCAAATGGTCGGACAAGCATGAAATTTAAAATCATACATCATGATTCGCCTCCATCACCAGAGCTCAACAGGTTTCAACACGTCTGAGAGACTCTGGAGCTGTGCCTGTCACTGTGTTTTGCACCAACGTATAACAAAAAAAAAAATAATAAACCTCTCTGGGAAAACTTCTAGTGTGCGAGTCAGTGTCACAACATCCCTGCGAGTTCTGTTTTTTTTTAATTTCTCCCAAGGTAACTGGTGCAAGGTTCTCCTTCCACGTATGAGATCACAAGCTGCACCTCGTGAGCCAGAAACGGAGTTTAAAATAACCTTTAATAACAATAAAAAATAGAAGCAGTCGCACTTGTAGCGCTTGTATTTAGAATACATAAAACAATCACCTGTTCTGGAAGGTGTTGAGCCCCGCGGGGACACACTGGACCCGCCACTGTCCATTCTGGTCGGGGTAAAGGACGAACTTGATGGGCGTCTCCACCTTGAGCTCCTTCTCCAGGGAAAACAGATGCTCCTTCCAGGGACACCCGCCCTGGGAGAACATCACCACCTCCCCACTGGGATCTACCTGGAAACGAGAAGAGAACCATAAATTGTGATTCGATTTTTTTTAATGAACACCTTTAGATGTGTTTTTTTTTTTTTTTTTAGATTTAGCATCTTTCTGATGTTAATCATGTTTCATATGGCATTTTCTGGTGTGAATTATTTATTCTTTGTAATGTGTTTTTGTCTGTTGTGCACTATGGACTGTGTCTATTGTTGTCTATATGAGGTTTTGGTGGCAAATGAGTTTCCCCACTGGAGATTAATAACGTTTTCTAATCTAATCTTATTTATGTGCACGATAAAGGACAATAGAGAGACAACAGCAGTTTTGTAGTGTAATTGGGGATTTCTTGGAAAATAAGGGAAAAGAGAAGAAAATAATCAAACAAATGCTTGATCTTTACAGCTTTAAAATCGAGTTTCTCAACATCATTTATACATAATAGTATAATATATGTTCTAACTGGACGTTTTTGGCATCGAAGACACAATTCCCCATTGAAATGGAAACTTGAACTGAAAAAGCAAAACACAGGCATTGAAAAACTTGTATTTTTAAAGTTTACACAAACCGGTGAAAATAAATTCAGTTTGTCATTCTTTATTCAAAGTTACTTTTCTTTTATGTCTGCGTATGACCTTTTCCAGTGGAATGTTTAATAAAATCTTTTTCAGAGCCAATACAAGTTTTTTAACAGCAAATAGTTTTTTCAATGCCTAAAACTAAAGACTCTTTCCTGGCTCCATACTAAGATATAAATTCAGAGTAAGAGGTTCGTAGGAATCTCACATCCACGATCTATATATAATGGATCAATAAGGATTTGGTGATTGGTATGTTTGGTATTATTTGCTATATCACCAATACATTAATATTGTCCATTACAATACTGCAAAATAAAAAAAGAATGTATCCATAAATATAATTTAACATATACTCATAAAAGGAGAAAGCATGAGACCCATCGCTGCGAATGAATTACGGACTATTAATTGTTTAATTTCTTGCAGTATTTCTTTAAATATAAGGTGACAAAAGTGATGTACAATCAATCTTAGCAGCCTCAAAAAGCCTTTTTTTCAGGACCCAAGTTACAATGTTCACAAAAGACAAAATATAAAACCAAAAGATGCACACATTGATTGGACCGCCTTGTACCTTATGCCTTCCCTTAACGGCCTCCTCCACCACCGCACGAGCCGGCAGCCAGGAAGACTGGTAGTACTCCAGACGGTCCAGGAACTCCTCTCCAACCATCTTCAAAGCCTTTTTGAAACCCTCCTGGAAAAAACACATGTGCACATACATGCATCAAATACACTAAGAATGTGAGAGTAATATCGTATTATGAAGAAAGAGTTTTTTGGTAACTGACTAGACTTTAGATGTCATTTTGATAAAAAAAAAAAAAAAAAAGAAAAGAAAATAACTGCTCATGGTTCATGATCATTCACCTTTCGTCACTACTGCACCACCTCTGAATTCTAATTCAGTTTGATGTCAAATACTTTAAGTGAGACTGCGTGTCCGATAAACCAATCATCGCCACACTAATCCTTGCAGCCCTGCTTCAGCAGCTTCCCGTTATGTCCCGCACAAACCCTCGTCTGAGCTCACTTCCTCGTGGCCTCATGAGCAGAAACCCGAGAGAGCATGAGAAAGAAAGACAGACACAAAAACGTGCCATCACAAACACACACAGTCTGACAGGCAGAAGTCTAATCTGCATGCATCCGATTGTGGGAGCTGTGGTGTCCTTGAATTTTAACATCGGAGTATGACAAAGATAAATATAATCCATTAGGTTTATAATGACCACAAACAGCCACTGTTGAGAGTTCACCAGGTCAGTCTGCCATCAAGTCAACCGTCAAACATTTCTCCCTTTTTGCAATCTCTCAGCTGTAATTGAAGCAAAGTGCCACGACAAGAATCATAATCATGTGAACTGAAATGCGAAAAAAAGATAATAATAATAATAGGCCCGCTACTCCACTGAGACAGCCACGACGATGGGGGAATAAAAAAAATGTGTCAACATATATGCAAAGCTAGGCTGCAGGTATCATCATGCAGAAAAACAGATGCTGGTTCCCTGCAGGCATTCCCCTCGTGCACTAATGAGACGGAAAAGGTTTCTAAAATCGACCTCTGAACAGCGATTGCACTGAATTGCACTTAATCTGTTTACCACAACATTCTTAACCTATTGGTATGTTTGTTTTACTGCTGGTTTCTTATGCGTGTGATTATAATTAAATGATGTAGCTAAAAGCCTTTTTAGGTTCTTTCTGTTAAATATCAGCCATTAACTAGAGAGGTTGTTTTACTGTTGCATTTGAATATTTAGATTGGTTTGTGCTGATGTAACTTTTTGTTTGGTTGTTTGAGTTCATGTTTTCCTATTGTCTGTCTGGGATCATTACTTAAAAATGTACTGATAGGTCAATTAATTGTCATTTCCAGTTCTAACCTCTCCAATGTGAGGATTTGTTCCTCTTCTTTGTCTTACGCAAAAGTAACTACATTTTTGCGGATATTTGGACTGTTTTCTTTTTCCGGCAGCAATTTACACACAGTAATACCCATGCGTGTCCATGAGTCATAGTGTAGAAACGTAGGCAATTACAAAACACATTTTTACAATATCCACGAGCACAGGCTTTAACAGTCATAAAACCTGCTGCTGTGAAGCAGCTGTTTGACACATTTCTATTTCCATTTTGTGGAAGTAATAATAGTCAATAATCTTATATATCTTAACATTAACCCTCTCAACTAAACCCAACAGTCAACCCAGTAATCTTAAAATATTTGCAGGAGTTTTCCTGTGAAGTCATTTGGTCTTTAAACTGAAACTACAAGACACAGAGACTCTTATATAATGGTGTATTACAGATACAGACCCACACACATTAAATGTCTGTGACCTTTCGTTCAAAAGATGCATAATAAAAGTGCTGCATCAGACCGGTCTGCGTGCTAAGTGCGAGTATACATTCACACTCATGCGGCCCCTCACCTCAGTGTCCTGACTCTTGCTGTTCCAGCGTGGGTTCAGATGGCCGACACGTGTGCTCAGCATGGTGGAGACAGAATAGCGGGCCTCTCCGTCATACTGTGAAATGCCGTTGTCTACAGCATCGACCTCTTCCACAAAGTTCTCATACAGCTGCACGGAATTGAAAGAGACACATGACAGGAGAGGTTAGGAACCTGTAATGACATCAGAATCGGCTGTTTCATGTTCATGCTAATTTTGAAAAGGAAGAATTGGCGGTAAATCCCTTTTTTTCCCCGAGCCAGGGAAATTAAGAAAGGCAGGATGTTCAGGAGAGAGCAATGTACTAGAATTACATTATTCTGATTGAAATCCATTTGGTCACAGTGTGTGGGCAGTTAGTGAGGGCTAAAGTGCACAGCTAGATCATTAAAGCAAGAGGAAGGGGCAAATTGCTGCTATTTTACAATTCAATGGCAAATATGCCGAAAGAAGTGGAAGAGGAGCAGGAAAGTGGAGACATACTGTATTTGGGGCTGAAAAGTCAACTACTCGGTACATCGGAAGGTCAATCACCAGACAGATGACATTTTACAAGTGGAACTAAGTTTTAGGGCAAAAATAGAGATTCAGTTTCCCTGAACTGGCTGAGAAAAGACTCGCAGTATCCTAAAATAAATAAAGCCCCAGCCGTGAGTAAAAGGATTATTTGGGGCTTAAAACAAACTGACACATCAAAAGGCCAATGATAATATGAGTTAAAAGTGCTAATATTTATGGTTGAACTATAATTTGGCTGGCTTAATGAGCCCGGCCGTCAAAATGTTCTGTGTGCTGAGGCCTCCTGCTGGCTGTCTAAAATACATCAAATATAACTATAGTGTCCAGTAAACTTTGACACATCCCGACGAAGTGTTTTTATTCATAATCACCCTCTGCTAATTGTCTGATGAAGGCAAAATGTCATAAACTAAGTAAGGGACAATATACAGTGATGTACAATGTACAGTAATGACCCGCTCACTGTACATTCACCTGCTTATTACATGGTTACTTATTAAAGAAATCAATACTTTGACATAAAAACTTGATCTATAAATAATTTTGTTGATTTTAAAATAATTTGATTGTTTTCACTAAAAATAATCGTCCAATTACTGTGGACAGAGAACCGAACTGTGTCCATAATAACGGTCTGCTATCACGCAAAAACAGACCGTAGCGTGGCGTATTTGACCAATCAGAATAGAGTATTCAACAAAGTCGTTTAATAGACTTTCTGCATTTTCTACAGACAGTGACTGCAAGTTTCTAAAATAACCACCATGGACAAAATGCAGAGAGACAAGTGCCCATTGTGATTTATTTTTGCCAAAGTAACTGACGAGCTAGCTTTCCTCTTCACATCTTAATAGACTTGTCTTTTCTTTGTCTTTCAACTTATCAGTGAAATCAGTGTTTAGGTTCAATTCGTCAGCCGAGGCAACGTTTGATACGAGTGAGGCGAGGGGAAAACATCTGTTTCCAAGGAGTGTCTGTGCTATGAATAAAACACAATGGTTGCTGATCCACTGTCTGCTATAGATCCGTCGTCTTCCCCCTCTCACATTGTCAAAGAGCCCCTCCAGCTGCCTGTCGCCCTCCTTCAGCTGCGTCAGCTGGACCAGCAGCTGACGACCAAAGTGGAGGTAGACCAGGCCTGCAGAGCTGAGCTTGGTCACCCATGGCTTCTCTGGACACAGACTGTGGAAGCTCTCCGCAAAGGTCCTGAAGAGAGGGAAGACACTGTGTTAGCGGACAATATTCTATTTACAGGGCGTGGAAAAAAAGTTCTACAGCTTGTATATTATGTACGATGTTTTGAAACAGAGGCCAGTCCTACGTCTCAGCCCATACTGTATGTAATTGGTCAATATAGAAGTGGTGGATCAGAATCAACAGCTAAATAAGGGCTGTAATAACAATTATTTATTATTGTTTATTTTTCATTTGGTATTTAAAATGCCCTGTTTTATATCATGTAAACTGAATATCTGGTAATGGACTCTTGGTCCGACAAATCAAGCAATTTGAAAACATCAGCCTGGGCTTTAGGAAAACTGTGATCGATATTTGCAACCATTTTTTTCCCCATTTTGTTGACCCAACGATTAATCGATTATGGAAATAATAAAAAAAAAAAAATATTCCCTCCTTTACAAATTTATTTATGAAGATAAATTACTGATGGTTGTTTTGATTATGTATTTTTTTTTTTAATAAAGTCAAAGTATGAGCTGAAGTGAGCAACTTGTTTGCTGACATGCGTCATAGACGTACTCTTGTATTGCACCCATGTCTCGAACATAAAAAGAAATGCTTATATTAAAGCTAAAACGAAAACCACTGCATGGTCTATTGGCAGAATAAACTCAACGCTAAAGCCAAGGCTTGGGAGATTAAACATTAGCGTTCTGCTCAAACAGATTATTCAAATTTCTTTCACTATAACAGGCCTTTTCAATAAAATACATTACTAAAAGGCGCTTGCAATATTCTGCAAATCTTCAGAGGCAGTTTGCATCGACCGGAGAGAGAGAAAGGGTGCTCAGGCGTGTTTGTAAGCTTGAGCACACATGAATAGAAGCCACCGGAGGTCTCTCCTCGGCCACGTGCTGAGATGGGTGGGCTCCAGCACCCAGCCACTGCTGGTCATTTAATTCAGGCTTAATTAGGATGATTGGGCTGCAGCACAGCGGAAAACAGACCGTCATATGAATGAGTGACATGCTAGGGAACCAGGGGGTAATCACAGCCATTAAAGGACTAATTGGCCGAGCTGAGGCATTTCTATGCTGATTATCAGGAGATGAGAGTAAATGAGCGAGAGGAAGATGACAGAGTGAAATGGAAATGGTTGAACAAGATAACCAGCTTACCAAACAGAGGTCATCAAACTGGTGTGAAGTCAAGATGGCAAACCAGCATTTACCACACAGAACTAAAACAAGGTAAGTGAGTAAAGAAAACACTAAGAGTTGGAAATAATTTGGCATGAATGAAGTATTACTAAGCATTATCTAAACATGCTTAACATATAGTTTACTATGTTTCCCATATCGCACCAGCTGCACCTCTTCCTTATGCTAATCACTATGTCATTAGACAGAAGGGCTTCATTGCAAACTATTTACTGTGGGCAAAGTGATGTTTCAGAAATCTATCCCCTACTCAAGAGCATCACAAGAGAAACAGTGAGTCAATAAACTCAAGGACTTTAGGAAAAGAATATCACTGGCCAGTCATTTCCCATCACTCTGAGCCCAGTGTTCCCTTAAAATTATGGGAAGTCTGGCTTGCAGAAAGGACAGACACTGTATTAAAGCACAGCTTGGGCTTTTATGAGCTTTAAAAGTCGACTTTTCAAAATAACGTCACGAAAAGGCTTCCACTTCAATTCACTGCTCCTGTCAAAATGACCTCGGTTGGTATTCATATATTTTATTCAGTGGGAACATCTTTAACATAACAACCATCTATGCGTCTCGGACTACTGGGGTTTTCCCTCTCGTTGTAAACGGGCAAAGGTTGAACAGTTCTTGACCCCTTGAATTGTATCCTGCCAATCACTGACTCATCTCCAACTACATTCTTTCCCCTGTGTGTGAAAGAAATATATTACATCGCTAAAAACAATTGAGAAATGCCAATCTGATTACTCCTGCTGTATTTTGAAAGGGAGATGTCGGGGTATGTTCCTTTTAAATTCAATTAGATCTCACTGTGACCAGCAGTACTGTAGAGTAGACTCTGGCTCATTGCTGGTTTAACCCCTTCCTTTCCGGGACAACGATTTTAGTACGATTTGAGAACTATTTCATATTTGTAACAGTGCTGCGAGATTAGGGATGGCATTAAACATGTTGCATCAGATTTTTAAGAGAATGCCTGTATTCATTTTTACTGTGTACACGTGTTGAGTTTTACTACAGACAGGATGTTAATTATTGCCGCAAATGAGACGGAGAGTATGTGTTAATCACTAACGGAAATAGCCAAATTAGTTGAGAGACTTGTGGCCGTGTTATCATGCATTATAGATTTTTGGTGAATACGGGGGGGGGCGAAGGGGAAGTCTGCTGTGTCCATGAATCCTTCTTTGTGGAAGCCACTTACACAATGTCAAAGCACAAAGCATCAGAAAAACAGTTAATCCATTACATTTCTCTCCTGGTTAAATTCATAACTGCTCCCACTGGTGCAAAAATATATTTATTTGCCAAGTGGAAGCAGTGAGTGCATTTGTAGTGTGAACAACCACAAACGTAATCCCTGCCAGATCTAATCTGTTCTGCTTTATGAACCTTCAGTCAGTGTTTGGAGAACGTCTCATGCCCCCAACTCTGACACACATTTTATTTCCTGCTAAAGAAAATCTTCAACTTCAATGATAAAGGTTTTCCATATCTGCAGTAGTTTCTCACATTAGAATTAAAAGAAATAAAATAATAATTGTTCTTTTTGTCTTGAAACTGCTAACCTGGTTCTTTCTGGTTTCCTGGAGTCGCCTGGCAACCAGCTCAAGGTTACGACAAGACTCTAGGGAATCACTTTGTCCGGCCAAGTAATAGTAATGGTGAATTGTTTTTTTTTTTTTACACTTTAGTTTTTGTACAGATTCAACAAGATACAACGTGTTAAAAGTAAGCTTTAGAGGTGCTGGTAGGCAGATTTAGTTCCCTTTAGGAGAGAGCTGCTGCCCCGTTTCCAGTCCTCATGCTAAGCTAAGCTAACGAGTACAGGAATAGCATCAACCTTCTCATTTAACTCTCTCCAGGAAAGCGAATAAGCGTGTTTCCTAAAATGTTTCAAAACTTTAGGAAATACTCTTATTTGCTTTCTCCTCCTTTAATGGTTTAATTTCAGACTCTAGCAGTTCTTAGTGCGGTGTATTGATATCGCTGTCAACTTCATCTGTGCACTGACAACTCTAATTGTTCTCGTCATCTCCCTCTGTAACCTCCTCCAGCACCCGAGCCCATTTCCATCCACCCCCCCATTCGGCGCATGTGAGTGACAGCCACATTCTCCCGCGGCCCCTGACAGTGCCGTGGCCGCCTCTGTGCCTCGTGAACCAACAGCAGGGGGGCGTTCAATTGCAGGAGCGTTAATTATCACTAACCACCTGCCAGGAAGAGAGCCCTGGCATATCTTCATCACCGTGGTCATAAAAGCTCTCTCTGATTATCATCAGGACATTAAGCTGACAAGACAACTGGAATAGGCTGATTACTCAACGTGACGAGACTTCGAGTGACTGCAATCACTCTTAAGGAACTTTGGCAGGAAATTTAGTGGAGAGCATAGAGAGCGTGTTCCTTCGTGATCCACTGCGATTAGGGTGCTTCAAGGATGTCGGAGAACAGAAGTCACGGAGAAACATGCTCCCTCCTCTTTGGACCCCAGATACTGTCGTGGATAAATACAGTTTGATTTCCCACTCGAGTTCAGGAAGCCATAACGGGGGTAATTAGGATGAGAACATGAAGCTAGGTCTGTGAAGTCTAATGTGTGGATCAATACCTCTTGAACACAGACCTCATAACATTTATGACTACATACAATATAGAGCCTGATACTGGATTTTTTATTTTAGGCAGGTACCGATATTAATATTAGAGCTTTAAAAATCTGATTGATGAAATGATTTGGTCTAAAACAAATGTTTTCAAATATTCCCCAAAGCTCACGTGACATTTCTATAATCACCACAACTGAAGATTGTGTTTATTACTGATTAATCATTTTGTAAATAGATAGTGAAAAAAGCCCTTTGTAATTTCACAGTGTCTCAGGAGATGTCTTGAAATGTCTGTTTTGTTGTGATCAATAGTCCAAAAGCCAAAGATATTCAGTTTGAAATGATAAAAGAAAAAGAAAAAAAAAAAAGAGAGAAAAGCAGCATTTGCCAATTACTTTTTGGCATTTTTGATTGAAAGTTTAATTAAACGATCAAAATAAATATAAAAATAGTTGCCACTTAATTTTCCATTAAACTACTAATTGATTACACAACTGATTGTTTAATACAGATATATTTGCACTTAGCTACTATTGGTCAATTACATCTCTAATAAATAAAAAGACAATTAATTTTTTTCACAGCAGACAACTGACATATTAACGATTAGATTAATTATGGTGACTGGCTCAATGACACGGCTTACTGACGCAACTAAATGTAATGAGTAATTATTAACAATGTTAGTTGCCCCTGTGATTTGAGCTGTTACATGTCTAAAAAGCCTGCATGAAAGATTTACAATGTTTTTGCATCCCTAAAAAAGTATGATAATAAGCACGTCTTATTCCTACAATGATCCATATTTATATTCACAATATCTGTTAATGTAAAGAATATATCATCATGTTCTTTGCCCAAAGGACTACATGCTATTTTAAAGGCAATAACCATTTCACAAAATTACTCTGTGAGAAACTTAGTAATTAATTTCTTAAAAGTATTAATTTAGCACAAATTTTTCTTTAAAAAAAAAACTAATCATGATTCGCCACATTAAAATGAACCCACAAGATGATCACCAGGATACCGTAGGTTATAAACAATGAATATTCATATATCCCCCAGTTGTATTCCAAACACCTATATTGAAATCAAAAAGGTATTGAGCTTAATCTCTCAGCAGCAGCTTACTACCAAACTTGTACCTCTGGTGATGGTCATAGCGATGCTTCTTCGGGTCAAACTCTCCTCCAACGTCTACAACGATGTCACACTCTGCCAGCTTCGTCGGGTCCCTGGTCCGAATGATCTCGGCATCCTGTGCAATCAATAGATGTGTTTTAGACCTGATATCATCTATTATCAAGCATCTGGTCAATTTCCAGAAAGAAGTGGCATCTGGATTTCATATAGAGGCCACATTGAGGTTTTTCTAAACCCTTTAAATCCATGAGCCAACTGTATTTAAATGAATTAAGTAAGCTATATATACACGAGTGTGAGCCTAATGGGTCCCGCTGGAGACAGGCCTGTAGCAGGTTTTGAGCTGGAAAGGGCCAGAAACAATCCTTAATGTTTGCCCACATACACTTCCAGTCAAAAGTTTGGATTTGCCTGCCACAATAGCTTAATTCGGTACAGTCAGATGGCTGAGAGTACTATTCTATATTTTGAAATGGTCTTTCATACTTTTAGATTGAAGAAAGTCCTCTTTTACAAATAGACATTACTTTGTATGGAGAGTGTGTCAAAATGTATGTTTTGAACATGGAGAACAAAACGCTGCACGATGGTTCAACCAGACAGACAACTGAAAGGGAAAAAAGCGACAAAGATCCCTCTGAGCAACAGTTAAATAAAAATATAAGAAATCACCAGTCATCAATGAAAGAAATTGGAAGCTTAGCATCAAAATGTGTACAGATTTAAATAGAAACAGGTTTGAGTGTTATTCAGTGTTATGGGCACAATAATGTCTATAAAAAGCTTGAATTATCAGGCATGTCGCTTTTGCAAATTCATTCTTAAAAACATCCCATGATAAATGGAAGGTGAGCCTCAGGGTCGTACTATTAGAATTGGATGAAGGCACGTCAGCTGAACATACTATGGACTGACATATGGACTGACAGCTCACGGTTTAAACCTATTAAATCTAACCTTTAAGTACCACTGAGATGGCAAATAGATAACCAAAATATTTAAATGGTAAATGGACTGCATTTATATAGTGCCCTTCTACGTTACCAGACAAAGCACTTGACATTTGGCTCCCATTCAAGACATTCTGATGTGTGATTTCAAAATTAAAGCCATTCAAAATCTCCTTCTTGAGCTAACTTCAAATCACTATCATGAGCCTTGACTGTTTTTCGGAGTGGAGGCTGGCTTGACTGCAGTCTTCAAGGTGGTGCCTAATTTGCCTAGTTTATTTAACCGGCCTTTTTTGCAGTGGCATTTTCTCATAAAATGTAAACTGTGGTTACATTAGAATTATATATATATATATATATATATATATATATATATATATATATATATATATTAATATATATATTAATATATTAATATATATATATATATATTAATATATTAATATATATATATATATATATATATATATATATATTAATATATATATATATTAATATATATATATATATATATATTAATATATATATATATTATATATATTATATATATATTAATATATATATATATTAATATATATATATTATATATATTATATATATATATATATATTATATTATATTATATTATATATATATATATTATTATTATTATTATTATATTTATCTGTACAGCAGCGCCCCCATATGGATAGTTAGAAAATTACACGGAATCTGTGACAGAAACATTAAAAACTAAAACTTCCACAAAAAAAAACAGCTCATGCAGACAAAAGAAACAGATCTAAATAGCATCAACATGCTTTAAACAGACGGAGTATCGACTCAGCCCGCAACGTTACTGAAACAGCAGCAGTTATAGGAACAATACACGCATCCATACCTTGTACTCAGGAAGCTGCCGGAGGAAGAAGCAGGCGAGGACCTCGTCGCAGTGGAAGGTACCGTTGTGAGTCCCGATCTTTATGACGCTCATGTTGTCGGTGCGGACCCTCTTCGGTTGACTTGACATGTGTCGCGGTGCCGCGCGAGTGACGTAACAGCAACGGTCAGCTCGTGAACTAAATTTTCGTAAAACACTCGCTGGTTTGCCAAAGTCAACTTGAGAGGCGATTTGTGTTAAATTAAGTGCTATTATGCGAACACGCCACATTCAAACGAGACTTCACACGAGACGCGTTGGGCGACGGACGGATTTGGAAGCCGGACCGGAAGTGGTGCGCCTGCTTCGGGAGCCGGAGGAACCCGGGGATGTGGTTTTGTTGGTTTGTTATTGTTTTTACATGTTTGTTTGTTTTATCTATATAAATATACTCACCTGGGATAATTGTAACATAATTGAAGTGAGTTACAGCACAACCTGTTCTCTACTAAAGAGATTTCATTGCAAAGTAGTGAATTTATTCGTTTATCAGAATGTATTTGTATTCTGACGGCAGAGGGCGCTGTGTATGAGGCTCTCAAAGCCTCATACATGGAGAGTTATGGCTACATAACTACATATTTTCACATTTCTCTAGTACAGTATTTTAATCTTCTAATGTACGGTACAACACGTTGAAGGCTTTTAAGAGGAATTCATATCCTGTATAAATATAATTACTAAACTAAACTAAATAAAGTCCTGATATCATTTTAGGCTACATATCATAACATTTAATTTGTTTAAAGATAATCTTTGCTAAAATTCATTAGCATTACTAACCAAGCAAATTGGGCAATTGTCCCAGGGCCACAGACCAGGTTCACTGTGGAAACTAGGTTGTTTTAAGATCTACACGTTTGTATGATAATAGCCCCATATACTGCAAACCAGAATAGACACTGCAATTGTAAAGGCCTACAGGCAGGTCAGACATGTTTTGCTAATCTATAAGCCATGTGTAAAAGTCTCGTTTTAAAACCCGTATTATTATTATTATTATTATTATTATTATTATTATTATTATTATTATTATTATTATTATTATGCTTGCCAAAAGTGTGCATTTAATTATATTGGTACAAGGGATTGTAGTTAATGCAAATACAGGCACATATGAGCTGCAACATAGGAATTAGGTTGGGATCATTAAGGAGGGTCAGACTCAGCTCTCACCCCCAACTCTAGTTCTCGCGGTATTACCTTCAAGGTTTATTGACAAGGTAATTAACCAGATGGGACCACTGTTGTATTCACCCTGAAGAGGCACAACGGCTCTCACGGTTTTCTCGTGTGGACAACTGAACGACCAGAGAAACCCAGTTGGCTGCGTGGCTGCCGATCCCGTTAAAGGTAGTTTTTTTTTTCTTCTATTGCAATGACTTACTGCAGAATATGTTTCCTGCAGCGCATGAATTATCCCTGCGATGCTGGAAATACTGTTCAGTTTGAATGCACTAATCTGATGCTGTGTGCACACATTGCACCATCAATAATGCACATGTAGATGCTATTTTAGAGTTTTAGAGATGCCATTTCTGTCTTTCGGAACAATGGGCAGTCTGCCAAAGCCACACGATTTGAATTTAGTCAAGCAGTCCAGCGAGACGTTTGGTGCGACGTTGGTTAAATTTACAACAGCAAGGTGGCGCTATAGGTCAATCATTCTGCTGAGATGCTCCTTGGTCGCATATTACCAGCTCTCCAGGCACGTTGACAACTCTTTATTTTAGCTTAATTAAATCGATACACATTGATTTGAGGAAGGCTTCCACTTACCTTAGAGGGTGAGGTTGTAGGGTTTCTCTTGAAAAGACGGTCCAATTGTTTCAGTTACAGTTTCATATGCTGAAAAAACAAAACGTTCATAGAATTAATGTTTGAATCATGAAATAATTCAATCGAGATACTGTCACATTATTGCAGAGTGTGTTCTAAAACAGTTAATTTAGTTGAGAAAAAAATACAGTTTTTTATTTAATTAGATTGTAAGATTAAAAATGTACTAAAAACAAGATACAGTGAAATATTTTTATTCCAACCTCCCACCACTGTCACCGGTTAAATGAGTAAATATGTCAGTTTTTGCATTTGCCATTAGGGTCTTATAGCCCTGATCAGCACCATGGACAGCGCACTTGATGAAACAACAGGCTAAACTTGCCTGGTGATGTTTGTTTGACGTTGGCTACTTGTTTTTTAGACGACAAAAGTACTTTTACACATGTCATATATAACTTGCTAAATGTTCCATCACTTCCATCACAGTATTGTAACAAATGATAATTGCCCTCTTTACTACAGATGAATTAATGACTCCTAATACAGGTAATATGTGATAAGGTCAAGTGGACAATTTGCATAACTGTGTATAATTGGGGATTGGTATTCCTTTAGAATACAAATTTAGGAAACAATGCCACCATCTCTTATTATTCTGAATATATTAGGCGAATGAGAAAAAGATCATCTCATATTTAACAAGACATGTGTGTTGACAGAACATTACTGAGCTCTAGCTGCATACTAGATAAGACACGTTCAAAGACAGAAGAAAAGAAGTCAGAAACAGATGTAGAATTCCACATCAATAATAGATAAATGTGAGGGGTCTCAAGAAAGAAAACATTGACTCAAGCTCATGATTGCATGGTATGGAGTACAAACAAAATATACAATATAACCACAGCAGAATTATGGAACTGTGCCGGAATGAAGTGCAACTTAGATTACTTAAACAAAGGTAGAACATTCTTAGAGAAGGCTTTTGATTTTCAAATAACTTTTAACTTATCTGACTCATAACAAAAATAATTTAAACATATATGGACTCAATCTCTGTTACGTCTTCAGGCGTGTACAAATCCTTCAAATAAAATAATCTGAGAAGGAATAATCGTATTTTGGACTGCTCATAAGAATCCAGAGATATCCGGTTTTGTTTTGGTTTTTCCTCGGGGGTATGGTACTGTAGCTGCCCCTTTTTCCCAAAAATCGAATGAGTCATCGTCACAGGCAAACTGAAATAAACAAGGCTGAAGATAACGTTGATCCTGACCAGCCAGCACAGACAGCCAGCATGCCCCCCACCCCATTGGCTCGCCCCAGACCATGAGACACAGCTGTGGGTGGGGACCGAGAAAACGTCACACTGCCTGTGATCCTCCTCGCCGCTTCCAGTTCTACATGCAGCGATGATGGGAAATGAACCTGCTCTGGCTTTCCTTAAAAGGAAGAGCAAAGCAGCGTTCAATCAAAAAGTCAATTATTTGCTATAGGGCAAGTGTACGTCACATTCCCCTGAGTTATAACACTGCAGGGGCTGCTTTGAACTGCTGAGGGTATGTGGTCTCCATTGTGAATGTAAAATAGTAAACTGGAAAACAAAAATATGACAATGATGTTTTTTTTACGAGGAAACATAGACAAAAAAAAGCTAAAGCTTTTTTTAATAATGTTCAAAGCTTCTCATTACTTGTACTCATTAATATTTTCAACACTAGACATTAATTATGTTAATGATGACATAAATAGAGATGTCTTTTTTTGTTATAAAAGTTGACATAACCAAGTCTCCACTTAAGTAAAAAAAAATGTATATAGACATGGGAAGATCTAAAGTTATATGCTTCCAAATGACGTTCACATTTTATGACCATAAAATTAACAAAATAATTCCAGCCTCTGTTCACTTCATCACTTAAGATTCACTCTCTTTGCCTCTCCATGTTATGTCAAAGTATTAGATCAAATACATGATGTATGCATCCCATGAATTAAGAGAATCCATAAACATAATTAGTGATTTTACACATTTTGGTTGTCTCATTCTCACCGCCATGAGCGATGGTTGTTGTAATGAATTGCCTTCATCAACCCCTGAGGCATCACAATTTTTTTTTATGGATTCACATTTGTGCGTTTGAGAAAAAAAATCTTCTTTGTGCTTCTGCTTTCTTGTCCCGCACCCTGAGAGAAAAAGTTCATTAGCACGGACTCCTTCCCCACAACAGATCTAATGGGAAACAAACTGATCTCCCTGCGGCCTAAAGGATAGACCCTTTAAACAACAGCCTAAAAAATCGTCCGCATAATTATTAACACTTCCCCAGAAACAGCTGGTGATTCTCTACACTCAAGGGCATTTGGGAAGTGTAGTTAATCCAATGATAATCTTGAGCATAGTTTACACATATTATCGCTTTAATTGCTACGTGTGCTGTGCAATTATGCCGTCACCAATTACATGGCTATAGTTTACTGGTCTGTCTAAGCATTTGGTTCCCTCTAATAGATGCCCTCACCGCATGCGAGTGAAGCCATCAAGGCGAACACTAATGGATCTATCATTGAAATAATGAATTAATTATAAGTTGAAGTAGAGTGGTGCAGGATAATGCTGGGCCATGTTGTACAGTAGTCGATATGTAGTGTAGAAAAATGGAAGATTCTAACATAAGGAAGAGACGGTAGGCGATGTAGCCAATGAAGGTGTGTGTGTGCGTGTGTGTGTGTGTGTGCGTGTGTGTGCGCGTGTGTGTGCGTGTGCGTGTGTGTGTGTGTGTGTGTGCGCGCCCAAATGTGGGTCCATCCATTAGAATGCAGAGTGCGTCCTCCAGTGTGAGTCACCCTCCTCCCCATCCCTTCCCCACCCATCCACCCACCTCACACCACCAGCAGCATCTAACTGCAGTCACCGCCTAATATTACGCCTCTGACTTCACATCGGCCAACTGAGAATTCTGTTTCTACGGCAACACGCTCCAGACCCCTCCTCCGGCTCCACCTCCCTCCGCTCCTCCACCCCCGCTTCCCGGCACAAACCATGTGACTTTCAGGAAGGTTTCTCCAACCTCCTCTTTATTGTTATTAACCCTCTCCTGACCGGACCGCTGCCAGAGGCTCTCCACAGCAGGCTGCCTGGCTGGCTGCTCGGCTCTCAGAGGTTTCAAAGGGAAATCAGACGCATTGCTAATCTCCTTGGAAGATCAAAGCACTGCTTGATCTAAATATTGGATTTGCATATTTTAGTGAACGCCCAAATTTGTCAATATGGTTCTCCAGTTGTCTTGGAAACATCATGTAACTGTCAAAAAGAGATTGGAAAACCGCAATAGTCAATATTATTATATTAACAATGGGTCTCATGACTACTTGTATGTGAAAGGGTTTTTGCTCGTAGGGATAAACCAACAATTCTGACGAGTTTTACATCGACTCTCAGCTTTTGTTTTTTTGTCCACAAATTTACCAGCTTGGTTCACTTTCACATCTCTCCTCAATGTCATTTTTCAGCCGCAGCAGGCAGTTGCTTTAAATGGAAAAGCTCTAAAACCCCATTGTTATTATCAAACAGCAGGATAAACACAGTTAGTGACTAATTGGTGAACATAGTGGAGCATTTAGCAGCTTAAGCGCTACACATTTACCTCAGGAGTTGGTGCAGACTAACTTTACCCGCTAGATGGTTTGTTTACGCAGAACCATCTGAGAAGCCATCATTAGAAACTGTTTCGAAAAGGGCAATCCCTTTTTGAAAAATATTTAGCAGGTGATTGGATGAACCACCGATCAATCAAACTCTTGCCGAAACGAAAAAATCTTTTCCATTGAGAAAAGCCTTCAGGGCCGTTCTTTGCTCTTCTTTCAATGAGAAAATATTCTCCAATTCTGATATAACTGATTGATCTACGCTAACTTCTTCAGGAGCCGCCATTGTTGCTTTGAATAAACAGTCGCCTCTCCTTGGTGTCTCGCACACACCTAAAGCACGGCAGTAGCGGCCAGTAGCTCCTCACAGGACGCTGATTGGTCTGTGCTCTGGCTTGCCGGACGCAAACGCATTACTTGAAGTTTGACAAGGCGGATTTTTGTGTGATCTGTGGTCCCGCGATGCTTGTGTGATTTTGTGACATTGCAAGAATCCATCTGCCGTGCCAGATAAGGTGGAGACCAAAATAGAGCTAAAATGGGAGAGAATATTTTACTTAGATTAATCAGATAGCCAAAAATTGCCAATGCTAATATTATGCCATGTTTACCAAATCTGGTGGACGCTGATGTCAACTTAAAAGCCGGTGTTCACAGTGTTTTGTAATTCTAAATTCTAAATTCTAAATGTAGCCTCTTATCCAATGCATTTTTGGAAGTTTTCTATCATGACTTCTTTCCGCTCCTGAGTATGTGACGCTGTAATGCAGGCAAGGTCAAATGATTAACGGCATCAGACATCCTTGATGGAGTTTTGAAACAGAAGGAGGAACTTTGGCGTCCAACAGTGATCTCACCTGAATATTGCTTCATTGGCTCAACTGTTTCCTCAGCATCCCGTTGGGAGACATGTTGGTCGTGTATGTGCATGTGTGTGAATGGACAAACTTTATGAATGAAGCTGAGCTGCAGACAGGAGGTGAGATCATCTTATTGAAATGGAGAATCCCCCACCCACCCACCCACCCCCTTTACCCGCCCACCAATGGTTGGCGCCAATCTTAATGAATCCCATCAGTGGGTGAAACACAAAGTAGTGGCAACCTGATTGATGACGATACCAGCCTATATCAGCTTCCCCCAACAGACCGGAAGGGATCACTCCGTTCACACAGACATAAATATATATAAATATAGACACACACTTCTGGTGTCTTCTTTCATCGGAAAGGATGTCTCTGGTATTCTACTGTTAGTTTTCAGTCAATATGTTGTCTGAGCAGAGAGCCAATTATCTTTGCTTCTTTTGTTCACGTTCCCTGTAGGACCCGAGTTGAGTGGATTTGATGATTGGCCACCTATTCAGCAGTGTGTGAGTGAAAGTGACAATGACTAACACGAGGGGCTCTCGATGAGGATCCATAAATAGGCCCTCCACAGAGCCAAAAGCTGCCCTCCCCCTCGTTCCCCACAGCCAACCACACACACATACACACACCTCTACCTTCCCCCTTAACTGATAATCTGTGACCATTTGGCACCGGAGCTTTCACAACATACTGTACACTCACAGTCGAAGGCTCGTGTGCACACACATGGCATTCCCCTTGACATCCTTCAATGCAGGCTTCTGTTAATTCCCTCCTACAGATTATGAGGCATGTTGCCAAACAATGTAGCATTTTACATCAGCCATTTGGTTGGGTACCACAGAATGTTGTACAGTCATTCCTTCAGTAGTCCGATTGAAGTTTGTTGTGTGCACATTTTCTCTGAGATGGTCTTTGCACGTATGCGGCAGGTATGTAACATAAGGGAGAACGCACGTAGCTCTTTCTGAATCCGCTGTGCAGTCTTTGAAAATATATGAGATTATATATATATATTTTATTTTTTTTTTCAACTGTCACTTTTTAGAGTTGAGGTTTTTATCTGATAAGCAGAGATAGCCTGCAGCATTCAGTCTGTGCGTGTTGTTATCACAACAGAAGCAGAAGATGGGTTGGTGGACATCAGAGGCAGCAGCAGCACAGACCCTCAGAGGACTGAACCTCCCTGACGAGGAGCCGTCCTGCAACTACAAGCACTGATAAATAAATCATGAAGAAAGTTTTAAGAAAAAGAAATAGAACAGAGGATGTGCTGCTCCATTCAGACCGCCTTAAGACAGAATTCTAGATACGGATGGCATAAAATAGCAAGAATGATTAAAGCAGATCTTTGCCCACTTTATTTCATGTGATATTAAAACCAACGTTAAACATTTATAAACCACAGTATTGGCAGGGGTTTTCCTTGAATATTAATTTGGGAGCTTGAAGATAATGTTTTATTAGATTCTGAAAATTAATACAAGTCATCAAGTCCGCTGTCAAATTTTATTTTGGAAATGCAACAATTCTTAGACAGTGTCCCGCTGAGATGGTTGCTAGAATATGTTGTAAAGAAAATAAGTAGTTAAACATTTAATCACTTTCATAAAACAGGCCCATTATTATTTTTGCCTTGCTCTTTGTTTCCCCTTGTTGGGTATGAAATAGAGTGATGAAAAAAAAAACTCTTGTTATGGTGCTGTATCCCTCCACCACAGGGGGAAACAAAACACAAAGTACTCAGAAATCTTGTTTTCATTTGGCAAGGCTTCATGTGGAGACAGAGAGCACAGAGTGACTCATAGATGAACAAATGAAAACAGAAGCAAACAATTTTCCTAACTGTAATTTCAGTGAAGGTGTCGAACTCAACCAGTGCTGTGATCGTTTTTTCATCATGATTTCATAAAGCTTTGCAGAGAAAGGAAGAGGGGGATGCTTCAAATACTTGTGTACTGTGTAGGTTTGTTAGTCTCACATGGTCGGCTAGGTCGGTAGCCAGGGTTTCCCCCCGCTGTCAACAAGTAACACGATGAGGTCATCGTTAGGGTTTAAACCCAACGCAAGCTTAATCTGGGAGATAAGGGCTGGATTTGGATTTAGCACTCAAAAAGGGTCATGTAGCTACAATCATTTAGACTACCACAGTAAGTACAGAGCTCAGACATGGGATCCCCAGCTGTTCGCATCTTCCTCTATGTCTGCCAAATAGTTTGACTCTTGGAAGATTCTCCTGTGTTTACAGTGATTTCATGATCTCCCAGTTGGCTTGTAGTTACAGTGGCATCCATTCAAGCTGATTTATTATTATTATGTACTGTACGAATGGTTGTTCAGTTTGATGTGTTTAAGGACATAATTTGTGTCTTAAAAGCTGGGAAAAGAAGGCAACAATTGTGTATTTAATTACATAAAGGTCTGAAAATCTAATTGTGTTTTTTTTCTGCATTTGGGGGCTTTTTGTAAGCAAGTTATGTATGAAAATATACAGTTTAATCCGCATTCTGAATCTAGTTTATTTGACTTTGTGGTGTCTTGTAAGCCTGTGTGTGCCTAGTTTTATAAATGACACAATATTAAAGATGTCATTCATTCATGTGATGGCAGGAATGCCAGGCCTTGGAAATAGCATTTTGATTAATGAGGAACCCTTGACGATGAGAACCTGATGGTATTTGCAAACACGAAATGAGATTTGTGATGAAAGATGACAGTTGTTTAAATGAGTGTGATATTTTATTTCATTCAGGTTAATTAAAGTCGCTGAGGGAAACAAATCACGCCTGGGGAAAGTCCCATTTAGGTCCCGTGCTGTGCCACTCTCCCTATCGCAGAGAAATGGGTCAGTAGAGATTGGAGAAGATAATAATAAAAAAACGACCTGCCTTCATGCCTCCTCTGTGGCAGACTGGGATGTGCTCACAGATTATGCACCAATTACACTCGATACAGACGGCGTTAATAGGGTTTGAAGGGATTTACACGGCGCTGTCCAGTCAAATGCTGCATGCTTTGGAGATGACATCATTTTGATCACCTCACACACCGGCTGACCCTCTACATCCCTGCCGAAGAGTCGCCTCACTCGCTCATAAACCCGTTTACCTGCCGTTGTCCCGTCCCGTGTCACCGGACTGAGCTCGTCACAGCACATTTGTCCTCTGATAGGAGGACACCGCCACTGCATCCCTCCCCGTCCTCCTCTCCTCCACGGTCGTGTTTACGAGTGTAGGTGAGATATAGGCCCTATAAATTCCTGAGTGTGCGCAGATCGCATCCTCGGAGGAGAATGGAAAAGGAGGAGGCGGTGTAGGGAGCAGGAGCAGGAAAACAAGCGAACCAAGGGGAGCGTAGAGCTGGAGCTGTGTTTACTGCGCGCTGGGATAGAAGAGAGGACGCAGACTTCCAGTCATCCAGGGCGGAGGAACCTCGGTGGATGCTATAGAGGAGGAGGAGGAGTGAGCGTGGATGCTGATTTATACCGACAAAAAAAAAAAACAGAAAGGGAGAATTACCCGGCGGTTGTTATTAGAATCCTACACTACAAAGTGGAATAAGCTTTTGCAGTCGCCAGCGATGGACTTCAGCCGTCGGCACTCAGGTAGGAAACGTTGCTTTTACATTGGCAGCAATCAGTCGGCGTGATAGCTGGGCTATTCGAGGAGAAGGGAGATCGTATGCAGCCGATTTTATCCATAAAAGGCGCATCGTGTCCTTTTTATTATTCAAATATAACCCTCAATAGTGTGTTTGACTGTAACGTCAGTGTTGTCAGTGATGCTCCACCGATGCACCGGGAATCTTAACCGCAGCAGGAGGTGCGAGGAGACGCGATGATGCGCGCAAGAAACCCCTCCGACACATCCACAATGCACTGGCCTGTAACAGAGCGTAGCCTGCTCCTGCAGCTCCGGCAGCTGATACCTCGAAATAAATCAAGTGAGAGCCGGAGCAGGACTATTAGCAGCCAGGATCAGTCAGATGTGAATGATTATTCCAGATTTCAGACACCAGATATGTCTCAGGGGTTTGGTTTCTCTCTGCGCAGACGGTTATAATGACTTTGAGCTTCATGGTTCTGGCTTGTTTGATGCGTCCTTCAGGCTCCGTCTTGTTTTGGACTATCTACATGTTTTCTCTCTCCATATTTTATGAATTATGGATGGTCATATGCAGCTATAGGTCGTGGTATGAGGGCTGATAGATAATACATCAGATCCAATGCACATTACTTGTAGTAATGTGGAAGATATAATAATCTTAATAGCATGTTAATACATTTAGGCTTAGTAATTTGACTCAAATTGACATGGGATGTGTACAGAAACCTGAAGTCCCCCCTTCACAATGACTATGATAACCTGCCAACTGATCCAGCTGTATGTTTGCGATTTTCGAGAAGAAAACACGTTTGTCTTGTGTCATATGCCGTACAAGAACACAATGATGCTGGGTATTGATTTGTATCATTATTTTACAAAGCAGGTAGAACCTGTCACCTCTTAGCCGTGCTTGTCAGAGATAGCAGAGGAGGACTGGATCACTTAAAAAGGCCCTGACAAGAAATCATGCGTTTTCATTCTCCGCTGAGCGTGAATATGCTGTTCTCCTTGGAGAAATGACAAGCTTTGAAGAGGCTCGCAGAATTCTCTCGTTGTTATACAGCCATCATTTGATCTCTTCCATTCTAATACACCAGCGATGTTGCTCCAGTAGGATGTAAATAACCAGCTGTGGCACCATTCTGCCTACATTGGTTTTGTTATTCATGAACATGAACCATAAACCAAAATGCAATTCAATATGTATGTAATATGTATGTAACATTCTGTAAGGACGAGATGTAAGATGTGAGGACATTACTTAATTGAGGTACTGCGATGCTGTGGCACCTATATAAGGTTGCCAAGTTCGCGTGAGAGAGGTGGTCTGACATTATTTGCTGCAGTACTTCATCAAGGGTAATCCTGAACTGAGGCTTTCTCTGATTTATGGTCCAGACAGGCTTCTCGTTTGTCCTTTGTCCACACGTCCTGAATCATGTTTCACCTTCTAGTATTGATTTCATATCTTCAGATATAAGACATCATGACTCATAAGTTAATGTCATTGCTCTGATCACTCAGCGCATGCAGTGACGACCCCTGTACGCTCATATTTATTTACCTTTTGAAATGGCAAGAAATAGATTGTTTCTGAGGTGTTGAGAACTCTTCAATGCTGATGATGAACAATTTATTGTAATTGCACGTTCTTCACTGTTGTTGTGTACTCTCAACATAGACCCCTGCACAGTCCTTAGAGAAAACTGTAAAGCACTGGGTGATACAACATAGAAACTATGAATGTGCATTTCTTTGATATTGATCAGAGCTTTAGGGAAGTGTGCCTTCTTGTCAGTCTGCATTTGCTGATAGTTCAGACAGAGCACTCCACTGAGTTCCCCTGCCATTTACAAGAACTTATAGCTCAAGGTCCTACTTATAGGAGGCCTTAATAATCATTTTCCAGAGGTGACACTCTCCTACAAACTCAATATTCAGCTGAATCAGCCTTCATTGCTCCCAGAGGATAAGAGAATAATTGTAACTTTGATTTGATTTATAACAATTTCCCTCCTCTTTTTCTCTCTTCCTCTCTCACTATGTTTGATCTTGTCAAGTTCTCTAGTTTTTCTGATGACCAAAGGCCCTCATGGCGCTTCTTCATGAATCACGTGCCCCCTCGCCATCTCTTTCCGGCTTCAACTCTCCACTCTCTGATCCACCTTCCTTCCGCCGCCTCGATGCCGAAACACCCTGCACCCCAGAAATGGACCTTACCCCGACCCAGTGCGTCATTCGCAACGTCCTCTCCATACACACCGGAGGTTCTGTCGAGCCTGGGGGCGGAGGAGGAGAGGGGCAGACCGCTGCAAACAACCAGACACCAAGCGAGGAACAACAGGAGCACTTTGCCAACAGTGTCCTGAAGCTGCATGAGCATGAAGGAAGGACGGAGGGAGAGGGGCAGGAGATGGATGGCAGCGCCGTCAGGAGCCAAGCGGGTGACGCCAGGCTACAGTGCCAGTCTACCGGAGGGGGAGGAGGGTTTCTGGAGGGCTTGTTTGGGTGTCTGAGACCTGTCTGGACTATGATTGGCAAAGCTTACTCCACAGAGCACAAACACGGCCTGGACGGTAAGTCTAGCAGTCAAATCCATTTGACTGGAAACACACAAACACATCTACACACACGTAGTTATAGCTTTCCAATGGAGCAAGCACCAGTTCCCATTTAATTTCAGTGTGAAGCTTTGATATGCTAATTGAATAATCTTATCCTCCAGTTTAATTACATTAAACAGTTGGTAGAAAAATGACTGCCACAAAGGCCATGTTGTAAATAAACACTTTCCTTGACGTGAAAGAGCTGCAGTCAGAGAGCGACTCATTTAAAGCTGCTAAGGGCTTATTTTCCCCTGATATTTTCCCCCAATCCACGGCTGCTTGTGCCCACCGCACCTTCTCCCTAGTACCACCCCCCCAATGAAACTAGCTCCCTGTGACGCTGTGTTGTTTATGTCTGCAGCCACTACAATAGCGCAGAACTCCCCCGGGACTCCTCTGCCAAATCTGCTCCATGAATTATGCATGGCCACGCTCCGACCCTGCGCCTCTCATCTCTATTAACGAAAACCTGACACACACATATGGGAGCCCAAGGATGGCTGCAAACACACATAAACACATCCACAAATAAAAAATACTTAATATCTAGCACTGACACAAACACATAAAGTAAGATAAGATGGCAAAAACAAACTTGATAGAATAAATGCAGCATCGCACATCCGGCCTGAAGATGGCAGATTTATGTCTCCTTGTCTTTATAGCCTTCTGATATTTTATCACCCGTTTGACTTCCACATCTCCCCTCCGCTCCCCTCCTCCTTCCATCTCTCATTGTCTCCTTTTCTCTCCCCTTCGTCCTATGCTGTTATCACTCCCAGCCCATCTGCACCTCACTGCCCCCCTCCTTCGTGCAGCCTCATATGGAGTCACACACACTCACGAGAGCAAAACGGATATTATAAGAGTGACATAAATAGGGGCACTGCCACTGAATGTCTATCTACCATATCACAATGCTCTATTCTTAAGCTTTGATTGGAAGGCACAATGTAGCACAAAAGAAACCTGGGAAATTGTCTGTCCTTTATTGATTGTGAAGGACTCTGGAGTGCTTGGTGATGCTCTAGATTTCCTCAATTCTTCAGATCAAACAAAGCAGACCTGGCAATATTCTGGTGTGTCAGATGTGGCCTTATGTCTTTGCTATGGGACATTTGAGGGGCTCATTAGAGACAGTGTCCTCAATCTATCAGGAGATCATTAATCATTCATATTGTCCTTATTAATATGATAAATGTGTCTAAATCTCCTTTCAGCGAGTTAAGAACAGCAGCAAAGGAGGCTGTATATTTTCTCTGTATTAATAATCTGTCTTCAGCCACATGGACCCCTGCCGACCCGAGGGGAATCCCCCTCCCTCCTTGTCTCTTTACACACACACACACACACACACACATAGATCTACCACCACCACGACCATCATCCCCCTTCACCTCCCTATTCAACTTACATCCACATTAGGCTCTCAAATCCCCCCCTCCCCCCCTCCCCCCACCCCCCGAGCATTGGACCCCTGTTTTGCTTCAGCCCCACAATGGCACTAAGCAGGATTTAGGAGGCTGAGGGAGAATTACCCACAGGAGATTAGGGCTTCCTGTCTATCTGCCTGCACACCCTGAGTCTTAGGTTAAGGTGAGGTTCAACAACCGAAAAAGATTTCAACTGGGGCTCTGCGCTGATGTAAGAACCAGGGCTTATTGCAGGTTTTAGTGTTACAGGTCCAACGGATATTTGTAAAAATATCTGTCTGTTATGTTGCTGTATGCTTGCTGCTACTAGCTTTAGTTCAACATTCAGGCTTTTCGGTATGAAGTGTCTTTTTCTGTCTCGATTTATTTAAAAAAGCCTAATTTAAGCTTTAGCTTAGTTTAAGCTTTTGATACAGATTTTGAACATATGCAACTGAAAATGACGAAATATTTTGTTTTCGTTTTATTTGTGTAACATTTAACCATGTCGACATATTAACATGTCGACATGGTGAATCTTCACAGAATCAAATATAAAACATAAATTATATTTATATTACTCATCAAAGGTGCAGTGGTTAATAACGTTCTGGTGTTTGGTTATGTTATGAAACATCAGCCTCACTTAAGAATATGAGTTTGCAGGCCACAATAACCTGTAATCAGTACAGGTTAATATTATAATCATCAATCTGCTCTGTATCCATAATTGACCTGTTACTACACCGAATAGCTTACCAACTACTTTGCCTCCATCTTTTTTCCCCAACCTCAGAAGCGTGGGAGATCCCATTCGAAGAGATATCTGACCTGCAGTGGGTGGGCAGCGGAGCGCAGGGCGCCGTCTTTCTGGGCAAGCTGTACGGACAGGAAGTGGCTGTTAAGAAAGTGCGAAACATCAAAGAGACAGACATCAAGCACCTGCGCAAGCTCAAACACCCCAACATCATCACTTTCAAGTTAGTAGGAACAACCATTTGGTTTATTAGATCTCAAGGTGTGCAGAGCTTTCCACTGAAAGAAAGTAAAATGCCAATAAATGTTCAGATTTTCCATTCATTCCCGGCATTGTATCAACTCTAATATGTTCTGTCTGGATATCTCTACACTCCACAGAGGTATTTGTACCCAGGCTCCGTGCTACTGTATCATCATGGAGTACTGTGCCCAGGGACAGCTGTATGAGGTGCTGAGAGCAGGCAGGCAGATACATCCATCCCTGCTCATGGACTGGGCCATGGGCATCGCTGGGGGCATGAACTATCTTCACCTCCACAAGATCATCCACAGAGACCTCAAGTCACCAAAGTGAGTTTTGTAGACCTGGTGAAATTATATTTATAATACGCTCTGTAATCCAAATGTAAACGATAATGTTAAAGCAAAGAAGTCACTAAATAGTTACAAATAAAGCTTATGTCCAGTTTAGATAGTTCAGTTCATTTTAATGCCTTTTAGATGCCTGAAGAGATTAAATTATCCAGAAAATAGTTTTTTCTCCTTCCTCCGTCTGATCGTCTCGCAAACCATCAGATTTATCTGGTGGCTTTCAGCTTGGGAACCACTACTTTATAAAGATACATTGATTGGACAAATTTAGATGCCATGATTGGGCAAATTTCTAACTCTGCAAGAGCTTAACTGCCACACCACTGGTTTTTACAAAACAGGGAGTGTCATGTTACTCACTGACCCAATGATTGTTTTGAATAGGCTTACATTTCGTAAACATTTTGATTACAACCGATTTTTGTACACAGTACACAGACTAAAATATAAACTTCGCGTCCACTGTTTTATTCCAGCATGCTGATCACTTATGATGACGCAGTGAAGATTTCTGATTTTGGCACGTCCAAGGAGCTCAGTGACAAGAGCACCAAGATGTCCTTTGCTGGTACGGTGGCCTGGATGGCTCCCGAAGTCATACGCAACGAACCCGTCTCAGAGAAAGTGGATATTTGGTAGGTGTCATAACCCTTTTACACTGTCCTTTTGCACTGTTGAACCTCTGCAATTTCCCCTTGTGATTTGTCTTATCTGTCATTGAATCAACATAAAATCTCATTAGTTACAGTCTACTACAGTATAGAGCACAGGATCCTATTTCCAGAAAATCTATTGAGTATTATGTACAATATCTCATTACATGAAATTCTATAGGGCCTCGGCCAAATCTGATGGGTTGCCCTATGTTAAGCCCTGATCTCCCCCAATACATTTCCCCCCTCTCTCTCCCATCCTACATCCCTCCATCACTCTTCCTCTCCGTCCTGAAAGGAACGCTGGCTAATTTAATAATTGATTTGCCAGATGCTGCAGTGCTCAGGAGAGGCTGGAATAACCTTCCAAGCCTGCGGATGGTTTGGCCCAGGGCCAGCAGTGCATTAGCAGAGAAGTGAAAATAGGATTAAAAAGCTTTTCATGTTGAAAGAAAGCAAAGCATGGTTGCATACCATCCAGTTTTGCTTAAATGTATGTAAACTGTGTCGTAGTTCATACCACGAAAAGAGTCAGTATTATTATATTGTGAAGTATTGTGTTGTATGTATTGAGTTCTGTGTTGTGCTGACATACTTTAACAACTGGTACAACTCATGTTCCTCGCTGATCTTTTATAAGGACTATACTAAGAAAGCCAGAGCTCAAATTTAACATAATAAATAAATTAAACTAAATGCAAATCAATTAAAAATGTTTTGCTGTTGCAAGGGCAATTGCCCGCAGCAGCAAGTTACAAATTAACACACAATAATTAGGAGAAGAAAGAATAAATACTATTAATCACAAAGCTAAAAAAATTAAATAAAATTATAGGCTAAAATCTGTATGTGTAAATGATGATACATGAATATAGATATTAAACAATCACAAAACAACATAAGAAAATTGTACTTACTGTAACACCAGGGCATAGGCAGACAACATGGAGCCTATATATTGACTGGCCTATATATTGACTGGCTTCAGTATGATGCTGCATTGCAGTATGTAAAATAAATGTAAAAGAGCAATAATGTGTTTCACATGGTTATTGAGCTGCTGGATAAAATTATCAAAAAAAATAAATTTTATTGCAAGAGGGAAATTTGGTACAAAACAACAACAACAAAGTGGTGATTTTCCATTCTCTATCTTTAAGTGAAAATTGCTGAAACAGACGTGGAAAGCAGCTTTATTTTAAGTGCACTGCATCACTTTTATTAGTTAAAAAAATAGTAAATATGAGTAATTAGCAATGTTCTGTTGCTACTTTAAGATAAGTGTCACTGTATTGACAAATGGACCATTCATTATATTACTAAATGATATTACGCTGTACAGAAATAAACCAATAACTAACAGCTAATATTTAACCTTGAAATCAAGTGTCTCTTCTTGTGCATTTATATCATAAATCAAAAACAAGTAGATGGAGGAGACTAAAAATACACATGTAAACACAACATCACACACCTCAATGCTGTGTGTGTGTGATGCTATTGGCACCTTGGATACTGTAAATGGTCACCATGGCAACTCTAGGAGTCACCAACCCACAACACAGACTTTCCTTAGTTACCTTTTCCTATGGGCTTGCTTTCTCTTACCACACAAATATGGAGCTCATCAATGAAACACTAAACTGTGGTGAAATAAAGCTTTGTGTTGTGGTAAAACTTGAAAAATCGGATTAATTTGTCACCAATTGCTGTATTTTTTGGAGGCATGAATTTATTCATCATCGTGTGTGTGTATATGAATCATAAAACCTACATGTACATAAAAGGGAATCAACAAAATACTGTACATTATTGGGGATTATGCTTCACTAGTATAACTGTTAAGCATTCATTAACGTGAGAAAATTGTTTTAAAAGTTTTCATACCAAACTGATTAAACCTTGATAAGCTACCAAAGACTGCCCACAAGGCATTAGCATCAAAGGCTTTGTACAGTGACAAACGTGTCCATCAGATGGAATATTTGTAATCTAAATCTCAAGATTTATTTCCGCAAAGTTAAAAGTGTGACATTTCAGTCACGCTCCCTTTCATCAGTTCACTTCACATCTTTATCAATGTGTCTGAAAGTAAAAAAACTCCACATCTCTCAGGTCATTCGGTGTCGTGCTGTGGGAGATGCTGACAGGAGAGGTGCCCTATAAGGATGTGGACTCCTCCGCTATCATCTGGGGAGTGGGAAACAACAGCCTCCATCTGCCTGTACCCGATAGCTGCCCAGACAGCTTCAAACTGCTCCTGAGGCAATGCTGGTGAGTGTAAGGGAGGAGGAGGGGGAAGGAAGGAAGCAGACAGAGATGGATGGAAGAAGAAGGATGTTGAGGCATCAGCACTAAGAGAATATAATGACGTTAGAAGCTTTAGGAAGGCTAAGAGACATAAAAACAACATTAAAAAAAAGTTTACTCAGAGGGATCTGAAATGATAAGAGAGGAGAGGTCAGTTATTTCCATGTTTCTTGCATTTCTGAAAAGATATGTGTTTAAATTGTGCGCAGGAACTGCAAGCCAAGAAACAGGCCTTCCTTCCGACAGATTCTCCTGCATCTTGACATCGCCTCAGCAGATATACTATCGACTCCACAAGAAACCTACTTTCAGTCTCAGGTAAGTTTCCCTGATCTCTGCCAACAGTCTAACTTACAATTACAAGTACCATTTGATTTAATTACATGTTGTTGTTTTTTCAGTAGTGTTTAGAGATAACATAGAACGTATACAGAAAAAGGGGAATGAAGTCAAACAGCACTCAATTCTCCATCTTGTTCAGACACTTTACATGTGTAATTAGGGGGAAATATAATTGAGAAGCATCAAGTCTCATTCTCCCTTGTCAAATAAATCTAAATAAATAGACAGATCAGATGAGGTACGCATGAGCTCTATATTTCTCTTGATAGAAAACCTCCTGTCAACAGCAGCCAGTATCTCTAATAGTAATTTTGCCGTCAACTCACTCAAATTTCTTTCCAGTCTGCTGCAGTAACTACAAGCAGTGCAGCTGCACTGGGGGCCCCAGGCCCCTCGGGACCCCCAACTAATAATACCTGTCCTTTCAATCACAACATATTATTGTTGGTTCTTTGGTCTTTGTTCCTTGTCACAGATTTCAGCCTCCCATCATATCCAAGCAAAATGGTGAAGGTCTATGTGAGGGAGAGGGTGTGTCCGTGAAAGGGTGGGGGATGGGGAGGCCAATGACAAATATGTTAGACCACTGCGAACCCGAACAGATGAAGGACAGGAGACAGAAAAATATAATTATGTGGAAGATATGTCTTTACTCAGCCATGCAGAACCACAGATCCATTTATAACTCAAAGCATGTATAATCGTAAGACACACTCATGCACACAAACACACACAATTCATGAGATTTAATTTCCTCCTCGCAGCAACCCACTGCGTCCTCCTTCTTTTATGTCTCATGATGCAAAATACAAACCTCTTTCAGTCTCTCCACTTATCCTTGATCCTTTATTTCTCCCTGTTCCCCTTCCCCCTCTGCAACCCTCCCCAGTTTCCCTCCTCTGTGCCCCATAATGGATTTTTCTTGTGACGTTAGAAAGAAGTATTTGCTGCTGGAGTGTATTGATCGCTTTAATGGCCGGGCGCAGAGAGTAAAGAGAGAGGAGAAAGAGGGGACTGGAGATATAGAAGGGTGCGCACAAGAGTCCATTAGCTTAATAAGAAGAGCATCACTCATGCGCCGGCAGAAATACACACACGGTGTCCGCACATGCATGTACGTGCACACTTATATCTCAGACTTCCTTTGTCCTTCGATATGACAGGTATCAGATAACAGCTGTCACGCTCCACTGTGTGCAAGAAAAGGCTCACGCTGCATCTTTCTTTTGTGCTTAGGTCATGTCAGTTCATGTTCAGTTTTGCTCTCTGTATCGATTATCATCTGACAGCTTAATGGGTTTCGTTTCAATGATAAACGTGAACCCTCAGTCGCTCTGCAAATTAAGAGCTTTTTTTTTTTTTTACCAGATCAAGGTGCAATGAAGTTTATTCTCAATATTGATATCCCATGTTGTTAATATTATTAATCAAATTAAGTTGAGTCATACTTTATTATCCCAACGGAAAATACAGGAATGGCAGCTTTTTCCAAGTGTACAAATCATAATAATAAAACAGAAATTAAAAACAGGTGCATAGAAAGGGTTGTAGATGGAAATAACAAACTCCCAACATTTAAAATTCTGAATATATGATGGAGCAGGTACCTGCTTAGAAGCATTGATCATAGTATTGGTAGTAGTAGTAGTAATATTAGAAGATGAAGAAGACACTAAAATGATCTGAACCATTTATACCCCAGTTTTTCCTTATTCTTGTAGCTATAAAATGGTGCATGATTCAGCTACTGTAACTCATTAATACCTGCTCTGATGGATGTGTTTTATGTGTTTCACCAGGTGGAGTGGAGGGATGAGGTGAGACACCACTTTGAGAAGATCAAGTCCGAGGGGACGTGTCTTCACAGGCTGGACGAGGAGCTGATCAAAAGACGCAGAGAGGAACTCAGGTTAGCAAAGAAAGTGTAACATGGACACACAAAGAGGATGAACTTCCTGAAATACAGATGTGGGGATATATATGTACCACTAACAAAGACATAAGGATAAGCCAACCATTGAAAAACCCATATAATTTTTCCTTCTCCCATATATCTCTCCACACAGACATGCACTGGACATCCGGGAGCACTACGAGAGGAAACTGGAGCGAGCCAACAATCTCTACATGGAGCTGAATGCCATCATGCTGCAGCTGGAGATCAAAGAGAAAGAACTGCACACGTATGAAAACTGCCATTGATCAACAATACCTTTTTCAATTGATTTTTGATTCACCTCCTTTGTACGTTTTCATCTTTTTGACATTGAATCAAAGGGAATCTATCGTGGCTTTTTAGTGTTGATTAACAAAGTCTGTTTATTAAAAAACAGGTAAAAACAGGTATCTACAAAGTGCTCTAAATTAATTGAAAACATTAAATACTCGAGAGTCAATGTTTAGCAGATGCACCTTTGGCAGCATAAACTTGAGGCTGTGTGGATAGGTCAGCTTTGCACATCTGGACATTTTCTGTCCAGAGTTCTGTCAAGTTTCACTGAGAATGTGAGAAATCAAGTAGGCGAGGACGGTATGGTCCTTTTTTAAAAATGTATTGCACTGTAACAGTTGGAAAACTAGGCTTGTAATTTTCAAAAACTTTGAACTGATAGCTTTATCTATCAACAGTGGTTAAGCACTCTTTTTTTAAATGAAAGAGCATGTAAAAGGGAGTCCGTAATGCAAAGTGAAGGGCCATTATGCCCAGTCACACAGGGCCACTGCTTGTAACAAAGTGCTCTCTTATTCCATGCTGAGTATCCATTGACATCCATTAAACAAGTATTGGCTTTGTGTTTAAACATCAGGAGGGAGCATTCACTGGATAAGAAGTACCCGGGCTGCGTCAAGCACCACAGCTCCAGACAGTCGGCCTCCTCCAACTCGATGGAGAAGCTCATGAAGAAACGCAACGTACCTCAGAAGCTGCCTTCATACAGCAAGAGGTGGGACAGCGAGGAGTAATTTAAGTTTTCAGCATTTATTTGTGGCTGTTTTGATCAAGTTTCTCTTAAATATTATGTGAACCCCAAAGCCATGTTAAAGGATAAGTCCGGTGATATTCTATGTTGTCTTAATGTCAACAAATGAGAACTAAACCAACAATTAATTAAATTAAATAAATTACTGCCTGTGTATACATTAGTTGATTATTGCTGATTCCTTTGTGCCATGTAAACCTCCATTGTTCTCCGGAAACTATTAAAACCACACTGTTGAACTGGATGACATTCACACTAGTGCACCAAATCCACAGTTTAAAATAGTCCCCAACAAATACACAATTTACTCCTGTCTGAGTAATGTTTGCTAAAGTTCCCAGTAATAAAAAAAAAAAAAAAGATGTTTAGCCTTTTTAAAAACTGAATGTATATTTTTATGACCAGCTTTTAAAGACTTACATCTTTAGGAACTAATAGTCTTGGGCCTGAGTGACACAAATAGAGTAGAAGAGTTGGACAGTATTAATTTTGGGAATTTGTTGACAATAACAGAAATGTAGAATATGTCCAGCCTCATCCTTCAATGTGTATGGGGAAGCATGCACACGATAACCTTGCACCTATTAAGCAATGAATGCATTTAAAGGTTTATTCTTACCCCCTGTTTTTTATTAATTCTGTCTCTGTCCTTTCCAGGCCAGACTTACTAAAGTCAGAGGTCATCCTCCCCAAACTGGACTCTTCCATGACCCAGGTCACAATCCCTAACAAGGGCTCTACCTCACCTGGCCGCTCACGCCGAGGAAAACCTCGCTACAGGAAGGCTGGTAAAGGCAGCAGTGGCGACTTGGCTCAGCTGAAAGCCACTCTCTCCTCCTCATTAGCCATGGTCAACACCACCTCTTCTGTTCCCAGCAGCAAGCAGCATTTAGACCCAAGTGCAGCCCTCAGAGGCCTGCAGCACGACCTGCTGCTCAAGAAGATGTACTCCTCAAGCCCGGATCTCATTTCAACCACCTTGGAGGCTGAAGGCCGGAGGAAGGGGCAAGTCGGGCCGGGGCTGGACAGAGCGGGCAGCCAGAGCGCATCAGCCGGGCTCGGGGAGAGTAGAAGGACTGGAGGACCCGAGGAGGGGCCAGATGTGAATGTAGGGCCAGATGACCTGGCTGAAACACCTCCACGCAGTGACACGCCCAGCGAGGATGCAGCTTCTATCCCGTTCTCCAGTAGCCCCGACTCACCGTGCGGCAGGGGAGCCGCCGCAGGGAGGGCGTCAGTGCTCGGAAACCCCCGTGTTTCCCACGAGGGTGAGGAGAAGGAGGACGGGGTGGTGATCACACGCTCACCCAGAAGTCAACGCCTCACTCCTGCTGCACTGCTCTACAGGGCGGCCGTCACACGCAGTCAGGTGAGGTTCTACAAAAGCATTGTGTAGTCTAGTTTAGACAAAGCATTTTCTAAGTGTGGCCCAGATTCCCGAAATCATTTTCACTTCTGCCTTACAAGGGTGCAAAGATTAATTAGCAGTGAGAGGCTTTGGGGAAATACAACCATTTTGATTTAATTTGTTGCCAGTTCAGCAACACATTTGCCTGCCTTCATCACTGTGTCTGTCTTGACTCAAACCAAGGTGTATTTACTTACAGTTACAACTGTCTAGACCAGGGGTATTCAGTTCAAATTCAACGAGGTCCACTGAGAGAGAATTTCCTCTGGAACATCCCAATAATGTCTAACTCAGGCATTCACGAATCAGATTCTGTAGAGGTGTCAAACAATAGAAAAATGCTGTCATGCTATGAAGGTTTAATTGTTTTGCTGTAGTAATTGACACTGAAGACTGTTGAATATAATATTATAATATCAGAATTTTTGTTTTTATAGATGCCATGCTACAAATAATGATAACACACGGAAACCACAGAGTGAAAAGACTATATTCAAGTGGTTAATTATTGCCACCTGTGCATTTGTCAGTCGTGGTAGTTGCAGCTTCAACATCCTGTTCAACATGAGTTAGCTGGGGGAATTTGTATGTTCCACAAGTTAGAAGTGACTGATGAATATGTATAAGTAGCAAAAAGCATTGATGATTCAGTCATCCCGAAATCTCAGTCCTTTTGGCTTTCTGAAAGTGACACCGTGAACAGTTTGAACCCAGGGTGTCATCAGGGTCATATCTTACCAGACGGCTCAGAGGTCTTGGCAGGAATCAGGGGGATGACAGTGAAATGAGACATGGAATCATTGGGGTTTCATACATACTAATTTCCCTGCAGAGACGTGGAGTGTCGTCAGAGGAAGAGGAAGGAGAGGTGGACAGTGAAGTGGAGTTGCCAAGGAGACGGTACGACTTGTTGAAAACTTAAATATAGTTGTTGAAGGTCTACTCTATTTATATTTCCCTCTGTACATCCATACAGTGTATGTGAATATTAGTGTGATCCTTATGTTCAGCCACAATGAAATGCCAAATGTGGCTGAAGAAACCATCATTTCTCTCTTCTGTAAAGTACTTATTGTATATGCACTCTTTCCTGTTGCATTCCCACTCAGGCGTCCCGTGAGCATGAGCAAGTGCCAGTCCCTGTCCACCTTCAGCTCAGAGAACTTGTCGGTGTCGGACGGCGAGGAGGGGAACACCACCGACCACTCCCACAGCGGCACACCGGACGTGGTCAGCACCAACACCGACGAGCGTCTCGACGACAAGAGCGACGACCTGCTGTCTCAGGGCTCGGAGATTCCCGCTGACCCGTCCGACTCAACCCAGCTGGGCTCTGACGGGTTGTCTGAGAAGGAGGCTATTCTCCGACAGGTCAAGACCCAGCTCGCTAGTAATGATCATAATTATGAGGTGGGCAGAAGAGAGTGACTGAAAGGAGAACATAAACTGATATATATATATATATATATATATATATATATATATATATATATTGTATATAGAGGAGCTAACAGATAGTGAAATGCAGATAATAGGGCAGAATCTGCTTTTTGTAGTCGCCATTGGAGTCTGTTGCTGCTCTAACTCAGATTCATGTTTTTCCTTCACACCAGGGCCTGTGTGATGACTCTGACTGTGACAGCGCAGAGCTGGACCATTCAGGCAGCGCAGAGCCCAGCCAACCTCCAGCCAACTGGTGAAAATCTGACACCTCAACCCACTCAAACTCCTGCAGATCTGGCCTGTGAATGCCTCGTTTACTCGAACAGACCTTCGAATACACAGAGACATGATCAGGGACATTGCAGAGAGGCAGGGAATGAGGCGATTCTCTGCCATCACGAGCAGGAAGACAAAACAAACCCTTGGTGAGTGTTCTCAAAAAACTGATATTGGGGGTGGGGGGATGGGAGTCAGGGGAGGAGGGGGGGGGGGGGGGGGATTCCCGTTTCATTTGAGATAAACTGGTCACAGTGATGTGAAACTGAATTGGGGCACGAGCCGAGCTGACAGAGCAGCAGCTGTCATAGCAACTGGCCCAAAATCAGCTTTTTGCAAAAACACCTCAACAACCGAGGCCTCAGTCAAAGAAGCCATCCACACAACTGTCTATTAACGTCTCTTTTCATCTTCCATGTCGATTTGTATTTTTTATCTCCTTCATGAAAATGTGTCATATTATTTCACATCGTGTCATATGAGAACATGATTATAGGATCTTATCAGGGTGTCATTAAAGTCTAATGTTTCTGTTGTCAACGTCACTGGGACACCCGCTGATGCTGATTGCATTTAATTCATAAAATGTACTGATTTCCTCGTGATCATCGTGTCATATTGCATTTTCTCTCCAAACGTTATGCACTGACTAATTTATTGTTATTTTACAGTGAATTCATTGACATTCTTAAAAAAAACAAAAAAAAAACAACAATGTTTACATTTTTCATTTGTATTGTTTAAATGTTTTATTTATATTTGTGTCATGGATTATGTTTGCATTTTCTACCCCTGTGTTTTAATATCTATGTAAATATGTGATGTTGTAAAATGAACAAATTTTTAAAATGTGAGATTGTATAATTTAAAGGTGCTGATGTTTCTAATTAGGTGGCGCTACTCTATTTGAACCTCAAAAAGCTTATGGTAGTAGAATGTACTGTAGCTGCTGTTCATGTGCGAGCATCAAAACACAGATAAAAGAGGACCACGTGAACAAAGAAAAAGCAATATGTCTGCTCCTGTCATGTCACAGGTCAAAAGAACCACAGCTGACTTCATTCAGGGCAGATGGGCTTTTTTTAATTAGTATTGCAGTGTTTACTGTATTAAAACGCAATACCAGTTTAAAAAACCCTTTTTGAACATCTAGGGGTGTATATAGCATCAGAGAAGCATGCTTGTGATAAAGTATGGGTGGTTTAATTGTCACTAGAATATTAGATCCATCCATCCAGCAACAAAAGAGTGCTGACTTGATGACTGAAGGCATATGAATGACAGGGACACAAAACACCAAAATAGATCTCAGAATTACTGCAAAATATGACATTACTTTCATGGTTTTCTGCTTTCGCTCAGGTCTGACTTTGCCAGACTTGCGGCCACACGTTTGCAGTGTACCAGCACAGAAGAGATGATGATTTGCGTTTTTCATAATAAAAAAAAAAATCATAGTTTTTTTTTTTAGGGACACTGAAGAATATTAAGTTTAGTAAAACACAAAGCTATCACAGGCTTATCTGTGGCAGAAGATTACATATTTACCTTTAGCTTAATCAGTAATGCTGAAAAATGTGGAACCCAATTTAGCATTTCTTCCTGTCCACTCACAAAAATAAAAGTGTCTAAAAATGAGGCCTGTGATATCATGATTTAGCCACTTTAACTTAATGCTCCCCGCCCCCCACTCCTCCCGCTAACATGGCAGAATCTATAGATGGGGATGCTTTACAAGTCCAGAATATGGTTCGTTTTACAGAAAGGTCACTGACATTGCCCGACTCATCACCAGCTGAAATTTTGGCCAACAGTAATTATTTTTACTACTGTGCAAGGGCTCCTTCATAAGACAGTGTGATACATAAAACTCTGGTTTTGATGTACTTGTGTCCCTTGACAAGCCTTCTTGTGTGCATGTGGCTCAATCTGACTGCACTACAGCAAACTGCATCCTGTTCCACTAATTTATGACAGATCAGGTTCCACTCAATAAGCTAGAAAAAGGCAGCTTTGTTTTTTATCTGGTGTTAAGTTTTAAACAATTTAAATTTGTAGAACATTTTAAACAGATTGTGCCCCCAAGATTTAAAGCTAGGAATCCTCCTGCAGGATGCAATGTTGCCAAAAAGCAAAACTACTGCCCTCTAGTGTCTCGATTGTGGAGGTACTTGTGTTTCCGATGATGCTGATTGAAAAAACCCTGTATGAACCGAAACGTTTGCTTTTTCTATTATTGTAACTGTACAATAAATATATTTAAGAAACAATTTAAAATAAAATCAAACCTATAAAATCTCCACTTGTGTGTCGAGTATGCTTCAGCCGACGACAAAATCCTCAAGACAAGTTGTGGTTTGAGCATTTCACATCTTTATTTCAGTTTTTTTTTTTTTAAACAATGTTGTGGCACCCAGGTCTACAGTCTCAAAACGTGCACAAAAGTTTTTGCTTTCCTGCAAATAAAAAATAAAATCATTTTCTGAGCAAAGCAAAGAGCAGGAAACTAGTGTTAACTCACAACCCTTTCTTTGTCTAGTTCCAGAGCTTCAATCATTTCAGTTCCCAGCCTCATCACATCTAATAGACCGATCACTCAGTTTACAGGAGTTAATCCCCCTTTGGTAGTTTAAAAAAAAATATTTCCTCCATTTAAAACAAATATTCCAACATTTTTTTTTTTAGTATATATCAGTCTTTACAAAAAAAGTGAGGAGAACCCTCTGCTGCCGATTCCTAGAGCCAAGCCCAAATCCCCCAAAAACCTCCCATCCCAGCAAAATATCAACGCATGATCTCAGGACTAGGAGAGGGGAAAAACAGGAATGACATGTAAAGGGGAAAAGTGACATGCGTAGTAATACACATTTTAAATTATCTGGATAAATTCAATCATGAGTGTTAAAACATTTGTTGTTATAACCAAATATAAATCAGTGACAGTGCATTGTACAGCTACGTGTTCTTAGTGACATGAGTGTAATCAAAGTTACAAGCACTTCAAATTGAAAAAGGTGACAAAGGGGGGAGAATGATGTGTATATTTAAAGCAACCGAGTATGGACATAAAATAGACAGGCCGACTTGGTGGAACTGGGTGAGAAAAAGGGGGCGTGTATATATAAACACAATAAAAGTCACTCTATTCTTATTTTTGATAATTTTTTTATTTTTCCTTTTTTGTCTTTTTCTTTTTAAAGAAAAAAAAATGACTGTACAGAACTAAATCTATATGCCTATTCAGAGTTTTCAAACTCAGCTCCTCTGTGATGGTAAAGAAAAAAAAAAAAAAAAAAAAAGAAGGGGGAAGATAGAGGGGAACCATTGAAAAAAAAAAAGAAAAAGAGTAATAAATCATTAAAACCTCCAACTATACTCAAAATGGGAATTAAAAACCTAATTGTTTGCTTCTTTTGACTAAAACCAAAACAAATGAAATAAATAATGAACTCAGCAGATCAAATCAGTGGCGGTTGACATGATTTCAAATGAGGAAGAGGCAGCATAATATATAAACTCTTAAGTTGGATAGTTGCATTGACTGCTTTATGGTGGCCGATGATATAAAAGTGAGATTTAGTGCAGATGCAGTGTCTATCAGTTGGCTGCCAGTCCTGTGGCCTCAGAGGAAAGCCTGGAGAGACAGAGAGAGAGATACCCGGAGACCAGGGAGGGAGAGAGAACAAGGCATGCAATCAGACAGGCAAGATAAATGTAATTTACAGTACATTACATTATTAGAATAAAATGCTAGATACGGTTCATCAATACATTGATTTGAGGAAATGTATGCTCTAAAAAAAAGAAAAAAAAAAAGGTCATTAATTTAGTTTGGCTGCTCCTCTTTTCAACAGCTGTTGAGTCAGTTCTCAAACTGATACTTCATAGTTTTGTGATTTAATAAAGCCATTTTAAAGTTCAACATCTTGAGAAACATGCTTACTCAAATTCTTAAGAGAATTATGATTGATAGTAACTCGTTAACTTAGCATAAATAACTGGAAACAGGTAGCTTCATTCTGTCCAAAGATAACAGAATTTGACTACCAGCCACTCTAAAAGCTCACTAATTAGCACATTGGATCTGGTTTGTTTGCACAACCAAAAAAACAAACAATCTGTGACTTTCTGAAGTCCCGTCTTCAGTGTAAAGTTGCCAGGCAACCATCTGAGACTTCAGGAAGTCACTGCCTCTGGCCGCCATTAAATAGTTGGACACATAACCCAAGTAAAACCCCAATGTGCTGTTTTTTTATTACTAATCTTTAGCAGTGCTCTGAACTTTGGACAGAGCCAGGCTACTTGTTTCCAGTCTGTGTTTTAAGCTGGCCATTTGCTACATATTTAACATACAGACATGAGTGATATTCATCTTCCCATCTAACTATCAACATAAGATGCAAATAAGTATTTCCCAAAGTGTCAAACCATTTCTTTAAAACTAAGCTTAACTGGCTGGATTTTTTTATATTTTTCACATCAACAAAATTATCTAAATAACGGGTGGTTTGGTGCCGTTGATACCTGAGGGCAGATTTATGTGGAATTGAAATTACAATTGCGTCTTATATAGGCAAAAATAAAATAAAACCATCATAATACACATACTCGCCATTATAACAACCAAAAATAGTCACTTAAAATTCACTACAAGAAAACTATTCCCATAAATACAATGTGACATCTTAAAGAGAGCCGCTACCTGAGCAGAGCTTACACAAGAGAAATGCTTCAGTAAAATCAGTGAATTAAGTCACTGTCCATGCTAGATTCAAAGTCATTTAAAAATAGAATGCACTCAACATGTCATATCCTTAAGAGACAGGCCAAATCAAGCTACAGATACCTTTTTTATAAATATGGCAGCAGCCATCTGCCTGGCTGTTTAACACTGTGTATTTGTTTTCTGTAGTAAGCGTGGCGTGGCACAGCCAGATACAAAAGCAAGTGCAGGTACAGACAACAGAGAGCATTGTCAGTACTTTAGTAGGAGATGACTTATGTTTCCTTTGTTAGTAAGGGGACAGCCTTCGCCTTTTAGACTTGGAGCTCAGCTCTGGGGCGATTTTGGGCTCAGCGGGTATTGGGTGTGCGGGGTTACTGGCCCCGCTGACAACATGGAGGGCCAGGAGAGGGAGGGGCTTGAGACTGAGGAGACTTGACACACAGGCAGGAGAGCTGGGAAGCAGGGAATCAGTGGAGGAGGAAGAGGAGGAGGAAGAGGAGGGAGGCCCTGGAGCCAACAAGGACAGAGGGATGGAGGCTGAGGGGGGCACCACACAGGAGGAAGAGGAGGAGGAGGAGGAAGAGATAGCAGCAGAGGAGGTGGTGCTAGTAGTAGTAGTGGTGGTAGTAGTAGTAGAAGAGGTGGAGGGAGAGCACAGGCTGGTCTGTTCAGGGTTCAAGGAGGAGGAGGAGGGAGGAGGTTTAGAGGACTCTACACTGTAGAAAGAGAGACAAGGAGAGAGGGACAACACAGTCGGGATGGGTCACAGGGCAGGCTGGTGAGCAATGGGTGGGACGGGGGTAGTGGTAGGAAAGGGGGGTGAGGGAGGGATCACTCAGGGATGTGATCAAAAAAAGACAAAAAGTTTCATTAGAAACAAATGTGTCAATCCAAAAATAAAAAAAGAGAATAAAAAAAATAAAAAATAAAATCACATCTCCAGTGATTGATCGATGTGAAGCCAAGTGGCCGGTAGAATAAAGGAAAAAGTAGACTAAGAGAGAATGAGCAACACCAAAGTGATAATTAGCAGTAGCCAAAAAATACCAGAAACCAAATCATTTGAACACAAATCCACATTAAAAAAGTCAATGCAGCAGGTAGAGATATGTGTATGTATGTATGTATGTATGTATGTATGTATGTATGTATGTATGTATGTATGTATGTATGTATGTATGTATGTATGTATGTATGTATGTATGTGTATATATATATATATATATATATATATATATATATATAGTACAAAAACTCATTTTATTTTTTTAATGGATTACTGTTGCATTATGACAAGATAAATCTGATCAGCTAGGCCAAAGAAACTGAAGTGTTTTCTTTAAAATGTATAGACTACATTTTAAACAAACTGACCGTTACACAGCACAGTCACCGTTTTGATCTTTTTAAAGCCTGTGACTGAATGAATCCCCGGTTGAGAGCTGACAAAGTATATAACTGATTATCTCACCTGGCGTTGATGAGGTACTCCGCCAGACTGATGCTGGCAGGCGAGCCAGTGATGGTGACCTGGCGGTCAGTCGATCCATCCACTGGATTCGCAATCTTGATCTGGGCGCCCGACATTTGCCTGATCTCGTTGATCTTGGCTCCCTGGCGGCCGATGATGCACCCAATAAGCTGTTGTGGAGAAGAACAGGTAGGTTAAGTGAAAGGAATGCTTAATAGACCCCCTGATTACACAAGTAACACATGCCTCTGGTAAAGTTAGCAACATGGCGGCAACAAGATTGAATAAAGCTTATTATTAAAGCATTTGTTTTACTTTTTGCAGTTTTAATCCCAGTCAAACAGCATATAGTTACCATAGATACAGCAGAATTGTGGATGAGAAAACATTCACACTAACAATAACAGTGTTAAAAAAATATAAAAAAGCACAATTTGAAGCACTTACATCATTTGGAATGGTCATCTCATGGGAACTGGTTTGAGCAGAAGCATCCATCCCTGAAAAAGAGTTACAACCAACAATCACTAAATAACCAAAAGAGTATGTGTAGAACTTGGATGACAGAACACCAAAATATCATTAGTAACCAAGAAGGACTAATTCCATATTTATCACATCGCTAGTGATGGTGTAGTTTGTGACAGGAAAAACAAAAAGACACGTTTTCCTTTGACTTATTGAGCTTCGGTGACGGATTTCGAAGCGCTGTCCATTTAGAGGCGCAGAAATGTCTTGCTTTTCATTTTAATTTCTGTTGGCTTTGCTGCAGTTTATTGCCACATTTTGATCAAGTCATCGTTCAGGTTGCTCCGATTGCTCGGCCACCGATCGTCATCAGCCGATATTTGTAATAAATAGTTTTCAACACCAAGTTTTCCTGCTCTCTCGCCTGCTCTTAAATTCGCAGGAGCGACACAGCCGGAGACACATGCCAAAAAATACATGTGATACATTTGTTGTGAGCAGTTTGATGTAGGAAAATGTTTTGTCACCCATAGTTTCTACATCAAATTGCTCACAGGCCTGTGGATTATCTTGAGTAACCGGGTCATGATTTCTGGACAAGAGCATTGCTGTTGAATTTTTTTGGCGCTTTGAGCGTCACAATCCGAGTGCCATACAGTCCTATTATAGAGAGCAGGCGAACACCTCTACAGACGATAAATAGCAGTAAAGAGGAAACAATCTATATTTTGGGGTGAACTGTCCCTTTAAGTTATAACAGTCAAATCTGAGTGTTCTTCAAATGTGTTTGAGGAACCAAAACAACAATTATTTTGCTTTTGTCCAACAAATTCTAGCTTTTGGGGTTGACAACATGTTGCAGTGAAAGCCCGCGGGCCTTGTTGTGCGGCATACCAGTGAATCCCTGGTTGCTTGGTGCAATGGGGAAGGGGCTCTGCTGCATGGCCAGCTGGTGAAGCTTGGTGAGCTGTGGAGAGATAGCAGCAGAGGAAGACTGTGAGAGTGACAGAGAGGGCAGGGAGAGAAATGGAGGAAATGGAAAACACAGGAAGAGGGAAAAACAGAACAAAAACAGATCACAGTCAGTACAGACAGTGACACAAAGAACCTCCACAAAAAAACACCGTAGCATGTATTTTTCTTATCCTTTCAAAAAAAAAAAAAAAAAAAACTCTACTCAGGTGTCTGAAAATCATTGTGTTTTGTGACTTGTCTATGTGGGGTACCCCATAGGTATTCCTCCAAAGTGCAGGCTGCATCTCTTGGTACTGCTTTCTCGCAGTCTTCAGGGTCAGGGCAAAGTCACAATACACAAGGGAGGGAGCTCTCAATATAGAGGTGATTTCCTAATCATCACCAATACAAGACCCAAACATGAACTGAGAAAATCTCAACTTAGCATCACACTTTAACAGTTATCACCACTGAATCTGGAAGGGTTAAGGAAGATGACAGGTTTCTGTGTAAAGATTCTAGTTAGTTTTAACAAACTACAGTCTATCACATCCAAAGTTCCTGATAGAACATCTAAAGCTCTTTAAAGAGGGAGAAGGATACATTTAGCATAGAGACAAGTTGGCAGAGCACAACGTAATAATGAAGGGTTAATGAAGGGGGCGAGGCAACATATTTATCTGGGACAGACTAATGAATGAGGCACGTTAAACAAGACAGAACAATAAAGGAAAACACAGAAAAGAGTAAGCAGCAGGAACAGATTAATATTCATGGAACAGTGGAGAGTCTGGACAAACAAACAACAAATGTCGGTTTAATTAACAACTGACTGCCAGTCAAATGTCAAACATGAAGTACTTACAGTGCTGCTTTCTAAATGACAAAATGTTGTTACAAAATAGGATAATAGTAGGTCAAAAACAAAAGTGAGGGGCATGATTAGCTACAATTATAGGCTGTAAAATGAGGCGTGTGTAGGTGGGATGGCAGTTGCACATTTTGGAAAAGGACAGTTGTAATTATGGGTGGGAGTGATGGGGTCATATAAAAATGTCTGCACTTACATCTGGCTGTGGAATCGCGTGCTGTCCTTGTACGGCATATGCCTGAAACAAATGAAAACAAAGCTTTCATAAGCCTCACATCTGATTTGGGTCAAGTTACCGCTCCAGCTCTATACATCTCTTGAAGACTCCAACACATCAAAGCCTATTCTGAACCAATATAATTTAAGAATATCAACACATATGTCTTGTCCACAGTCTCCACATTTCAGGGAAAATATCTTTGAGACATTATAGTGGAATTAAGGAAAGTTTTTCTCCTTTTAAAAGAATAAAAAAAGGTATTTCGTAAGATTAAAGACCGTGTAATATTTGGCCAACAAGCACTAGAAAGCATGTGGGTTCAAACCAACAATGGTGAGAAAGCAACCACACTTTAACATTAAAATAACAAACAATGAGGAAGCCCTATAACAAACTGCCTCTAGTGAAAATGTTTTATGGTCATCAGACTACTAAAGCCGTCACTTCAAACAATTAGAAAACGCAGCTTTGGTTGAGACCGTTTTCCAAACTTAAATACCCTACAGTTACTCATAACTATTGTGGTCTTGCCCAATTATCATTGAAGAGCTTTCTTACTTTGATGGAACTACATTCTGAGCCTTTCATCCAACATCAATATTTCCAAGTATATAATTTTCTGCATAATATGCATCCCACACTGACATAAGCCAAAATGACAGAAAACATGATGAATAAATAAAGGCGTTAACTTGTGTTGTATGTACCTGTCCGCCTGCGAAGATGACGGGGGATCCTGAAGGCTTGGGTCGGTAGGGAATAGTGACCCCCTTAGGGGGAGACTGCAGAGGAGACAAAGAAGGTGGCTGTGTTATTACATTGCTACCCATGTAATCATATAATTGTAGCAAAATCTACTGTAGAAGTTTTTTAAATTACAAATGTAGTACACCAGTGCTTGTACTAACAACAATTATACTTAAAAGCATATCAGCATGAGAGTACAATCGTTAAAACGCCACAGCTCTATACTAGGAATGTCTCAATTTAGTTTTTGGTTTCGTTTTACCCAATCACAACCACAACACTTTGAGTGTCTGCCAATATGGAGTTTTAAATCTGATTATATTTTGCAACGGGATATGAGCTGATATTGGACGGATGAAGAGCGTAGTGGCCGACTGGAAACCGGGGGAGGAGGGGAGAGAAAGAGAAAGAAAGAAAGAGAGAGAGAAAGAAAGAGAGAGAGAGAGAAGGGTGTTACATGCAACTAAAGGTCCCACAGTTGGAATCAAAACGGGGAAACTGCAGTTTCATGGCTTGCGCAGTCAAAATTAGGCACGAGGACGCGACAACCAAAAATAGAAATTCAAAAGGATTAGTTCAGAGGCCATTATTTCTTGCTAATACAGAGTACTGTTCCAATACCAGTGTGTTAAAAACAAAAAAAGTTAAACAGTGCATAATTTGCTCTCTAATATATATATTCCAGTTTCTTGCCAGAATGTCAATTTTACAAGATAACATCTGAACACATCATGATTTACCTTTACCCAATATTCATTTTTACTGAATAGAGCTTGAACTCATAATGTTAACTGCCCACCGGCTGCTAACTACTAAAGTTAACTAGCTCTCCTGCCGAATTCAACATAATTTGTTGTTCACAATGTAGCACTAACAGGGAAAACTAGGGTGCACAAGTGTTTAACCACAGGTGTGTCGTACTAGTTGGTACATGTGCAGTACCAATCGTGCAGGATGTTTGATATCATATGATAAAGAGATATTCTGTAGATGCATGGACTCACATACTCCCTGATCCAACATTATCGGCTGCATTGGAGGCATTTCCAATACTGGTGTTGGTACAACTATAAAATTTGTGAAGCTATCTAAATAAATTTGACAGCTCATTAGCGTTGGATTTTAAATATATAGTCAATAAGATAGCCACCCTTCAAAGGTTACTATAATATTTTGAATAATGCCCTGTAGTGATTTAACAATAAGTGTACAGTTTTAATCCCGCGAATCAGAGCGGAACATCTCTGCTCCAAACTCAAAGCACAGCAACCAAAACCCCAGAAATCAAACGATTTCACATAATTAATTTAAAGGTCAACAGCTGCCACTTAATTTGCTTCAGAGCTTTCATGAGTGTACTTACCTCAAGCATGACCACACAGATCTGCTTCACACACTCAATTATCGACTGGGGGGTACCAGCAATGGTGATTGCTCGCTCTGTGGAGTTGGGGAGCATGTCTCCTGCCACTTGTACCTGAGCTCCAGTTGACTGGAACACACAAACAGAGTAAAATTAGAAGAAAATTCAAGACCTGCTGTGTATCACTGTTTGATGTACTAAATTCCACAAGTAGAAAGGTGACAAGACAGCCAATGCTGAAAGGATTCGGGCTCGCATGATTTTGTATTTAATTCTCTTCTCGATGCATACTTCTCGAATTTCCTTGATCTTGCAGCCACCTTTCCCAATGAGGGAGCCACACTGGCTGGCAGGCACCACAATGCGTAGGGTCACTGGGGGCTTGCTGGTTGCTGTGCTGTTTGTCATTGAGCTGCTTATGTCCTGGAAAAAATACATGTAGACAAAGGTTAATCTAGTTTGTGTTGAGGCTGATCAGTGAATTCATAAGTTAGCATATATTGTGACCTACCTCTTCAAGCTTTTCAATGATCATGGAGAATGCTTTAAAGATGGCGGTGGTTGGACCAGCCAAAGTAATGATCCTCTCCGGACAATTGCCCTCAGAGATGTTGATGCGAGCCCCGCTCTACAGGCCGAGAGAAAAGCAAGGAATTAAGACAAGAAATTTGGAAGAACTTCCCATAGTAAAGACAAATCTGTGGCTGCTTATAATAAAAATAAAAACCAGCCTCCTAGTAACTGCAATATTTAATTTGTACTTTACCATAACTAGAATAAAGAAAGAATAAAAGACCTCACCTCTTCTCTCATCTTCTTCACAGATTCACCTTTCTATTAGCAGAGAATTAAAGTCAGACACATCATTTAAAAACACAGCTCTTCAAACAACGATAGACGATCAAAATATCAGTTCTCAAAAAGCAGCTTACCTTTCCGATTATACTTCCGACTTCCTAAAATAGGGAGAGATAACGTTTCATTAATCATATTTTTATACAAGTCATTGTTTACTACTTGAGTTGGACATTTCTAACCTCTCTAGCTACAGCTTGCATAATTCATCAGGTAATGAAAAAAAAAAACTTTGCCCAACACTTGAACAAGAACAGTTTTCACCGTAAACACGAAAACAGCCTCATTAATAATCAAGTCCCTGGCTCTCTGGCACTGGCAGTTTTTTTTGTCTGAATTCACAAAGACTCAAGATGCTGTTGTTGACCACTGCGATCCAGCATGCAGTCAGCCAGATTGATTTGTGACAACGGCCAATGTCATGTCTCATGGTTGTACATTTTTACCACGTGTCCGATGTTAATACCATTTAATCTTTCAAGGTGCTCTGTGATCATGCAGAGAGGGATGCAGGGGAGGGTGACCTGAGAGGGTAATGAGTTTAACTCTGCTCACAGTAAAAGGGGGCCATTATTTCTGAAATAACTAAATAATAGCAAATAGGACCAAATTCAAGCAAAGTGAGTCCAACTATTTCTGACAATGACGAGGCAAACAAGGTCCATGTAAAAACACAAACAGTAACTTGCCACTCCACTTTTCTGAGTCATATAGGATCCTGTCACCACATCAATGCCCTTACTCAGCATATCAATCTCCCTTCCCTTTATACATCCCTGAGGAGCTTAATTGCCATGAATATAATGTCATAGACTATTAGAGTGTCGACACATGGTGCTTATGGGTGACCTCACCTTGCCATGCATGAGCAGCCTAATGGTAAGGGTGACATTGAGCCCTCCTTCAATCACACCGGAGTCCATGACTGCAACCTGGGCGTCAGTACAGAACTGGGGTCTTTGGTCACCGAGATGGCTCTAAAAGGACGTAGCAAAAGAGAAATGATACACCGAGGATGATGATGATGATGTCATGGGACTGCAACTCAGTCAAGAAAGTAGAAAACACATAGCATGGATGCAGATTAGGTTTAACCAAAGTAAGACATGTGGTGTGCTTGTTATTCAATGCATAACACGTGACCTGCTAACACTGATTTACATGTGGGCACCAAAGTGGTAAATACTAAAGCTCTCTCTTTAGAGTAAAGTTACAGCAACAATCCCATATACAGTGATTTATAAGTACACTAGTATTTACATTCTAGCACTGGCCAATTCACAAATATCTACGCTATTAAGATCTCTAAATGCTTAGGAATTGCATATTGATCTGAAAAACATCTGTCCTCAGCTGCATACAGGTATTACTTTACTATATGGCCACATGTTTAAATGGCAGAATACATAAAGCATATAAAGGCCCGTTTACATAGTTTAGCAATTATCTTATTTTTGGGACTTAAATCACACCAGACCATGTAACATACTTTGGCTAAACGTGTAATGTTGAACGACAGAATTTTTGCAAATATATGATGTTATACCTGGTTTTCCATTTCACAAATGTCTCCTTACTGAACCTATTGAAAGAGAACAGGACAGTGTCACAGCTCATGCGAACGTTGTTGATCATGAAAACAGATGCGTACTACGATGAATCCTCAGAAACCGCTCAGGACTCACTTTGACTGTTTATTTTAAAACACCTGACCCAAGTTATCCGACACCAAACAGCATTGAATCCATGCTAACTGAAGAAAAGAAAAAAAACATACTGCTCGTATGCTAACGACGTAAATCAAGTTTATCAACACATGTACGGACTATTACTCCCCAATTATCATACCTATATTTCATAGAATACACCCAAATATATGTCCAACACGAAACGTGGACATTTAAACGCGTACTTTGCGCGTGCAGGTCAGTTCAAAGTAAGTCCATTAACTATTCACGCTTCTTGTAAGTCTGTTAGCCGCGTAGCACGTTGGAGGAGCAATGAATGGAGCATGCGTGCGCTACTTAGCTAAGCTAGCTAGTTAGCTTAATTAGTCAACGTTATTAACAGCCGACCTGATATCGGCAGCTTTCACGGCGTTGTGGGTTAGTCGTGGTTTTGTGAAGCACGTGGGCTGAACAGCAGACGGCAGTGTTTTAAAGCCACGTTGGGATCAAACTTCTCGCTCAGCTCGGCTCGAGACTGCGTGCTCGTCATCGTGCGGCCTGTTAGCATGCTAGCCGACGAGCCGCTAGCTAGCTGCTGGGCGCGAGTTCTTTCCGCTACTTCTGATCACAACAAATAATACATATTAAAACAAAACCACCAGATATGGGAATAAAACTCACCTGATAAACGTGCTGGTACGAGGTCGGGGGGAGGGTTGGGGTTGTGAGGGTAGAAGGGGAGAGGTTCGGGAGGGTAGAAACCCGGGGGAGAGTTGAGAAAGGACTCGGGGAAGAGGGAAGAGTGATGTGAGATCGAGCTCCACTCCTTTGCACAAAGACAACACAGTTATAACCTCTGAACTTTTGCCTTTCACCTAAACCAAACCCCCCATCCCGAGTTTTGGTTTGACCCACATATGCCCAAAAAGCATCACGTCTATAGTAATAATAAAAAAAAGTTATAGCAAGACACTTTTTTGGTGGCGTTACGCAACGATATGCAAGTGAAATTAAATTATTTCATTTGAAAAAAAATAAGCTTTTGCGAGAATAATAAATATTGTTCTATTTGTTTAAACTGAGCTGTGTTGTTGAAAATAACTGATTGGCCACGTGTTTTTTTTTTGTTTGTATTAAAAAAAGAATTACGGATTTTACGGATGTTTCTAATACGTTCATATTTACAAACTTCAATAAGATACTTTATAATAGGCACACTGGTGGGTGTAAAGTGTATTGCAACTCATTCTTTAACTTTAAAATAATTACTATCTTGGCAAGAACAACTTGTTTTAGTCTTTTTATTTATATGTATTTATTAAAGAGGTTTAATTGAAGACTCTTTATATACAATAACAATTAATCCAGATACAAAGCAACATAACTTAGCATAAAATAGGCCTAAATTAAGACACTCAATATCTGTATCCATCTCAAGGTTAAACTTCCTAAGAATAGAGAAAAAAGCAAACTATACATATTTTCTTTTACTAGATCACAGGGTTAGATATTCTCATAAATCATTGCTGCAGCCCTCTTCAAATTACTTCATTAGGTTTGTACACTGATGTACTTGTAGTGGAACATTTTACAAAAACACCACAAACTGGAGACATGATGGAATGTAAACACAGCAAAATGCAACATCCATGCATTTCTAGCGAGATATGATTAAAACGTTTTTTCTACCTTTATTTTATTTCATTTTTATATGTCCCGTTTAAAGTGATAAGTATGACTTTAGTGTGTTTATTTTTAATAGTAAGGATGCACTTTTATAATGCGACGTTTCTGAAAAAGCCTGGTGGCCTCAGTCACTGCTGCTGCTGCTGCTGCTGCTACTGCTGCTGGAGGACTGTGAAGAAAAAAAGAAAGAATATATACACACACACACACACACACACACACACACACACACACACACACACACACACACACACACACACACATATATATATATATATGCATTCATATTTTAACATAGTTTAAAACACAAACAGCAATTGTTTGAGAAGCATTTTGAAGCTGTTCCCCTTGGTAGCTGGAACCTGTGATGTGCATTTTAAAGTATTTTCTAACATTTTCTAAATCAATATTTAACAAACTATTCCACAGATTAATCAACAATAAAATGTATCCGCAGTTGCAGCACTATATTTACCACAAATGTTGTAGAGAACATATAGCTTTACTAATAAAATCTAGTGACTGGTTATTGTTTGTTTTGATGTGCCATGGCAATCTTAATGATAATATATCTATATTCCTCTTTAAGTAAAGCATGCCTCTGCAGCTGTGCTGCACTTTGCACACAAGTTATGAGTGCATTTCTGTTGTGGGTTGGTCTGAGGGGCGTAGGCAGGTCACAGTTTCATCTTGTTATCTAGTATTGGCATAAATTTCACCTACAGAAAGAGTGATTTAAAACAACGTGGCGTGTCTTTAAACTTTATCTCACCTTGCCATGTTTGTGCCCCTTATGCGCTTTCTTCATCTTCTTCACCTTTTTCATCTTTTTGTTGGCTTTTTGTCCAACCAACCCCATTCCCATTCCCATTCCAGCCAATCCTCCGGCACATGCTCCACCCATGGGATTTAACCCTCCATGATGATGATGATCTTTGTGGTGCCCTTTGTGGCCCTTGTGGCCTTTGTGGCCTTTATGACACCCTTTTGGAGAGTGTGGGTATGGACCTGGGTGTGCACCGCCAGGAGGGACTAGTGGATATCCACCTGGAGCCATAGGATAAGGATGAGATCCCGGAGCGCTATAAGGCATGGCCCCTGGAGGAACATGTGGTCCCATGGCCGGGTTCATTCCAGCTGGGTATTGCCCAGCTGGATATTGCCCAGCAGGATATTGCCCAGCTGGATATTGCCCATGTGGAGGTTGGGGGAAGAGTCCTGATGGAGGTGCAACCGGATATGCAGGGTTGTAGGCAGGAGGGAAGGCAGGGTTTGGTGGGCCCACTTGAGGGGGAGGACCTGATATAGATAAAAACACACAAACATTATTTTCCCGAGCACCTATATCAATAGGCCTCAGACAAAATAATGATATGCTGGTTATGTATAATATGATATCCCACCTTGATTTGGCCACATGGTTAAGTGTCAAACACTTCAGGTCTCAATCAAACTCCTGAGGAACAGTGAGAAATTAAATGGAATGAATATTTGATTAAGTAAAATTACATTACAAGCAAAAAGCAACTATTACAAGTGTCACTGCATTATCAAATAATTTAGTATGTGGGTATTGATTTAATCCAAATCAAACAAGTCCCCACAATTTTTTTACTAAACAATGTAGTTTTCTGATCTGAGAGGATATACTTTGTTATCCATACTTTGCTATCCATGCTATATAAAAATGTTCAGAAGTAAGTCAAAATATTGAAATGTTTTTTCCAATACCTTTTGTGAACATGGCTGTACATATTTTGTACTTACAATATACTGTACTGTATCTTACAGTATCAATGACCAAGCAGAAACCCTCAAATTGCTTTTTTTGTTCTACAAAGACTTCAAATCTTGCAGCAAACAATTGATCGATTGTCAACGTCAATCAGCTGATGAATTAACATGCTAACTGTTTCAACTTTGCTATTGCGCCATGCGTTATAGATTTTCTGGATTACACTAAAAAAAAAAGAAGCTTTGTTTTAAAACTTTATTACAACAAAAAACACAATACTTGAGCAATAAACTACACTCCGTGCACAGATTTTTCAGACACATTACATTATGCACCGATCACAACTCATGCAGAGTAAAACAAAGCCAGTGTGGTCTCATGAATGCTTCGACAACTACGTTAAACTTTCTTCATTTAACTCAACATTACATGTGTGACATGACAGAAATCACGAAGCGCTTCCTGAACCGATCGCTGTAGTTTCTGGTTGTTTTGTTCTGTACACGCTATTTGTAATCAAAACTGTTAATGCCATAGGTTTACCTTGGAAACTTTCTTCAGGTCTGGTTTCTCAGTTTCTCAGCAATTCTGTGTTCCCTGTTCCCTGTTCCCTGTCTTCCGCATTGAGCTGCACGGAGGCAGCAATGCAAACGTATCAGGAAGCAACGCCCATTGTTAAAGGTTACGCGCGTTGTTTACGTCATGGCAAAGGGCCAGTCAGCCGGGACAAAGTTGATCTACGAGTTTCTCTGATACAAAAGATTAATTATCATGGTGACCTCCCATTGTGAGTGATGTATTTGAAAAGGAGGAGCCAGAGCGGGGTTTGGCCATGACACACACACACACACACACACCTGACTTGAAATGACAAATACATCAATGACGTCATGGATCAACAGTTATGCGAGCAGCTACATACAACACAGGGCTTTCTACTGCTATAATAAGTTTGATTTTAACAAATAAGATTTAAAAGAAGAAAAAAAAAAATCAAAGATAGTGACAAAAATAACTCCCTGTGGCTCACCTACGCAACCAAAGCAATCAATGTGCAACATGCTTTTTATAAGTACCAACAGACCTTTGACAGCAGATATTTTGACATGTTATGGCAGGAAAAACACAGTTGCAATAAATAACAACAATGACGGGTATGTTCGATTTAGATATGTAATCTTCAGAGGTCGAGGTAAAGGCCTTTTTCACAGCAGAAATTCAATTCAAGTATCCCATGCCAGTGTGACAAGGAGGTAAAAAAAAAAGAAGAAAAAAAAGGGCCTATATACTGGTGTACTTAAATGTAACAGAGCCATCATTTACAGTATTAGCTCCACCTGAGATTTTTTCCTGCTTTGACAAGTCAAAAAGTCTGCTGTGAAAAAGGCTTATTACGTGGAACTGAGTAGTAATATATATCTTTATCTTTTTAATAATGATTATCTAAACACAAAACCATAATCATGTATCATAGTTACATGACATTAGGCAAACAAACTAACCTATTGCTGAGATTACAGGAATAACATTCCTTTTTAAAACAAACAATAATTCCCATTATGGACATGCTTACTAGCTGAATTTTGTAAGGATCTAAAAGAAAGAAAGAGTAATGGGAACATGTCCAAGTCAAGAATATGATTAATAAGAAGAGGAATACATTCTTTAATAAGGGGCTACTTTAAAATCGCTAAAAAATATACTGAAAAGCTAAACAGTGGCGACACATAGAGAACAGTGCAAATGCTTGATATGTAGATTACCAGTCAACCCAAAAAAGTGAGAAAAAAAAGTCATGGAGGGTAACAAGACTGAAGAGACACTAATCTGTCCACAACACACTGAGCAGTCAGTCGAGCGTCCGCATCACAGTCCCAACAATCTGTCAGGAGCTCCTGCAGCACAGATCCCTGAAAGTTGAGATGTGACAGTTGAGTCGATACATTGACAAACTTAATTCAATATCATGAATATTTTCCTGAGCTATCCAATACGTTTATCTTCATTGCTGCCTAGCCAATATAAAAACAACTAGCTTCATGTAAGAAGAACCTGTGTGAGAATACCTGTGGTAGCAGTTCCCAGTGTTTAGGTATGGAGGGTCTCTTTTCCAAGTGAAACACGTACTGGATGAGGCTGTCCCGCGTTGCATGGGCTCCCAGCTCAGATTCATAAGGCAACAGATGTTGTGGAGCAACACCGCCTGCAGATGGAGACACTTGCATGAATTTGAACATCCATTTAGGACCACGACATAGATGACCTATATTCCAGCAGAGCACAGAGAAAAAGTTGATAACACAGATCAACCTCTAAGGGAAGTAAAAGCAAAAATTGTGACACTCTGACAATATTGATTGATGCAACATTTACTAGTTTTGATTAATCATTACGACGCGTGGCATTCTTCAGCTGAAAGATAAAGCTCATTAAATATCGCTCTTTCAAAAGTACAATAAATACAATTTTAAGGGTGGAGAGAATTGGACTCCCATCTCAATTACTGACAGGATTTCAGGATTATCTGATCAAGGAAGTTTACCTTCAAATAAATCAGAGCAGCGCATCCAGATCTCCCACAGCAGCAGTCCGAGAGCATAGATGTCCCCCTGCATGAGACACCAGCTGCTGCTTAGGTTTACAGAGCCTTCCAGGATCTCAGGGGGCATGTAGCGCAGCGTGCCCAACTGAGCATGACCCTGCAGATGGACGGTAATGTGAATTGGTTGTTTTCTATGTATCAGATGCATGTTTTCATCTTCACTTTTCTGTGAATTAAGAATAAGAAGTTGTGGGTCCGCCTAAGTCTCACCTCCATGTTTGTTATGTAGCTCTGCCAGCTGCGATTTCCTGAACAAGAGCGCAGGATGGTTGAGCATCCAAAATCACACAGCACACAGGTACCGTCTGCTCTCACAAGCACGTTGGAGCTGCTGAAATCTCTGTGGGCCACGGGAGGTTTATGCACATCTGCAAGAAAAATAAGATTCTGATTCGTTTGGATATTTAACAGCAGCGGACTTTAAAGATCAACTACTCCCCTAAAAGTATTGCTTTTCTTTTTTAGATAACAACAGTTTAATCAAATCACAAACTAAGTTTGATATTTTAGCTCTCACATGTGCACATAAGCCCACATGATAGTACATAAATGCTTTCTACATTGGTAGACTACAACATGCACACACACACACACATTTGTTCACAGAAATATTCTGAAAAATACCATGTTTGTGAAGGTCAGAGTGCAGATAGGAGAGTCCCTGCGATAAAGACTGGCACAATTTCTGTGTCAACATCCAGTTGGTGGTGTGGTTACACAGATAAGAGTGGAGAGAACCCTGTAATCAAAGGGACACCAGCTATTTATGCCAAAGAACGTAAACAATTAAGAATGTAAAGCATTTGGCAACATTGGCTTGTGTAAAATAAAGATGAGTGTGATCATGTATCCACCTCATCTCACATTTTAGGTTGATATGACAAACTTAAGCAACATTATTATTCATTTGGCACTGTGTTTGTATCCACCTGATGAATGTAAGTCTAATATTCACTCTCTTTTAATTATTTTTTCTATACCGACTTCTGAGGGAAATGTCTGGCTCTTTAGCAACTCAATGCTCCACTATTTTCACCAGCTGGTCACCAACTGTGTGTGTCTGCTGTTTGATGCTGAGCAGGTAGTGTACAGTGGGTTCCTTAGAGCTTTTTCACTGAAAACAACTGCCTGCTGAGGGGAGCTGCACATTCAGGTGATAAGTCTCGATAGGTTCATCAATATGACCGACCACGTTCACATTGTTATCATAAAAATATTGATTAGAGCATTTTTAAGGATTCAGTAGTGGTCCCATTTTCATAATTCAGTTGCTTATAAGAGTTAAATCCTAATGCCTTTCTTTGCTTCCCGCCCTGATTCGTTCTTCTGTTCCTTGTTCTTTTTCCTCAAATAACTTTTGATCGCTGAGAAAATGTAGAAATGCACAAAATATTTCGAAATTTAAATGACTCGTTGCCACTCACACATTCAGCCAATTGCAGGACAATGAACCAACTGCCTCCATCCGGTTTACTCCCAGAGCCCAGAAAGTGGACAACCCCAGCATGATTCATCAGTGGCAGCTCATAGACCTCCTTCTCTGCAGAAAATTTCTGTTTCCAGCCTGCAGGGAAAACTTTGACTGCCACAGTGGATTCCTTGTATTTCCCCTGCCAAACAGTTGCAAAATGCCCATGGCCCACAATCTGAAAAGATAAGAACATACAGGTAAATTAACAGGACATGGTAAATATATATCATCTAACTGGATTTTGAACACTGCTGACCATACAGGATAAATCCACGTGATAGCTGGGCTTACCTGCTGGAGTTCAATGTCAGCAATGTCTAACTCAGAGGTTTTAGTTGTTTGGCAGGAACACAGTCGGGAGACACTGTAATCATCGAGGGAGGGTGGTTTATCCTCTAAAATAATGAAAATTGACAGGTCTTGTAATTAACACATAGTCATTGACGGTAGTCTGACAATAAAGTCACTATTCATTTTAAACTAGCCACAGAAATCTGTCTGAAGAGTGACAAACAAAAGGACAGAGGTAAAAGGGAGTGTTGTAGCAGAGACAAACACCAAGGTCAGACTAGCAGAGAGAATGAAACAGTTACAAGGTCAAACAAAGACATCATGAGAACTAAATCTGAGTTTAGTGGAAACATGTTTCCTCTAATCCTCTGAGAAGCAGAGAGGGTACTTGACATAGAAACACCTTTGTGCAAAATTCTAAGCCACAGAAAGTGATAATTCGGGAGCTGTAATCTTAACTCTATTTCCCCATAACGAGCAGTAATGTGTGAGCGATTTAAAATGAAGTTTATCTAAATCTGATGGATCAAGACAATAAACTCCTCTTGTGTGTGTGCGCGCTTAGTCGACACCTGCAAACATCAACAGATAATTCACTGTAAAGGCATTTGGGTTACTCTAGTTTAACTCCCACTTTCTGCCACTGTGTTTATTAAATCAAATCAACACATTATTAGAAGCAACAACACATTTTTGCATTTCTATCTTGATGTTAAAACTAAAACGTATCTTACTTTTCTTCTTAAATAGGCATCTCAATCTGGCTGCAATGATCAGCAGGATGCACAGGACTAGAAAAGCCAGACTTATTGCAGCAGCTTTCTTTTGATCTAAAAAGAAAACTGAAGGAGAACATTGTTAATGTTATCTGTGAATAATGATAACACCCCTTTTGAATCAATCCATTGTATTTATTACTTTACATGTTTCATTATTAATCGAATATAACATAATGAAAAAATGCTAAAAACACAAGCTATTAACTGAAGAAAGGCAAAGCGATCTTCCAAATGTCAAATTTCAAATTAAATGGTAGTAGCACACTCTACTACCATTTAATTAGAAATTTGACATTTGGAAGATCGCTTCGCCTTTCTTCAGTTAATATCTTGTTTCATTCATGGTGGTGGCGTAGATGTGGGTGGAGGTGAAGAAAAAAATATATATTTTGAATCAAATATAACGTTTTCTGTAAAGAAAATAAAACAATACCTCACTCTGTCATAATGTCAGGATATTATTGTATCACTATGTTGGTTGCAATTGATATTCAACAATTAGTTAGCAATCTTATCATGGTCATACCCACAAAATAAGAGTAGGTGGGTCGAGGCTCTTCCAACGCTGTGATCCACGTGATGTTGCTATTGCAGAGGTCTGTGTTGCACACACACACAAGGAGGTCACCGTTGTAGCGTGTTTCTGCCTTGCAGGTTGCATCTGGGCAAGACTTTTCAACAATATCACAAGCTGCAACAGAAAAATCAGTAACACAATAGAATTTAAAATACATGAAAACCAAACTAAGCCTTCAGACTAATATACATTACAGCAAATAACTAGTCAACATCACTTTTGAGGGCAAACATGCGGTCCAGATATCTTGCGTTTTGCCGTGGCTTCTTACCTTGAACGTCAACCTTCAGCCGGCCATCAATGTTTAGAAAATACCCCACGCAGCATTGGGTGTCTTCACATAGCTGCACCGACCCACTCACATTGCCAACGGTTCTGTATTTGTTGTTCTGGGGAGTCACTTGGAATGCACATCGTCTCTTCTGAGGAAAAGACTGGTCGGAGATGCATATAAAGATGCATGCTGGGAGGCGGAAGAAATGTAAATAGCTGCTGATCACATCATCCGTTCTCCTCAAGCGTTTCCTTAAAGCTAGTTGATGCAGGTGACATGACCCACTAAAGAGAAGCTTTTTGTAGGATCATTTTGTCAGCACTGTAGTTACAAGGCATGCACTTGGAGCGTTTATTGACATATGCAGCATTAAGTATAGGCAGAAACAAGACTCAAAAGAGGTAGACACTCATAAATACAATTTATCTGCTTAAATCAAAGCGAGTTCACTCACCCACAGACAAAGTCAGCCACCACTGATGCATGCTCGTAACTTTGAGCCATGACCGGCCAGGGAGGGAGTCTTTATCAGTCCTGGGAATGCGAGAGGAGTTTCCGATGTCACTCCCACTGCCACACATCTGCATGTACAACAAGCCTGCCATACAATGGGCTGTGGGAATACAGGACCATTGTCAACATAATTACCTCCCACTGTTGAGGAATATCATCTGCTCTCTCAAGTGGGGTGTTGTACTTCAGCCCCCTCAATTCTGTAGGGCCACAGGTAAACTCAAAGAAGCAAAGATCTTTTATACAAATCCACAGGGGCCACGGAAAGAGGCACTTTAACTCAGTAACAACATCCAGTGATTGAGTTGTTGATTTTTGTCTTATTTTACCTCCCCCCCCAAAAAAAACATATATGTGCCCAGTTATAAAGTGAAATAGAGCAGGATAACTTAAATATTAGGAAGACAGTAATAGCAATACTCATTGTGTGTAAAAAATAAATAAATAAATACAGATGTTATGCCAAAATCTGGATTTATTAAATCAAAATCATGAGACATGAAAAAATACTTTTTCGATCAAAATTAATTGTCAAAATTCAGGTCAATCTTTTTTATGTACAATACTTTGGTTCACCTACTAATATGTAGGAAAAATATGTAGAAACTAGATGTTCCACTATACAAGCGCAATGTTTAAGAGCATTCAGCCATCTCGGAAAACAAATCCTGCATTCACTTCCCAAATGAGTATTTACTTCACAAATAATTATTTCCAAGAAACGTTAAGTACCGTTGTAGGCTAATAAAACATTGCTTCTTTTGTCTATTAGCCTTAAAGGCTCTGACCATGTTGTCTGTGGTTGGAGGGCGCCATGTTGAGATGGTGTACGTTAGAGCAGCTCACGTTTAAAAGTTACCGATAAGGCTGCGTGTTCTAGTGTCCAGCTCACCCCTCGAGGGCGGAGTTTATGCTTAACATGGTTCTATGGCTCGGTCTGTGCACTCGCGCTGCCCTGAACTACAAAACACGCGCATCGAACCTTCAATCAGATTAATTGGACAGGGATCGTTGCCTGAGCGCGGGAGGGCCAAGCTAAACTTCAGAAGCTAGCTGGTCCTTGTCAACAAGAATGAAATGGTACAAAAATGATTTGACATCACGTAATAATCAAGTTAAATGCGGACCACAAATGTTTTTTTAATATTGTTTTAGGATAAGCGTGTTGTAGCTCTCTTTGGGCCAGGGTTTTAGGAATGGACGCCATCACTAAAAAGCTCACGTTAGCTGAGGTTTTTGTGGAGGACTCCGAAGATGAGCGAACATTTCATGGCTTTTCTGACCGTGAGATCAGCGACCACTGCGACAAGGTGAGTGATCTGGTTTTAATTCAGGCCTGTGTATTGTCCAGATTCTATGTAGGACGAAAAAATTTGACTTGAATATCAATAAATAATTGTATGAATAAATAAATAAATGCTGAAATAAATATGTAAATAAATGTATGTATAGATAAATAAATAAAAATTGCTAATCAAACCGGACAAAGAAATACATATCATATATTTATTTCTACATTTTTGTTCACATACATTTATTTTATTTCTGTATTTCAGCATTTATTTATTTAATTTATTAATTTCACTATTTATACATTTATTTATTTATTCCTGTATTTATTTATACATTTCTCAATGCATTTATTTATTTTTACTTAAGTCATTCTGTCCTCCTTAAGATCCAGCATCGGATTGGAAGAATAAACATAAACCTACGATCTGGATAAGGCACTTGGTTTAGTTTTGTGATATAATAAATCAGGAATATTGCCCTGTACGGATGTGTCATACTTGAATGCTGCTGACTTATGCTTTTTATATTTTGCTCTAACAAGAAGTTTTTACTAAAACGGATACATTTTACTGTACCTGGAAACTAAGGTGTAAGGTATGCATCACTTGCCAAATGAGAAACCACCTTCTTGTGTTAAACAGAATTCAAATTTAGAAGATGAAGATGAAGCCCAGCCTGACCTTTGTGACAGGGAGCAGGAAGCAACGTCTAAACCATCTTCTGGTGCCAAAACCTTCAGGCTCAGGGTGGTTCTCCGCTCCACTCCCTCTACCCAGCAGTCCACTGATGAGGAGGAAGAAGAAGAAGAAGAAGAGAGGATAAAAAAGAGAGCGGTGAAGTGGGCAGGAAAAACCAATCAGGCAAAGAAGAAGAGACGTGTTAAATTTGAAGATGAAGAGATGGCGGTAGCCCGGCCATCTCCTTCTAAAGAGTGTGGATCCGATTCAGCAGAAGATGATTCTGCTTCTTTCCTGGTCAAGAGAGAACAGAACATCAAGGCCAACAAAGCAATGGTAACACAGAAACACAGAACCATTTACAGTATTGTACTATTTGGAAACTGACAGACTGATGTGAGAATGTATTTAAAGCTGTGGCTCCCAAACCAGTGCCTGAGAATATCCAGTGTGCCCAACAAAATTTAAGTTCACGCTCACTATATATTCATTGCATGTTACTCCAAAGAGAGAGACATAATTTATATTATTACAAATCTATTCTACGTATACTCCTTTTTCACATATAGTAGAAAAAGGTGATTCACAGTCAGGGGTGTTGGTGCAGGACACATGACTTAAGATTTGACTTGACAAAATTAAAAAAAGTGAAGGACATTGTGATATTAGCGTAGTGCAAAAAATACTTTTAGTTTCAAGTGCTGAAATGTTTGTAATTTGCCGTGTCGCTAATCCTTTTTTATCCTCCCTGATTAACAGTTGGCTCAGCTAATGGCAGACCTGCAGAAAATGCCAGGAGGTACAGGGATTCTCACAAAACAAGCAGGCAGACAGAAGACAAAAGAAAGAAGTTCTGTGAGTTGAAAATGATTACAGTCTCTCACACACACACACACACACACACAATATTTAATATGAGGGATGGTGGACATAAACGTAGATCTGCCATATTTTGCTAAGAAGTCTTGGGACGCAACAAAATGAAACGTGTTCAGCGAACAAGGTGGCTACCATCCTTCTCGTCTATATTCTGAATTCAGTTGTGCTCTGACCAATAGTATTTATAAATGGGCGAATGAACGGAGGTGATTTTTATCCCACATCCCCTGCAGCGTCAGCCCCGCTCCAGTGCAGCCGGAGGAGAGTCCAGGAGGAACCCAGAGCGGGCGTCTCGCAGACAAACCCGCTCCATGGGGGGCAGAGACGTTCCCTCTGCCCCGAAGGAGGAAGAGCTGGAGCTCAGCTGGGAGGAACTGCTGGAGGTCTTCTGTCATTTATTAAGGGCCAGTTCAAAATGTTCAGAAAAGCATTTTTCATCGCACTGTATATAACATGCAGTAGGATTGTGACTACTATCTGGCTGTTTTCTCATCCAGTTAGTGTTTCATATGTGCTGTATAATGGTGAGAGGGGACCACGTATTCGTCTTTGTGTAGTTCTCTGTTCAGCTGACATAATCTGCATCTTGTCAAATTCTGTGTAAAACTCTTAAGCTCCCTATATATTCAATCATCTTTGTGCTCCAGGTACGCAGATCCCCAAAGCGCCGCGGCACCCCGCGGCCCAGGCAACGCCAACCTCATTATATCCGTCCCGTGGAGGACATCACGGAGGACGAGATTCAGCTGGTTGCAGACCACATGACGGAGAAAGTCTATAACAGAGACACGGTGAGTTCTCAGCTGGACTTTCACCTGCAGGTTTTTTTTTTTCAGTGAGATATATGTAAATGATGCTGTATATTAAAATATTTGTGCCAACATCCGATTAGTTTTGTAGCCAGTTCTATTTGAGGGAAAAACTGACCAGGTGGCAGTCTCTCTCCATTACTGAAGCGGATCGATTGTCCTCAACCTCTGCATAAAAGAATATGAAAAGTCATACCATGATGGTGTGCCCGTCCACCATCTGTTGTTGAGGTTTCTTTTTGTATTTTCAGGGCTCCACATGTCATCAGTGCCGTCAGAAAACGGTGGACACCAAGACGTGCTGCCGCAGTGAGGACTGTCGGGGGATTCTGGGTCAGTTCTGTGGGCCGTGTTTGAGGAACCGATATGGAGAGGACGTCAAGAAGGCGCTGCTTGATCCGGTCAGACTGCCGACACACGACTACACCTGCGTCGATGCACGAATATACACTTTGCACACGTCTTTGCACATTTCCTGTCAAAGTGTTCAGGCCTGCATGGGAAGAGATATTTGATATAACACAGGTAGAAAGAGAGACAAAGCGGAGGGTTTAATGCTGTTTTAAAAAATGCCGGCTGTCAGTTCCTTGATTGATCAGTTAAAATGAAGTCCAAGTCATCAGTACACGTTTGATTTGAAGGTTGGATCTTTATAGGTCACAACAAATATTCACATTCAGGCCTAGAAATGCATTTCCTTTTAATTTTATGTATTTTCATCAGAAGCATAACTTGTTCATGCTTTCCCTCTAAATCTTCATCTTTCATTGGTTGCATGATTAACATGGCTAAACCTTTGCACATTATCTTTATTTGTCTTTTTTGCTAAGCTGCTGTAATGGTTACAGTTTGTCCCTGGGATTAATAAAGTACTCTGTTGAAACTGAGTTCACACTTCAATAACTGGGGCACAATGTGAGCCTGACATCTTCTTTTGAATTTGGATAACTGAATTTGTCAACAAGACTTTTCAATAGACCAAGTTGTCCAAACTCTTTTTTTCTCTGTGCTGTTTACATTTTCATCTTTGACCAAGCAACCCTCCAGTCATAAATCTTAATATATTTTTAAAAAATATATATTTTTTGCTTGTGTACTTTTACTTCCGTCTTTCTCTGATTCAAGTAACTTTAGTGTTTTACCCTTTTTGGTTGTCTCCTCAGGAGTGGAAGTGTCCTCCCTGTCGTGGCATTTGCAACTGCAGCTTCTGCCGCCACCGTGAAGGCCGCTGCCCGACTGGCATCCTGTTCCCTCTCGCTCAGTACCACGGCTTCTCTGACGTCCACTCCTACCTCAGCAGGTGAGGAACTACATCGCCTGATTTAAGTCGAAAGATTGGTGTTCTCATATGCTGCTAATCCACTTATGAGTGAAGTGTTGGAACTAACAAAAACATCTGCAATGTCTTTTTTCTCTTACAGCCTCCGTAACAAACTGAAAAGTGAGGACAACAATGTAGAGATGTGATTTTAACACTAGGTGCAGCAATTGTTGTTATCCTCTTAAGTTTTGAGTTTTAATCCTAATAAAACATCCACAACCTGTGATTTTATATGAATAATCATTTGATTGTTTTGTGAGATTGAGAAAAGTTTGCAGAGAAGAGACAAGTATATTCAGAATTTTAATCCAGCTGTTGGCATTTGCAGTAGTTGTATACACACACAATATATAAAATCCCTTATTTAAAACGGGGCAGAAAAAAAAATAAGAGCACTTGTAGTCGATAGTGTTGCAAAAGAGAGCTTTTAAACATACATTTGTCGTACAAGTTACAAATTCTTTGTCATATAAAGCAGAATTCTGAAGCAAAGAAACAATTTCAACAGTGGTGAGAAGCGTCTTTCAGAAAAAAAAAATTGACCAATACATTTTGCAACTTATTTATTTGGACAACAGATGCGTGTCCGGTGCTTGCCTCAAGCTAGATCTTTTCCAGTTAGAACTTTAACATATGCATTACACAAGTAAAAATTAATAGAAAGTTCATGGACCAAAGAAAGACTTCCTAGTTTTGCTTATAAAATGAGTATGAACCTTTGGTTTTGAGCTTGCATATTTATGCTGTCTGGACATTATTACAAGATACTTGTCTGACCCGATTTAACTAAAAGGAGAGAGAAAAGTTTTCCACCAAAAGAAAACAGACTGACTTAACTGAAAAGGCAAAGATAAGTATACCACGGGGGGGAAAGTACTGGGAAGATCTGGACTGTATAGAATAAATTATTCTATGACAGAAAGGCTCTTAAATTTAAACATTTAATCTACATATATATTTATATATAAAAGTAATAACATAAGATTAAGATTGATTGTGCATGAGAGGTTCATACAACTGAAAGGCAATCTCTTGCAATCATGTAAGATGATCCTGCCTAAACTAAGAATTTCTGTAGCCTTTACCAAAAATATATATATACATAAAAAAAAAAAAATCAAAATGTTCTGCTATGATAAACATATCAAAGCATGATGGCTTGAGTGTGTGTACCTACTTAGAGGTTAAAGAGTTATTCTCAGGATTTCAGTGCCCTGACACACCTACATCCTCACACTGATTAGTGCTTTTGGCTCTAACCCGGTCGTGACCTTTTGTATTCCGGCCCTCTAAACGGTTCACCCTAAAACACTTTTCATATTATTCCAATGATACTGGGATTGTTAGACAGAAATGTGAGAAAGGATACAAAATATTTTCTGCACAAGATTGTTATACTTTTTATTTTTGGGGTGAATTTAGCATTATAGGCCAGTTGGCCTGAGGGGGCAAGGCTGATACAGCAGCCCAGTCTAGGAAGGCCGGAGATACCTGAGGTGAAGAGGGACAAGGAGCGAACAGCCTTGGAAACAAGGGCGAGAGTCTGACTTGGCGTCATCTCTTTACTAAAGAAGCTTGTAGACAGGATATTTCTAGCTACCAATTCAGCATAATGGGTGTCGGTCTGTGAGTGTTGTTTTGCAAACACATCATCAGGGAAGATTGAGTCTCTGTGTGGGACAGACGTTGGTGTAGTGCCATTTCCATTCAGGGGAAATGAGATTTCATGATGATGTCCCGAGGCCAACAGTTTCCTCCAACTCTGACCCTTCAATACCCAAGATATCTAAATACAAGATGGAGATCCATATTCCTGCCTCAGTTCTTAAATTCAATAGTGTCGAGCGTCCCTCCTGTCTGAAGCCTTTGAGAGGTTCTGTGTCTGCAGTCAGACATGCCCTTTTTAACCCAAAATGTCCGAAAGCAACATCCACCAAAGCCCGTCTCCCCGATCCTCCACCGTCCCTTAGTAGCTGTTACCGTTAATTTGGTGAAGGTCCACTTGCATCATGTTGATCCCACTGTTGGCTAACCGAGCTATGCTCTCTGGAGATAAGGTTTCCATGGTGACAATGGTGTGCTGGTCACTGCCCGACACTGCTCCTGTGCCGACTTTTGTTGCTGTCGGGGAGCCAGCGTCGGTTGAGACTGCGGTGCTGCTGGTGGCGACTGCTTTCTTGTTCAAGTGGGTTTTGATGTGCTTGGAGAGGTGATCGCTCCGCATGAAGCGTTTAGGGCACTCGGAGCAAACAAACCTTTTTTCACCTGAAAAGGAGGGAGAAATATAAAATAAAGAAAACTATAAAAACAGCTGCAACTGGTTTTGATAACATTTATGAAGGTTTAATGCACTGTAGAATACATTTTTTTATATTTCAGGGGGAAATTGGATTAATTACCGGTAATCCTAAAGCAGCAAAGACGATTTATATTATTAATTATCTCGATTAATCATTTGGCACATAAATGGCAGAAAATAGAAATTTCCTGAAGCCCTAAACGGACATATTCAAACCCAAAGATATTTACTTTAATATGATTGAAGACAAAACAAAAGCATCAAATATTTAACCTAAAAAAATAAATCGCCTATCAAGGTAGATGCCAAATTGCCGATTAGCTTTCTGTTGATAAAACATTTAATCCTGTTGCAAAAAAGGGATTTCCTGGAAAACTATGTTTCCAAGAAAAACACATGTTGACATATACACATCGGCTTATCCTTTATCATTTCTACATCAAAGAAGCATGTCTTTGGACTTTGCCATCTTTTAAGTTTTACAGTTGTGTGAGATTTATTGTCCTTCTCATAATGGCAAAAGAACTAAACTAAACCCTCACCTGTGTGCGTCCTCTTATGGCGCTGAAGCTCATCTGAACGGGTAAATCGTTTGCCACAAAAGGACCAGCCGCAGACGAAGGGCCGCTCTCCTGTGTGCCAACGCAAGTGGGCCCTGAGGTGGGATGTCTTGCCGTAGATCTTCCCACAGCCAGAGATGTGACAAATGTGCTGCTTCTTTTTAGTTGGGTCCCTGTTTGAGGCAAAAAAAACATGAATCAGAGTTAGAGGGTTACAGATTTGTACTTACGGAGGGTAAATACAAATCAGCTGTAATAGAACTTTGTTTCTCTGAGATACTGTTTTATTACAATTTTTGTAGCTCGGGACAACAGTTCTGATATACTGTAGTTTTCTTAAAATTATGATTAACATTAAATCACAAATCCCTTTAATGACAAGGTAAACTTGCACCAACGAGTTACAAATAAGTATCATAATAATTATAATAATAATAATATCAGAACAACATGATAAAAGAAGACTAACATTCCATATCGAATCACCCAACACAATAAACACTCAGTGACCACTTTAGGTGCCATAATATCTATCTTTATAAAGCTCATGATGATCAGTTTTTGGTGACATTTGTCACACTCGTGGCCGTACATGTTCCCAGCTCTGCTCCTCCTGCACACCTGTCTGCAATCGGCTCATAAGCTTAAAGTATATCTACCCCGGCTCTTCAACCATTCCATGCCAGATTGTGGTTTCAACCTCAGTGGTAGCTACACTTCTAAGGCCAACTCAATAGATATTCCTAGTGTTTCTGCTTCTTTGTTTTTTATATTACTGTCCCAGTGTTATCAGCTGCCTTTCTGTCCCCCTGCCAGCCTATTATATTATTATATTTCATAAACCTAACTAATACAATCCAGAAATGCAAATCACTAACTAAATCAAAACTTTATAGTGAACAAAAACTGGACATTTTATGGATCATAAAAGTAGACTTTACAGCAGGGCTGTTGTATTGGATTGCATTGCATTAGACTGTACATGTGTACTTAAAGTCATTCAATGACGTACCGTCCCTCGCCATCCTTGCAGAAGGGGCAGGTACAGGCTTCCCTGCGGTTACGTCGTCCTTGAGGTGGTGGGCTAATATCTCCATCTTCCATAGCTGTGCCATCATCCAAACTGTCTCCGCCTGTCTGTAACCCCTGTTCTCCTGAAGTGATGGAATAGAAAATACACATGTGAGACCATTTATAACAAAGGTTGGAGATTTTTTTTGATTATACACATTTCATTAATCAAGTTCAGAAAAAGAAAATCATACATCAAGTTTTTCTTTCTTGCAAAAAAAGCCATTCCATTCTTCAAAGAGATTATAGCTTCCATGTATTCATTTTACTGCTTTTTTTAAAATGCCAGGTGCACCAAACGAGTAAACCAAATACATCTATGCATGTCAAAATGTGTGCTGACTTCAACTAAGAGATCGGCCAGTAATTTCCAATGACAGAGTCAAGAATTTTGGATCTTTACTTATTTAAGGGCCTTTAAAATGGCTATATTCAACATTGTTGAAGGTTTAAAACAATACTAAACCCAGGGTGTTCATAAATGTTTGTTATAGCAGTGCAAGTACCAGTAAGACTTACTATTCGAATATGACTAGTAATATGAGTAGCCTGAGATTAAACAGTTAAACAACAAATAGCATACACCCTTCAGGCCATAACGATACGAAAGTAAATGTTTGTAATGTCAGCACAGACACTGATGTGAAGTTAAATCCACCTTTCAGTACAAAGCTGATGGGAATAATTTCATAATAAGGATATTAGAGCAAATCATATTCACTAAAAACAGACTCAATGATTCCTCACAAACATCACAAATGTAGGCTATGGAACACAAGACAATGTGAGTGGCCAATAACCAAATAGAGATGGGTATAGACGTGATAACGGTTACTACAAGCTGGGAGGGGTCTAGTTACACCCTTACACGGAAGTTGTGGTCAACCCATAACTACTGTACTGTAATGTGGCCATGGTCTGAGGAGATTCAGTGTCACCAAGAAAAGAAAAGAAATTCAACGAGAACACAAACTCGTGCAGTGCAGTTAAGAACTTGGGGAAACACAGAGCCAGCTGAACTGGTAATACCAGTATAGAGCACACACAAAAGAGATCAAATCCAGAGACACAAGCGACTTTGTATTTCAGTCCTGGGGAGAAGAACGGTCCGTACAAAAGTCATCATCATTTAACATATTTACTCAGCCCAACTCCCAGAACAATTATTGTGTATTGTAATAGTTGTTGGTTATTAGTCTTGCCTAAAATAACTTCAGGCAGACAATCAAAAAGCTATGTTATTTTGATTACATCCAAAATAAATGTGAAGAAAAATGGCAAAGACAAAATAACGTAGACCAATTCGATTTAGAAACGTGTATACAGTCCTGTAAGAGGATTGCATAATTTAGTACAAAGTCCTACCCTTTTTTAAAAATAGGACACTTTTTCAAAATATAAATGTTAAAGTTGGCAAAATAGTATTTATGCATTATTTTACACTGAACATCAATTATTCCTAGAAAGCAAGCTACTGACTGACCTCCCGAACTAGCGATGGTGATGGGAACAGTCTGCAGCTGGTGCATCTGCAGCCCAGAGCCTCCGAGTGTGTTGAGATTTATGGTCTGGATGCCTGGGATCTGCACCGTGTTGACAGATACTCCTCCAGCAGACGCACTCTGGCCAAGTTGGGGAAGAGACTGCATTGGGGCCAGCGTGATCTGTGGTCCTGCCGGACTCTGGATCTGAATGGTCTGCCAGCTCACCTGGCCATTGGGGCCTACAGTGCGCAGGAGGATGGGGCCTGTATTCGGCATAATTTGAAGATTTTGAAGCCCTTCCTGGCTGAGTGTCGGAGTTGCAAATACCTGAGCCCCAGTGGTCGCAACAGTACCAGCCTGGATGGTCTGGAGGGATGTTCCACCTTGGATAAGTTGCTGAGGCTGGATAAGGATTTGTTGTGGCTGCTGCCCGTCTCTGTTGTCTGGCTGTATCGGGACACCCAGAGAAGATGCTGTGTTCTGCTGGAATGTCCCTGTCACCACTCCATTGCTGTTATGCGTTTGAGTCATTCCATATGAAGAGGCGGCCTGCGTGGTGACAGTGGACGCAGTAGTCATGTAACCTGCCCCACTGCACACTGGATGTTGCTGGATAAGTTGGTTTCCCACTGTATCCCCTCCACCATTTGCATCTCCCCCTCCGCTTGTTCCAGTGCTGACGGGCAAAAAGGTGATGTTTCCATTTAGCGACAGAGGCATATTTGCCAGGAACTGGGGCTGGTTTTGTAACATGCCATTGCCTAAGCTTATATTTTGTATGGGGATGGCTCCCTGGAGGAGACTGGGCATCGTTATGATGTTTCCTGCAGCACCAGCTCTGTTGGTTGCAGCTATGATCTGCTGGCCATTAGCAGATGACACAATCTGAAACTGCTGGCCTTGTCCTGCAATGGCAGGTAAAGCAGAATCCTGCTGAGTATGTGTCAACTGCAGTGGCTGACCATCTACTGTCTGAAACTGGGGAATAACCTGGTACTGAATGTTGGGCATCATACCCGATATGGTGGTAAGCATCTGCTGACCCTGCATCGATGGAGCCTGAGCTACTACATATTGCTGTGGCTGCTGCTGCTGCTGTCCCTGAGTACTCACAACAGCTGCTGATGGTGACAGCACCTGCCTGCTCTTGCCTATGTCTGCTGTCATCACCCCTAAGGAGTCGGTGGTGATGGTGTTAGTGCCTGAGGTTGCTTGAACACTAAGAGGGATAACCTGCCAGCCGTTGGCACTGGAGGTGAAAACACCCTGGCTTAGGTCCAGCTGTTGCTGCTGGTTTTGTTGTTGTTGGTCTGCAGGTGAATCGTTCTCTCCTGGGGTGTCAATTCGACTACATGTGGCTGCCAACAAGGCAAGCGGAGATGGCTGCTGTGAGTCCTGGAAAGAGAATACATGAAAGTATAAATACATCTTAATATCTCACATACACATATGTTAATGCTGCAACACTGAGGAAAAAGTATGTAAATGGGTGTAAAAATGCTCACTCATTGACATAAAATTAGTATACTAAAGAAGACATTAATACCAATATACTGATGCTTACAAGATTTTTAGAGTACTTTTATAAGCAACCTTAAAAACTATTTTACAATAAGACAGCAGAGTAAAATATAAACTAGAAAATATCAAGCAGGATGATTGCATAAGTCATTTAAAACATTAAGACCCAAAGTTGTTGGGCCTTAACTTTAAAGGCCACAGGACAATTTTGAATTAAAATGACCATTTAAATTTGATTTGTTACAAAAGATGTAGTTTAGATTTAAATAAAAAAAAATCATGTGACCAGCTTCCTGAATGCCAATCTAATCATGCTATTGTGCCACACACACACACACACACCCATGACGCCATTCATAACATTAAGATAAGGGGCTGCAGCAAGAAGTCCTAGGGGAAGCTGGGTGGGAGAGTCATGGGAGGGACCACATTTTTTCCGGAGCAGCGGCGGGCTCGGCTTCCCCTCCCCCCAAACCCACCCATCTCCCTCCCACACTTTATTTTTGCCCTATAAACTGACACACTCCTGTAGCCACCCCCTCCCAGGCCAGCCAAATGGGCCGAGCGAAATGCGCACGAAGTGCCGGGGTTTGACGGGAACACCCAGTGTGGGCGAAATTTACCTGCCCATTCCCCACCCCGGTGACATGTGCTCGGGGAGAGAAAATCAACAACTCCGGACAAGTTCCGACAGAGACGAACGACAGTCAACAGGACGTGCACAACCCGGGCAGCGGGTCCGAGTGGAGAGCATAACCACTTATTGTGTCTCGGCTCACAGTGAAAGTGTAACCTACTTGTGAATTGGTGTTTCGCTTTTGACTGTAGCCTCCGCCGCTCTCCACAGCGGCCATTTCACCCTGCTGCTGATCTGCGGAAGAAGAAGAGGAGTTTGTAAGATCACTTCTATGAAAAAAAGTTGCATCATTTAAAAAAAGAAAACGAGCAGAGCCATCAGACAAACTATCAACGCTGCGTTGACCGACGAGGAGGAAAAACAACACGCACACACCGACGTTGTGCGTAACCAGATAATAAATAACTCAACTTTAATAAAGAGGCCAACATTAAACAAACAGTCTCATAGAAGCAGGGAAATCCCAGCCACAAGTACTCGCAAGGGCCAGCTAGCCTCTCAGCTAAGCTATCGTCAACTCAAACACAACAAGAAGTGAAACTGCTCACGTTCAGTATTAAAGACTGTCACGAAACACAGCGTCGCGAGCACAAGTGTTAAGTTAAATCATTGTGTGCGCGTGTGGTTTCTATTAGGAACAGAAGTCACGTTGCTCTTAAGCTAGCTCTACTTAGTTGGCTAAATATTGTTAGCCGAGTATCGACAATTAGCAGGTAAGTAACGCTAGTTGGTCACTTTTTAAAGTGCTGGAGGCGCGAGCCGGGAAACCGCACAATGTCACACCTACGACGGTACACGCGCTTCAAATACGTACTTTTAGTTAAAACGTCTAACTGCGAGCCCACGGCTTCGTTCGCAACATGCCACTGAGTTGGAAAAGTTCACTTACTGCTCATAATTTGAAGACGGGAGGAGTTTCTCTGCTCTTTTTTCGGGTTGACAACTTTTCACAACTTCACACAAACTTGACAGGCTTCCCCCTATGAAGGAGGCGGGCGGGGGCGCTCGATTTACGGACCTTCGCAGCGCGGCTCCCTCAAACATTGACCAGCAAATAGAGCTTTTTAAACTCTTTTTTTTTACTTTAAACGTTGGCCGGTATAGTTTTACTACATGATATTGACATTGATAGATTCCCCGATCTTTCTACCACACCACACAGTCCTCATCCACGACTGTAGTTGATCATTAGGCATCTAATAACTCTAATAACTACGTCAACGCAAATTCATCACCACCGCGTCATGTGGCTCAGATTTATCACTTAATTCAGCGTGATTCAAGTTAATGTCAACTGGCGTTAAAACCAACAATTGGCAGTAAGTACCAATGCTCAGAAGGTCAGTAACTTCCATTAAATAAAAATATCCACATTCAACATTATTTTCTGGACTAACAATTCGAATTGTATACATATTGTCAGTAGATAACGAGCTAATAACGCACAACAGTAGCACAAAACGCTTGTCATAATATCAAACCACGTGTCCAAACCTTATTATTTAGTAATAATATGAAAAAAAATCCATATTAATGTATTTTAACACCTGTTTACTATACTATCGCGCTGTCCCTTTACTCAAAACAAGCGCTCCCCTCTGGGAGCTACTCGCGAAGGATCGCTGCTCTCCTCCAATGGAGGAGCTCATTTCTGCCAACGAGCATCAACGAGCCAATGTAATTGGCTCAAAGGCGGAGAAGTGGGCGGGACCCAGCATGGTAGGTTGCCTCCCTGAGTATGATTGACGTTGGGTTATCTGTTTTCCGCTTAAATGGCGCCATGAGTAAATACGTTCTGGTACATGTTGGTGTTTCTCTTCACGCACTCTGTGATATAATGTCTCATCATAACAGCTTAAAGATGCAGTGGCTCATCTCCCTGGCTTTGGACACGGAGGTGGGGAAGGAGGAAGGCCGATTGGGTGTTTAAGTCTTGCCTCCGTGGCCGCTGGCCACTCCCTGGTGGCGCCCTGTGGGCTGGGAAACAGCGAGGAGGCGGGAGGAGTCCGCCAAGGGTGGAGGAGAAGAGACCCTATCGCACGCAAACACTGGCTGCAGCCGCGCTGGGTGGAGAAAATGGCTCGCTTGTAGGAGGGTTTTTATTACTGGGATGTGCGAGTGGGCTGTCAGTGAAGCAGCACATGTGCCCATGTAAACATGACAGAGGGTGGAGTCCATCCACAGGCCCGGTGTTACTACAGTTATATAGTATAATAGTCATAGATATGGCTATTTCTCTATTATTTATGTCCAACACTAACACACACACACACACACACACACACACACACACACACACACACACACACACACACAGAGTCAGGTCAAACAATATGAGGCCTACAACATCTGGCTGCAGTGCACTATCCATTAATACCCTTCAGCAGTGGAAGTATTTAGATCCTTTAGCTACTTTACTTGAATAAAAGTATGTTATTATCAGCATCATGTAAGTAGCCACAGACAAAAATAAGTACAGATAAATAAGAAAATACATTATTTGAAAACAATAAGAGGTAAATAGAAGAGCAATTAAATACAAAGTTACAAGGTGACAATGGAGTGGTTAATAGCAGTGAATGCCCACTGTATTATATATCCATTATTACTGATGCATTATTATGAAACCAGCATACTCTTGTAGTTGAGATGGAGCTCATTTTAATTACTTTGTACTTTGTTGGGTAGTTTAATCATAACAAAGCTTCAAATTTTAAAAGCGTATCATAGTTTTGTATGTACAGCAAGCCTCTTTAACAGCAGCTATTTGGAAGCAGGTGTTAATAACATTAATAATTCAAATAATTTTGTGTAGCCCAAAATCACAAATTAGAAATTTGCCTCAGAGGGCTTTACAATCTCTACACATATGACATCCTCTGTCCCGGGACCTCACATCGGTTTAGGAAAAACTCCCCCCAAAATAACCTTTAACCGGGAGAAAAAGGGAAGAAACCTTTGGGAGAGCAACAGAGGAGGATCCCTCTATCAGGATGACACAATAGATGTCATGTGTAATGGCTTTGTTATATTAAAAGGTCCCTGTATGTCATGACAGTGAGGCAGCATGCTCAATACCAGGACCCTGAAACTGAGGTCACTAAATGGAATTCAGTGATCATTCATTTTCTTATTTACACCATGTGCTTTTCTTACTGTGACATGTCAAAATGTCTAAAACCATATATCCGAGTAACCTCAACTGTCAAATAAATTGTGGTGTAAAAAGTAAAATAGGGAACTAGAAGTATAAAGTATCATAAAATAGAAATAAAACAAGTAAAGTAGCTAAAAGTACCTCACAGTTGTCCTAAAGTAAGCTACTTGAAATGTAGTTACTTTCCACAACTGTCGTTTAATGTATTCCTTTACTTTTCTCCTGTAAATTCCTTTGGGCCAGTAGGATGTCTACATTCTTCATTCTTCTTCCTCTTTGCATACTAGCTTTTATTAAAAATGCTATAGACGGCTGCTGTTGCAAAAGAAAAGTTGATTCTCCCCTTCAGAGCCCAGAGAAAACATAAAGAAACCAAATATATGAGACTGTGTCAAACACATGCTATCAGATACAAACTTAACAAACGAAGCAGACAAAGCTCTCATGGGTTTGAAGGCAGACATCAACAAAAAAACAACAACAACAAAAAACTCAAATGAATGTGAATATGTCTAGTGTGGACTATACATACACGTGTTCGTGTCATGTGGGACTTTCTCTGCAGTCGTTTTGCCTATCTTGTGAACTACTGTACATAATAATGAAGCTTATCAATTATGTGGTGGGAAAGTCAACCGTTATGTTCCTCTGACATTTCCAAAAAAAAAAAAAAAAAAAAAAAAAAAAAACCTCTTCCGAGTCTGCATGCTTCTGATTCTGCAGCTGCGTCCCGCGCGGATTAAAGCCATCACTTCCTCCAGTCTGCTCAGACTCCATCAGCCTGCAAACGATCCGCAGGACGGCGGACGCGACTCGGAAGAAACGACCCGCCGCTCCTCGCCGCGAGGCTCATCACTGAAGCCTCGAGCAGGCTGCATGCAGTTCGAGAGTTTGCTGAAGAGTGCAGATCACTTTCAGATATCTCAGCCTGCGACAACAGGAAACGAGAGACGGGGCGACGCTGACAGAACTGAAACCTGCGTCCATGAAGGTAAAGCTGCGTTTCTTCTCTCGAGTTCAAGTTTTGTTTTAACTATATTCTTGGAGAACTCTCAGCAGGACTACTTAGTTCAGCTGATAACCAGCCACCTTTTCCTCGCTGGTTATGGAGCAGAATATAATTTCGTTGATGACATCAGGCCAATACAACACACTGTCATGATGAAACATCCCTGTTTTCAAACATGTGTATAGATAATTAATATCCATGTATTCTAGTTTCAATCCATTCACCACAATTGTATTTATTCTAAACTAACTGGCTGGTTGAGCTTATTATTGGACTTGAAATGATGTAATATTCATCGTGGTGTTGGCTACTAATCCATGTGAAATAATAAATATGAATCTGTCAGAGTTTTAGTGTCACACTAAATTGTATGGGAGAGCATCCTCTTGATAAATTCAACTTTACTCATAAAGGATTCCAGCACAAAACAGTGAATGTTACAGACTTCATTGTAAAAACAAAAAAAAAAAAAAGAAAAAAGTCAGCCTTTTAAATTAAACATCAGCAAAAAAACTAAACTATATTGTCCTCGTGCCTCTGTAGCTTCGACCCCACCGTGCTCCCCGGCTGCCTGTGAACTGAGGCGATGGACAGCCCGTCGTCCACGGTGAGGCGGCGAGCCTGGATCAACAGCAGCCGACAGCAGTCCACTCTGGAGGAGCTGGACCCCGACGGGCCGCTGGGCAACCTCCCCTCTGCCTCTATCGCAGACGACGATGTCTTTTCTGACGGTAGGTCCAAACTTAGGAGAGCGTGAGGGATCCATCCAGTGTCCACCGTTTATGTAACAACAGGTGAATTGGTCTCAAAGATGCCCGTGATCAAGCAGATATTTTAGGGGAAGTAGTGGGTGATTTTATGCCCAGTTTATCGTCAAACTGCCCAACTGAAAAGTGGTGCATAAATAAAACATGGATTACTTCTTATTTTAGAAATAGGTACAATATTAATTCAATGCAATCACAGGTTCTACTTCTTCATTACAGAATATGTCCAAAGTTAGTATTTACATTATGCATGTTTTTTGAAATGTGAAACAGAGTAAAATGACTTAAAGAGTTGTTTATTTAATGAGGATTACTCATAACGTGTTGTACATGTCTGATTTCCACAGGATGCTTCACTGGAAAGATTGAGAACTGGCTCCTGGGTTGTGGGTGAGTCAACTCGCTTTACTACCTTTTTTATTTTTTGTAAGATGATACTTTTTTTTTTCAGCACAGGCTCTGAAGGACAAGGTGTCAGTTGTTGGAAACTGGTTTAACAAACAGTAAAGTAGAAAAGTGGAAACTCTCTGAGGTCAGGTGTTCCAGGAAGATGACGTGTTAAGGTTGCCATGGTATTGTGTTTACCACAATAGCCTCAGATGAGGTTTTTTTAAAGTTACATTTCGAAAAAATAAGCTTATTTTAGTTCATCAAAACCATAATGTTAGAGTGCTCTGAAGTGAGATCTGTTAAATAGGCCATTAGAGGATGCAGACAACATTTCAAGGCAATGGTTAAAAAGAAAAAGGCCAAGATATAGACGCAGACATTTCAACAAGTTCTCTAATCTCGAGACTGTCTCACAAAGAAAGCACACAATTTAATACCTTTAATAAAATGCAAATGTATATGTCCCTGTGGTTCAGAGTAAGATTATTTTATAAATAGAAGGAAGCGATATTTCCTGTTACGGAAATGATTGTTTAATGTCTCTTATTTCAGTCATTGTGAAGGAGACTGGTAGTCAGTGATGTGCTAAACACTGCGTATCAGCATCTGAGGAATGGCCTGATGGTTTATGCATTCTGAGAACTCAACATGAAAATGATCAAATCGGTTTTAGAGGTGTTGACATTCGTGGTGCTCAACAAGTTCACATTTCCACAAGAGGAAGTTGACAAACATCCGCAGCCCGTTGAGAGCTGATTAGGGAGTCGATCTCACAAGCTTGCTTTGTGGCTTTGCTATCGTATGAGGCATATGCAAACGCCATGACTTAGTAATTTGACAGAAAAAGCATGCAAATAACACTGTGTGTGTGTGCGTGCGTGCGTGTGTGTGTGCTTGTGTGTATTCATGGTTTAAATATTGTCATATCTTACAGGTCAAAGAAGAACGGTCAGCTGAGTTTTGGTGAGGATGTACTGAAACAAAGTCATGAATGTACCATTTACCAAATATGTGATGAATTTGACATATTTAGTGTTGCATGTTTGTATCCATTACTGCACTTTAAAAATACTCCATGGCAGCAAAGTAAAAGTCCTGCATAAACAAATGTCACTTATGTAAAAGTATGTAAGTATTATCCACAGTGTACTTAAAGTATCAAAAGTAAAAATACAATATTGTTATTGTTATACTATTGTACATTATATCATTGGAGTAGCATTTTACTGTGGTAGCTGGTCAAGATGCATCACATTTGTTGTACACTGTCAACAGTGCATCATATTCAATAAACTCATTGTAAATTAAATCTAAATCTGTAAATTAAGCTGTCATTAAACTATAGCGGAGTAAAAAGTACAACATTTCATCTGAATTGTTGTGGAGTAGAATAAAGTAGCTTAAGTGCAAAAATAATAAAATAATTACTTTTCCGACAATGACACATACAAGTAAGATTTCAAAACAGGAATTTCTCCGTTCTTCAGTTGATAATTTCAGAAAATTAAGATAATATGGAACCATGTGTGAAATTACCTAAATCATTGACTGTATGTTTTTTCTTCAGAGTCTGTGCTGAAACCCAGCAACTTTGATGATGAGCTCAGTCTTGGTGCTGATGGTAAGTACACATCCACATCCACACACACACACACACGCACGCACGCACACACACACACACACACACGCACACACGCACACAAACACACACGTACACACACGAACACACTCACACGCAAAGGAAGGTAACAAAGCAGGAAATGTCATGTAGGAAAATGAGGTGTGCATAATGAAAATAAAGTGCATCATCTGCTCAAGCTTCCATTATTTTGTAATAGTGGGGACAGAGACTGACCCATCTGTGCATATCAGTTGTAATAAGTCACATAAATGTCCAGTGTTGTGCAGTATTACCGTACCTTTGCCAAGGAGGATGCTTTTTGAGAAGGGAAAGTGTAAGGTGGAAAGTTCCCATCTCAAAAGTTAACGATTCATAAAAGGTTTCTGTTTTTTACATGAAATGTAACCAAACTTATATATACACATACAGTATTTACATTAGAAAATAAATATAATTTTTATTTCAAAGTAAAAACATCGTATAATTTCTCAGGTTAAGTAGTACGTCTAATATCTAGACGTATCTAATAAAAGCAGGTTAAAGAATTGCATAATGCCTTAATTTTGTTGCTTAGTGCCATTTAATCTTTAGATATATCTATAATAAATAAGCAAATAATTGATGAAATCCACATTCAGCTGCATATCAACTTGTTTTTTATTGGAGAATGATTTCTTTCTTGTTTCAGCTTATTTGTTAAACATTGGAGAGAGTACATCTGAAGCTGGGTGAGTAGCAACTACACTCCTATAGTTGCAGTAATAATAAAACAGCAAGAAACAAGGAATGTCCTGCTATTGAATTAGTGAATATTAGTTAATATGAATCCATGTTACTTTAATCACTGACTGTGTTTTTAACTCAATTTCCTTTTTTACACAAAAGAACAGAACTAAGTTGGCTCTCAAATATCACTTAATTGTAGGATAGATACTTTTTTTTGTTTTGAAAGACTATTTGAGGACGTGACTTTCTGAATTTACTAAATTAATACTGAATAATGGACTGTTCTGTTTTTTCTTCTTCTCAAGAAGCATCGCACAGCATCCTTCCTCCAAACAAGGTCCCAGCAGAATCACCAGGTCAGTGGACACCTATTTTATCTCAGCTCAAAGAAATACAACAGAAGAAACCACAAAACAACACATCACTTAAGAAAATGAACTACAGGTTTTGCATTATTATTAAGATACTTAAGAGGAACTTGAGATCACTGTATGTTTCTTCAACTTCTCACCTGTCTTGTTCACAGTACCCCTCGTCAGAAACGATATCCGCCGTCGCTGAACTTGGGCCACAGCATGGCCTCCAGCTGCTTCTCCTCCTCCACCTGTACAAGTGCATCAAGGTGAAGCTTCAAGACTTTCAAAATCTTTATTATTCTGTAAGATTGATAACGAGGCTCTTTGCTCTTGAATGACCTGCTTGACAACTCACAGGTTTCAGTTTCCCCCTTTCTGGCTTTATACCTGAATAATATATATTTATATATTATTTCTATTTGAAATTACCCCATCCTTTTTTTCCTTCTTCATTTATTGTTTTTATTTGTATTTATTTGTTTTTTTATTTGGTTAATTATTTTGTAAAGCACTTTGCAACTGTCTTAGTAAGCGTTACACACGTTGAGTTGTATTCATAAAACAAATCACAAATTTGCCTCAATAGGCTTTCCAAAAACCTTTTAACAGGAAAATACACCATATCTTTTCTTTCCCCCACACACACACATGCACACTAGTGTATCGGAGATCCTGCAGATGTGTTCGGAGGATGCTGAGGAGACGCTGTACGAGCTGGGGTTCGGCTGCGATGAGCCGCAGGTCACTGTTCGCATCCCTCCGCGCTTCTTCACCTTCCCTTCTCTGTCCCACGGCATCAACTTCCGCCTCTTCCTCGACTCACAGCTACGGCGGATACGAGAGGAAGACCCCAGCCTCTCTCTTGCTAGTAAGACTGGAGATATTTTTTTAATTATACATTATTGTCTGGTGAGTGATGAAAAGAAATAACTCTTGGATGTTGCTGATGAGATCTATATTACTTGATCTAATTTACATTTTATTCTTTCCACAGGTCGTTTCAGACAAGTGCAAGTGCTCACAGCAATGGCCAACGCTTTCTACTCCCTCTACTCTCATGTGTCCCGCACTCCTCTACAGAAACTGGCCCCACCAGAGTGTTACTTCTCCTCGTCGCCCGTGGAGAGGATCGAACGCTTCAGGAGCAGCGTCTGCAGCGAGCCACGTTCTCCTGTGGAGAGGCTCAAGGACACTGTCTCCAAGATGTGTCTCTACACGGGTTCTTCTCGGGGTCAGACTCCACCTCTCCACAGCCCTCGCCCAGAAAAAGGGCCAGTCTCTGTTGATATAGTCCTGGAGAAAGTCAAGACCGGGGCCACCAAGAAACTGCATTTAGGGGTAAATGATGGGAGTGAAGCAGCTGTGGATGTTAGGCTGGACACGGCTGATGATAAATCTTCTCACAGTGGGAAAGAGGAGCAAACACAGCAGACCGCGGCAGACACAGACATTCTTCAAAATGGAAATACGATCCGTCATAAGGAGATGCAGGGCAGTAAACAAACAGATAAAGGTGATGCCGATGAAGATGGCTTCAAACCAGGAGACCTTGACAGAGTGACTCGCAGTGAAGGAACATCTCTATCGTCATCATTGTCAGGAGGAACTGTCATAGAAACAGATCATCAGTTTATTTCAACTCAAAGTGACACAAGGACTGCTGATCTGAAACCAGCTGCCAAGCTTATGCATGATGTAATCTGCCCGCAGATAGTGGAGAGTGTACACCAGGTGCTTTTCTGCTGTCAACACACACATAGTGCGAAAACAAACACCTCACCTCCTATCTCCTCTGAGACTGGGAGCATAGATAGATCATGTCCCGGATCACATGAACCCGATGTACAAACCGCTTTCTCTGAGTCTGATGCCGGACAGCTGGGTGCATCCAGGCCACTTCCCGTCCTGGCCTCCAATGGTAGCTATGCCCAGTGCTGCATCACTGTGACTGGCTGGGAGGGGGGACGGCGTCTCTTCTCCTGTCCCACCTGTCCAGGCTTGTGAGGAGTCATTTAATGGGGGGAAAAGCCAGTACCTGAATCCACAGACGCACCAGGGCTTTTTAAATAATATTGTTCAGTTTAAACTATCATCCTAGTTATTCTGCTCTTTGGTGTGGTGTTATGGGTAATGGTGCAATTAATTAATTGAGTTGTCTTGTGTTATGTCAACAGTGGCAAAGCCCTCTCCCCACAGTGCCTGTTCTTGCGCCATAACATTAAACCGTTTTGTTTCAGACAGTTAATTACTTCTTCCTGAGTTTCCCTAAATTAGATGAAAAAAATGCCTATTTTTTTATGCTAAACCGTCACTATTAAAATGATTTAGAATTTTTTTGTGCAGACAAAGCGTGCTTGAAAAAAACAGTAAACAAAATGTAATTGGATCAGACTAAAGGAAAGAATGTTATTCATCAGATAGAACTGTTCGTATTTAAGATTAGAAATGAAAAAGAACACCTGAATCACTTGTATCATAAGATTGGTTTAAATGTTTAAAAGCATACATTGGGATGTGAATGATGAAACAATACTTAAAAAAACATTGTTCAGCCCTTATAGTGTATCATTTTCTATGGTGTACAAAGGTTATATAATATATTTATACCTGTTGTCTATACAGTTGCACAGTGCAGGTGAGGACGATGTTGGACAATTAGAGACGACAAGAACAACAACCTCCCAACAGCAATACAAAGGTACATTTATAATTTATTTGTGTGAATGACATTTTTTATATCAACAAAGGTCATAAATTATATTTACAACTGCTGCTTTGTTACACTTCATATTTAACAGGAACATTACTTTTTAGAATCAGATCAGAATTAGAATCAGCTTTATGTGTAAACATACAAGGAATTTGACTGTTTTTTGCTGTGATTAGTTTGCCAAAAAAGTGACAAAATACAGAATAAACAAAGTTAAAGAGGAATTTGACTGATTATGTTTCTCTAATTTTCCATAGATGGCGCGTTAATATTATTATCAGGTAATCTTTTAATTGTGTGGTGAATTCACACAGTTCTAAATGTGTGAAGAAAAGGGTGTAACACCGTTAACGGTTCATACAAGGATGTTTGCAGAAATATGTATGTACAAAATTTCTTGCTAAACTTGAGTATTTTGCTTCGGGCCCACTGTAGGTCTCGTAACCGAGTCAGAAATGATGGGTGGACCTGAATAGTGTAAATGTATACAGAAAAGGGTGTATGTGGGAACACGTGTTTACACGTCATAGGATGTATGTGGGAGCGCATGTTTACACGTCATAGGATGTATGTGGGAGCGCATGTTTACACGTCATAGGATGTATGTGGGAGCGCATGTTTACACGTCATAGGATGTATGTGGGAGCGCATGTTTACACGTCATAGGATGTATGTGGGAGCGCATGTTTACACGTCATAGGATGTATGTGGGAGCGCATGTTTACACGTCATAGGATGTATGTGGGAGCGCATGTTTACACGTCATAGGATGTATGTGGGAGCGCATGTTTACACGTCATAGGATGTATGTGGGAGCGCATGTTTACACGTCATAGGATGTATGTGGGAGCGCATGTTTACACGTCATAGGATGTATGTGGGAGCACATGTTTACAGTGCATGGAGTTGTTGCCTGACTGTTTGTGTCCTTGTGTAGGTGCGGTGGTCCGGGGTGACAGCATGCAGTCAGACAGCAGCGGCTACACGGACGAAGAAGTCAGCTCCTCAATGAGCACACAAAGCAGATGACTGAAAACCATGTAGACAACATTAAAAAGTAGTGTTACCCCCCCCTCAAAGATGTTCAAGTTATTACAACAGTTGGCAGTAAAATGTACAAAAATGTTTTATTGGAAACAAATTCAATGGAGCTCACATTTTAGTTCATCGTTTCTCTAAAAACTGTTTGTTACCACAACAAAGAAGTCTATATCAAATGTATTGACGTCAGCATTGACGTCAATGGTGTCAGCAACTAAAACTCACAACAAAAACAGCAAAAGTTCCTTTTTTTGAATTATCAGAAAAACAAGATGCCCATCTGCCTTTTCAGAGAATGAGGTTAACATCAAACTTGATGTACAAAAACTTGGTCAGCCTGCATTGTGCAAAGGACATTCTCCTTTCAAGTAGTACAAACTGTCCACTGTTTCCAAAACGTGTTCCAGCTCAGTGCGAGGTGGGCGGTAATGAATCCTTACACCAAGACGCAGCAAGTAGTTGCAGAAAATAATCTGGAAATTCAACATCACCAGTTTTCAAACATCATTACAGGAATCATAGTCACATTGACAGAAAAAAAAATCACAAGGGTTTAGATTACAAATGAAACAATAACAGGCAAAATGGACACAAAAAAACATTGAGATTCCACATAATAATATGTGGTAGGTTCTTTGTTTAGTCTATGATATTGAAAGTCAAAAGTAACAAACAATGCAGATTCCCAGGACTCTTTTCTTCCCCTTTCTCCCTAGTTGTTAACTAATATTTGTCTTGACACTGAAATGAATTTACTCTTTGTGCAAAAACTGTGCTAAAAGAAGAGTTTTTGAAAAAAAAATGGTAATTTCAAAACTGTGATAAATTATTTATTTTTTGTAAATTCACAAGTAACTGATTTTTTATTGAATTGTAATGTGGAGTATTTTTTAATTATCCTCACACTTAAAAAGACACGCAATAGGAGTACTTTCTCTATTACTGCTCTGAAAGCCATCAACTGTAACAAGGAAGTTTATAAAAGGGGCAAAATTGCACACATTACAAGGACAATTCATAAATCAATAATTTTCAATCATCTGAGTCTACTGATCCTTCTTTCCATTTCTACATTGGGAACGCCAAAGAGTAACATGTTTAGAAAATGTTTATTTAAAAAAAAAAAAAAAAGAATTCTTAAACCTTATGAGTTCATCATTTTAAACAAAGATAATATGGTGAGTTTTAAAAATTCCCCCTTTTTTTCCCAAAATAAAAACAGTTTTTAGGGTCCAGATTAATATACAACAAAAGACATTTTCTCATACAAACTCATCTGAAAACAGGGCAGTCTTTAAAATAATTTCCCTCTGATATCTATTCAGCAGAGTCCTTTTCTCTCCACGTTTCCGCACATGGCTGGAATTTATTCTTCCGTTCATCCGTCATCGATCTGGGATTAAACGAAGCACCAATAATTGCCGATTCCATCGCCCAATTTCTACAAACTCCTTTGACCTTTTGTTGCATCACAATTTGTCACCATTTATGATTTCAGATAAAAGACTTGAGATTTTTAGGAAAATACAGTGCTGCGCATGGATGGCTGGCAAACAAATACTGAAAATGCATTTAAAAATAATTTGTGACAAATATGCAAAATGCCAAAGAGAGGGGTACATGACTTTTTGAGCAACTAAATCATCATTGGCAGCAATAAGAAATCCAAGTGGCTCCGGGGGTCAATTTGGGGACAGAAAAAGTCTCTATTTCCACATTTGAGGTAATTCGCGTTATTTGAACTCATAAAAAAAAGTGCCTCCGTCGTCCGAAGAGGACATTCATCCTGGCAAAAGAGAGTCTGTGAGGAGGAAGAGGACATCACTTCCCCCCAGCCATGATTTTGAGGTACTGCAGTGCATTGTGAGCTGCATTGGCTCGAGCGGCATCTATGTTCGGAGCAAAGCCATGGCACACTGTGATTGGCTGTGTGGACAGCTCCACTAGACACTGGCACAGGCCACTCAGACTGCGCTCCTCTGAAACAAAAAAAACAAACAAGAGTCTTTCTTAACATTGATTTTGTTCAACAAGATTTGACAATAAAACTGATATTTCCACCATCATCGCTGCTTTGGAAATGTCTCTGGAAGTTATAAGACACCATTCTCATGCTCCACATGAGCACTACAGCACATGTATATAGGGCTGCCCCCAATCAGTCCACTGAGATCACCGTAGTCAATTAGTCATCTTTATGCTTTTTTTTTTTTTTTTTAATGCTGAATGACTTATTTCCAGGAAACTTATGAGTATAATCACTGGTAAACGCATTAAAATGGTGCTTTTTTTGTGGTTCTTTGTGGTGAAACTAATGATTAAATCAATTAAATCAACAAAATCTCTAGAATCTAGAGATTTTGTTGATAATTGTGGGGCTGTCCTGACTGACTCTTTAAAATCGAGAACAGCCCTACTGCTTTTATTTCCAAAACACATTTGATTAGGGTTTTGACAGTTATGACTTGTCTTTCATACTCTCACTTCCCATAAATGTGTCAGTGACGACATTTATGATACAATTATAATGTAACCCAGATATCAGCTATAATTCATTAACAGCTTTATTCTTTTAGTGTTTGAAAATGCTGCAATTAAGTATGAGACTGCAACTACTGATTATTTTAATATAAATTAAAACATTATATTCTCTGGAGAAGATAAGGTAGTTTAATGACAGTTACCCATTACACGTTTTAATGCTATAAAACTAAGAAAAACTAGTGAATGTTTGGGAGTACCACTCGGTACAATTATGTTTGTTTGACAAATGATATGAACACAAGTGTGTTAATCTAAAATTCACTGACTGCTGGCTCGTTAACCAAATCCAGCAAAAAGAACAACTAAATATCAATAATATTCTAGTCATTCTGTGACGTGCCGTCCACAGATTAAATAGTTCGTGTGCACTAAACTGTGACCACATGCAGCTGCGGGCTACTTCCTCATATCTGATGACAGTAATAGTAGAGACACAGCATTTGTTTTGTGGTATGTTTCCATTAATGTGTACCCATAATGCTGTTGAAGTCTTCAGTTTGTGCAGATAGTGTGAAAACTATGCACACTAATGGTTTATCATATGCACAGTGTAACCAACTCATTATATTTACATGCTCCTAACTAAAACGCATCTCTTCATGCATGCAGACACCTAACCAGTGATGTCCATGTTCTTTTTAACTTATCAGTCTTAAACTCCACCGTAGTCACACTGTGATGCTCGGCAGAAGGGAATGCAACTGTAAGTTATTCTAAAGCTACCGTTTGTGAATGTGAACTAACCCAGATCCAGGTAGCTGACGTCAAAGCGCTGCTCCGTGGACAGGTCGTTCAGCAAAGAGCAGAAGTTGGAGTCAGTGGGCATGCCCAGAGGGTGGCTGCGGAGCTGCAGGATCTTCTCTCCAGCAGAGTTACGCAGTGAGTCCCAGGTGCAACTGAAGCCTTTACTTTTGCCCGTCTCAGCTTTGCTCCCCATGTGCTGTGTGTGCAGGGAAGGTGAAGTTCATAGCAGCTAATAAACACTATTAAGATTTATGAGTAAGAAAAGGGGTGCATAGCTTACGGTATTCTGCATAACATTTGAAGAACATTGGCAGACTTTATTAAGCACTATGCAATGTAAAAACAATATCTGCATGTTAGTCAGTGCTGTGCTTCCTTTCCCGTTATGTGTCGAGTAACGCAACATGCAGGATTTTCATCAGCTTTTGTCAACTGGTGCACAGAGTGAGTTTATTTCCGTTTATTTTCTCACCATGTTGAACGTGTCTTCTTCCACTTCAGCCTCGTTGGTGGTCCTCAGGTCGACCGGGACATCGTGTATACGCGACAACATCTTAGCTGCTGCGTTTCTCTTGGCTAGCTTCTTGGAGGTTCCGCTTCCTGGAGAAGAACAGGTCGAGTAATGTTGCTAAAGTAATAATCACAGATTGTTGATGACACGGATATTCATTCAGTAGGACAATGATAAGCTAAGCAACCGCAGAGTCACCTGATATCTGCTCTATTTTAGCTAGTCTAAGGTCAGCAATTACGCAGCACTCCTATAAAAGACAGCATATATGATTGTCTTCAATTTGAGCTGATTTCTATCGGCTTTATTTCATTAGTGCCTAAATGTTTCATCACCAACGTCCAAACTTCAAGGTATTTATGAGGACAGTGAGACCAGGAGCTAAATATGGTGCACAAAGTTAGATATTTGGGTCACATCATCATCATCATCACAGTGATGATGACGACGATGTGCAGCGGCAGTGTTGCAAACTTTACGCACAAGCTTACATGCTGGCACGTAAATTTCATATGTGTACAGATGATGTTAAAACTGCTCTCTTTAGAGCCTACTGTACTCCTCTCTACACAGCCCACCTGTGGTGCAGTTATATTAAAGCAAAAATGAAAAAGATTCAGGTGGCATTTAATGATGCTTTCAGAATCTTGCTCAAGCTTCCCAGATGGACAAGTGCAAGTCATATGTTTGTGACTCGTAATGTTCCCTCTTTTCATGCTGTGTTGAGGAATTTTATATACAAATTTAAATGTCGATTAAATGACTCAGAAAATGTAATTATAAAAGCCTTAACTGAGCCAACAGAGTGATACGAGGTATTCTTCTTGTTTCTGGAAACATTGGAACAAGTGTCTGTATGTTTTTAACCACGAGTGACTTTTTAACTGCGATGATTATACCTGTGTCCTCGTATTTTATATATTGTTGTTGTATTTGTGTTTGTTGCTATATGGACTCATGAGGCTGAAATAAAAGAAATTGTACGTGTTAACAAAAAACAAAATTTTGCAGAAAGTGGATTTGATCTATGACAAAACTTTTAAATACACACAAAACAATCTCGAAGATTTAAACATTATGCATTTTACCGATTTCCACAAATCTCTCCACTCTGCAGGTCATGGTGAACTCCTTGCGGTGTGCTGGACCAGACTCCTGGGTGACTGTGTACTCTGGCAAACGCCATCCTTTCTGCACCACCAATTCCTGGCAGAGAAGTACGCAGACAAATACTTAGTAAAACTTATAAAAAGGCATACAACTATAAACCAGGCAGATTGTTTTAATAACAGTGAGTTCTGACAATGACAGCATTTATTAGTTGACAGTCTAACAGCAAAATAAAACCTTAAATGACATGAGTTATCTTGCATATTCACCTGCAGAGCCCCGACGGGGTTACATTCAGACTGCTGAGAACTTCCTGTGGTCTTCATCTCTGGCTGGGAGCTGAACAGAAGATGAGAGAGCAAACTCAGCAGAGGAACTGTCTATGTATCATTTTAGCTTTAGAGACAGTGTAGAGACATGAAGAAATTGAAACAAAAGAAAAACTGACCTGTCCCCATCAGTAGGCACGTCAACCCCAATAAACCCGTCTACTCCAACACCAACACCAACTCCAACTCCGACGGGGCCTCCAAGACCTCCCTTGAGCATCTTCAGAGCAGCCTCGGCTGCTTTGTGCTTGGCTGCCTTCTTGCTGGGCCCTTGGCCGGTGCAGCTGATCTCTCCGACGGAGACGCGGAACGTGAAGTTGGGCTGGTGGGCCTGTCCCTCGGCCTTCAGCAGGTCATACACTGGGGTCTTGCCTATCCGCGTTCCATACTCCTGCAGCAGACTGATGGGCGTCTTTCCGGGACTCACAGCCAGCATTTGCTCAATACTAAGTGAAAAAAAAGACCCAGCATTAGAAAGACTGCCAATTCATTTACAAGGGGCTTCATACCTCTCAAGAAACATTTTATAGCATGATTGTTGAATTCAGAAATGAGCTCTCGTTTTTAAGCTTTTTTCAAATGTCCGTCTATTGAATACTTTCATTAGTGCACCGAACTGAGGCAAGCCCAACTAAAAATCCCGTCACCAAAATTACAAAATGTTTTGAGATATCCACCTAGACACCAGCCCAATACAAGACAATCCATTTTCACAATACATTAACAGTCTATCCAGAAACAATGTCCAGCTTATTCAAATCTATAAAACTAATTGCGAAAGTAACCATAAACTAAAAATGTCCTTTACCTCCTTCATATTGTGGCAATGGAAATCTCAGCAGCTCAACTCCAAAATCTTAGGCAAATAAATGAGTACAGATTTTAGATGATGTCACACTAATTATAGTTTTTCAAGCATATGATTATTTCATTTATACAAAAAGCTTAATTATATAGGAAAATATGGGGGAAACAATCCTACTACAGTCCTGCAATAAATATTACCTTCAGAAAAGTTACAATGTTCAGTTTTTGTTGCACCTGGGGAGGTGTTGATTTAACTGGAGAGTCATTTTTAAGAGGCTGCAGTTTGTGGTGCTGCTGAATTGTGTTGTGTTGTATTGACATATGTTTCTATCACTTCTATCAACGAGGGTAGGCTAAATAACAAAAGCTTTAGCTTTAGCTAGGTGAACCAAATAAAGTATAACCAGGACAGCCGACTACTCTAAAGGTTGTGCTCGTTCTCCTGGGGACTGTGCACACTAGTGTTGTAAAGAGCCATGTCAATAAAGTTTATTCCTGCTGTCACTTGGGCTGCATGCACTAATAGCATGTCTGGATCTAACCAGCACATCAGTAGTACACAGATAAACAGTGATTTAATGAACGACCAAAAACAGGCCATTCATGTCTCGATTGAAGACGAATCAATGACACCGGCTCTCTTGTAGTCGCACATCTGACACCTTATTATCAAGCTAGCTCTGTAAAGTTTGTTGTGACTCATCAGCCTGTGAGCTAGCCAATGTGCTATCCTAGCTTAGCTTCTGTGAGGCTTCACACCTGGAGCACCCGGAGTTTCTCTTCCAGCTGTCCGATGCTGTCTCGTCGTTCATTCCCTATCTCACGCAGACAGAGCCGATCGGTATCGGGTGATTGATTCTTCCCCCCCTCCTCCCACACACACAACCAAAAACAGGCACTCGTTTTCATGGGACGGTATTTTCCCGAACAGATAACGAGGCAGCGACATGTGAAGAGCAGACGACCCCCTCCGCCCCGACAGACTGCAGCGGGGTCCTGCAGGAGCACAGTTATGACGTAGGACGGAGTTCCGCCGAAACTCGAGTTCTGATTGGTCCGCGGGCGCTTTGGGTTGGCTCGTTTTACGCACCGGAGAACACCGACGTTTTTGTCGAGAACGTGACAATCCGTACGAGGTTGTGGTAACGAGCCTGTCACGGGCAGCGTGCGAGGCTCGAGGAGCTAAAAAAGGTACAAATAGCCAGGTGTTTCATTGCAAACTAAAAACAGGTGATTCGTCATTAAACCGACTGCAGGATTTAGTTTGCAGGTGTAGAAAAAATAAATAAAACATTTCATCAAACATAAAAGTGGTCCATTTAAAATTGTGCATAAATTAGAACTAAGTAACGTTTTAATGTACGTAACTTCGTCAAATTAATTTAATTAACGCATAGGCAGTAACTTACCATAAGGGAACTTATTTTGTCAAATCATACGGTTTCATACGTCACAGGAACCGCTGAATTAACGTAAAAAACCAACCTGCTTTATGAATGTAGCTCATGTAGCCATCGAGACAACTACATTTTGGGTGAAAAAGTACCAGGAAATTGCAGTATTCAAGTAAGTGCAAGCGCCAACTGTACCTCGGTAAATGTTAGTTGTTTCTGCGTCGCTTTGTGCTGCACGTGGGCAAGTCATCCTCCTGTAATGCGGCATGTTGTCTGCGTGAACACCGGGTTGAACTGGACGCTTCTCCTAATTATACGCGACAGCAATGAACGAGCATTTGGTGCAACTTTTATTGCATTTCTGGCTCTCGGTGCAATAATGTGTCGTGAGTGAAAGGAACCAGAAGAGGGCGACAGTCAGTCACTGAACGACCCGTCTGACCAGCCTCTTTGACGGGGGCCCTCGTCAGCACTCCGGGGCCTTGGGTTGCCTGACACCTGTCATCTCCACCACGGGCCAGCAGGGAAACACGGGAAGTTACACTAGTCTGATAGACTGATCGAGGGTTTGGACCCAGACTAACTGTGATGTGTCTACTCAAAAAAATACTTACTCAAAGAGTATCATCTTTATCTTAACAACAAACTTAATTTCGAAACAAAAGTACAAGGTTTTACATTAGGGATAATAAAAAAAAAAAAAAAATCAAGATTAAGATTATGCAATTAAAAAATATCAGGCAGTTAAAAGAGCAAATAAATAAAATAGAAAGGAACAATCAACTCAAAGTCTAAGTGGTCCAATACATTGTAAAAATAAAAAAACCCACAATGAAATAATATACAAGTAAGAATCTGTTGAGAAGACAACAGCCATATATAGTCTGCGTGGCATGACCACACTTGACCCTGTTGTTTGTGTTTGGATTGGTAGGAATGTTGCATTTATTTATAGTATAAATAAAAAAAGATGAAGGGCCGAAATCTCTCATTTTGGTGGAATGCCTTTGCTTAGTTTGGATCCCTTTTTGCCTTGGTGATTACTCAGAGGAGTCGTGCAGACCCTTAAATCCTTTGAACCCACAAGTTCAGAACCTCCTTCCTAACGAATACAGCAGCACTTCCATAAAATATTTCAGTACATTTTCCACCTTTCCATCACTTCCTTTATTTCCGTGGCTTGACAATTAATCCCATGATGGCTTGCTCGTAAACCCTTGCTGGCCACCGTTGAAATAGAGCTTGGATCCTGATGTCTTCATCCACTGGCATCAGCGTGTCAGTGTGGAGAAGCACATTTTGCCAAGTGCAACACAAAGTGAACCGGCCATGACAATGAGTAGAGTCGTCTCCCAATTGAACTCTCAAAACTACAATCAAGAAAACCATGATTTAGCTATGACCAGAATTTACCCCTCCTACTCATTATTCATTCTTTCAGCGTTAAAGTCTCTTCATTTGTCAGTTGAGAGTCCGGATTTATTGACCTATAACGTGATAATGTAAGTGTTTTTTTTTTAATGGAGCTTGTGGTTGAATCACTGACTGAATGAGATCAGAAACGAATGCCATCTCAGCAGCTACGGCACATCCACAACGTATGCACACATTGACACACGCACATACACAAACACACTTTCCTTTTCCCTGTCTTGGCCTGGCGCATTAGTATGTGTGGTTCTTTGGTTGCCAAAATCATCAGTAGATATCTTGAAGCATGGAGCTGTATGAATGCTCTTTTTCCCTCCTTCCACAATATGATGTGTTTCCCTTTTTGTGTGTGTTTTGATCCTTCTCTTGCAGCCAAGCTGTGCTGTGGTGAGGCGCGGGTTCGAGTGGCGCTCCTGTGTTATTTTTGGCAGCAGTAGTGGTTGGTGGCTGTTGAGGAGAGAGGAGACAGGAGGGGGATAGCATGAAGCCCAAAAACCGAGGCTGTTTAAGGGATTTTTGTCTGAAGGAATTGCTTTGTAATGATCAGAAACTCATTATGGATATGTGCACCCATGTATTAATACGCGCACGCATAAAGAGACTGGCATGCACATTTGTTCGTTTAGCACTTCACAAACACCTCATATACGTGTTCTCATTGACAGACCGCACACTCATAGTTGCTAAATTGCTTAACATGTGAAAGGCTTAGTTTTTTTTTTTAAATAGAATCAACGCCATCCATGTTTGATGGAGCCGACGATTGAATCTACCAGAACATTTAAGTGTTTGGTCTTATTTATTTGTCACAGTTACCCAGTTCTTGTCACATGGGAACTATTTCTTGTTTGTCACCCTCTTTGGCAACGCTCTCTCTCCTCTGTGGGAGTCAGTCCGAGACATGCCGCCCGCTCAGGCAACATGCAGTGTCAGACATTCACGCTCCTCCCTCTACGCTTCTGAAAACACCATTTGAAAAAGATTTTCTCCAACTCTGTCGTTGGCCACAGATCAAGAGAACGTTATTGCTTGACTTTATTTATTTATATATTGTGGTGGTAATGTGTGTGAACGTATGCGTGCGTGCATGTGTGTGCGGGTGAGTGATGTGTAATTGCGTATGTATGTGTGTTAACCCACAAAGATATTTCAATTTCTTCAGAATATTAAATAAACATGCAGCAGCAGCAGCAGCTTCAGTGAAGCGCTGCCTGCCAGTGGGTTTTGGGTTGGATGGGTGGCGGTGCTGGTGGTGAAGGGGGAGAAGGGGTTTGTGGCCGTGGCTCTGGGGGGGTGAGGCAGCTCATGGTCAGGGCCCCCGCCGGACACAGTGGCGCCTCGCGCTGGAGGACTTCTGAACCACCACACTCCTCCACCAAAACCCTGCCAACCCAGGCTCCCTGCTCCCGCTTCCAACCCAAATCACTCAGTTCTCTTTCTGCATTTTGACTCTCTCTCTCTCTCTCTCTCTCTGTCTCTCTCTCTCTCTCTCTCTCTCTGTGTCTGTCTCTGTCTGTCTGTCTGTCTTACTGTCTCTCTCTGTCTCTCTCTCTCTCTCTCTCTCTCTCTCTCTTCTCCCTCCTTCCTCCCTGACTCTTTTTCCTTCTTCAGTTTCCTCATTCAGTTGATCCAAATCCAGATTAATTTGCTATTTGGTCGCGTTCTCTTTTCTCACTTCCAGCTCTATTGTAAGTGGCAGGTCTATCTGATTGTGTTTTCTCTACCTTTTCTTCTGAGTGTTTTGTGTTTTCACAAATCCTCCACCCCCTTTCTGCATTGTCTCTCTTAAATCCCTTCACTTAAAATGTTCCAAGGAAGCATTTAGTGGCTTGAAAAACGCAAACAGGAATGGTTTGGGCTGCATGTCAGAATAACATCATACCATCAAGATAGTAAGCATTTTCAAAAGGAAAGAACAGTTTACGGGTGCTCTAGATATTTATAAGGGTATTAGGCTATAATTGGCCATCAAGTATTTTTCCAACCATCTCCAAGAGATATATGGCTATTGTTCTTGTCAATGAAAAAATAAAAACCTTCCATTGTGGTCAAAATGAAAGTGAATCACGCCAGCTGTGCAAACTGTGTGCCAACTGTATGAAAAATAAATTATTTGTAACTATTAGTAAATAGTAAATAGTAAAAATACAGTCATCTTACATGATGAGAAATACTTGTGATCACTGATAAAAAGCCTAAGCCTGCACTTTATTCATGCCGCATGGGCAAATGTGGTTATTAAAAAACTGCACCTACTGCTGTGTAATTGAATTATGGATGTCAAACATCTTGAGTAGAGTGGATATCTCTTTACGTGTCACACGTGCAATTTTCTTAACTTAATTTTCCCCTGGAAGCAATTTGTCATCCGGAGGCCATTAAATGGGAAGCATATTATCTTTTTAAAGGGGCACAGAGTCACCCACAACCCTCCCACAGTTCCTATAAACAAAATGGCCTCGTTTAGTGCCGCATTTGGAGCACTGGGCAGCGAGGGAGGACTCCCTTTAAACTTTAAAGGCAGTTCTGGGCTAGAAAGGGATGTGACATTGTATGATTAGAGTGGGAAATATGAAAAGCACTCCAAGCTTGATGATGCAAGCCACACAGACTGCTGTATGTTCCGTCCAAAGTGAGAGGGTGGTCTAACCTCCATCACGATGTAATAATAACTCAGTGAGGAGAGATAGGAAGCGGTGCAGCAAGATACAAGCTTGTTGCATCAGCTGGGCCACAATGTCTACTGAGTTCACTGCATACTTTTCTGGAGCATGGTGATGTTTCCTAACAAATGTAAATGATGGCTAAAGATGATAGGCAAATTAGGCATAAAGTACATCTGCATCACAGCCTGACCTTTTTACCTCTCGCCCTCTCTTATCTGTGAAGTTTTCCTCTTCAGCTTTGTTTTATTCAGCCCTACCTCTCCTTTTCTTCAGGTCACGTTATGGTTCACTCAGGTCAGTTTACCTTTCCCCTTTGTAAAAAAGCCTTATCTTGTTTTTACTTATGGCCTGACTGCTGAGCCTCTGGGCGGGCCGACATTCTTTTCCCTTTCTTCCCCCGCTCTGCCACAGAGTCCCAGTCACACCTGCAGACACCTGTGCTTTTGTCCTGCCTCATGCCCCCCACACCCCCCCCCCCCCCCCCCCCCCCCCGCCCTGCACGCCCCGTGCCTGTGGCCATTTCAGAGCACAGTCCCATTGTTTCACTTGACTATTCAGTTAGGACCAGATAATAACAGGAAAAGGAGATTCATTAGCATTTTCTTCAACACATCGCGATGAGTTGTGCTCTCATTTAAAACAGCTGGAACCTCAGAGAGCTGAAACTGGAGTAATTCATTAGGCGCAAGTTTATGTAACTCGTCAAGTCTTATGGCTAAACTAACCATTGCTTGAGTGAATGTTTTAAAATTGCTTCTTCGTGTTGGTTAGGTCGGAAATGGGCTGTATGATGGCTTTAACTTGTGTGTCTGGGATCCTCTGGAATAACCTTTGTAGTCCCAACAAGTCTGTGTATTGCAGCGATTTCTTTAAAAGGAGTACAGGGGCACGAGTGGGCAAACCATATGGAAGAGATTGTCCAGCTTCTTCTTTTGCCGCTATGTGTCACTGCATGTATATTTTTCTTTTTATGACCTTATTTGAAGCAACACTTAATGTTTCCTGGCTTTCTAAATAAAAGAAGTAAAAATAAAGTTAAGGCTACAGTATGCCACCACCACCACTGCTAAGGGAGTATATTTTAAAAAGGCAGAAAATACCAGTAGCAGCAGAGGTTTTAAAAGCCACTGACCATCTTCTTAACCCCCCCACCCTCGGTCGCTGGCCTGACACACCCTACCCAGACCCCATTCCCCCTGTTTGCCTTTTATGTTGTGGACTCGACCGTGCGCCCACTTCAGACCACCATAAACATGTCGGCCCCTGATGACAGAGTCGGCCCCGGGACGTTTTATATAAATTGACCTCAACTACAGCTCATTAGAAGCCCTAAATTGGAACCATGCAGCTTGGGAAGTGTAAATGTTACATCAGGAGAGTCAGTAGCTTCAGGGGGGTTCCAGCTGTACAGGTCCTCACTTATGTGATGTAACTCTTTACTTTTATATTTAGGAAGAAATGTTATCTTGTTGTTTTAGAGAACTAGTAAAATCATGTAGTTTATAAGGATGTTAACATATTGCTGAAATTGTTTTACCTGCTTATCATTTATTTCAACCTTCACCTGTCCACCTGTTATTAACATATAATAAAGAATCACTCTTTGAGTAATTCTTTGTCTGGTGCTAGCACATGTGTTGTAGGCTTCATTTAGTCTTTTCCTGAGGCTACCGCTCTTTTAATGCAATGTGGCCAGTCCACCCAGCTCAAGTATTTTTATTATTCTGTAATATAACCTGACTGGACATAAAGACACACTTGTTTCACTTGTTATCTACAGTGGCAGGACGGCCTCAAGTTGGAGATTTTTGACAGACTAAAGTATACTTGATGGTCAGCTCAGCTTCTCCTCTGCATTTGTATCTCCACATCACGTCTTTCGTCCTGCATCCTGCCTTAATTGGGTTCCTTTGTTTAACCGCCTCCCTCAATAAACAATACAACCACAACTCCCCTGTCCTAATCCCCTCTTCTCCTCTCCCCTGACTCTGCTGGAGCATCGCTCTCAGTAATTACCCCTCTCAAGCTTGAGAGTGGAGTAATTGTCTTGAGTGTAACTACAGTGGCTCTCTGAAAGGGGGTCATTGTGTGGAGTTAAGACTTCACTTCAGTGGACGGCTTTGTTTGTGCTGCAAAAGATAATGAAAGTATTTGGTTGGCCATGGTGAGTTTGAAATGTAGTAAGATATGAAAAAAACGACAGTGAGTGAGTGAGTGAGTGAGTGAGGAGAGGATGAGGCGTGGAGGAGTGAGCTTCATTCTCAGAGAGCGACTGCTTCTCATTTTATGGATTTTAAAAAACACCTTTACAAATACGAATAACACCAGTGGAGATCATGCTTTTGAAATGTCTTTACTTTTGAAAGCACCAACATTGTCATGATTTCACATCACACCTTTTACAACATGTTTACCTTTATGAGGTGTAATGCTTTATCACTATTTACAGTATCTTATACACTCATTTCAACAACAAGTCAGCAACCAGTGGTAGTTAGATTATGAGCAAAATTATGAACAACAATTTATGCTCTTATGTTTCTTTATACTGATGCAACATAGTGATCTTTTCATCGTGGAAAGTTACATAAAATATAGAAAATACATAAAAAAAAGTAGAAAAATAACACACCTTACAATATCTATATATTGTTGTAAATATATAGTATGTACAAACAAGGAGAAGCCCTTATTAATCATTACTTCGCAAGGTGTGGAAGATTTCACAATTAAAAGATTATATAGAAATAGTTAACACGCACATCTAACGTCAAGATCTATAAATAAATCTTTAAAAACATAGTCCCAAACTCCACGTTATAACTAATAAATAAGAAAAAAAGTCTTAATTTAATGCATTTTATTTTCTTATTGGCCAACTTTAACCATCTTGCGTTTATTCAGGCATTATATTTCCTGCAGGGTGCAAGATAATCTCCCATGTGTATAATTTAAGACATAAATTAGATTATTTATGTAAATATGAAATTAAATTAGACATCATAAGAAGCAAACAGCAAACAAAAGTGAAATCCAAAACCCTTTACATCAAAATGTCTTTGGCAACAAGAAGCAGTAAGTAAGACTGTCCTTTGATTGTTTCAAGAATAATGCATAAGTATCAAAGTACAGCTGTAAATCGGATTTTTCTTTAGGCATGCAATGCTCCATCAACTCCATCATCCTAACCATAAGTCTCCTTCTAAAACTACTTTCCTTTTGCGGCTTCAGAGCTCTTTTCCTTCTGCTTTTGCAGATTAAATTTCCCCAGTGGTTTGCCTCATTTTAAAGGCAGAAAATGTGTGCATAACTGTATTTATTTGTATGGATGTGTGTGTGTGTGTGTGTGTGTGTGTATATATATGCATTATATATGCTTGCACATATTATATCTGTGCTTTTGTATTTGCACATACATGTGTTATATTTGTTTCCATGTACACCATGGCTTTGTTCTTCATATTTATGTGTGTATTTGTATCTGCCTACATACATTTGTGCATTGGTTCATGCTTGCTGGCTTGCTCATATTTGTGTGTGTGGTCCAGAGAAGTGATTGCTACCCGCAACATGCTCAGTCATTTATCATATCAAGTCTTTTCAAACATGAGCTGATATCCTTTGTATGTCTTGAAACAAAAAACGGTCGTTTTTTTTATTGAAAAGGTGAATTTTTCCACCATAAAAAAACAAACCCATCATGTCTCAAATGGTACTAGATAGAAGACTTAATGAAGTCAGATCTCCAACAGTCCGCTGCTGTTCTCCACTCCATTAGGTGTGCCAGTCTTCTCATCTCCGTTGGTGATTTGGTCAGCGACAGGATTGGTGGGTACAGCGCTGGCGTTGAGCTCTGTGGTCTCCTCGCTCCGAGGATCTGTCTCTCCCTCCACAGCTACAGCTTTACCCTGCATTGCAGAATCTGCATGGGTCTTCTGATGCTTGGAGAGGTGGTCGCTGCGTGTGAAACGCTTGTTGCACAGTAGACAGGTGAACTTCTTCTCCCGCGTGTGGGTGCGCACGTGCCTCTCCAGTTCGTCCGAGCGGGTGAAACGCTTCCCGCAGAACAGCCAGTTGCAAACAAAGGGTCGCTCGCCAGTGTGCCAGCGCAGGTGGGCTTTGAGGTGGGAGGCCTTGCCGTAGACTTTCCCACAGCCTGGGATGTGGCAGCTGTGGACTGGCTTCTTCCTCAGGGATGCAGCTGAGGCCCCCAGCCTCTCCAGCTCCTGGCAGTTGGGGCAGTCACATGAGGACCTGGTGGGCGCACCCCCTCCGCTGTAGCCCCCTGATCCCCGAGCAGGCTTTAGGCCCATGGGACTCTCAATCAGCCCTGCACTTGGCACAGGCTTGGGCTTGTACATGTCCTGAGGCAGCATGTGCTGAGAGGGCTGGAGGAGGTGTGAGGAGGAGCCCAGCCCCACAGAAGGGTAAGGAGCCGGGTTGAGTTGTGTAAAGTCGGTGCTGTAACTGGGCAACTGTGGGCTAAGGGAGGCCTGTTGTGCCACAGGCTGCAGGGAGGCTTGGAGACCTCCGTCCACCTGGGGCTGGGCTGATGACAGCCAGTTGGAGTTGGGGTGGACATCCCACCAGGAGGACGTGGCATTAGCCGGAGCAGCAGTAATGCCAGGGTGGATACCGGCTTTATACCAGGAGCCATAGGGGTGTGTCATATCCAGCGAGGTGTAGACACTGGTGAGGCAGTCAGCTGTAGCGTGGGCCTTGGACACTAAAAGAGACGGGTCCTGGGAGATGGAGGTTTGGAAGGAGTGGGAGAAAGGGTTATATTCTGTAGCGTAGCCTCCGGCGGAAGGAGGGGGGCTTCCAGTGGGGGTAAGCAGCCCGCCACCTCCTCCTCCTCCAGCTGTGGTGAAGGAGCCAGTGTAGGAGTCTGCCAGGCCACTGCCGTCTGCGGTCCGTCCGTTCTTAACTGTCTGAAGGTCAGAGGTCATGGTGTAGTGCTTCTTTACTGGAATAGCGCTGCCAATCTTACCGGGTGTAGCCGAATCCCTGATGGGGCTTGTGCTGCCAAACTTGTTACAGGTAGCAGTTAACATAGCCAGAGGACTGGAGCCATAGCGTGCGTCTTCCTGCAGAGGAGGAGACAAGGGAGAAAATGAGACTGTCTGTCTGCAGGAAATGGCTGCTCGCTGGTGCTGCTTCTGTCAGTGTCAACTCTAATAAAAAACGTATGTCAGAAGGCCACCGCTGGATTTTCCTGCTCGCTCCGTTTTCAAAGTGGTCAGAGCAATTTCAAGCACTGAATGTTTATGCTTGTGTAGGTTCTGCTCTGCTCAGCAAAAGAGGAATTCCCTTAGTCTTTTGTTTCACTGAAACCACAAGATAATCTTAATTTTGCATTCATGTTTGCTTTAAGCTTTGACCACCTGTCTTCACGGTCTCCAACATACATAAACATACATTGTTAACCATGTGTAGCCGCTGCACTGTTAACTGTAACAGTGACTAATTTTCGACAAGCTCATGGTACATTGTGCCACAACGGTCTCACCATTGTGCTGTTTAATTGTCTTACAGATCAAATTCATTTTCAATGTTTAACATATCATGTAAACATTCAGAATTTTCAATTTTCCTTTTGGAAATCAAATCATTTTCCACTTTTCACTACCAAAGGAATTTCAATTTACATACTTTTTTTTGGGGGGATTTCCCTTTTCCATGTGCAGGTAACTAAACACCATAGCACAACATATCAGAGGCGTTGTGTCTGTCCTTGCTACCACACACTGTACACGTGGATATAGCGAATGAAAAATCTATATTATAATCGTAATATATTTCTATAGAACTTTACAGTGTTCATTTTGCAATGGTTAGTTTACTGATATTAATGTACTTTAAGTTGTACGTTACCAGCTGTGGTATAGATACAAGACTATTGTGATAATCTTATGTGGAATAAATATGTCTTCAGTTCAGGCGCACTACATCTCTTTTTACTCCTAGTCTATAACTTTAATTAAGTGTGAATAGAATATTATCATATCTTTAAGACGTAATCATGGTCTTTATATACAGACTGACTCTCTTGACTCAGAGGTGATTAGTAGTTATCTCCTTCTCTTCCAAACAGCCCTGGGGTCAGCCCAGTTTTCTGGTTAATCATGTTTCATCACAGACCTTTAGGTCTTTTACTGCTCCTACAATCCCTGCGGTTCTCTTAACTTCTTGTTCCATCCACTGACATCTGCACTTCTCATGGCCACGTGAGATAACTCTTAAATAGTACATCTTTGTACTTTTCTATTTGCTCATGGATATAGGAACCATATGCCCTGAGGAAACGTAAATCCCAGGCTGATGCAAAGATGAACAGAGTTAAAATGTGAGTTGTAAAGTTTCATGGTACTCAAACTCTGTCAGCAGCTCACCCTTAAAATGCTTTAAATCACACATTAAAACCTTTCTTCATTAATGCACATTATGATTTTCATTATCTTGTTATTTCACATTAATTATCAGTGATATATTATTCTTCAGACCTCAAATACCTTCAAACCAAAACAGGCTTTAAGTTTCCTCACTTAAACTTACAACGGCATGACTTTAATATAAAGTCTAGCTGGAATTTCAACATCATAAAAGTTGAGTTTGTATTTCAGGAAAAAAAGAAGGAAAAAAATCTACTTACAATTACATTCCCTACCTCCAGAATAGATGCGGCCATCCCTGAGAAACAAAATCCTAAGGAAGCTGAGGGGAGCGAGAGAAGCGCAGCTCGGAGTCCCAGGACAGTTTGGAAGAAGTTGGGCACTCACGCGGGGAAGTGTTTTGAGGCACGGGAAGCCCGCCCCCTAATTACAGGCTGTGGGCTCTTTGAAGACCGCTAAGAGGCAATACAAACCCAGAGATAGCGGAAACTGGAAGGAGATTGGTGGATAGAAAGAGGACATCCCACCTCCCCAAACAGAGAGTGTCGAATCATTTTTCAAGATAAATGCATGAATGGGTTACTCATCAATCACCATGTGGACATTATTTCAGTTTCACTGGCATTATTTTTTCCACTGGGATTAGTCCAGTGGAGTCTTGAGGGGAAAGACTCCAGTTTAACATCATCTCACTGAGAATTATCTTGCCGGATGACAGATTTAGACATGCTATTAATTGTGCTTATGCTGTTAGACACATTACTTATGGAGCACTGTAAATAAGAAGTGAAAAACCTGCTCTCTTCCATTGTCCTCCTGCGATAGGAAGAATAACAAAAGAATAAGTAGCCTCAGCCTGTGCCACATAAATGAAAAAATTAAGCTGACCGAGTCTGTGGTTTCCATCTGAGATTTTATTATTCTGGCTTCAACCCTCCCTCTGTTTCCAATATTCTTAAACGCAGTTAACTGCCTTTATAGACATTAACTGTAATGGTTAAAGAGACTGAACTACATAGACAAGCAGAGCAGGAAAGGATCAAGCCATTAAATAAAATAAAGAAGAGATTATCACATCAAATAAAATGAATTCAAACGGCGAAATTAAGAGCGGGGGAAAGATTACTTTCTCAAGTAAGACGTTTGATGAAAAGATGAAGAAAAGAAGGAAAGCTGACATAGTTGGAAAATGTAAAAAATAAAAGGTCTAGCCAAAGACAACTGCAAGAGGTACAGTTTTAAATTTGTCCAAATAATTTCATTCATTTTCAAGTCTTGTTTAGAAATCTTTCAGGGGGAATAATGTATGCCCTTTTTCTTGTGACTTACCAATTTAAAATATATTTCGGCCCCAAACTCCATGTAAGTTAAAGGCAGTGGTCTCTCTGCTTAATAAACTAAATGTAAACAATTTGTAAAGTGATGAAAAGAATCGTAACTCCATACTGATTCATTATAAATCTTTAGGTTTATCAAATACTCCAGAGAATTATTTATCTTTAGATTTTTTTTGTCCAACACATTTTGTTGTTGTTTAAACTTACATATATCAAATATGCATACACAGGAGAAACAAGCCAACATATGTAAAATATAGTAATTAAATGCATTCATTTAAACAACTGTATTCCTATGTAGTGTAACATCTTTGTAACGATGAACACACAAAGGAGAAAAAAAACATAATTTTTTAACAGAAAAGTATTATTTAAAAAAGATTGTACTGAGTAAAAATATGCTCTTAAAGTTAAAAAGTTATCTTATTTATTTGGTTTAATATGCTATTATTAAACTGTGTGATGTTTATGAAATGAAGATACAATAGATTTCAATAAATAAAATAGATTTAGTCTTCCAGTTTTTTTAAGTTCATTTATTGGTTGAAAAAGTCAAAAACTCAACTCTCAGTCTCGGGTGAGACAGATTCTCAGCGCCTTTTTGTGGGCGTCTAGTTTTCTGAAGGAGAGCACAGAAGATTAAAATTGTTGTCAAAAATAAACATATAATTTCTGTCCTCATTTTCTCCTCAATTACAGGGCATGGTCAGAGCAGGGCTTGTCGTTTTGGAGAGTCTGGCCCTCACATGAACACAGCGGCTATATTTGGCAGTCTGCTCTCCAACTGACCTTCATCCCTTTATTTTCTTATTCCAGAAGTGGTGTGAGTAGAAGAACAAAGGCTGCTACATGCAGCAGTATACAATGTCACACACTCTTACAGGATTGTGTTTGCAGTCATATAAACCTGTAAACCTCACCTCGAACTGAAGGCAAAGTGTCACAGAAGGTCAAATATTCCAACACCTGCTATCTATTTTATCTGTCTGTCTGTCTATCTGTCTGTCCATCTGTCTATCTTTCCTGTCTCTCTATCTATCGGACTCCACCCAGATACGTGTGCTATACGTGGCAGTCTTTTCACACTTTTTTAGGCATTTCCCTGCCCTCTCATTTCACACATGGTGTGTTACTGGTGTAAATCTTTAAGTGAAGTGTTCCTTTTCTTCTTAGCGTTCATTAATGCTTTATGTTTTACACTTAAGTGAAATGAGAGGGGAGAAATAAAAGCTCCTATACTGCCGCAAAAGTGGCCCGCAATGGACCACTTTTCCTCATTTTTATAAGACTTGTAGTAATCTAAAACTTTGGCGTGTTCCCATTTACAGTTCTCTTCAAAAGAGAGCAAGTGAGATCTATAATTAGAGAATGCGTTAAGCTCTTAACAGCCTCTTCAAAAAGCTTTCTCTGCTCTATTTACTATTTTCTGCTCTGTGTGGTTTAGATTTTTTGTATACGTACAGTAGGCACTGCAGGCTTGATGAACCTCGGGGCGTTGGGTGGGCACCATTATGTGCCCCGGGACTGATTATATGTTTTGTATAGTTATTGTCCATATGACAGCTATCAGTTGTATTAGTAGCTTCAGGTTTTTGTAGAGGTGCTGCTAGCTCATTAGCCCGAGCCAGTTTGAATCGTGCAGTGGCATGTAATTGTTGAATTAACAAGAATCTTTTTTTTTTATAACTTCTTAGTGGTTTTCTAAGCTTTCTATTTAATGCTGGTCCATCTCGGCAATTGATGACATACGTACATATAACCCAAGCAAGCATGTTGCACCTTTTTCCTTTCGTGTTGCTAGTTGCCCGCAAAGGATTCTGGGTAAAGACCTCAGATCTCTTAACTGTGTCTCAGTGCTTGATGCTCAAATATACCAGAACTTTGTTTTTGATTGATCAGGGTTTTTGATAGTGAGTGGTCTTAATGGATAACATCGAACTTGTATTGTTGTATTCAGCTTCTGAATAATCTTCAATGACCGCACATTGACCAAATATTCCTCTGATATGGGACTTTTATAACCTTGGCTACACCTGACACCACTTCTCCAGAAGCCTGGATTCAAGAGCATAAACCTTTATTCACCGTTGGCAATACGAATAAGCAAATCTTAAAACAATAAACCCTCCTTTACCAAAGATGTATGCCTTATTGTGCGTGTAGGCTGACTTCCATATACCAGAATATCAACGTTTTTCACAACCATCAAGAACAGACATAGTTTTCTAATTGCTCTATTTTATTGTTGTTGAATATAAATTATAAAGTATTCCAAAGCCTTGGCATCAATTTCTTGTGTATTCTACTGCTGGCAAATGTTTTGCCTTTTTTTGTTTTCAAAAATTTTTTCACTTTGGTAAAGAGCAGGAAGCAATAAGACTGTCTCCATTATGTTCACCAGTGGTCAACTTTTCCGTGCAAACCTTCTGGTCGAGCCGTTTCACGCTGGCAAAGATTCCTCTTTTGGTTGCGAAGCTCTATAGAAAATGAAACCACTCCCAGTTGCATGTTTGATTGAAGTGATGGCAGTGGGAGCGCAGTTTGTTTTCCCACAGAGAAGATAGACTACTGCTCCTTGACTCACATTAGTTTACCTTTTGCTGTTGGCACCACGAGAAATAAATACTCGGTGGTGAGTTTAAATGGCATAAGTTGTTTGTCTTTCGTGCCAAGGACCCTCAAGTGTGTGAATACAAAGACAGAGGTGATGAAGCATTACACTCCTCTTAGGGCTGGGTATCGAAACCGTATTTACTGTTTGAGTGACAAACTAAATGAGTCCGGAGAATCTGGTATTGATAACTGTTTTATACCAACCCTGGTGATGAATGACTGGTCTTGTTAAGTTGCTCTTTGATCAGACATTTCCTGATAAAAGCATCACTTTGCTAATTTCAGACTGCATTAAATCAACGTATCATCATACATTGGTTCGTATAATATCTTACAAAAACATATTTTGTTATTTTCCGTGCGTTTTCCTACGATTGTCAAGCAACAACAGTGATTGTTGTGTCTGCGCAAGCCCGTGTGGTGTTTAGGCAACAAAACTACTTGGTTAGATTTCGGGAAAGATCGTGGTTTGGGTTAAAATAAGTGTGGAAAGTGGCTTTACTAAAGATATGTAACAAACAAGTTATCTTTGACTCATGGTTTCACTCGAGACACAGACAGCAGTCTTCTGGGTGAAGGTCCTGTGTTTGTTTGTCTCACCCTTCCACCTCGACCTCCTTCCTTTGCAGAGTTTGTTGCTATGCTACGTTGCCTGTCCTGGCTCATGAATACATGGGTTATATACGAATGTGCTTTACTCTTCGTAGCTATTAGTACGAACAGTGAATGAGAACAGCCTGATCACATTCATTTTTTGGAGGCTGCTTTGCGTTGAGACAACATTAAACACTGCTGAATTTGAGAAGTTTTGAGTATTTGGTTAAATTAAAGTAGAAAAACATATTTAGAATCTTCAAATTGGTCTTTTAAAAAAAGTATAACTTTAGTATTAGTGTACTTGTCTTTGTTTCTGATTTCTTTTTAAATGTCAGATGGTCTCACGTAACACAATCTGGTTTGAACCCTTTCCTCTTAACCTCCCAAATCATGGTGTCGTGGTGTGTTAGAGTTATTTTAGATATATACTGGTGAAGACTATGACTACTACTACCCTGTACTAATTACAAAATTACAGTCGTCTTTCAAGCACTGCAGGCATGCAGTACTCCCAATAGCTTCTTCATACTTTAGTACATGCAAGTTCATTCAGCAGGACCCTTTTTTTTAAATAGTAGTGAGAAGTTTGCCATGATAGTTTGTCTTGGAGGTAACACAAAAGCACAGCCACAGTACAAACTAGCATGGAATAGAGCATTGTGACTCCCTAGATGTTAGGCTGTGTCTACACATCGACATCACATACTTGGTTTTTAAAGCATCCTTCTTTTGGGGGTGAAAGGCCTTCTGTTTTCTACATTGGTATTAAATTGGCCTCTTGGTATCATTAGGCCATTACAGCAACCAAGTAAGTGTGTATAATGGTGGATCAATGGAATATCTCGCCATAATGCATTTCCCTTTTCATTCCCCTCTGGGCTGCAACCCTCAGAAAATTAACAATGTTAATAATACTGCGACGGAGGGGGAAAATTGAAATGATTAGATGTGTTTTACTTCGCTGCTGATGGAAATGTGGTGAAAGGGAATCAGGGTCAGGGATAGACTTGCCTTGCAGCATGACTCTGTGCTATTTTTCCAGGCTGTGTGGTCAAAGATTCAGAGAGCTTGTCAACGGAAAATGAGAGAGCAAAAGAAGTGGGGGAGAGGAGAGAAAGAGGGAGACGTATAGACAGAAAGACTGGGAGAGATGGGGGGGAGACAGGGTGGTGGGTTATACAACACGCCAGTGAAGATCGTGTTCATTTGCGCTGCTGTTGATGCCGCTGATTATGTCACTTATGCCTTTTTGAGTCAGACATAAAAAGCGACAACATGCCTTTAATAAACTGACCTGCCCGGCTCGAGTGGTCTGTCTCTACTTTGGGGCATGTTGGTGGTTTTGAGTAATTCAACCACCAACAGGCTGCATTTCAACCAGTGGACAGAACATATTCAGTCACCAGACATGGTGGTAATCACATGTACAGCAATGAGGAGAAAGTAATCCTTTTCCTATATAAATGCAAATAGAAAGGTAGCTTAATGCGTGCTGCTGCTAGTCCTTTAAATATTGTTTTGAAAGAGCGACATGATTTCCACCCCCAGCAAAATACATTCCCGTCTCGCTGTGATGTCTCAGTGACCACACGTCAGAAAAGATCCCACATGGTACTGGGGAGACATTAATTTTTTTACTGTTCGCAGAATGACAGAGTTATCATCCCACTTTGGAATTACAAATGTTGCTGTACAGAGTATTACATGCAAGTATCAGCTCTGGAAACACAGAAGTCCATCGACTCCCAAACAAATCCCAGTACACCGCCTTCTTGCTATATACAAGCCGACATCTGGCCTGTAATCTCCTCGTCTGTAGAGGAGACCTGTGGCCACCTAATGACCCCAACAGGCGTCATGCATGCAATTGCTCAGGATGGTGCAATGACAGTCTCTTTCAATATCTCTTTATACATACTTTGTTAAATGAGAGGGACTTAGAGGAGTACTATGCTTTTTACTGGACACTGCAGGTTGTCTGGGGAGAAACATACATGTAGTGTTTCATGGTTGGACATCGAATCTTAATATCTATACTGCAGCTTAGAAAAAAACTTTTATTCACTATCCACACTCGGATTTCTATTAAACAGATTTTCATGATTGACGTGTGGAAAATGTGAAATATTGTATTTTATGGCAGGGCTGTACATATGACACTCAAATTCAGGCTTAAAGGCTAACTTTGGTATTCTTCATTGGACCATTTTTTCCCATTTTTTGGTGTCTAAATGCCTAACAATTTTTTAATTGGTCCAGTTTTGAGGGAGTACACTACAGCAGGCAGCCCACCTAAGAGACTGTAATGTAATCACATCGGGCAATTCTTCATTTTCAATTTACGTCCACTAAAAATGCTCATTTTTGCCTCTGACAGGCTTGTTATTTTTAGTGTCTGGCAACATTATGGAAAGGACCCTATAGAGCCGTAACATGTTTAAATTACCTTTCGCTTTCTGTTTGTAATTGTGTCATATGAGTGGTCCTCTGTGTGACATAAATGTCATCTGCCCATGTCTGCGAGTATCCGCGTGGACAGTTTGTGGACTATGTGCAGCCAAAAAATGTTTTAACCACGTGGACTGTACACATATATGAAGCGTGTATGCTCCCGTTTCATTCCACACTCCACTCCAGTCGGTAGTGTATGCACCTCTATCTGGTTTGCTAAGAAGAAGAAGAAGGAGCTAACTAAATGGACATTTGTTTATTTATGGTTGTGTGAGGATATTTCGACATTACCTACATTTACATAATTCGTTTTTAAAGGAATAAAAATGACAGCCAAATGGCTTGAGCGGTGTCTACAATTAAGATGAAAAAAATGGTCACAACCCCTTGTAAAGAGTATTCAGCATGGTGGGCTACATGTGCAAACCAAGTCACATCAGAAAACACCAAATACTCATTGTAGTTGTGTGTGGTTGAGTCCAGGGAGGCAGAAATAACTTGTATGTAAGTTAGAAGTCAATGTTAATATACGCGCTCTTTCACATGTTTCGTCTGACTTATCAGTCATCGGTTAAGCCGCTTTCCTTGCTGTGATTCTAAACAATTAGCCGCTCTTTGCCATTACATGTTAACTCTGATTGATTTCTTTGAACACTGTTGTGTCGGAAGGTAAAGAGCTGCAGCCCACCTTCTCCCCCTCTCCCCCTCTCCCCCCACCGGTTTATACATATTTAGTCAGTGCCCCCAGACCCTGACAGCAGCTGGTGCTGAGGTTTGGGTGGGAGCTCATTACTCCTTGGTGGAGCCCTGCCAAAAGGAGGGGAGGGTTTTTTAAAGGGAGTAAATTGAGGTTTTCTTTTTTGGGTTGCTTTATTTCGTACGGGCAAATCCGACTCCATCCATGCGTCGTGTGATCTGTTCCATGTGTCGTGTGTGTGCCACCAGCAGTCATCTCTGGTCTCCTCGCCCTGGAAATAACTTCCGTCTAACTTCCTAGATTTAATGAACTCCCCTCTTGGATGTGCTTATTTCACTGAAATAACAAGAGTTTTACTCAGTATTTCCTATTCTATTTTTCTATCTATGGACAGTTTTTTTTTAGCTTAAAATCCTCAGACATTACAATTTCTTTAGTGTTATGTAGAAATAGTTTATGGTTTACTACAATTATGTCAGCCGACAGTCTCACATACAATTTTAATAGAACTTAAATGCTTAAATTAAATAATAATCCATTCTCTATAATATTTGTTAATTCACTGCACTGAAGTATATTTTTCAGGTACTTGTACTTTAATTGAGTATTTTCATATTTTACTACTTTGTACTCCTACATCATGACATTTCAGAGGCAATGTTGTACTTTTTACTCTACAAACATGTATCTAACAGTTACTAATTGCTTTTCAAAATAAACTTTGTACGTGAAATAAAAGGATTAAACAGATCGGTTTTGCTTTTTAACCCTTACAAAAACATTGGGCTCCCTTCGTCGTGTTTCATATATTTATAGTTCGTTAGCAGTTCCACCAAAGTGACATTTCCCCTCTTAACTTGTCAGATGGTTTCATTTATTTGAAACAATTTGAAAAAAAAACTACCTTGTATGTTGAGTAGTTAAAACAACTCCACCTCAATCATCTCCAACAGTAAAATGCTGCTTGTTGCATCAGTATTAACAATTGACTGTTATATATTATAATAGATCAGTCACAGGGGACAACACTTTGAGTACATTTTGCTGATAACATTTACGTACTTTTATTTAAGTAGTATTTAAATGGTTCAGATTATTGAATTGGCATTCTTACTTAAGTAAAGGATCCTCTACCACCTCTTATACTTTTACAGGCTTTACTTAAGGAATCTTACCAAGTTCAAATACTGTGAGGATATATTGCACAACTATGACTCTATTGTCTGCGACTTACAAGACAAAGACTCCATCTTTCCATCTCTTTTACTTCTAACAGGGAATCGTTCAAAGCTTTACATTTGACGTCTTAGTGCCATAACGATGTGGTCTGGAGGACTGTTTATTTATGAGAGACATTTTGCACTGCAGGAGAGGGATAATATCTTCAAGTGGGTCAAAGGAGTGCGTTCGTCTCTATGTTCTAGACGGGTGACCAAGAGTATCGGATGTCCCCGTCTATTGAGTGATTGTGTGGAACAGAAGTGAAGTGTTCTTGATTTGTGTTTCCTCCTCTGGAGAGGAGACTGATGTGGGGACTTCCTGGTGATACTGATCAAGAAGAGAGAGGGGGATCAAAACAGGGTTAGAAACAGAGGGGTTGTGGATTAAAGCAGGGTTACAAACTGTCAAAAGTGGTGCTTGATAGATGCAAAAGGTTCAGAGTGAATGTGCTGCAGGCTGGAGCTGGAAAAAGGCTGTAAGAACTCATAGAAACGGTGAGAGGAGTGGGCAGGGCAAGCAATACAGAAATAGAAGGACATTATAGGTAGGTAAAATAAGCAGGACGTACCTAAAGGGGACTTTATTACTTATAACCTAAAACCCCTAAAATCAAAACAAAAAGGCCAAGCCGCACCATATGTGTGCGAGAGGAAGTCCATGTCTTCTCTCCTTTAGACCACCCAACGCTTCACCCACACACACTCCTGAAAAACACAGTGAGACTGTGCAGGACTAAATCTAGCAAACTTCACATATTTCACAAGATCTTGGAACTAAGTTTAATTCTTTCAGTTCATCTATTCTTTCATGCTTGGGAGTCCAAACCACACAACTAAAAACAGACGGATTAAAGGTACTGGGTTGTGCAACTTTACTTCTCGTGAATGAGAAGTGTCCTAAACAAACAGTTGGGACAAAGCTTTGATCAGGAAGCAAGATGGGAAATTCAATCGAAGAGATGAACAATTCCTTCACCCTGACTGAGTCTACTGGAGTGCAAATGTATAAATTCTCCCAAAGCCCATGGTGCTTTGACTGAAAATAAAGAAGAAACCTTCCTTCCCCCCACTAGCCTGAAGCCACAGCATGTGGTCTACTCTGTTGCTGCTCTAAAAATGGCAGGCGGGCGGCCTCGGGAGAAGCCCAGAACAGCCTCCACCGTAATGGCCGTGTGGGTGTGGCCCCTCATAGATGGCTTTTGAGGGGGCCCCTCCCGGACGCCCGCACCCCTTGCCAGCGCCCAAGGGCTCCAGGCTGCCTGACCAGAGACACCGCGATGCGGCCCACGCTGAACCCAGGCCGAGCCGGGCTAGGATGGGCTGGGCCAGGCCAGGGCCAGGACAAGCTCCACAGATGCTTCACGGCAGGTTCCTGCACTCCTGCCCTCTGCTGGGGTCACAAAGAAATAAGACATCAAGAAAAAAGAATGCGGAAAAAACTAGAATAGTCCAGAAAGATTTGTATTTCTGATTGACTGAAGCTTTACGGAAACCTGACAGACACGGCCGTGTCTTGTGTATTTGTATTATTTATCTATTTTCATTTATTTATTAATTCATTCATCTTCATGAAATAGTGATGTCCTTATCTCATAAAGATAAAAAAGGAATAAGGATAAGAAAATAAAAAAAAAAATGTTCAAAGGTTTTACTTATTGTTGTAAAACCGTATTGATGCCATTTGATTGCACATTTGCAATGTGGTGAAATGTTACTAAATACATTTCTCATGTATGTGTGTTGAGGTACTTTTACTTTACTTGAGTATTTCCATTTCATGCTCCACCTCAGTTCAGAGGGAATTATTTCTCTTTTACATTTGTCTTGACAGCTAAAGTCACTTTGAAGATTAAGACTTTACATAAAAAACATTTGATTGGTCTATGTAATATCATGCATTGCTATAGTTTAATTATCTCAAACCCTGCCGACATTAAAAAACAGTTTACACATTGCATCAGTAATAATAGTCCAATATATAATAATATAACACTTTATTATTAACACTGACTTTTTCTGATCATACTGTACTTTTACCCAAGTAAAACTTTGAAAGCAGGACTTTTACTTATTTGATTATTTTTACAGTGTGGTGTCGCTACTTTTAGCAACAATATTTGAATACTTCTTCAACCAAAGCAACATTTAAAGTGAAAACAAACACAGACAGTATGAGCAGTCAGTAGTAGGTGCCCGGCAAAGACTGACGCCAAAAAATGAGAGAATGAAATGAGTTGGTACGCTATGTGCTACCATTTCCACTGTTTTAATGTGGTGAAGAAAAGGCTTTAATCCTTAAAAGGATCTCTGGCAGGTCAAACAAACACAGTGCAATTCCATGTACGCATCCTGTAGAGGAGTAGCCTGTCATTGAAAGAAACAAACCCTGTCCATCTGAGCTCATTTTTCACATCTTAAAGCCCTGTAATATAAAGAAAAGCCAAGTTTTGAACGAAGCTTCGGCCTTTCTTACTATGTTTCAACACATCACGAGTTCCTCAGATGCTGCTCATGTTGATTTTTAACGCCCTGGCCTGTACAGTCGATATGCACTAACCATGTGTAATACATCATTGCACGGGTTGAGTTTTGCATGTAAAACTGCACATCTGATGGTAATGCCGCCTGAACTGTGATAGTGAGTGATAGGGTGAAGCCAGCCAGTCACCTTCTGGTTTGAATCAGTGGGAAGGGGATCGGAGGGGGTTGCTCTCGGTAGGTTGGCTTTTATTGCTTCTCTCCTTTGGTTTTAAACAGATCTGCCTGTTTGTGGAAGTGTGGCTGGCGGTTGGCTCCTCAGCTGGCAAGGCAGCGGCGTTTAATTGCTCTTTGTTGTGGCGGGTTGGGGGAGAAGGAGGCCCTGTGGTTGCCGCTGCACAATGGTGCTTTGGCTTGCCAGCACACACGCACAAACACACACATTGAGACACACATGGACGTACCTACACACTCACACAAGCGCGCCATGCGTACTTGAATACGCACATTGATCGCACGCAAGCAGATGCACATACATGTACCCAAACCAAGTATATATTTTGTTCAAATTCACATTTCTTAATCGCCTTATATTCTTTATTCTCCTGCCTTTTGCTTTTTGAAAAAAGTAGAAGTAGTTACCGCTCACAAGCCACCATATAAGTGCACATAGGAAACAGCTTAATGGTGTAACAATGTTGGGTTATAATGGATTAACTCAGTGTTGGAGGAAATAAAAGAGGAATTACAGGAAGAATAAACAGAAGCAGCATGGTTTGTATATTTGGTCTGTACTGTGAATGGGCAAGCATATAATTATCACATTTACAGGGAAGAGCTGCTGAATAATGGGTCACAGTGGGTGTAGCAGCAGGGCAGTGTATCCTCCCTGATCGGCCCCTCCCAGTGTGTGTGTAGGTGTGTGTGTGTGTGTGGGAGTGTGTGTGCGAGAGAGAGAGAGACAGACCTGAGGACATTTGTTCAACGGTCGGGGCTAAGATATCAAATCACACAATGAGCTAACTTTTGAATAGCGAGCAGCAATTACACGTTGCTCTAAACCAAATCACATATTGATTCTGTGACCTCGTGGATCACACAACAGAGTTTAATACAGTTTTTTTTACCTCCTTCTCGACTCGACCGTCTCCGGCGATGCTTTGGTCCCAGCCAAAAATGTCTTTGCCTTGTTTACTTTTCCGGCAGCCCCTGCACGTGTGTTTATCTAAATCTAAAGTATTCTCTTTTTTCTGCTCCTCCGTCACGGTGGCTTTTTGTGCTCAGCTGTGGTGAGTTTTGTGTATTTTTGTGTAATGTACTCCTACAATTGGACGAATGATGTGCTCTTATGCTCGGCTCGGCCTACCCCTTCCCTCTCCCCTCCCAGAGAGGTTCTTTTCCATTGATGCACTTACTGTAAAGTGTTCCCTCTGCCTCCATCGCTGACCACATCAACTTGGCCAATCACTGATGACTCATTATACACACATAAACAGAACAAAGCACAAACAGTCATCACAGAATTACTGCATACGTTTACACATGCAGCACGGCAGTGTTTTTAGCTCCCCGCACCCCCCAACTCTTTATTTCTCTCTCTCTCTCTTCTCTCTCTCTCTCTCTCTCTCTCTCTCTCTCTCTCTCTCTCTCTCTCTCTCTCTCTCTCAAACACACACACACACACACACACACAGTGTGGATGCACACACAGAATGAACAGAACGCTATACCACTGTAATTTTTGGAAATGAAAATGGAAACTGGCACCAATTAGGGAAACCAATAAAGTAACCTCAGTTCCATAAGTCTGCCAAGTGGTAGAGGGGTTTCAACTGGAGAGTATAGAGTTACTTCCAGCCTTTAGGTTATCATCCAGATAACATCATCCAGTTTTAAAGGTCCCTCTTCTCTGCCTTTACAGAAGCAGGACATCACATAAAACCGGTCACTTACCACTCGGGATGAGCTTGTTCCATGTTGATTTATTATCTCAGTGTTTCTCAACAAGACAATATAATTTAGCCCGTTATAATAGCCTTTCATTAGGTAAGTCAATGTTTACATCCAGCTAACTAACAGTGGATCAGTGAGAGGGACATGTTTTGATTTAGTTAAACACTTACTAATTGTGACCCTCATGGCTGCTGCAATAAATTGGTTCCTGCCGAACGCTGTGTATAAGAGAGGAGAGGGAAGGATGCAGATGGGGCAGTAAGTTTAATCCTGCCTCTGGAAGAGACACAGTAATTGGGTAATGATTCTGTGGCCCTCTGGTGCTGATGTGGTGTTGAGAGAGCAAAGGAGAAAGGAAAGAGAGAGAGACCTGAGCTTCAGGAGAACCACTAAATGCTGCCACATTCATCCACGGCAGTGACGCCATGCCACACGCCAGTCCCACCATCAGCCACACACTCACACACACACACACACACACACTCACACACACACACACACACACACACACGCACACACACACACACGCACACATACACACACACACACAATCTCTCTATTTCTCCTTCTATAAAGCGTGCACACACATACACACATCAGGTACAGTAGCCTACAAACACACATGACGGATGAAAGAGCTCAATTAATGCACACAAGCAAATAAATAAAACATGTTCACCATTTTAACAAATAAAATGTTTGGAGGCAAATATCAAAACATTTACAAAACAAGAGAAGTTTTACAAAAGAATCTCTACTCAAGGTCCACTTACTCGATCTTTCAACCGTATCACATGGTCTTCAGCACCAGAGGAGACTATTCATAATTCATGATTACCACGTCACTGTAATAATAATGATGGGGGCCAATAGGGAAGGTGGTGTTATCATACAGCGACAAAGTCCGCGTAGGGAGGAGATCAGGGTCGATGGATGGGTCAATAAAACACGGCAGTAACACGGGAGACTGCAGACTGGGCTCTTTTGGGAGGGCTGCTTGAAAAGACCAGCGCGAAAAGTGTTTTAGACAGACAGTATAAGAAAAATGTTTTTGAACATTAAAATAGAAATGTTGGTAGAAACCCAAAATACAAGTATGAACCTGAAAATGAGCATGATGTGTGTCCTTTAACCCAAAACGTGATTTTTACATAACCAATTTGTTTTTCTGCCTAAACCAAACCAAACCGTAACCATTGTGTTGTCACATCATTAAACAAATGTGTTTTACAACTTTGACTTGTAAGGTAAGGCACAGAAGAATTATGTTGTCCTGGAGAGAAGGGTCTTCAGATCAGAAAGCACTTCTATGTGTCCTTCTGGAGGTCGTGGACAAATGCCGGACTTCGTAGTTTAATGTGGAGGACTTGTTGAGATATCGCCTACTTATTTGGTCCCCTGTTCTCATTTTTGTGCAAGACTGCAACGTTCCTGTGTTTTCTGCCATGTACAGTATGTGTTGTCAAATTGGTTTTAATTACTTACAGTGCTTTTTTTTCTAAATGCGATGTGTTGTAACTGTCTTGTCCTCCTTGTTTTCCCAAGTTGCAGCGTATTGGTCTGTCTCGGCTACCACTCACACACACACGTGTATTTCTGCGCATTAATACACACTTAATAAACACAACAAGAGACAGACTCAAGAAAGGTTTTCCATATAAAGATTCAATCAAATAGAAGAGTTAAACTTATATTGCATTTAACTCACAGGAAAAGACACAAAGAGATCCAGTCCACAGTAACGCTGTTCTGGGTGATGCAAATATATGCACAGTCACAAACTTCTCAGTGTTTTCGTTTTATGAATCCTCTCCTCACAATGACTCATGTATCCACTACAATATTTTTGCATTATGAAAACAACTTAATTCCGGACAGTAGTTTGTTTTTTTCAAAAAGAAAAGTCCCAAAACCAATTCTCTGTGGCTCTTTGTGAGCACCCGTTTAGCCATTTCCTGACGTTTGCTTCTTTTATTGCTCTTTTCTTCCCCTTGGGCTGTCACTCCCCCTCAGCTCCTCCTGTTCTATACCATCTACCATTTCCTGTCTCTTTACTCCTTTCCTGTCATCCATCCCTCCTTCAGTCTCTCTATCTCCCCCCTCCGTCTCCCTCTCCCAGTCTTTCTGGCCTCTCTGTCTCCCTCTCCCTCTCAGTTGGACTCATGTGGGACTGATTGAGCTTGAGGATCTAGCCCTCATCAAAGGCAGAGTGTGGTTGAATGCGAGCAAGCCACTGAGGCTCCAATCTCGCACTGGTTAATGAGCCCCCTCTCCCCCCTTCCTCCTCTTCTTCCTCACTCCCCCAGCCCCGGCATCCCTCCAGCGGAAAGCTCATACGACACATCCTCCCCCCTTGCTTCTTTCTTTCCTCCTCACCCCCAGCCTCTCCACACTTCAGTATTCTCACATCTCTCTTCTTTGCTGCTGCCTCGCTCCACTCTTTCCGCTCATTCATTGCTAATACAGCTTCCTCTATCATTCCTCTGCATTTCAGCATTTCAGTCCCCAAATTTTCTCCGCCTTTCCTCTTCTCCCTCTCTCCCTCGTTCCCCTGTCCCTGCGCTCTCCATCAGCCACAGTCCCTCCTCAGGCTCAGCTCCAAACCAAGGCTGGCGTCTGTCTCGCTGTGTCCGATCCCCTCCTCCTCCTTCTCTAACCACCACCACCATCACCGCACTGATGATACATACTCTCTCTCACTCTCTCGCTGCAGACCTGCCTTTAATCATTGCACGCACTCCAGCCGCACACTTGTACAAGTGCACAGTTTGCACACGCATACGCAAAGGTTTTACACAGGTGGGCAACTTGCAAGCTACTACATTTATGCACACATGCTTGTAAACACACGCTGGCATAATTTTGCTTAAGCATACATGAATAATTTATAATTTCCGCCTTTGGTTCTGCTTTACTGTTGTGAATCAAGAAAAAGGCCACAATAATTTACATGAATGCAGTAAGTCAGTGGTACAAAGGAACCACTTTTAAATTCTATTCCAGATGGTAACTGGGTTTTTGGTCATTAAAATTCAAAAATTACTTTACCAAACTTTACAGGAAAGCAGTGAAAATATGGTACAAACTGACAACATATTATATTATTATACATTTTAACTGCTGGAGAAGTAGGAAAACCTTTATTAGTAAATAATAAGAGATACAATTTGAACATAAAGAGATCAAGCATCATATATGAAATCCAAGAGAAAGAATTTTGAGGTGCAAAATATTATATTTCAGTAGAGAAATATAGCTCAGCAAGCTTTTTAATTACTGTAATGAGCCACACAGTTTCGCTGCATGAATATTTTACTATATAACATATCACTGTGAGCGAGTAGTTATTTAAAGCTTGTTAACAAGTCAACTACAGTTTCCAGGATCAAAAACATTCATGTTTTTTCACTCACATTAATAATGTGTGTTCTGTTTGTGTATATCCCAGATTTCTATGCAAGACTTTGACACATAATCCGTCCAGTATTAGAAGAGCCACCACAACTGGTCATAATAGAGAATTAAACTTGAAGATAATTGCTTAAAAAATACAACAATAGACACAATTGTGAGATGTTTAACATTCATCTCCAAATTGCTCTCACAATTAAATCTATATCAGTTGTTTGCATCAGTAAATCTTAGACTTCACAAATATGTAAATGTCAAGCTTTCTAGATGTTTGGAAACAAAGACAAATCAAACATCTGTCCTTGACTTCCTCGCGGCAATGTACTCTTCTCACTCCCCGGACCTGCCATCCTCCAACCGTCCACCAGATGCCCTCAGACTCGGTCCCGCTCACCTGACGTCCCCGCCCATCTACACACCTGTTGCCATTTCCCTCATCAGCTCTCTCTGGCCTTTTCCGCTCACCCCCTCAGCAGCATCTCATTCCCTCGTCAACCGCTCTAGTTCACCTCCCTTTTTTTTCCTCATCACATTGTAATAGTTACATTGCTGTTTCCTACCTGCTGTTTCCTACTGCCTAGTTGGACTCTTGCTGCCTGTAAGTTCCTAAATAAACCACTGAATTAATCCTGCTGTCTCAGACGTGTATAATTAGGTTCAATCCTTTTTCAAGTATTCCATCGCATCGTGACAATTTGGTAAAAATATATTTTGTTGTTTCTAATAAAGATTTCATATATCATTTTTACATTTGCTGCTATAACTTGAACTAGCAACACGTTGCGTAAGAGCAGAACTTCTTTTATTTATATATATATATATATATATATATATATATATACACACACAAATGTACAATAATAAGATGTTCTTTATAAGTTAGTATCATAGGGGAGAGCAGGATCAGTGCCTTTTTAGCCCTGTTAGAAAGCAATTATGCCTGTGTCATTCACCATGCTCATACTCAGCCAAACCCCTTCACTTTCCCCCTCACAGTGGAGACCTTCTGACTATTCATCACATTTTATTCACAGTTTGGTAATCTACAGATTGTAAGTAAACTTTCGTGTCTTTTGTTATTTTCTTTCACCATACTGTTTTTTGTTATGCCTCATACAGAAACACATTGTTGGAAAGTGTATTTTCTGGCCATCAGTTGACGCTTCTGTTAGCACATGAGTTCAAAGTGTGTCTGCTCTCCCTGGGGGGTTAGGAACAGTTTAGTTTATAGTTCCTTCCCTTGTTACAAAGCAACAAAAGCAAACAAAAACAAGACAAAGGATTTTCCTAATTGAATGAGACCCACTGTAAAGTCACTGAGTGAATGTTTACTCATGTGGCAGCCAGTCAGAAACCATTTTTTGCCAGATTCCATATTACAGTAATTTATGAAAATATAATGATTTAGCGAATGTTTTCTTCACATTGGCTGTTCAAATTTAGTCTGTTAGAGCTAAAAATATCGGAAGAGTCAAAAATTACATTGTTGGCTGCTGTTTAGTTTAACTCCATGAGATAACATTAACGTAAACGACTGACAGGGTGAGCTTCTTCAGACTTTTCAATTCTGAGAGAGCTGACAATCTTAAAATATTGACATGACATTGATTAAAGTATAACTGAGAGACTGTCAGTATCATTTGACTACTGCCTAACTAGTTTTACTTCCTTTCCTGTCAGATGCATGTTTCCCATACTTTGTGCCTGGAATGAGGAGTTGTTATCTAACTGAGTCAAAATGTGATGTGTAATTTTCACGCTTAGATGCGGTTGGATTATTGTTAAATTAGTTGCTCTATGAATCTCTATGATTATGTGATGGATATCTAAAAGAATATTTTTTATATGGAAATGCACATTATACCGTAGCGGTGTAGTTACTACATGAACAGTTGTTACATATACAACCTCGGACTCCCTGTTTTTGTGCAGCATACAATTGCCAACAACCATTTTTCTCCTCCATACAATAGTTATTTTGTTTTGTTTTGTTTTATTCTGTCATTAAACAATATATACATACCACACTTGAAGTCTACACAATGCACAATGCGAAACCCCAGTTATTACTTTCGGATAATACTTATGGTCCTTTCTGTCATCTGCATTTGTTTAGCGATTGCTATTTGCCATCTTTCTTCCATAAAATACTGCCAGTCTGCTTCAAAACACTGGCCATGTATCATCACCTTTGCACTCAACCTCACACCATTTCTGGCCCATCTCCTGTCTTTGTTGTGTGTGGTTGTCTGGATGAGGCAGAGGGAGGAAGACCAGCAGTCAGACTACATATGTTTCCAATTCCCCCCCTTGCAGACCTTCCCTTCCCTCTCGTGGCTTCCTCATGCCCTCATGCCTTCCTCATCTCCTCTCTCCTCTCTCCTCTCTCCCCTCCCCTCTCCTCTCCTCTCTGTGTGCCTTTCTCTCTCCATGTCCACCAAATACAGCCCATTAGACTTTCTATTTGTCTATATATTGGTCTGCCTGTTTGTGTAGTGGCCAGCTAAAACTATCCTCCAGTCCATGCCAATTACACCATGGGAGACCACTTCTAACATTTTATGCTACATGGCCGCTAGAAGCCAACTTCTTACACACGCAAACACGTGCGTCAAACTATTTATTGTGATCATACAAGATGCTTATGCTTCATTGCATTTTTGTGGCACCCACACATTTCACCCCCAATGATAGAAAAAAACATGTCTGGTAAATAGATGCTATGTTTGGTTATGTTTAAGGAATAAATATAAATGCCTTTAGCTGATTTGGACAGAAGATATTTTACATTTTTGGACAATAAAGCTCCTCCTCTGTCCTGTTTTTGTTTTATGTGTTCACCATGTAGCTGAACATAAAACTGTTAAACATAGTTCATGGGGGTAGACATGACATCTGGTTTTACCCTCATATATGTTCTAAATATGTTCTCATTGCTTTTCTTTTCTTTTTTTAATGGGAAAAGACCTCTGTTCCAATAAAAACTGACTGATCAACCTCACACATTTCCAGTCCCAGACAGTGACAAAAAGAAGTAAAACGGTGTGGTCAAACGCTTAGCTAAACATCATTGTTGCATTCTGTAATAAAGAGAGGAAACCTACAAAACCAAAGGCCCTCCGAGAAAAAGTTATTAATATCCTGCAAGCAGTAAATTAGCCATACGTGTACATGTCCCTGCTCCTTCTCTTTGTTTTGTCTAGCAGTCATCCTTCCATCAGCACCACTGGCTGAGTGTGTGTCCCCTGAAGCATGGGGATAAAACTGCAGACAGAACTGGAGTATAAATGGAGCTGAGTGAGTACATGTGTTTGACTTGTGGAAGGATGAGCTATAGTCGGTACCAGGATTTGTTTGAATGTACTGTATCTACATGTGAGGGAAATAAACCAAGGAAGCATTCAGACCAAGTCATACTCAAAAACCATGGTTGACATGAGACAGTCTGTGCCAATGAAAATAATTTCAGAGCAAGATGAATGAACAAAAGGTGCCAATCTGTATCTGTACCTACAATATCAACCGATGCCACACACAGTGAAGGGATCTTCTTGACAGTCATGGTGAGGTCCCCCCGATGACAGGGGTGTTTGCCCGACTGTAGCGACTGTAGTACAAAGTAATTAGAGACTGTCTCCAGTATAGGTCACAGTTTAGTCTGTAGTAGCCTTACAAGAGTGGGAGTGAGTACAAAGAAGGTGAGGAGAAGAATAACACGTATGAAAACTGGAAGGAAGATGTAATACAAGTTAATTCATCATATAGTGCAAAACTGTGTTCTTGATGCCTTGGTGGAATTCACTTTCTTTCCTTTAAGCTGCATTAATTGATATAGTTCCATAAACAATGGAGCAAATGGCTACATATAATGTGAGTGGTGTCACTTGTGACCAACCTAAAGAGAATTACTGACTCTACAGTTCCCCAACTCTGCACTCATCAACTTCATTTCCTGTTTTCAGCAAAAGAAAAGCTCTGATAAACTTAATTTACATTACCTGCTCAACACCAATTGACAGACAGACAAAGTTAGCGACTAGCTAATAAAGAAAGTAGCGAAGGGTCAATTATTTTCTGAAATGTTTGCCATAAGTTTATATGGTGGTAATATGTCATATATTGGGATTTTAGGTGTTGCTGCTGCCCTCAAGTGGCTGAAAATCAAATATAACAGCTTTTAGTAAAACTAGTGATACTATAATGTAAAAGAAAGAAAGAAAGAAAGAAAGAAAGAAAGAAACTCCAAAACAGTATCAAATACAAAGTTGTGCACGAGCTAAACCTACCATAAAAAATGCATCATATTTTACACATGAATCGAAGTTTTTTTAAATTGCCATCTGTAAAGTAATTAGTAACTATAACTGCCAAGTAAATGTGGTGTAAAAAGTACAATTTTAAAGTACAATACTCGGGGGAGAAGAAGTATAAAGTAGCAGAAGAAGAAACACAAACCTCAAAATTGTTCTTAAGTACGGTATACCGTTACAGTATTCACTATCTGACTGAAGGTAAAAAAGTGATACTTGACATTTGATAAGCATTAGAATAAGTTAATGTTTAAATCAAACAACAAGAGAATATAAACATTAACAGAAAAGAGTTGGGGATTTTAAGATTGCCTGTCATAAGTAATACACAGACATGTGCACAAGAAACAGAGTGAAGCTTTGAGAGGTTTATTTCCCTGGAAGTGGATCAGACTACATCATGCTCTAACTGTCCAACTCGGTTAAAAAATTGCGATGCTTTGGAAGCCGTACGACTGAGGAAGTTTACTCTGCATGAGAGCCATCTCTCATTGCTGGTGTAGGCTCCTGCTGAAGTCTGCATATCCCCCCTCGCCGCCTTGTTAACCCAGAATACCCTAATGACTTCCCCTCTCGTTGCCGAGCCACACTGTGAAGTCATCCATGTTTCCATGTAGCCTAAAGTGAGAAGAGGAGTGAGGAGGAGAGGAAAGGAAACTAGACGGGATGGAGGACAACTGGTACCACTAATGAGGTGTGCTCTGATGGCATAAATCCTCTTTAGAGTAAGCAGCATCTGAGAGGTTATCCCCCAATGAACATATATTATAGCCTACTCTTAACCACATAGAGGAGCACATCCTGCCCCACTCAATGTTTCTCCATTTTTCTACTCTAAGCTTTAATATTTCTCCAGACTCCACTTCAATAATGGAAAAATAGTTAAATAACTGATTAGAGTCATTTATTGCCTTTCCTTTGAGAGTAATACAAAAAAGGAGACAGAGAAGGCGGGAATGTAGCAGCGCTGCCTTTGCAGGCCACAGAAATGTTAGTTGGGTTTTATCGCTGTTTTACATCACTGTCAGCTCGTGAACATTGTTGTTGAAAAAACCTCACATACTGTTTGGATGATTGAAAGTTTAGGAACTAAAAATAATGGAAGTTGGAAATCAATATATTAGGATAGTATACCTACATTCATTAAGTATCAGCATCGTTATATGTTATGATTCTAATAGTAACACTCTTTGTTTATGTTTTCATCTTCATTAATTGATACACAGTATGTTCTTGATGCAGATGGTTTGAACTCTCAGAATGGCAATTGTTTGTCGCCATCTTGTGGCTGAATGAAGCTGTCTCTAACTAATTTATTTATGTAAATGACACACACACAAACACATATTCAAATACATGACGACACACACGGCACGCGAATGAAATAATACTCACAAATATAAGAAATATACACAAATGCACACTTGAGTGACGGCATGCATATACACACCAAAACACAGACATAATATAAACCCCCACAAATACAACAATAATACATATCTGTACGCACACGTAGACATGGGCAGAGCTAAATATGAGAAATACTGTCAGGTATTTTTCTCTGCAGACATTTTGACTGAAGCACATTTGTTGCTATTAACATTAACGCTGGCTCTGTTGTATTCAAGTGCCCCAGTAAACCACGAGAGTGTGACAGTGAACCAGCATGAACAATAACACTTCGAAATGGAATTCAGCCATCATTCATTTTCTTATCAACACCTGTTGCTTTTTACTGTAACATGTCAAAATGTCTTCAGCGAAAAATACCTAATATGCAAGCATAAATACATACACACATGAAAACACATATAAATGAGTGACACACACTCAGTAAGGCCAAGCATGTGCTAAAAGGGTTGAACATTTTCACATTCCAGAAATAAATCACTGTGCTGGTTTCACAGGCACGTATCACATGTTGACAGTATATATATGGATACGGAGGGGGTAAAAATAAGCGGAAGAAGTTACTAACGGTATAGTGTCCTTTCACTTCCGCCAAATGAATGTTATGTATAGTCTGCATCATCTCGTATCTCATGAACTTCCATTTCCATTCATTTTTTTATTTGCAATAAGCTAAAATCATGCTAAAATTAAAATAGAAAAAGCTACATTTGCAATTTTTATGTGGGTTATTATCTGCCAATTTGAAAATGCAACTCACTTTCCTATTGTAATTATGGAATGGACCTGGGAGTTTATTGTCTATTGTCAGTAGAGTCTCTATTTTAATTTTCAGTTTGTGCAGCAATGATGCATTTTTAAACATGAAAATTAAGATGAAACTTGAATTTACTAGTTTTCATTGAAATACTGATTAAAAGGTTGCAGTTTCAAGCTTTTTGTTTTCATCATCTGGAGCAAGGAGAAGTGCCAAAAAACATCTAATTAATACCGGCTGATTCTCCAGTTGCCTCCTTTTTTTGCGGAAAAATTACTTAATTATTTATATTTATATTGATATTACTATTTATTGTTAGTACATTTGATGATAATACTTCTGTGCTTTTACATAAGCAGGATTTTGAATGCCTTTATCCCTCCAAGGTTTTTCTACAAAGATATAAAAGGACATGATGTCATCTAATTCCATAATATTTTTGTCATCTATTTTGGTCTTGTCCACACACACATCTTTTGGCAGAATGTCTGCATATTTATTTCCCAGTTCATTGATTCTGGATTGTCCCTCTTCTAGACTGTAATACATTTGTTGGTCATGTAGATTGTAAAACATGTATTAGGTAAAATATACTACTATATAAATAATAGCATCTTTGATTTTGTGGCAATTAAGTAAATAAAAATAAAAATGTTTGGAATAAAATCCACCCATTGTAGTCATAGTCCTTTGCTATTAATCACATTGGTTTTACTACATTGTCAATTTTTTAACAATGGAAATACTTTTTGTAACTGGTATATTAAGAACCTCATACTATTGTGTGACATTTGTTATGGCAAAGTACACTATTAATCTTTTTGACATTTATTTGGCATACCTTTGGAAACCCTTCTATGGCATACTATACTATCATATTTTTATATACGTATATATATATATACATATATATATATACGTATATAAAAATATGATGACTATGATGTGCGTGTGTGTGTGCGCGTGTTGTTGCTGTGGCGCCCCCTTGCGGTCTGACGTTGCTGTCTCAACCTCTTTACAACACTCTGTTATCATTGGTTCAAAATGTCACCGTCGTTTCTTGACCAATGGCACCAGCCCGACTTCTTCTCTCGGTGCCTTTTTTGTATGCATGCTCCTCCCTCCAACCACTCCTCCTCCTCCACCACACACACAAACACACACACACCAACCAACCAACCAACCCCCCTGTGATGCCAACCCCTCCATTGCTGGACGGTGGTATGTCTGTCGAGGCGATATAATCTAACAACCAAACCGGGATATATATAGATGTATATCTATATATATACATATATATATACATATGTGTATGATGGAGCAGACGATGCGTTGACGGAGATGCTAAGGTTCATGTAAAAGGTAATTGAACCTGCAGCGTTGCACGTTTCCACCTCTCGCGGTCTGGATATCGATCCGCCGCCTCTCAGTTAGCTGGTGTGCGCTAACCCGAACTATCTCTCTCTCTCTCTCTCTCTCGCTCTCGCTCTCTCTCTCTCTCTCTCTCTCTTACTCTTCTGCAGTCTGTGCATTGACATTGTTGCACATTAAACTAATGCTTGCATTCATTCCATCGCAAAAAAATAATCCTGTCCTTTTTTTTTTTTTTTTTTTTTTTGCAGACAGTTGGCCTCCGCGGCGGGATGAAGTATGTGCGACGATAAGCGCGCAGAGAGAAATCTGAGTCATAATCCTTGTGACCGTCGGGGGGGAAGATGAGGACCGTGATGGCTTCGGTGAAAACAACATTATTCGTGTTTCTACTCGCGGGTGAGTAAAGCCAGCCGCGCTGTACCTGTTTGCTCTGCACACGGTGACTGGAACCAGCTGGCCATCTGTCACATGGAAATGCATTTGCATGATTGTTTCTTCATGCCGACCAATCGGACTATTCGTGTAGATTTATTTGGCCCCTTTTCTTATTATTCTTCTTATTATTTGTTTTGCCTGTAAACGCTTCTTCTGTAGTGCACTTAATCACATTCCCGTGGTCTGCAAGTTTATTACCTACAATCCAAATGCAGAAGTGGCAGATGGGACAGTCCACCATCCAACACACGTCTCTCAGGACTACAGTTTGATGGATGCGGAGCTGGTCGTGTCAGGGAAACAGGTGTTTATGGACAATACAAATTGGCTCGTGGGGGGGATCCAGGAAGTCCCAAGCAAAATTATCTACATCAATAGAACTCTCTATTGGTTTTTACGTGATGGTAAACATCACAGTCGTTTTACGGTAGAGATAATAACCCTGCTTTTCAAGGTTTTATTGTTGTATTGTCATTGTCTCCTTTCATTACCTGTTTTATCTCCTAGGTGTGTTTCTTGTATTGTTTTGTTACTTCCCCTTTTGTAGAGGGAAAACCAGCTGACATTATCAAATACATCAAAAGTGCTTCAGAGTTTATATTAGAGTGAGAATGGGGCACACAACCCACACACGCACAGCAGATGAAGCTGAATGCATTAATATGTTTTCTGTTTTTAACTTTGTCCCTCACGTCTGAGATATTTCTTCATGTTTGACCTCACGGTTCAGACATAAGTAGAACATATCAGTTTGAATCACATTTTTCTTTTTGTCTCCCTGCTCACGGTATTAATAATCATATAATCTTGTCTAATAACCAAGTGGACAGGGTTCCTTTTTATCAGTCATGTGGTCCAACATGCATCTCTTTGTGGGTTCTTGGTATGAAAACTGGGCCTCCGCTCCCCCGTGCTGTACAGTATCCGCTCCAGACAGTGTTGAGCATCGTCACGTCTGTGGTGTCCCCCGGCCCTATCGGTCCAAGCCCAATGTTAATTAGGACTTGATCCGCTTAAGCCTCCCACTCGTCTCCCATGTCATTATGTAGGAGCGTGTTGTTGTCGGGCCGTGGCTCAACTGTGAGAAAGCTCCAGTTGTTTTAGGTGTGACGCACACACAGACACAGACACAGACATCTACACACACACACACACGCGCCGACAGGCGGGCGGGGAGTGCCAACACGCACCCATCTAGTATTTCTAGTTGTTCAGGTAGTTTTATCAGCTGTAGGTGAGGGTTAAAGGGTGTGTCGGTCGATGCTGAGCCTTTGTTCAGTGACAGCTATTGACTGTTATGTTGGAATGATCACATCTCATTAGCATTTTTTATTTTTTAGTTTATTTCTCAGCTTTGGGGAAAAAGAGAGCACTGCTACTTGGTATCAGCAAAAAAATTAGATTAAGCATCTGCATTGTATCGATAGTTTTTACTGTGTACAATTTCCATAGTTTGTTGTGCTCTTAAATATTTTTTTTGTTAAACTTTATTCAAATGTTCTTCCTTGTGGTCTCCTACTTGTTAGCATTTTACTTGTTTATCAATTGGTTAAAATTACCTGAAAAATTGGTCTTCCTTCAAAAAGAATTGTTGAATTGAAACAAATTAGTGTATTAAAGCACAATACAAATCGCTTAAAGAAAGCAAGTCCATAACAGGCTTCATGATGTCTCAGTTTCCTTCTTTTAAAAGAGGAAATTATTACTCTGCGTAAGTACCCTTATCATGAGAGAATAGCATGGCGTGAGAAGTTTCAATGCCTGAAGCTAAAAGAGGGTTTTAGTATTTAAATAGCTCGGTCTGAGCCTTTAGACTATTTCCGAGAGGTTTCTGGGGAAGTTGGTTATGAAGCCACCAGCCAGACAATAAGACTCAGTGAAATATCTTTGAACCTGGAAGCTTGAAACCCCCCGAGGCTCTGAATATTCTTGCTCATAAAATGGTTTCTACTAAACAATAAGGAGAGCGGGATAGAGTTAATTAATTTTTTTTCCCTTTCTGTGTGATTTGCGGTTTCAAGATGAGCTCCTTCCAAAACAATGTACTCAATGACCATCAGTTTCTGCTCAGGTTAAGCAATGAAAATTAGCATTAGCCCTTTTTGAATGCTACTTTTCTGGATCACTGTGTTGGAGTGAGACAGCCAGTTTAATCTTCTGTAGCGCTGTGAGAGAAAACACTTATTGTATTCTGTTTTTTTAGTGAACTGTTCCTTTTTAAGTTAATCATAAATACCCATAGTATGTGCTAGGGCTGAACAATTTTGAAAGAAATATCCAATTGCGATTATTTTGAAGGATATTGCAATTGCGAGGTGTGATTTGCGATATCAGAGGGAATTATCACTTCATCACTATTCTCATTTTCATTGAAAAACTTTAATTAAAATCATTATGGTGTTTTTTTTATACGGGGATATGTCCCAAGAATATGAAGTGTGGGCCTGGACAATATTTAATTAAAAATGATATTTTGACACATTACTCTTATAACAAATAATGCACCTCCTGGGATTTGCAAATTAAAGATTTTGATAAATCTTTAATTGTGAAGCTCTAATATGCGCGGAGGGACTCACATAGATGATTGTATTTATTTATTTAATGTGTCATTGCCCAGCCCCAGCTGGAGTGATTTTTTTCTCCTCCGCTATTTAATGTATTGATTCCCTGTTAGCCAGTCATCAGCTCAGGTTATTGATCTGTGAGTCCACGTAGCAAACAGTCTGCGAGGCTGTGACCCACAGAAGTTGACATTGTTACCGTTTCCACCCTGTCCTGCCTGTTTGTCTGCGTCTTCCTCACGCTTTACTGTCTCTCCCTTTTGCTTTCACAGGGCTCCAGTACGCTGTGTGTCGCGACGTATTTCTTCCTCCTGGGACCCTCTACCGCGTGGCAGGGTTCCCCCTCTCCCTGCCCTGTTCTGTATCAGGATACGAAGGCTCACGTACGCAGGACTTTGAGTGGTTCCTGATCAGGGATGATGCTGGCGGGAGGCAGATGGGAGTAGTGTCCACCAGGGACAAGGGCTTCCCTTACGCCCCTTTCCTGCCCCGGGTGAGGAATGGGGAGGTGAGGGTGGAGAGGGACTCGGGGGACAAAGTCCGGCTCGTGATCCAGAGACTCCGAGCTGATGACCAGGGGAAGTATGAATGCTACACGCCCAGCACGGACATCACCTACCAGGGGAACTACAGCGCCAAAGCGCCTGTCAAAGGTAAGAAATATAGCTTAGTCGTTTTTGGAAGAACAATGGAATTCTTTGGCACAGAGGAATATGATGCATCATCCTTGTTAGTAAAATCAATTCACTTTTGGTTTTGGTCCTTTCATGGGATTTGTTCAATATAAAGAAAATGGAGAATATCACTGGAGAGGGGCCTGTCTGAGAACACAAACATAAAACAGATGACAAACGCAAGCAGGGATCAATAATACAGATGAGATCAGAGGGATGAAGTAAAATTGATACAATATTAACACATTACTTGTAAACCGTCAGAAAAATATGAAAACAGAGGTGCAATAAACATTACAATCTGGGAAATAAATGAGTAAAATGGATGAATAAAACATAACCCCGATGATTTCAATAAAATGATCTAAAACAGAGCTCGATCAGCCTCCAGCTTCTTTCTGTTTTGTTTTTATCAGCGACTAGTGCTCAATGACAACGTCTGAGAACACTGGCTTCTTTTCTTAATTGTAAAAAATGGTTTCTTTGAAAACATGTAAATATTTCTTGATAAGTAAAGCATTGAAACATTGTGTTGGTTCCCAAAACCCGTATATTGTATCAGCAGCAACTTCTGCTACAACATTTCAAACGATACCCCGTCCTAGTCCCAACACGATGGCAATCCTAGTTTAGTCGACACGTAGCGGAAACCAGCACACTGTATTCCAGCTTCGTCACGGGGGTTATTGCATCTCTGCTCTGCATCAGCCAGATGGAGGACATTTATTAATCATACTATGTGTTTAACTTGGTGTTCGATGACATTCCCCATCTCTAAGCTCTTATTTACACTTGCCATCTGGAGTTTTTCTTTCTTTCTACAAAGATCCATCTGCTCAAGCGATCCACAATATTTTAGATCATCGACATGGTTACCAATCCGGTTTCTATTCTTTGTGTACCGCTCAGCTTATGTTTGTAGGATGCTGGGAGTTTGTTTTGAAGCTGAAGAGTTTTATCTTCATAATAGCCGGCTAATCTTGCTTTGGCAAAGTTTGTGCCCAAAGCTGAGGTTGGTAAACGGCTTGCAGTCACTCACAGTAACTCCATTTTATGACTTGCTTTAGTGTTCTGAACATAGAAACGGCAATAGAAAGTCCATTTTATTCCCTCCCACTGGGCTCCTGTTGATGTAATGTAACTGTCTGTCTCGTAACTGTCTGTCTCTCTCTTTATACACCTGCAGTGATCCCTGACACTCTCCAGATCCGTTTTTCCCGCTCACTCACCGGCCAGCCCGTGCCAGAAGGGGCCGAATTAACGCTGACATGCTCAGCCGGCATCCAATCGGAGCAGCTCACCCATCTGTCCATCACGTTTGGGAAGCGCAGCGCTGGAGAGGGTTTGGGGAGCGAAGCGGGAGGAGAGGTCAGCACCGTTAGAGAGATTATCTCCGTCGACAAGCTGCTGGGGGTCGTCCCGGGACATTTGTACAAGAAGCGGTACGATGATGGAGAGATCACGCTGGAGAAGAGGAACGGGGAGGCGGGACTGGACGTGTACGTGATGAAGATGAGAGCGGTGCAGCCGCAAGACACCGGCACGTATTTCTGTGAGGCCTCCCAGTGGATTCGGGACCCTGATCGATCGTGGCAGAAGATAGCACAACGGATGCTGGATATTGGCAACTTGACCGTTCAGCAACTAGGTCAGTGTGACTGGGAAACTGTGCCAGTGTTTTGAGCTGACATTTGCTAAAAACAATGACAGCTTGTGGTGAGTGCCATGATCATACTGCAACAAGCATATTGCGCAATTATTTAGTTTGCTGATCATTGTTCAAACAAAATTTGATGAAGTTAGTTTTGTAAGATTTCATTAGAAATCTTACAAAACACTGAGAAAAGAAAATCATAAAATACACTTAGCTGCTCCAGTTACAAAATCAACCGGAGACAATGAAAGCAAACCAGCTGAAGTTTGTTTTCTACTGGTCAGCTCTTCTTTCTCCGTGGCGTCAGTCGGCCTGGACTTGCTGTTGAGTACATTGGACTCTTTCCAGGTTTCAGACTGAAGCTCTGGATGTGTGTGCTACTTACGGCTTAACTGAAAGTCTAGCTTGCTGGCTGGCCGACTGAGCAGTTTACTGACTGGATAGCTAGGGGGGCTGATTAAACATGTAACTGGATACACATCTGTAATCGGCTTGTTGGCTGAATAAGTGTTGGGCTTTCTGATTAGCTGCCTGGATGGCTGACTTTTTCCTCCCTTGCTGGGTGGATGGATGGACGGACATCTTACTATTATATCTTATTATTGTACTGCTATATCTCATTATTCTCGTGATCGATTGATCTGCCGATTTATTTTCTTGATTATTCAATTCATCTTTTGATCTATAAAACAGTGAACGATGCCCATCACAATATCTTAAGACTGAGATGACTTTATCAAATGTCTTGTTTTACTCTACTATCAACTTTAATGTCAGGCTACAAAAAGCAGCAAATTCTCCCATTTGAGAACCTCAAACTATCAGAAGTCTACGGACTACGTGTCAGCTGTCAATCTGTCTGACTGTTGAACTTGATGCTCGGCTCTTAATGATTATCCAGCTTGATCTGATGGGTCGATCGATGGCTGGCAGAGCAGCAGAATACCTGCCTGCTGCCTCGTTGCTCGGCTCAATTTAAATTCTAAATAGCTTGTGTAGGTCTGAAGGATTGAGCAATCTTTCCTCCCACCTTGGCCTCTTGTAGCCTGCAAAGAGGATGACTATCTCTCTGTCAGACTGATGTGTCCATTACTGTCAGACCAGCTCTGTCCTTCTTAAACCGCCTTTAATATCTTAGATAGGGAAGTTAACATACGGTTACATAGAGTCTATAGTCTTGATATGTTTGCTTCTATGAAAATGCATTTTAAGTTTAATATTGAATTATTCTAACCACATTTTTATAAATATTCTTTTAATTAACTTGCGTTGCTGATGAGAGGCGCAGACAACTTCTTAGTACTTAGTAACCATTTATTGGAGCTAAAAGTTATTTAGGTCAAATAAAATTGGAGCTGAAGTTGAAGCATTTAATCAGATCAATGCATGCATTGTTTTTCTGACAAGCGCAATATAGTTCTGTATTTTCTGGCCCCTATTGTCTGACTAATACAATAGTCTGATGCGTCTCCTTTTGTTTCCATAAATAATGTGTCTATTATTGAGCAGATCTGTGTTGTGCTTCAATGAGGCTTCGCTCACACAATGGATCAGTGTTTATATCTTCCATTTATACCAAGCTTAGTAACATTTTCAATTCATTAAACAAAGTTGCTTTTCTCATTTGTGCTGTATCTTCTACTGTACTGCTTTAAATATGTCTCAGAATACAACACAGAAATTTCGTTAAGTTTTTTTTTCATTCAGCAATAATAGAAAATAAAAAAATAGTTATCCATTTTATCCTGGCCATTAAATATGTAATGTACTAGAGCAGCCACTCTAGCCTCCCCACAGAAATGAAACCCACAGTATGTTGCTTCCAGTGAAGATTTTTACTGTCACGGTCTGAGTGCTTGTTTGAGGTTTTCCACCGAGGAGGATATCCTGTACTTTCATTATTACTAAGCTGTCTCCCTCTACCTCTTCCCTTCCCCAGCGGAGTCTCTGAGTATAACGTCCTCGCCCAAGGGGGAGTTGACCCTGCAGGTCGGTTCCCCTCTCATCCTGACCTGTGAGGTGTTGGGGCTGCCGACTGAAGTGAACTCGGGCCTGCTGGTTCAGTGGATGAAGAAGGGATCAGTAAGCAGCGATGTAGCTGTGAGCGGTGGAGTCGAGGTACTGATTCTCATTCTGCTGACTCATTTGTACTATAGGTTATTGCTCAGTGTGTGCGATTGTATATAGTAGAACAAGTTGCTGTTTTTTTTTTTTTTTTTTTTTGTACCTTGTATTATAACTTTATTCTTTCAAGTATGTAAGTGAATGCATGAGTTCTTGAACAAACGGCAAGATGAAACATTCAAAATAGTAATGGCATGTCATATTTACAACAATTAGCGAAGCATGTCATTTTTCCGACGCATGTTTGAACTTTTTTCTAGATTTGAAGTATTTTCAGGTGTTTAAGTGATGCAGGCAACATTTTGATAAGTGACACTTGAGAGTTGTCTTTCAAACAGCAGCAGCACTCAAAAATTGACATGTTTTTCATGATTTAAGCATTTGATCGACATCATCCAGTATTCACTGCTTCACGCAAATTGTCTACAATAAATAACACATCCTGAGACATTGTATTTTACGTTATTAAGGTGGAGGTGGCCCGGCTGAGCCCAGACGGTGTTGTGAGCTGGGGGGACGACCTCAGCCGAGCTAGCGGGGGCTCTATGGAGAAAGTGGCAGATGGGAGGTACTCTCTGAAGCTGTTCTCAGCCCAGCCCTTAGACTCGGGGGTGTATCGATGTGTGGTGAGTGTGTACGCTGGAAGAAGCAACCCTGGCGTGTCTACTCCTGCAACACTTACCCAGAGGTCTGAGGGAGTGACCGTCAACCTCAAGAGCAAAGGTGAGAGCTGCTACTCACATCCCCCGTGACACATGGGCTTCATCTATATCAGTGATTCCCATTTTCCACTGTTGATTACATTTTTCGGTCGAGGACCTCTGCATTTGTTTGGTGTAAGAAATTATTTTAAAGTATGGAACATCAGGGAAATACAATAAGTTAATGTAGCATTCTGATGCTTAATGGTAAACTGCCAACTGGAATCTGTGGTTTATTTCTCTTCATATTCATCAGAAACTCATGCTCGCTAAACTTCCAATTTTGTCAAACTGAAAGTCAAACTATTCCAATGTACCACTTCCCTCCACAGATGTGCGTGTTGATGCTGTGGCTCAGCTCTCTCGAGGCCCTCTTTTAAAAAGAGGCAGCACCATCACCCTGATCTGCAACGCCACCGTGACGACCACAGGTCCCGCCCAGGCACAAGTGCAGTGGCTGCGGTGGCCAATCCCTGAACGAGTTATCAAGAAGGTACAGGGCCCAGCATCTGATGTTTTTCTACCAGACCCCCCTGTGGAGAAAATGCCCATACTGGTAGCTGCCCTCATGTACGACGGTGTTGCAAAGATCTATGTCAACGGTAGTGAGGTGAGCATCGACCGCCTGTCAGCTGGCAGCTACAGACTCAGGGTCCACACAGCAACAATGGAGGATCAGGGCATGTATGCGTGTCACGCCCAGGCGTGGGGTCAGGACCCGCATGGAGGCTGGTACAACACGGGGGCCAAAGCCGAGTCAAATGCAGTGACTGTTTACCTGTATGCCAGAGGTAAGTCTCCCAGGATTTGTTTTTATGTAATAATCAAAGTTATCGTGGATACATGTAACGGATTACAAGCCGATACCGTTTTTAAAACAATCTTTGAAGTGGTTTCACTGAGATCATAGCTCTTATTCACAGTCCAACACACACACATTCACATTGGGAAGATGGCCAGTACAACTACTAATTCAGGGTAAAGAGGCGAGTGCTGCTCTACATCTTCTCTATCCAGATTTATCCTGGTGGTCCCAGAATTAAACTGGTGTACTTAAATACTATTCAGAGGTACTTTACGTTACTTTAGTATTTTTATTTTATGCTACTTTATATCAGGGGGGAAATACTGTACATTAGCTAGTCATTGGGGCAGAACAGAGAGACTCACATGCACACGTAGCCCTGCTATGTAAACAAAGCACAGAGGAACTCAGATTACAACACACACAGAGTGAGAGAGTATCTTCAGGTAGACATTACTCCACTAGCAAATAGTGTTTGCTGCTATATTAATGCTCTGAATGTTGAATAGAGAACTTTTAAGTAAATGCTTTGAATACTTCTTCCACCACTGACCTTCGCTCACAAGTTGGAGCGTAGCTTAAATGTAAACGGTGAGTGTAGATTTCAAGCATTTATTCTTGACCTTGAGAAGTGTCTGTACATTTTAAGTAGCAGATAGCAGGACATGGTTCCCCTGTATTTACATCTTAAATATGTATATATGCACTTTATGTCACATAAGCACATTCCTGTGCTTGGTCCTTGACTTTGAACTCAAGGACCAAGAGGACCATTTTTACTGTCCCACAGGAAAATATATCATATTGTGAACATATTGTAAATCGAGCTTGTGTGGTAGATTTGTATCTTTATGCATTTTTTATCACATCCAGTTTCAGTCAAAATATCCAGAATGTAATGAATCTAAAATATGTATATAATATTTGTCAGAAGCACAACATGATGATCTTGTCAGATTCGGTCCAGCACTAGATGACTATGCTTTACTTTATCCAGCAGGACAGTCCATTGATCTGCTTTTCATCAATATGTGTGCTGCCTGAAAGTCAAAAATATTATATAAAAAGTCTTTTATCTGTATTGTTTTGAACCCAAAAAATCAATGCTATTCCCAAAGGAGACTATTTTGTACTTAGTAATACAAAATTACATTTTCCCATCTGAAAGTGGATTATAATACTATTTAAATAATGTATTTTCTTCTCCAAATGTACTTTACATCACTGCATCCGTCTCCCTTCTATTATCCTTCAGTTGCTGACCTCCTCCTCATCCCCTTGGTTATCGGAGTGTCCTCCGCCTTGTTTGTGGGCATCGTCATCATCTCCACGGTAACCTGCTGCTTCATGAAGCGACTCGCCAGGCAGCGCGCTCAAAAGTAGATGTCCGCAGTCGCCGCCTGTCTGAAATCTGAATGTTCGCTAAGAGGCACAAAAGAGGTGATGCATTGAACATGATGGTTGAAATAGCAAAGAAACCACTTTCAAGACGAGCTGAAATGAAAAATGACTCACCCTGTTTGATGTATTTTTTTGTGTTTTGACCAACCTGTTTTAATAATCAATGCCAAAATATTGTGTTTTATATTCTCTTGTATTTTTATATCCAAAACCTTCTCTGAGCGTATTTTAGTGATTCTGCATCTCACACCTGTAGGAGTAATAATCTAGATTTTTGAAGCCACCATCCAATGGTAGAAATGCTTTTTTTTTTATGTTAGCTTAACCCACCTTTTTAATGATTCCTTTGTCCAAGCTTAGCATTGTTTCAAATGGGAAAGGCTAAAAATACACAAGATCCACAAGACTTTTGTGACCAGGTGAAAAGTATATACGGTACTGCAGGTTTATTTTGAGTCTCTCAGATTTCAGGAACCTCGTAGATGCTGTAAAATTTGTATATTTTCTACATAAAAGCCACCAAACTGCCCTCTTCATAGTTTGATTGTTACAGTATAAAGGTATCAAACGGTTTTCAGCCTGTAACGGCTCCATTTTCACATAAAGAATATTCTGTGTTTTCACAAAGGGTCAATACTGTTCCAGTTGTTCCTTCCCTCAAACCACATGTATTTTTTTTTTCTTTTCTTTTTCAAAAAATATCTAAATGTCTGTGTATGGTTAAGCCTCTAGCACTGCCACTGACAGTCACATGAATGCTGATGGGAGCAGTTCAGCCTCCAGAAACTTAATATGAGCAGGGACCTTCCCCCGCCTGCAGCCCAGCAGCACTCTGCATGTAAACAAAGTCTCCGTCTGTTACTTAATAAGGAAGGCGCTGGCTAGGGGCTTTCTGATGCCAAGATCAATTGAGTATCAATTCTAAACGCAAGCATTCTTCGCTTGTGACACTTCATGCTGAAGTGAGTTTTCTATACGAACTTGTATAGATTTGACAAAGAGAAATGGAAGAGAGATCCATTATGCACTGAGCTAAAATATGTAAATATTGTATGGAGTTTAGCTGTTTTATTTTTCTTAATGTGAGTAAGACTGTGCTGTCTTTGACAAAGCACCAGTGTTTAACATTCTGCAGCAGTCTGCTCTTTTGAAGCACTTGGACACATATGGGACTGGGACCAAAGCCCCTCGGTTTCCTTCCTTTACTTGATTTTCTTCCAGTTGAAAAGTCGCTTCTTTGCTCTACTTGAGTGAATACTTTTGAGTGTTTTTCTTTCTTTCTTTCTTTCTTTTTTGTTGTTGTCCAATTAAGGATTCCTTTGCTCTTGTGACTGAGACAGAAAAACAGTACAATAAAAGAGTCCTATTTGTGACACTGACAAACAAAAAAAAAAAACGTTGTTTCACACTGATTTAGGTAAATTGTCCCCGGGGTTAAAATCTCCTAAGCAGCACAGTCATATGACCTGATGGTTTAGTGGAGTCTCGCTATCGTCATCATGGGGTTTAGGCCACACATTCATGCAGCCAACTTATTATGACTATAGCCTACAGAAATCTGTTGGACAGATTTACTGTGTCTGCTCACTTATGAGTGAAATCCATCCTCCTCTTCCTGTCCAAAGTAACACTTAAGAAAAGTTTGGTCCTGCGAGTGGTCACATTGTGTGACCACTTAAAGTTAGAGACATGTTTGACGAAAGAAGGAAGTAAGTCAAAGTTGTTGTTAACCAGCTTGTGGGCAGTTAATTTTTCCTGCTTCTCTATATTTGTTTGCACTGAGCTATACTTTGCTGTCTCAGTCCGTCTTTACTGTCTGTCTTCTGGTGGATTTTCAATGTGAGAGTCCCTCTAAATCTGCCTGTCCTCCCTAACCTGTGCGCTATAAACCCCCGATTATAAATGTCGTTCACGAACATTAGGGAATAAAATCACAGCTCTGCTTGCTTCCTGAGCCACTTTGTTCCAGATCAACTACTCAAAGCTGATTTGTTCCCCCACATATTCCCCACACATGATTACATAGTTGTACACATACACGGACAGATGCACACAGCGTAGCAGCAGCAGTAGTGCTGGTGCTGGCTGGTATTTCAGATGCAAGTAAGTGAGTATCTGCGTGTTCATCTCTAATCCCTGTTTATGGCTGCAGTTTGTGTCCTTCTGCCCTCCGCCCTCTCTCTTTCCCTCTCTCTCTCTCTCTCTCTTTCTCTTTCCGTGTTACAGAGTCAATTTGGCTCGCATTTCAATTCATTTCAATCTCTGTTCCCTGAGAAATACAGCCGGCTGTAAAAAGTGTAGCACATAGCGTGTAAAGCTGCTGTCTTAAGTTTGAGGATGTATTAAACCCTTACATGAAGGGGTCATGTTTTGATTGGACTGTTTACTCATGCTTTAAAACCACTGTTCCTGAATGCATCTTGCTGCCATTGAAATATACAAAGGCTGGGCTGGTTATTGCTGAGTTTCTAACGGTGCTTTGGCAAACCTGCCAGTTGTAAAACCAATAAACCACTCTGGATTTATAACATCTCTTTGGTTTTATTTATTCCTTTATTTCCTACTGCATATTCAGCATGGAAGGAAATAAAACAATCTCTCTGGAAAAAAAAGCGTTTGTGTGCTTTAAGCATACTTTCCATCTATTCAGGAGGAAAAATACAAAACATATCATGTGGTTGCTGCAGTTTCCATGTTTGACCAGCCAAGCAGAGGTTTGAATTTCAGTTCAAGTTAACTCTCAGCATTTTGTTTTGCAGTTTTAGAGGTAATTGGGCAGAACATTTGTCTTATATTGTTACAGAATAAGATTTGCCCATGCAATCCAAATAATAGTACAATTATTTAATTTAATTACTTCGTATTTAATTTCGGTTCTTGCTCTTGCTAGGTTGAGAAATTCCTGATTAAAGAACCTCTCATCCATGACAAAACCACTAGTTTAAACTTCTCTTTCACTTAGATGCAGCCTTGTAGAATGGGAAAGAAGAAGCTGTAAAAGCCTGATGGTTGAACATTTATACTGGCTGCATTACATGCTCAATATCTCATGACGACTTTCATTTCATGTATTGTGTAATTTAACCATTTATCATGTCATTTAGAGTGCATCACAGCTGCAGACTCCATTAACAAATGAAAATATCTCCCTCTACCATCAGTATACTGACTAAACATGTTTGAATATGTTCCTGGATGATTCATTTTCCATTTGCAAAGCTAAATTAATGCTGCACTAATAAATATTTTCAATTCAACAATGTATCAAATGGCTGTGTAAAGTGAGAGGCATGACTCTTTGTGGCAAACCCACAGATAATTATCACCTCACTGCAGCTTCTTAGCTCTACAGTGTTTTAGCGTGCTGCAGCTCATTGTTGGGGTTTTATGGTCTGTAAATTAAGAAAGAGGAAATTGTGTGCTTCCTGCCCCTCACCCAACAGACAAAGTTGTCAACTAGCTGCTGATAATAATGGAGCTTTTGGCAGCTAAACTGCTAGGTATTTTAGACCAGCACTAAAAGATGAGTGAATACTTGTTTCGTCAGATGGTCAGAAACACAACTCTAAATTATTTACAATTTTGTTCCGTTTCTGCTGGATGTTAAAAAGGCAAACATTTTCTAAAACAACTTTATATGTAAATAATTTATTGTTGACTTCTCACCCACTAAATAGGCCAAATTCTGCTATAATCATGGCCATTAAGGCACATTTTTAGTTCTGCAAATATTTCCTCTCTCCCCCACTGTATTCATGCAGCAAAGATGACATTTCAAATTGGACCAGCAGTGTGGCTCATTAATGGCTGACATACTGTAGACAAAACATCAAACGGATCAAATGTGTGACAGTCCCTTACATGTACAAGTTAAAAGAAAGCTAGTGATAAAACAAAAAAGATGTCAAACAAAATGTCAAATTAAAAAGAAAATACAAAAAAAAGATTTTATTTTCAAGTATAACATTTGATGAATTATGTTAAAACGTAGACACAAATATATGAAGTTGTACCATTGATGCTGCTTCTAAAACTACCAGTCCTGCTGTTCCTCTGTGAGCTGCCATGGTATTACAGTATATCAGTTTACAGAGCATTACATCACTAATGCAAACACTGTACCAATGTTAATCCTCTTCTTCCTGTATGACTTCAGAGGGACGTGGCAGGCAGACACACAGGCTTTGTGTTGGACTGATAAGACGCTGCACTGCCTGTGGTTGGTTGGTTACCATACCTGCTCTCCCAACCAATCCCTGCCATCCGAATGTCAACCAAGGCAGGATTAAACATGCGACACACTGCTGGCCCAGTGCCCTCACTGTGGCAGAGCCTGTCCAGATTTGTTATAAATATAGCAGGAATAAAAAAAATGCAATGACAGATTTTATTTGCAGATAGTTCCAAGTTTCTGAAGGATTATCAATACCATTTAAATACATTTAATAATTCAAATAAATTGGATCCAGGAAGGTTAAGAAACTAAGATATACAGCAACCAAATTAATGGTTAATTGATATGTTATTTGTTTTGTAAATGACATTTTGTACATGTATATTAATTATGGAAATTGAGCTGGGAGGCATTTAGCCTAACTTAGCATTACAACTGGTAACAGCAAGTCTGACTCTGTCTAAAGAACCAGTCAACAAGCACTTCTAAAGCTCCCTCATTTACATGTTGCTGCTTGTTTAACCCGTACACAGAACTTTGTTAATAAACAAGCTACTTGTTGATTAATCTGCAACAGTTTGCTTACAGTGTGATGTTCTATGAACACTTGATAAAAATAAAATAAATCAGTATATTACAATGACTTTTAAAGAAAGTTTGGTAACCCTTTCTTTGATACCCATGCCTATAATGCACAAAGAAAATACTTCTTATAGCGCTGTAGAATCTTAGCTCTAAGCACACATGAATATTCATGCTTTATGAAAATAATCACTACACATAAAGTAGTTTATAATGACTTATAAGATCAAGTATCATAATTACTTCATAATCTTTTGCAAAGATAATAGTGTATTCTAATTTCCATAGTTTTAATATATTACAATATTTTTATAATGCCTTGTATGCACTGTTATGATGCAATATAATGTAATTATAAGTTATTAAAAGTGGTCATTGTTTGCTTTAAGCAAAGTGAAAAAATATAATTAATTCTATGCAAGAACACACACATTATTATTATTTTTACTTCACTTAAAGCAAACAATAATCCCTTAGAGTAACTTATAATCATATTATAAAACATAATGCATAATATCTGACCACCAAATATGAAATAAATACCTTATAAGTCATTATAAATTTGTTATATGTTATTATTTTAATTATTGATTATTGTTATAGAGCATTCTGAATATGTATTACTTCCTTATAACTACACACTGCTTTAATAAGGCATTATCAGTATGTTTACAAACTTTGAATAATTCAGAGGTGAGTGATCAGTGACATATGGATCACGACACATCTGAAAAACAACATAAAGATAAAAGTAAAAAAAGAAATCTTTACACAATAAAAGCAGAAAACAATACATAAAATGTATATTTACATGTCTTTCTAGTTCATTGCTCTCTTCAGTCCATCATGATTTTCAGACCTCCATACTTTCATCATTCATGCATCCGGCCCAGGAGAAAGGCAGCATCAGCTCTAGTAGTTGCAGGACCATGATCGAGGTGTCACCAACTCCCAGAAGCCATTCTGTTGAGACGGAGTAGAAGAATTGGTCTAAATATAGTTAAATCATCGATAGTCCTTTTATACATCTCATCTGCATGATTAAACATCCATTTATCATCAATTAATAATCTCATTCAACGGATGTCAATTCTATTTTTAGACAGCAGTTATGTGTGTTAAACCTTTGTGTGTGTGAATGACGCCGCTGGCTTTAGAGGATGCCTTAAGTATGTTAAGTACATCTGTGTCCATCTGTCAGGCAAATCCTTCACATCTGTGACTTCATCAAGCGTTAAATATATGTCAGACTTTTACAAGCCTACTGTTACTCAACACATGTGACTTTCTAATAAGGGCTTGTGTGTGTAAGTTGGGTGTGTCGTCAAGTTTATGCACTTTATGTGTGTGGACACGTAGGCACGTAGTCTGTGTGGGAACAGATACTTATGAATGACTGGAGATACGAACAGACAAAGCCAGGATGATGAAACACTGAGGAGTTAGTCAGATTCATCTGGTTACTGACATCTGTATGATGTCCAATTACAAAGTACTCAGGTACCAGTCATGTGATGTACACATGTAGTATGTTTATTTTCTTTCATTTAGTACATATCTTTTTTTTCAAGTATTTTAGTCTATTTATTTGTATTTGAAGTTCATTCACATGCTGGCCTATTTTCCATATAAGTATCTCAGAAGCTGGGGTCAAAATGCTGTCTAATGACGTCATTGTAGTGCAGCACACTACAAACAAACAAGATTTTTTTAAATCCTCATTCAGGCTGTCACATGGTTATGTTTCTGCAGCTCTGTTTATTCAAAGGATGTTGATGTGTTTCAACAGTGGGACAGTTGTTCAAGCCTTCAAACAACATAATACATCTCTCAGGAGAATCTCACAGTATAGTAACATAATGTCTTCATATCTTCTGCATAAAAAAGGTTCATAAATCGCACTTCCTGTCAGACTTGAATTGGAAAGAAGCAGGTCTGGTATCAGAGAACGTAACGCTATCCTTAAAGAGTAGAACCAACATCATCCAGATATAAGAGAAAATTAATTAAACAAGCTTAAGTCTGATCATGGCATTGCTCCTTTTGGCCTCTCCAGTACCAGCAGTACACAAGTAGGAGGAGTACATACCCCTGTCCGAGGGCAGTGTATCTGAGCGTACCACTCCTGGCAGTACAGACACACCTGGACACCCTGACCCAGGAAAAGACACGCCCACATGATGACGTTGAACACGGGGCTCTGTCGCTTGTCGTTCATGGTAAAGTTGAACACCACTATGAAAGGACGACATGAGGGAATGCTGTTGTTCATGATTGTTTTTTCTGTGCGAAGGCTAGCTGGAGTGACAGTTCATCTGCCTGAGATGTATGCTTGTAAGGACTAGGAAAAATAGTACGAGCATGCAAAGCAATCATTTTGTCAGATGACAACTTATTGATGCCGAGAGGAAGAGGACACACTGCACAAGTGTGCTCTCTTGAAATATAATGAGTTGTCCCCTGAAAGCAGCTACTGAATGTGTGTTAGAGTGAATAATCACTGATTTTGACTGTGAAGACTTGAAGGCACAGTCTAGAATGTAGAAGGCAACATTTACATATTTTTAACAAGCCATTGCATTCAGAGACAGTGTTTTAATTTCAGCAACGATAATGAGGTAGACAAGCAACATTTATCGATCTCTTTTTCTCTCTCCATCTTATTTTCTCCCTTTATTTAAAAGGCATGTATGTAATAAAAAGCTTTCCCCCAGCAGCACCGAATACCAATCATTTTTGTTAATATCGTTGTGAAGATTCTTCCCTGAATAATGAACGCGACTCTCACCTCCAAAGCAGGCAAAGAGACAGAACATGACGGGATAGAAGAAGCCGAATCCCATGCTCAAGGCGTACTCGTGGACGACAGCAGAGACGATGAACACGGAGAGCATGGCAGCTGTTCGGAATTTCCTTTTTGACAGCTGCAGGGATCAGAGAAAGAAAAGGTTTTGGCTCAAAGTTCAGAGGTCGAGGCTGGTTCAGCTGGGAATTACAGGACTACTGTACGCACTTCATCACGTGACACGCTGCTGGTTACATTATTGTTTTGTTTGATATGATCGATTGTATGTAATTGTAGTTTTTCTGTGTTGGCACTCTGCTCACCCAGAGGAAGTCTCTGTATCCGTAGTAATAGAGCCAGTCGTGAACCACTACATTCCAGGTACGGTAATAATTGGCGAAAGACGTTGAGTTCCACCAGTCCTGGAAAATCAACACAGGGCAGTGAAATGAGTGTGTGGTTCAAAGTAAAAGACAGAATAGAGATGGATCACTTCAATTTTGGCTTCGGAAAAACACTGAGACGACTGCTGTCAAACTATACTGGTAGTTATAAATTATACTGGTGAGAGCCAAGCCTGATCTTTTTAGATGAAATATGGCCTTAAAACTCATCTGGAGTTTGAGAGTGTGTAGAGGTGATGGCATACAGTGCTTCTGTAGAGGTAAAATATTTGGAGTCTTTTGAAGAGCTCATTTGCTGTGTACTTTATTTTTTGTTTGTAATGTAAAAAACACAAATATTCCTGCTAATGCTAATAATCAGTGTGAAGGTCCAAGGGACTGTCACAGTCCAACCTCATTTAAACAGATAAGTGGTGTCAGGTGCACATCATTATTATTTAAATTAAACGCTATCATAGCGATAGGCCACCTGGAGCAGATTTCAAGGAAACTATGTGGCCACATTATTGTCAAAAAAAATTATAATATATATATATATAAAGCAAAGGAGAGCTTTACTGCCCCCACCTCACTGCTATTGTACATAAATCAATCTGTTGAAATTTAATCACAACTTACAGCAACACATCAGTCAAAGCACATGAGCACAAAACTAAGTCAGGGCTTGTTTAGGAGCAAACTGTCTCCGTATATAATGATGGAAAAGTTACAGTTACTGTTAACTGTTTAGGGACCATCAGGCCACCCCGCAGGAAACTCACTCGTCATTAATCAAAATCTGGAAAAGCAAGCACATCTGAAAAATAATGTCTTCACAGGAGAGATGATGCCACACAAAATCAGCCACGACACACACCTTGTAAAACATTCTGTCAGCGAAACACAGCAGCTCCCCGAAGAGGTTGAGCCAGCAGTGCAGGAAGGCAAAGAAACACAGCAGAAGGAGCATTATACCTGAGACAGAGAGAGAGAGAGAGAGAGAGAGAGGAAGTTTATGAGGGACACTTTTATTCTGGGCACTGCTCCCAGCTTTCTCATAAGAATTGTAACGTGACACTGCTCTTATATCAGCACTTCAAAAAGCTATTCACTTAAAGAGAGGGATAAACATGCCAGGCTTTAATACCTCTATCTGATTGCATAACAGCATCTTTAATCAATTATCACTGAGTTCAAAACACTAGAGACTTGTTTCCTCTATTTCCACATTAAGTGATACAGTAACCAGTGCTGACTCACACAGATAAGAGATGATAGAGGTTGTGAGCAGAAGTGTTGTTACAAATTACTTTAATTTACATGTTTATTTTACATATAACTTCCACATAAAATGAAAAATCTTCCAGAACAAGTTCCACATTGGCGGAGAGTAGGAAGTACAGTACCTGGTAATATTGAGTGGAACACAGACAGAACCATTGTTCGTTTACTAAAAGGCTGGTTGGTCTCAGGTCTGAAGACGGGCACACAAAGGCGGACCAGGATGAAGTAGCTGTACAACAGGCATCCTAAGATCTGCAAGGAAATGAAATATAGAGCACACTCGAGAATCAGCACAAAAAAAGCTGGAGATTGTGGTTTGATCTAAAATAAGAGAGATTAAAGCTACGAAGCACCTGTAGTTTATGATCGCTTCAGGTTATCACACAATACACAAGTGCTATGAGCACTTCTAAGTCAGATCCTGTCTAGGGTCATTGACCCCACGTAGACCTTACATAATCCGACTGAAAGGTGATAAGTGTGAAAATAACATGAACTCTCAAAAGCCCAAATAAAGTTTCATCTTACCATACCAAGTGTGACGCCAACATAATTCCATCGTATGTGGGTATTCCTGCAAAGAGCAGACAGGATGTCACTATTACGCAAATATTTACTGTAAAAGTCTGATGCTCGACAGGTTAATTTTCTTATATATGGAGTTATTACTATTTACAATATGACAGTGAAGCAGCATGCACAATACCAAATACCCCCAAAAAAACAGCCAAAAAGCAATTAAGTCACGGTTAAAGTGTCTCTATATGAAATTCAGAGCATTACATTTGTCATGTGAAGATATAGCAGAGTAATGTTTACCTGCAGAGCAGAGAATGAATGCCTTTATTTTTTTTACGTATCTGTACTTTTGCAACGGCGACATGCCAAAATGTCTTACTTAAAAAAAGACCTGATAGGGAATGCAAAACACTTTGACTTCAGCATTTTGTTGGTTTGTGGCAATGTCAGTTGCACTAACATGACTGTATTATCACTAATAAAAAATAAAATAATGAAAGATAAGCAAAAGGAACCCAGGTCAAAGGGACAATGTGTCCTACCGAGGATATGATTCCCTGTAGATGAGTGTTGGACAGAAGAGGAAGTACAGATAGCTGGAAAATGTTGGGAATCTTGGACTTTCTCCTGAAAAGCAAAGACAATTCAGTAAGTATGACTATCAAATGGAGGGTCCAGTTTTTAGTCCTAAAATCTGGCAGTTAAATATCTTTTAGCAGTCTCATGTTGTTTTGAATGATTAAAAAAATATATGATTTTTTTCTTGTTTTCATTATGTGACACAATACCAGCAATTAACAGCTCCATCTGTGAACAATAAAGCTTCTGTGTGCCTTCATGTAGGGTCCTGCTAACAAATGTCTGCCATTAAAATTGAACAACAGTGGGTTTATCACAAAATCGTTTAGCCATTATGTGAAATTGTCTGTCTTAAAGCTTCTAATCGATTTTCGCTGAATTATTAGCTGTACTCAAGCTCCAACTCTACTTAATGGAATATAATAGTAAAAAAAAGGAACGTATTTTCAATCTCTTTCCAAAACCACATTCAAACTATGGACACTTGAAGCTATTCTCTGCCTGATTTTACCATTTTAATCAGGACTGTACAGTTTTCCCCTGGAGGGATTTTACTGCAGTACATATTCACATTTACAACTCTGATGTTTACAGTGAAATGTACTAGAGACACATTCTTCACCACTAGCAGACTTTTACAATAGGATCTCATGGGACTGCACACACTTGAGGTTATTTATTGCATGTGGATATATTCATTGTTAGTTTTAACTAACATGAATCGTTAGGTGGTATCCTGCTGAGGTCTGTTTTGGTCATTTTTCCATGGTGTCTGGGAATGTCCCTTTGAGTAATGATACTGCCTGAGGAGTATATATACCTGACATCAATACAATTCAGCACATTACCTTCCTTTGGTGCATTCTTCATAATAACAGGAGCAGTTTCTCTCATAAACGAGTAGCTCTTCATCAGGAATCGAATCTGGGGAAAATTGATAGTTATTATGTGGAGAGAGACACAATGTATCAATTCTAACAGCTTCATTGTCTGTCTTTATTGCATGAATTGACAAAGTGAAATGAACGACCTACATCTTCTGTTGCCTCATACTCATGTTTCTGTTTTTGTGTATATCAACCCAATGATGTATTACTTAGCTCACTTCTGTAATTAATCAGGAGGAAGTACAACAACAGGGAACTGTGTATCGTGAACTAATTTATCACTCAAGTCTGCCTTAAACTGAAGTTCAGACACGATCAATCTGCATACAGCAGAGAACCAAAAGTCTAAAATCTATATTATACACTTTATATGAGACGGACAGCTTCAGAATTATAATTAGACTGATTGGTCCCAGCTCAGATGAAGATCAGGACCAGGTTGCCCAAAATCGCCAAAGCCCTGGGATTATCTCACTTCATCCAACGGAGCTAAAATGATCGTAGTACTAAAACGTTTTTGGGAGACCGGGGCCGGTGTGATAAAGAGGATGAGAAGGTATTACAGTGTGCATCTGTGATGTTCAAACGTCGGCTACACTGAGATCTACTTTCTCGTTTGGTGCCTTTCCAGCTGGAACACTCCCATCTCTGGCCAGCAAGCATTTCTTATCGAAACGTTCTTGTTACTGGCAATGAAGGGCTGCTTTTATAATTTGGATTTCCAATGAATATAATTTTATCTACAGTCCAGGGTGTTTCTAGCACAGGGTGTTGCTGAAAGGAATACTGGGCGGCAATTCACACTGCAATAAAATCCTGTAAATAACACTGCAGGAGTTATTAAAATAAATGTGACACAATTTTTAGCTCTAAATGACCTTTAAACTTTGTAACAACCTACATTTTCGAGGCGAAAGCCGCTAGAATTATAAAAACTGACCTGCTGGTTATCGGAAATCACAAATGAAGTGCTCATGTCAGCTGTTCGGTGACAGCAAACATCCAATCACATGCATACCAGTGTACCAGATAGCTTTTACAATGACTTTTTTGATTTCTCATGTTAGCTCTGCCACAGCGGCCTCCAACACCAAAACCTCCTCCAGATGTGATTTAACTTTGGCATCGCTGCCTTATTATCAATCTCCTTTCCGTACCTTTACTGTGTGTGTAGAAGGGGGATTAGTTCTACTCGCAGAATCCTCAATGCTGCTCTGATTCTTTGACAATTTCCTAAAATATAAAATCTCCAAATCTAACTATATGAATATTAACTTGTCAATTCAACAGCTAGAGTCTCTGACCTCATTGCTATATGATACTACCTTCCCCCTGGAGGGAGGGCACACTCAGAGCCTCCAGATTGACTGCGGGTGGAGGCGGGGCTTTTTAAATGCAGCAGTCGCAGCAAGCGATAGAGCAAAAGAGGGAACAGAGCACTGATTACTTAAGTGCAACGCCAAGATTGAAAGTGTGCATTGGATATATGTTCCTGTGAGAGTGTGCCAGGGGAATGAAGCAACAGAATAGAGTTGGGCTGCCTGAACTGGCTCATAAGCTTTGCGATATTGAATATATATGATAAATAAAGGCCCAATAAATGCCATTTGTTTTATTCATATAAACAACATATCACATCTTAGTTATAATAGAAGTAGAGATGTGAAGATGTTTTTTTTCCCGCTGCAGTTAATTGTTTGCTGCCTGCTGTGTGGAATTGTGTGGTTTATAAATTACACATTTTTGGCATTTCTGTGCTGCTTTTTTAATTTTACGAATCAGCACACATACGTTTCATCTGTGGTACATGCTGATATATCAGTGAGGCTCTAATGTGGATGGCATTTTCACTCAGTAAGGCTTGAGCCAGTCCAAAACCTTTGCAACCTATTCTCAATAAATGTGACAGCATTTATTCCTCAAACAAACACTCACCTGCTCCAGTATCACAATGAACCGCGAGGCTGGTGGCAGCTGGTAGTGTACAGCCACGTAGACGGGGAACACTCCCAGTACGCAGGTCTGCACTGCAGACAGGACCAGGCCCGTGCCGAGAGACAGCCCCAACTTAGAGGGGGAGTTGTGGTACATAGATCCCCAAAACATCAGGGTGAGGTAGGGGACGAGCAGGGTGTAGACAAACATCACAACCCAGGCCCAGGTGACCGTCCCCAGCTTCCCAAAGGCGAAGAACAGCAGGTCGAACTCCAAGACCAACCTGAGTTTGCATAAAATAAATAAATTATAATCATGAAGGCAATGGGCACATTTGAATTAAAATGAGATTTAAAGACTCAACTTTAGGAAGGACATTTAGAGGATGCGCTCTATTTGCCACTGTGGTCTGTTTTAGCTTTGAATAGGGTTTTGAATGACCATTTTAATCATATTAACGCATGTCTGGCTTCAATAAATGGCAATCATAGTCAAATGCATTGAATATTTTACCCATTCATTTCTCTGAAGAGACCCCTCTGGTGATAACATTAATAGATTTAATATACCCACTCACTGCAGCATGTCAAAGGGTTTATGTAATTCAACACAACCACTCATCAATTTTCTGTCAACTGTGGGTGGATGTATCGAATAATTTGCACACAGTCGAGTTTCTCGATGCAGAAACATAAGAATTAAGCTCACAGTCCTGCGTGACTGCAAACAGCAACCGACTCATTACACAGCTGCCCAAAGCAACAGCAGAAATACTCAGAGGGATTGATTGCTCTATCTTTCTGCTGCCAGATGAGCAGACAGGCAGGGAGAGAAGAAGGGAGGCACGCAATAACGAAAGAAGATAAGAAGTTTTTAAAGGCTTTGGGGTAATTGAGTTTCCATTAGTTCAGGGTCACAGAGCTGGAGACGTGTCATTGTCATAAACACACCTCCACACACACACACACACACACACACACATACACACACACATGTCACACTGACCTGCCCTGGTCGATGAAGTCGACAGCCAGCGTGCTCAGGCAGAAGATGAGGAGTACGGCGATGAACATGTGGTAGATGGTCCGGATGTGGTTGATCTCAAATAGTTCACTGATGAAGAGGAGTGCTGTCATTAAATTAGTGTTATGCTGTATTAATGTGAATGTCTGTAGTGCTGTACACATGTAAGAGGTTCCTTAATGTAGAATATACACAAACATCCTCGTGGGAATATCTGAATGATCTGTGTTTGTTACACAGTCATGTATTCAGTATGCGGTCCACAATAACATTCAAGTTGTTTAGCTCCTCTCCAACTTATCATGCTTACATCTATACTTCTCAAACATTTTCAGGTTTCTTTCTCTTATGATGATTATTACTGTATATATAGATCTATATATATAGATCTATATATATAGATATATGAAGTTGTTTGCAGTTTCTTTATCTGTCGTTTAATGACTGTACAAAATATATCTGAATTACAATAAATAAGAACTTACAATAGGAGTTACATTTAAATATTGCAGATTTTGTAAAGATACCACTCCGATGAAAGCATGATAAATAAAACAATATTTGGTCGTGGTGTATTGGAGAAGACTTGTCTTTCACACTTACTCCAACAGCGATGGCCGGTCCTGAAACACTTTGCCGTCATCCATTCTCTGAGAACTAAAACAAATACAGAAACATAACCTAAATAACATATACAGACATAACTCGCACATCAAGGAGGAAAAATGTGCGCCAGTAAAAGTGGCCTCCTCCTCCTCCTCTTTACCTGGATGAGAATTTTTTGGACGTCTTTCCGTTAACCGCTGGCTGTAATTGGGTAAAATGCTGGGCGGACTCAGTCAGAGCTTTCTCAAGTAAATCACTGAGCTGATCCTGGACCTGCTCCAGGACTTTCACCTTGAGCTTCTACAAGACACACAGGAGAAAGAGCTTTTTCAACTTAAAGTCTACCCTAAACACAAGTTGCATCCCATATTTTTTAAATATTACTTTTACGTTGTATCCTGTTTTCTCTACACAGTCTTCGCTTTTGTACGGTCTTTTTCAAGGTTATTCATTTATTTATGGTTTATTTGATGGAGGCAGATACAATATAAAGAGACAAACTGAAGACACTGCAAATACGTAACAAAAATCATATTGGTCTAATTAGTAGTAGAAATTTCTGAAAGACACAATCATCTAACAAGTAACGTTTCAGTGAAATATAGAGTATTTGTTTTGAGACAATGCATCTTGAATATCTTGTTTTATGTGAAATACTACTTTTGAGCATTGCAGGCTTATTATGACACACAACACCTCCTAATACTAGTGAAATATAAATACAGTTTCACAGCTATTTTCAAGATTTCTTTTATCTTGAGGCCTAAGGCCTAAATATGACATCTTATTTGATCTTATTTCAAGAAATCGTATCATCCAAGTTTTCACTTGTTCCAATGGCAGATTATATTTACTTATAATAAGCAACAACACCTTGTACTCATTGTCTTTTTTACTTTTTCTTTTCTGTGTATCTAATGGGTTGTTAAAGTGGATGCTAATTTGCAAAACCCATCCCTAAAAGGGCTTTTTTGAAACTAGGGGATTAGAACAGTGAGCTAAAAGAAGGTTTGACAGAATACAGCAAGATGCAATAAAGCACCCAATAAAAACATTACATGTAAAAGCTACACATGAGTACAGGTTTGTTGCTGAATTAACCAGGAGTCATTGGTAGCTCTCAGTTTTGACAGAGGAGAAACAGCACAATTGAGGGACTGTTGGGCAAATTAAGATACTGGCTGGAAGTGGAGTTATGGGTTACCTGTGCATGTTTCTGCCACCGTATTAGATCTTCCTCTTGTAAATTATTATGGTCTTCAACTGCAGAGAGAACAACATAAATTACATAAGATTAACCGGCACAATATACTGTACATATTGCACCTGAATTAATTAATCCAACTAATACAATTACTAGTTTAATTAATAAAAACCTGGTTATTATTGTGTGGTATGATGTATGCTTGTGTATATATATGTATGTTGTTTGTGCTGCCTTTGTTCTTATGCTCATGCTTATACAGTATCTTTATATTTTATCTTTAAATGTAAAGCACTTTGAGTTCACGTGTAATGAAATGTGCTATATTGGTAAAATCCCAATTGCAAAACTAAGGATTCTTTTTAAATTGAATTCCAAAACATATAGTTTTCCTTGCTACCACCTTCCACAAACAAATACGGCATGTATTAAAAATAAAATTTGTCTCTCAGTAATTGCACAAACCAAACAATAATGGCAAAAAAATATATGGATATAAATATAGATATGCAATGATTTTCCGCAAACCAACACAGTAGAACACATTTTAACTGAATAAAACAAATTAATAATATTTTCTAGAAATAGATGAGCATGAAAATATAGTATTGGCCATACCATGACCAGAGATCTCGTCTGGCTGACGGGCCTTGACGTTTCGCTGCCACAGTCCGTTAGGTGGCTCTGCAGTCGTCATGGTTACCAAAGGACCACGCCACAACACTTGTCTACTGGGACTCAGGTGGACAATCCTGTGCATATACAAGTTGTAGGTTAGTCACACACACATTATCTTGCTTCCCTGAGGATAAATGATGGAAATCAAATAACGTTTGATGTCACATTGTGATATGCGACTGATTATTTCTGCCAGGTTTGTATTTGCCCAATCTAGCCTGTTGTTTGTTGGTTCGAAAAGGATTGGGGAACATAACAGGTGACCTCTTTGACCTTACTAACCACAGTTTTGATCCACACTTTGCTCGGTTCCTGTTTATAACAGCATTCCCCTCTATGGACTGAGACACCCCAGTAAGTGATGTCAAACCAGGTGTTTTCATCCGTTAAAGAGCCGCGACATCACAGTACAGAGGAGCAACATGCTTGAAACGTTCACACCCTGGAGGGCAGTGCAGTAAGTTATTCACTGGGAATTTACCCTTTGTTGAGGCTAGTCGATGTGAAGTCGAGAATATTAAACTATAAATTGAGAGATTAAATGAGGTCACATGCCCGTTGCTGGTAGGTTGCCTCATGCCAAGAAACATTAATATTCCTGATGAGCCTCAGTCCCAGAGAGGTGAGCTTTCTCGTGTGAATCCTAAACTAAAAATGTGCCTGATCTGAATGCAGAAACATATATGGGTCAAAGGTTTTTGAACGGTAGTTACCCTACATGGCTTTTCCATAGCAAGAGTCACTTGAGGTCAAGCGAAACAATGTAAACAATGATAAAGCTGGTCTACCTGTCCCCAGTGTAAGTTCACACACTATAGATAAGATACATAGAGGGCTGACGGAGAAGTAAACGACATAGAGTGACCTCCTTTTATAATCAAAGCTGTTTGATCATACTCAGGAGAAATAGCTCTACACAGCAGATAAGCTCTACACAGATACACAGATTATACATTATGCGGCTGCAGATGATGAGTAAGAGATGAAGATAAACATGTTTTTGAGCAGATCAGACTTAATGCTATAATTATAAATTTTGAGGGTGAGGGATCTTGCTTAAGAAATCAGACTTATCCAATGGTTTGTCCTCTTTTCTTCTTACTCACTTGCAGCCTGTCTTACTTTCCTCTCATAATGAATGACTAACTTTATTATTAAATAAAAGTTTCTATTTACACATAGTTGCTGTTTGTAATGGGAATTAATTAAATAATAATTCCACCAGATTGCCTTTTCAATACACTTTGTTAATGTCTCTAATATTATTAAGTCAATCTCATTGGACATCTTAGAAAAACATAATGTGGGTGTCATCACCCACATGAAACTGAATTTGAGTTTATGGCTCAACTCCACTGGCAGATAAAAGGGCAAGAAGATCCAGAGTTAGACAAAGTGGAGGATGAGTGTGGTAATAGCTAGGATTAGGAGTATGGTAGCTTCAGGGAGTCTTAAAACCTGAAGTTATGTTTTCACTGATGATCATTGACTAGCCTGATAGTATTATTTCCCTAATTAGTGTCTCCATACCCACAGTTAAGATAAGGTTGATGACGATGACTATCATCACTATTTCAGAGGTATTTCCATCTGTAAGATGATCATAGAAAGGACACTTAATTGATGTTATGCTAATCAAATGTCAGAGCCACATTGAAGTATGGATTGAGTCATCTTGATCTCAGCTGAGGATTGGCTGAGAAACACATTCTCAAGATGTGTTGAAAGAAGGAATGAAAGAAACATTTGAAGTCACATTTCAAACATGAACCTTGCTAATTGCTCCTTGGTATTTTACTTTTAGTTGGGTGGTTTATAATCTCTAAAAGTTAATTATTGTAAAATGAATGTTTTGCATTATTGTATATTGTTCACAAACAATTAATTCAATCATAACTTCCCTGCAGAACAAATACTTTAAAAGTGATCAGGAAATCAGCTATAAACCTGGTCATGATCTTTTTTGTTTAAATACTGATGTAAGGACTTTTATTTTGTGGTCTACTAAATTCACAGAACAAACAACGACTAAACGACTAAGAATCTCTAGAAGTCACTGAGTTATCTCTAGTCTGTATTTTGTCATAAAAAAAAAAAAAAACTTGTACAAAATTCTAGATAGAAGAACCTGTGGAATTAAAATCATAAACGTGACAGATGTCCGATACATAAGTCAGGCAGACGTCCACGAGAAACATTTGTCATTGTGTCAGATTTGTACTCACACAGACTTCGAGCCTCGGCGCTCAGTCAGCGACGCAGTGTTTCAATTGATGATCCCTGCTGAGAGAGTGTGTTTTTAAGTATGTCTGTGTCACAGTCCTTGTGATCCGGGTCCTCTGATTTCATCTGGTGCTATTTTGCACTTTGCCCTTGTTTGGCTCCCGGCCCTGGGCAGGACAGGTACACCTTCTCCTCTGCTTGATATATGACGTCATGCAGTAGAGCAGCGGAGTTTGTCCTGAAGTTTCGTCTATTCACAGAAAATGACTTATTGCAAAATGTATTCGGAGCATATAGATTTCTCATTATTGAATTTTATGCACTTTCTACTTGCCGTAGCTGAATACGTCTGTAAAGGTTCTACGATAAAGGTCAAAGGTTTTTTACAAGTACTGAATGAATGTCAAGGCAAAAATATTGAATAGCTGCTTTGACGAAGTCCTTGAAAATATGTATTTTTGTTATTTCACTTGGACATTTGACATTCACTGTGCAGAAGTTTGACACTAGAAGACTAATTCATCTGCTGAAAGAGAAACTTTTTAATATTTTTTTAATCTCAGTGTAAGACAAGTACATGCGAGATGACACGAGACGAGACATCTTGTGTTACTCACAGATTCTGGATTATCCAATGAGAAAGAAGGAAAAGATGTGATTGTAAGAATGTTTAATACACATTATTATTTGAAGCAGAGTATTTATATTCTGTATATCTAAACACATGTGCAGAGAGGATCTTTAAGGTCAGTGGGAATAAACATATTCATAAACTGTCCTGTTTGTGGAAACATGTCTCAAAAGCTTAGCTGTATAATTTCAGGAGAAAATACTGCGTGAAAACATTTGTTCATAACTACAGTATTTGTACCTCACAGCTTTGAAAAATACTGGAAGACCAGAAAAACATGATATATTGAAACAAAATGAGCAGTGTGAATGCAAAGGTCATTGACTCTGTGTTGGAGAAATTAAGATAGTGTTCTGTTACATCACAACTTTAAAAAAAATATATTTTTTGTTGGTTTTTGGCAGTTGAACCCAAACAAACATGCTGTTCAAGTTTGTATTGTGTCATATGTCTCAATGTGTTTAACTTGGACAGTATTGGGAACAAACTAAAAGCTGATAGTTTTCCAAATTACATTTCACACAGCATGCTTAGAAAATCATTTCTGTTTAAAGTATTATTTCTTTATAACAAGAGGTGTGTTCAAGTGAACAGCAGTTTAACACAAGAATGAAAATGATCAGTCTAGTAAGAGTGTGGGCTCAAACACAAAATACATCATCGTATCAACTTAAATCTTAGTCACTTGAACAAAACTGTATCAAGTTATACATCGACTACGTGACTGATTTATGAAATCAAAGCCATAGTAAACAGCAAAGTAAGAAAGATAAACAAATATGTATAAGTATGTCAGAGTGCAGACTGGCTGCACTCCCCCTCTGAGTACTCTGTCTGTCTGCACTTATTGATCTTTTTGGATTGAATGAGACTGACTCACTGTTGGCTCATGTAAAAGAAATTCTAGTTTTTCTAAGATTATCCTCGAACAGTAAATACTTACTTAACATTTAACAGTTTCTAGATAACACGACCCCCTGTCACACTGTTTTACAGCTGCTTTAACTCTCCTGGTTCTCGATCAACCTGTTAGAATATCTGGATTTATTGACAATATAATGTACCATCTTTCATTGGACCTACCCCTCGACCTAGAAGAAACTTGTACCCATACCATACACCCCAATATCTTAAGTCTTTATATTTATGGCAAACATAAAGAGGTGAAAATACATACACTCTTATTTCTCTAAACAGGACCCATGCGAATAGGGTAAAGATATTAACTAATAGATATGACATGAAACCTCCCAAAATGATTAGTTACATTAAGGCAATTCCTTTTTGCATTGGAGGTTTTCTGAAATATATTTAGATATGCAAATAAGCCATTATTTAATGCTAACCTTTGGTGAATTTAGGAGAAATCTACATACACAAATAGAAGAACTGTAGCAAAATAACCTAAATGTGTATTTGACATTTTATGAATGCAAAATAGCGTGAAATCTCAAAATTGATCAGTGCACGATAAGCAATGTTTTGCCAGGGGTGTCTCCCCTAAAGCAAATAACAATTTATTTTTCTATAACATAGAATTGTCAACATCTGCTCAATGTGCCTTTTCAAAGAGTTTAAGGGGTAAACATCTCACATAATTAAAGTGGCAAAATAAGAACAAGACAGTGTAATAATGATACGACATAGGATCATCTTTATTGAAAGGAGATAACAGTACTGTTTCTCAGCAGCTACAGAAGTACTCCATGCACTAAATCCCACGCTATAAACAAACCAACCAACGCACACGTGTACAAACAAACACAGACATTTTGCATCTGTTTTTTTTTAACCACCTTACCATTCTTGTCATAGTTATATTTCTGCATATTTCGGCTACAGTTTCACATATCATTTACCTTGCCAGAATATTTTCAGTTTGGTTACAATGACTGTCAGACAAACAGAACAATAAGACTGAAAATAAACTCTACACTCACCCAAACATTTAGAGCTCAGTAAACAACCATCGGGCATGTTAAAGGAATAGTTGTTTCCTCTGTGGTTTTCATTCATTAACAGCAAATTGACAAAAAAAAAAGAAAAAAAAAGGACGTTCACATTCAACAAAAGGTTTCTTTAGGTTATGCAAACACACTCAACGTTTATGATAGTGTACAGTTTCTCAATGTCCTTTTTGACCCTTTGAAGAAAGTCAAACTTAACAGCTGCTGAAGACACTCAGTGTAAAGTCTTGTGAAGAGGAACAAAGAGAGAAAGCATGAAGAAAATAATGTCATAAAGTGCTTCATGCATGTCTGATTAGCCTCAATATAAATAGAAGATCGGGTCTGTCAGTAACGCTTCACATTACAGCCCACAATGTAACGCAACATAATAATTTAGTATATCAATGGTATCAGTAAAATCTTAACTACACGGGACAAATCTGGGAAGGGAATTAAAGAGTAGAAATAATTCAAATGCAGATAACTTATTAATTATTAATATGGTGTACATTTAATGTCCCTGAAAAACAAAACATTGGGCTTTATAGCTGTAGCTATAAATAATTAATTTAAAAAATATAAATTATGATAAGATACTGCAGGACAGTAATGTAGTTTTTGAATCAACGTGACAATTAAAACTGATATTAAAGAAGAAACTTGATCAGACACAATTGTGAAGCTATTCCCTCTTTTCAAGTGTGTGCACGCTCCTGGTGTGTAAAGGCCTCAAATCTGTTGGTCCCTTATCTCTACCAGTTAATTAAAAAGTACTTTAAGTACGATTTATGACCATCTCCTCTCCCCTGAAACACAAATTTGTTACCCTCTATACTTCTTCCCTTGTGCTTCCCCAGTACGTACAGCCTTAGTATCACAAAATATCTACACTATAATTTGCAAGCTGTAAACTAAAGCGTAACTGATTTGCTTTGTTAAAAAAATTGCAGAAAGTCAAAGAGTGAGAGACTGCTAGGAAGATACAGCTCCATATCTCCCAAAATACACACACACACACACACACACACACACACACACACACACACACACACACACACACCGTCCGTCTACTGCCACCCGTGACGCTCTCATCCTGACTGGCTGATCAGGAGCTCAACGAGAGAGTTAGAAGGGCGGCGTGACCACCGGTGTGTGTGTGTGTGTGTGTGTGTGTGCAGACAGTCAATCGACTTATCTGCTCAGATAACTTAGAATGCACCCAAGGAACACGTTATATGTGATATATCTGTACATTGGGGTCAAAGGTCAAACACCTCATTGTCTAAAGAAGCGATCGGTGTGTGAGTCAGAGGAATAAAACAGGGCTACATCAGCTGATAACCTACAGTAACCTTTGGTTTATGTCTCTTTCAGAGCATATATAGACCTCTTTAAATGAATTATGACAATCAGGCCTTTGGTTTCAATCTGATGTGCTTCATAAAGAACTGTAGGATTAGTCATTAATATTGGAACGGCAGCTGCACAGGTACATGCATCTTCATTCAGTGACAAAACGCTGGAAATCTGATATCCCAAACATTCAAAGCACACATCAAAACAAATGCTTCACATTCAGAAACTGCTATAAATTATGAATAGCTATATTGATTAATAGCAAATGAAAAAAACGTTTAGATAGAGCTAATGGTAAATACGGTATATATATATATATTTTTTTTTTTCTTTTAGACTAGAACTAGCAGTATAAAAATAGTTGCTACACAATTCTTTTTTTCCACTTTGCCATGCTTTTAGTTGTCATGACAATGACTGAATATCTCACAGACAATCCCTGACAGGCCATTTTTTGTAAGGATGATTTACAGTTTAAGAGTCTCTCTACTACGACAGAATCAGACTTTTAAAAACAATCAGAAATCATGTGTTTTTGACTCTACTGGTGGTTCAGATGAAGTTGCCTTTCAGACCAGTTGTAACCAGTGCAGTGTACCAAAAGTCAGACATACAGAGGCGACTGAATATTTGAGTGAACGATGTTCTGATCAACTTTCTCACTTAGCACAATGGTTCCTCATGTGCTTGGTGAGAAGTTGCCATTATCAGAGTCATCTGAAGCTCTAAAATTGACACGGTCTTCACCAATAGTTTGATCTATAACTTGCCGGGCTATAAATGGATATAAGGGTTAATTGGGTGACTATGTATCTAGTGTACATATCTGAAAGATATCCTCAAAGGGTACCAAAATACAAAAGTGACTTGAGGAGTTAAATACTTTACTGTATACTATGTAGAAACTTAATTTCCTTTATTTATTTTAAGAAAAGGTCAAATGTGAGAAATTGTCTAGTGTCTAAGTTAAGGCTCGGCCAAGTTTTAACTGTGGCAGGTGTGTGTGTCTGTATTTTAGTTTAGTGTGTGTTCTGTGGGTTGGTCTACCTACGTGGCAAGTGTAGTTTGCATGTGAAAAAACATTATGGACTATATTGTTACTATGACTACTGACACCCCGCTTCTAAAACTAAAACTAAATCATACAGTATTATATTAAGCCTGATGTCACTGCAGTTTATTTTTAGACAGTCCCACTTACACTATCCTGCTGCTGTAAAAACTCACTAGAACACCAAATGTGTATTAATCCACAGCTGAAAATGGTCCCCAATAAATTCACTATTTATCCTGTTTAAAAAAGAAATGCCTTATTTTTTTTAGGAAATTACACAGCCTTTTGGTAAAAAATAAAACAATATATCCAAGACCTGTTTTTAAACCTTTACATCTTCAGTTTGCTTGAGACTGAGAGCCACAGGCAGACTGGGGAAGTTGGAAAAAACTGAGACACAGTAATGCCTTGTTAGTTTTGGTCTTTTCATGAGAAAAAGATAATAATAATACCAGCCTTATCCTTTCAACACAATATTTTTTTTAAGACTGAATTCCCCATTTACATTGAATTTTATTTTAGACTTTTATTTTAGACTGAAAGATTTCATGGTAAGGTGGACTCACTTGCTCCCTTACTATTTTATGTATTGAAGACCAACATTAAAAATGAGCATGCACAGTTATAAAGTATGAATATTAGCTAAGTGATCTTGAGGTTCACTGTTGCGTTTTCAGAGCCATACGGATGTTTAACAATAGTAATAGTGATTAAGACTTAGCTCATTGTTAATTGTACTGTTGCCTTTTTGTTTACTTTGACACCCTCACTGAGACAAACAGCACGCCCTAGTGGTTACCTACAGCACTACACCTTCTCTTCCCCACCTTCATGGGGGAGTGTGTGCAGCAATACGGGTGTAAGCTGCCAAGTCAGACATTTGAGACGCAGTGCATGCCATGGATCTTACTGATACCAACATACACCCCACATCAGGGTAAAGGAAGGAGAAGAGATTGGAGAGGAGCAAGCACGGGAAGGAAAGGGGACACTGGAGAGATTGGGGTGTGTTTACAGCAGGTGAGGATGAGGGAGGAAGGAGAGGCTGGGAGAACAGTGATCAGCTGCATGCAGATTTACAGAGGAGGCCTCAGGAAAAAAAACGTCTGCCTGGAGAGAGAGAGAGAGAGAGAGAGAGAGAGAGAGACAGGGAAAAAGTAAGAGCAACAGTCAGATACATTTGTGAGTAACAGGGTGAAAGAAAGAGCAGCTAGTGAGTCATGCCAACATTGCCAGAAGGAACATGTCTCAAATCATCATTGTTTTTCTGGTGTCTTCACTAAGAGTTAGTTGTATTTGGGAACTGCGTGTAGTCGTCTTGAGATACATTTATACTACATAGGATGTAAAATTCACCAGTATTGTGCAAAACTATAGTTCTGCAAATTACGACTACAGTTTCCCAATTAATTCCCTGCTGTCCCTGTGACAAGTGGTGCTGAACAATATGCACTTGAATACATAAAAAAGGCAACCGAATGAAGCACGTAACAGCAAAATTAGTGGGATGAAGTAAAAGCCCAGACGCCCTGCTCATTTAATTCCTCTTTCTCCTATATGTATTTCACAGAGGAATATTTTTTATAAAATTGTATAATCTTTGACCCTCGCTGGGATTTATGAGAGAGTGAGTTAAAAGAGCGTGTGGTGCTGATCCAAGACAGATGATGTTTGTTGGGTATTTCTGTGCAAAGTGTCCCACAGTGTACTCTGTGAGTTTAGGTATTTTTAGTGCGGGGCCCCGCAACAGAAAACAAAGCTGTCCCTGGCAGCTGTGTTGTAATCTCTGCACAGCACCTGAGGACCGAGACCCAATAAACTCTAAAGTCATAGTGATGTTTCGTAAGATCTGCTCCCAAACCAATATATTCAATAGTCTAATAGAGTTGTAATATAGCTAAGATAAATTAACTGCTGGATATGTTTGGATAAGAAAAGAACATCTAATATTCCATGTAAATACTCTGTTTCAAATGGCATTTATTCAGGTAATGTTTGATAAGCAGCCTTCAGGATACAGGCCCATGCTTATTGGGATAAACGTTCAGATGAATTTCAATTATGTATATATGTGAATCTATATGTAATCACTGACATTTAATGTTACCATTTGAGTCAGGTTTTTCAGACAATATTTGTGTACAAATGTAGTATTGAAATGCGTCTTTAAAAGCATCCTACTGTATGCTATTTTAATTGAAAAAGCATCAACATTTTTGTTTACTAAACATTACAAAAGCCTTCAGGTTTTTTGTAAATATGATTATTTATTTAAGTCCTTATGTTCAATACAAATAGAACAATTAAAAGGCCTCGTCTATTCTTTATGTTAAGTGTATAATATGTATTGAACAGATCAGGTGGATTTCTTTTTAGATGTTATGTCAAAACTATAATGGACAAGTTCAGTGGAGTAAAGCTTTGATTGACTGCTCTTTGACCCGTTATTCGTTAACCTACGTTCTGTAACACAAACATAGAAGAGTTATTTTTCTGTGTTCTTACCTTCCACAGGACTATTAGCTGGCTGAGGCCTCCGGCTGCAGGCTGTAGAGTTTGTCCGGGTCCTGATTGTCACAGACGTCAGTTCTGGACACAGTATTTACATTCAGACACGTGCTATCCGACGCACCAGAATCAAAGGCGGCCGCAGAACCATCACCAGATACAGCAGCAGCAGCAGCAGCAGCAGCAGCAGCAGCAGCAGCAGCAGCAGCAGCAACAGCAGCAGCAGGAGCGACGACAGCAACAAGGGGGCAGCGATGGAGCAGAGAGACACAGCAGTGAGGGAAGCAAATCGGTAATGTCACAGTAATTGGTCTTAAAATACAGGAGGGAACGGTGCATGCAAGGTGAGCGTGGCAATCACATACTTCAACCTGTTCTTTGCCCGTAATTGACTTTTATCAAACATGCTAGAGTACTAAATGTATTCATCTAGCTCTATTTCTGCCATTAATTCTGAAATTGACAGCTGATAATCTCCTATTAAAAGTCAATATTTCAGGACCTTCAGTTGAAGCCAAGCTGTTGTTAGCCCATCATCAAAGAGTCCAAAATGACATACAAAATACTACACAAGTTACATTTTAGAGGGTAATTCTGCCCATGACTGACAACATGGAAGCCTGCAGTAAGATGACAACAAACATCAGCAGGTGTTTTGCATTCCTCAAAGGGGGTGTCTTACCTGTTGTCATTGATATCTGTGGTGTTACCTGCGGACAGAAAGAGGTGCATAAGGAGGCAGGCAGGTGCACGGTGAGAGGGTTGGTGGTGTGTAAATTAGGGAAGAAGTGGGTTTTCGTCACAGACACAGATGGGTTTAACTGGAACAGCCCAAAGCCATTGGAGATACATGGCTTTGGAACAAGCAGCTGCATAATGTGTTGGTTCTCAAACAAGAAGTCCTCATACACAAATGACTGAAAAGAGTGTTTGTCAGTCATTTTAAAAAGACAGAGTGCATTATACTGGTCGTTTGGTTTCTCAGTGGGATAAGAACATATGCAACGAAAAATAAACATTAATTTCATGCTGTTTGAACCAATGACCAATCCTGTTGTTATTCTGGAGAGGATTTTATTTGCCTGACTGCCAGAGCTTGCTTGCCAGGAAAATGTAAACATGAGTCATTGTACAATGTTTGAACAAACCACCATTTCGGTAATTTTTCAGATGAGGACACTGACTCGACTGGCACAACTAGTAATAACAAAGTGCTACAAGTTTTAAAAGAAGTCCTCCCACCAAGAGAGCTTTGTTGCATTAAAGCACAAAGGATCATAGTTACATTCTGTGGATTATCTGAATACATTTTCAAGGTGTTTTGATGGCAAGTGCAAGTGTATCAAAAGTCCTCCTCCTCCTTGCAGCTACTGTAAATATTCCAAATATTCCATATACCAAAATATTCTCTTGGCTTTTGATATGACACAACATATTGACACCCAGACGTACAAAATGTTTCAACTGTTGATCAATCTCCAGAAAAAAAAGTCTGTGCATTTAGTCATTGTTATTCATGGCAGAAAGCTTACTTAATTTATGCGCTTCAACTTGATGAGCTGGCTATAATCAAGGAGCCTTGGGTGACTGGATTATAAAGCTGCTCAGTTTAATCTCTTTAAAAAAAGGTATGGCAGTTAATGAAAAGCTTATCCTAACAGGAACTGTCAAGGCGACACCTCAACATACTCAAAATACAGAAAAAGTAGACATTTGGGGTACATACCTAGCAGAGCTATTTGGCATTGAGTTTTACACTTTCCCATAAGCTCTTATTGAAATGCATAACACCGAGTAGAATAATATCCCAGAGGGAAAATTTCAAGTGAGGGACCAGAAGGAAATCTCCCTCCGAGTTTGACTTCACAATACATTACAGTGCACAAGCACATCCTTTCCAAAAAAATGCCATATGTCCACTTTGGGTAAGGATACTAAATAAAATATTGAAAATGAAATAAAACAGAATAAAATAAACTTAAAGAAGTTGTACACTTATTTACAATTCTCCTGAGACGAGTCAAAGCATCTGCACAGCTGCCAGTGTTGAGTGTGAGTATTTTTATGCCAAAAAGAGACAAATGTCAGTGTTTTCTCAGCTTGTTCCTGTTGGCAGTGATGAAAACCCCCCTGAAACAGCATCATGGGAAGCAATAACTGAAACAAGCCTGATTAAATTCTTGAAGGGTTCTCCGGATAACATCTCTCATAACTGTTATTTAATAAAAGGTAGGTCCTCGCAGATTGATATATTGGCTCTGACCCAGTTTGCAACCTTTATTGATATTTCTGGAGAATCATAAAGGCGTGGTGTTGTTACACAACTCTACAACTGCCATCACTGGGTCAGAGGCCGAGGTGGGCACTCAGCCTGTCTGGCTGGTTATCTGTCTGGCTGAGTAATGACGCTGCAAGTCTAATCTATCTCCTCAAGAGTCTGCTTCTGATGAGAGCAGACACACACAAACATGGAGGTGCAGAAAAGCCTCGAGCAGCAGCAGTATCCTCCTATCCTTAGCGAATTCCTAAAAACTTTTGGACATTTTATCCAAAGACAGTTGACCTATACCAAAACCCTTTTCCTCGCACACCAATGAATTACAGTTAAGACGCCGACTATGAGCCCATTACAAAAAGATGAAAGCAGAACGAAAAAAAGAGACACAGCAGGCTGAATTGTTATCATAGCAGCAAGGCAATTACTGTAAACTGCCACCACTTTATAATAGTATAAAACAACATTCCAGCATAAAGGCTGGTGTGATGACAACCACTAAAAAGAATAATCTCATTATTTTAACTGCCATCATTTGAACAGGGCTCACCATTCTCTGAATCGAGCATCTCAGCGGTGCTCTTGTCTGCTTGGCTGGGTGGTTCAGCTCGAAGCCTGCAGACAGGGGGAAGAGACATCTATGTAAATGTGACAAACAAATCTTGATCTCTAAATACAAATCAAATTAAATACTATAAAAACTGTAAAATATAAGTGTACACCAGTGTTCACTCAGCCACTAAATGATAAATCAACGTCAAACACAGAGACACAGACATACCGAACTGTAAAAAGCTGGAATGTAAAAAGCTTGAAAAATATTTGACAAAATAATGTTTACTCCACTTTCTACTGTAGCTGTTACTGGAGCATTCACTGCATTTCACAGTCCACATCAGTGGATCGTTGTTATGACAACTGCACTGACGTTGAAACTTCTGGAAAAAACTAGTAGGTGGACTTTAAGTTTAGCAGTCCAAACTGTTATGTGCAAGGATGTGTGTTACGCCACACGTTTCCTCACATGTTGTCCTGAGCGTCGCTGTCTTGTGAATCATTGTCCTGGGAGTTGAGGTGTTTGGTGGGGCTGTTCTGGTTGGAGTTGGCCTCGGGTAACCTGGGCTCACTCTCTGGTGCTGCAGGAGCAGCAGGAGCAGCAGCAGGAGCAGCAGGAGGAACAGCAGGAGCAGCAGGAGCAGCAGGAGCAGCAGGAGAAGCTGCTCGTTGGTTGTTGATGTTGTGGAAATCAGCTTTGCGGAAGGCAACGGGGTGATCGCTGTAGCCTCGGACGAAGAAGGGGTTGGTGGGAGAGCACGGTGGGTAGTGGCCAGCACGCACGGGCTTGGCTGTGAGCGATAAAACAGAATTGATCTATTGACTGATCCATTCATCCAGAAAAGAGAAAAACATCATATTTATCGGTACACTGCCCACAAGGGATATTGCTACACAGTCGTCTGTAGCACAGAATGATACATTTAAATGGGACTGATGTACTGGGAATACATCAAAGTGCAACTTTATTACATTTTTATTTTGCTGTGACAGCATATATATATATATTTGCTCTGTATTTTTGGGGTTTATTCTTCCATTAATTTGACAGAATAGTGTTCCGGTATCCAGATGGAGACCTTGTTTCCATACAGCCAATCAAATCTTGCATAAAGCAGTAACGTCACCTTTCTATCAACCTACTACACAACCCAAGTCTCCTTTTGAGTCTTGTCCTTCACCACTAAAAACTTGCTGTCTGCCCATGATATGCACAATACTGTGTACTTTGTCTCTCGCTCACTGCGGTTTAACAGCGACACTCTGGCAGCCTGCCAGCTGTCAATCAAACCCTGACACACCTCACCAGCTGAGAGGAAAGAAATATTTCTATTTCCCCAAAGACCTTTATTCTTCCTTTGAATAATGAAAAAAAACTCTTAAAAATACATTAAAAAACACAATCATTTCACAAAAAGAAATGGCAAAATGTAATATTACAGTTATTCACAGTTGCTTTAGTATAATCCTCAAATGATTCTCTAATATATTCTAAAAACACTCAAATCAATAGCAAAATTTTCTCACAACAGCACAGTCGTCTCTCAATTATTTCGCACGGAATTTAAACGTATGAGTGCAATTGGATGGAGTAAGTCTTAGTGATTAAAATGGATTACGTTGCTTTTCGAATAAATTGTATTTCTCTCAAAAGAGCGCACTGCCTAAATCCTTATACAAAATATTCCAGCCAACCATTTCAACTATAACTGCAAATATTTGAACATATAATCATTAGGTATTATCATAAATATTGTCACAATTTACAGGAGCTAATACATGTTGTTGAATTTAGTTATCAAACATATTAATATATTCCACAGTGGTGAACCTGAGTCTCTGGTACTTTCAGTTCCTGAATATAGAACAAGACTGGTGCTGAAAACTCATCTCACATCTCGCTCATGCATGAGGAGGTGGTGTATGAATATGTGGTGTTCTGGTTGAGTGGAAGGAAGGAGATGACAGATGATGCAAATTCAACGATGAATGTTGCCTGCGGTGAAAATCACACAGCGATAGACATGAAAGGGCCAAAAGGTTTTTCTCAAGGTGTAGTACAAAGACAAAGAATAAGATGAAGTGATGAAGCCAGACAGACACGAGTGTTGAGATGTGCAACCTCAGCGGTACATTGGTGGAGAGGTTTTACATTTTAAATTGTTTGATTTCTACAAGTTTCTATAGTAATTTAAAAGAATCTTACCAGTTTATTGAGATATTTGTCTCCATTCTACTTTTTTTCTATTTAACATTACTGTTAGAATAGCATTCATACTGTGAAGAAAACGCTTTATTTAAACTTTTTATTGCATTTTGATCGATTTCATTCAGTTGGCTCCAGAAGAAATTAGATATTATATTTGACATGAAATACAATAACAGAATTTCTATGGACTCCTATTGACACATAATCTTAGCCGTATACAGCCTTTGTTTAAGCAATGAGGAAGCTTTAAGATGCACTGGCTGATGGATTGACTTATTTCTACATATGAATTGGGGATGCAGTGTTAAATCACTGTGGTGATTGCACAAAAAATGCTCAAAAAAACATACCAAAACAATTGAGAAAAACTGTAATTTGACTCTATATCAACTTTAATAGAAGGAATTGTAGACATGAAAACAGTTGCGTGTGATTTGATTGTAGACTCAATTAGATTGGATTCAATTTAATGTGATTGTGGACTTAATTAGATTGGATTCAGCGTGATTGCACAGACCTAAACTACAGAGACATGGAAATGCAGTTGCGAGAATTATAAGAAAGTGATTAATGTCCTAGACAATAATAATAATAGTAATTGGAATATTGCATGTTAATTCCCACAGATCAAATGTTAAAGGCTGGATTCAATGGATCACTACCTACCAACAGATTAGAGGATACTTTTATCAGATTGCGTAGCTTTTACTGAAATAACAAATGCAGCAACATGTAATGTATGTAGATTGAAATAGCTGAATCTGTGATCGAGGTGCGTGTGGTACCTATCTGTGCAGCATGGGTCCTTCGGAAGGGATTGCGAGTCCTCATCACATCTTTGATACGCTCTACCTCCTGCTGGTAGTGGTGGCGGTCCTTCATGGCTCCTTCCTTCGCCTCCTTCAGTGCACCCTCCAGTGCCTTAACTCTCTCTGCTGTAGACCGAAGCCGTTTCTCCAATTTTGGAAGCTCACAGCGAAGATCTGCATTGTCACGTACCAGCTGTCACACACACACACACGCACACACACGCACGCACACACACACACACACACACACACACACACACACACACACACACACACACACACACACACACACACACACAATAACACATACAGTAAACCCAGGGATTAACTGTACATGTCAGAGACCATGAAATATATCCCTTTAAATGAAAAAAAGATATCAATGATATACAATATTCAAGGAAAAAGTTAATAAAATTGTTGGTAATGTTTTCTCTATAAATAAAAAAAATTCTGTCATCGATTATAATTTTCTGAATACAATTTATGAAGAACTTGTGTTGCTTTAACATTGCTATGTACAATTTTGAAACCTGTGTATGAAGTTTTGCTCTTGTTTGTTTTTCAGTGTGAGGGAGCCAACCTGTCCTGCAGAGAACACTGCTTTAAAGGCATGATACAGCTATGGCCAATGAGTATAACAATGGAAGTAGCAAAGAGACCAGAACCCTTGAACTGGAACATTTTTGACAGTTAAAGCCAAATAGGTGCAGCGGGGTGAGACAGAGGATAGTCAAGTGTGACCTGATGGGAAATTGTCTACGAAAAAGACGAGGCTGCCTTTTAGGTAAAGATTGATCTCAAATTTAAGGTTAACCGGCAAAACAGCCTTTTAGACGGGTCTGACTGCAGCCACTGGGGCGCTCCTGTCATCATTCCTGTTGCACATGACAGGAACGCCCACATAGATTATTAGTTTACGTAGAACAGGAGCACCCATAACAGGATGATTTGGAAAAAAATGTACGTCTGATTTACCACCCACCTCCATTAAAGAGCAGAGCTCAACCATCAGGGACTATTAGAGATGATAATATACTTCAGTCAGTCAACAGAAAAACACACATTTTACCAATTTTACAGATGCATCATTTAGTTTAAAAAAAACATGATTGGTATTGGTACACAAGACTTAATGCATGTTTCTTAACTTACGATTTCACCAACAAAGTTGGATTTCTTTAACTGACTACACTTCTGGAAACAAGTAAAAAGTAGGCTGTGCTTTAAGTGCAATTTGTCTGAAAAAAAAAAACAATCCTGTGGCACATGATGTAAAACACAACTTGGTCGCTTCTAGATAACAGTCTTATTTGTTTATGGTTATATTCATGAAGCTAAAATTGCTGCTCACAGCATTGGGGAAAGTAAACGGTAAAAAAAACATCGACTGAGCGCCTTAAACACAGAGTCTGCTGCTACGTGATCATGCAAAGTAATCCCCATCCTGCAGGGATACTGAGTACAAGACCAAACAGGCAAAGTTATCTAACAGGTGAAGGATTCGGGAGTTCAATAGAACCACAGGAGGTTTGGCGGTACTAGTTTATTATTTGGTGGTGAGTCATTCGAAAAGGAAACAAAAAACAAAAAAATAAAACAAATTGGAGGCAAGCTTTCTACAGGAGGAAAGTGATGGGCGAAATCATGACAGTTGTGAATATGTGCAGATGCATAGACTGGCAGACATTACTATATCTGTACAGGGGCAGAGAAACCGCTGCCTGTCTTTGGGAGTCTTATCACTTTCCACTGGGAGCTTTCTGATTTATGACCATGACATTCATCTTCTGTTCCCACAGTATCAGCAGGTGGTGGATGGGATGGAGTTTCCCAGCAGCCACCTTAGGATTGGTTTTCTGCCTGATACTGCTGCAGTGCAGCTCTCACCAATCTGCCAGCAGGAGTAGATGTGCCAGTCTGCAGAACGTTTAGCACATAAGCACTCGGTCCACTGCTGTAGTCCATTTAGTAATATTAAAGAAAGATGGGAAGTGTGTGTGTGTGTGTGTGTGTGTGTGTGTGTGTGTGTGTGTGTGTTTATGTGTTTATGTCTCATAATTGTGAGCACAAGGTTGCCTTTGAGAGTTTGTGCGTATCAGCTAGAGATAGAAGAAAGACTGAGCGTGTTTGTGTGCACCTGTATGATTAATTCATCTGTGTTTATCAAATCTGAGTAACTACTTTATGCTGTGTGGCTTCCTTTTCCCGAAGGCAGCGTAGTTTAACACCTCCTGCTCTGTTTTCAAGGAGACTTTCATGTGAAGTAGTGAGATGATTGATGGAGCTAGCACTACTTTTGCCCATAGGAGATGACGAACATCGTTAACTGCTCTGTATTTAAATTTGGCTGGTTCTTATTTTCCTCCTCTCATATACGATCCAAGAAGGTGTTTCTGGCTCACAGCTGTGCACAGTCAAAATCAGACTTCCATGCTTAGGGACACTGTAAAATCTGTCCTAATTTCTTACTTATTTTTTCCATCTCCTTCACTATGATTTATAGTTTTACATCTGCTGCTCATTGTTACCTGTTTGTGAACTTTTGTAAGCTGGTCGAGGTTGTTTTCAAGAAAGGAAATCTTCTGTTTCTGGGTGATATAACCCCCACTCTCATCAAACTCCATCTGTGCACTCTGTTGACAGAAACAGTACAGATCTTTTAGCGTTGAAAAAACACTGCCATAGAAAAGTAAAAATAAAAAAATTGCATTCAGTCTATGTGAAGCCATATGAACTCTAGCTTAAATATTTAGATGTGTTGTGTATTGAAGTTGCGTCTGGCTTACCTTTCTAACTCGAGTCGTGAGGTCTTGAACGAAAAGCTTACGAAGGTTGTGCAGGGTGTAGAGTTCACGAGCCTTTAGAATAAAGGGAGAAAGGAAATAGTGCAGTAAAAGCAGTTAGAGTATTTAGTGGATCGGTGGCCTCTGAGGGAGCCAAGTGAATCGTGACAGTAAATAATGACTTACAACAGTCTCTTCTAGCCCTTTGAGGTCCCTCTTTGACTGCTCGTGTCGCTCATGGAGAAATCTATAGTCAGACAGATAGATAGAAAATTCTATAACACTTCCTACGATGCCAATGTCTATAAAGATTTATAAAACATAGGAATATCACAGGAAACATTGTCAAATTCATTTTTACTTATAACTTATCTTAAACACACATTATAATGCATTATAACAGTGATTATAATGCATTATAATAAAATTATAATGTATTACAACTATGGGAATTATAATACACTATCACCCCTGCAAAAAAAGAAAATTTGTCAGTGAGTGAAGCAATTATGAAGCATTATGATACTTGACCTTATAAGTCATTATAACATTATTTATAATATGTTAGCTGTTTATAATGCATTTCAGACATGGGTATAGAAAGGTTTTTAGAAAACTCTAAATGAACTTCTCTTTACCTCGAATGAGTACCACTTTCTTGCCAGAATAATTCATGAATAAAGAACAAACGCAATCATAGACTGTCTGCCCCACTCACGGACTGTTTCCCATCTGCCCATCTGATGCAATATGCTGCAAAGGTCAGTCCAGAAAGAGGCCTATTAGCAGCCAGCTGCTACCTTATCCCTAAACTCCATAATGGAGATGCGAAGAGATTTACACAGAAAGACAGAAACCAAGATAGAAAGAGGCAAAGAGAGGGTTAAAAGGATAAGCCTGCAGATAATTTTAGCCACAAACCTATTGACTGTATAACGCCACAGGGAAAGACGTATACTGTAAATAGAATGACAGAGCTGCAGAGTGAGAGGAAAAAAAACAGACCAAGAGAACACAAATGGCGATGTGAATGAAAAGAGGCAGCTCGTCCTGGGGCCTCCATATGGTGAAGTGTTTGAAAGCTGGCCAGGACAGTAAAGCAGAGACTCACGTCAGTTCCTCCAGCTGCCGGCTCTTGTGATGCTCTTGGCTCCTGAGATGTTCAAAGTCACAGTGCAGTTGCTCCAACGCCAGCTGCTGCTTCTGGTTACAACTGAAAAGGTGAATAATGGCTCGCTCAGTTCAATGGATAGTTTCAAAATATAACTGTACAAGGTGGAAGTTTAAGACTTTTAGCATGTGGTTGCACACCTATACATGCCACTGCATGTCCTATCAATTTTAACCATTTTTTTTTATTTTACCGTTCTTTTCTGATTCTTGAATCTTAGAAGAACATTTACTGTACGCCAGCTTTTTCTGCTCTGCTTCAAGGAACTGAAGGGCCACACTGCTCCCATTACAGATGAGTTCTGCTCCACTCCACTGACCCACTGACATCCCTCCATCCATCCATTTCCAAGCTGCTTATCCAAATCAGGCCATGCTAGAAGGACAAGCAGAGTAGCCCAAAATGTCTTTTCATTCAGAAATCCTCTGCAGCTGCTCCTCGGGTGTTACCAGACACTCCTTGGTCAGCTGGGAAACGTACTTTAGTCCCTTAAGAAGAGGGTCTGCACTGCAGGCTGCTCCTTTACGGTCACGCCTGGTACAGGACATCTTCACAAAGAGGCACTTGAAAGGGCATGTTTTCAAGGATGCCAAACAAGCCTAGTGGCTCCTCACATTGTGGTTCTGCAGCAGCTTGACTCTAAAGTCCTCACAAGCTGCAGTTTCCTAATGTGACCACCCACACATATTGAATTCAATCCCTCTTGCAGCCTGGGTGGGGCTTAGAGAAGTAGAGCCTTTTCAGAACTCAACTACTGACATCATATATCCCGAATTTTAGCATTTTCACACTGCTTATGAGGGTAGAATTGAATTTCAGAAATAGAGCAAACAGACAGCTCACAGAGTGGGTAAGCTGTCTGCTTCTGGAACCATATACAAACAGCATTATAGGGAGCCAAACAGTTCGGTCTCAAAGATAGAAGTAAAAATGCTTATTTTTTTTATTTTTTATTTTTTTATTTTTTTATTTCTAAAATGGACCCCCTAATCGAGAAAGCCTGCTTCAGTATATCAGAGAAGGTGAAGAAGTACAATGAAGCACTGACTCAGTTAAGTCGTCGATGATCTCCTGCTTCTCATTGATCTCGTCTCGCAGGAGCCCAAGCTGTTTGCTGTGCGACTCACGGTGTGACTCCATCTGCTGCTCCAGAGCCCTCTGAGGTACGAGCAACAAGAGTGTGTGAGAGACATACAGTACATGTAGAGCGAGTAGAGGTGGGACCCAATGGAAATCTCAATGACTAAATGACAAGAGGGGATAGAATTACACACACCAGTGCACATGTGGACATAGAAGGCCACATGAGCATTTTACACACACACACTCACACACACACACACACACACACACACACACACACACACTCACAGTTACAGTCACAGTCACACACGCTCAGTTGTGTCATACACTGCCACTGAGTTTGAAGCATAGGTTGAAGATGGACGACGCGTCCCCACTTCCTTCCACTGTACCAGAGGTGAAGCCAAAATATTCCACTTAAGAGTCTACGCAGTAGTAATTGGGGGGTTGGAGCCGTGGTGTTGAGGCCCCGCCCGTACATCCATTCAAACCAACCACGGTTGGAGAGAGAATCACGGCTATCAATCATGAAGTTAACCCCCTTTTTATAGAATCAAAGAACTAAGCCAAAGTTTTAGCTTCACTTTTGGGGAGCGGTCATGTCGTCCATCTTTATATACAGTGTATGATATGAAGTGAGACAAGGCTAATGAAACTGGTGTGCCACACACACACACACACACACACACACACACACACACACACACACACACACACACACACACACACACACACACACATAAACCAACTCATGAACATGTGCAAAAAATACATCACAGGCAGATAATTCATAACAACAAATACTGCCAACCATACAGATGTGTTCAGCAGCTGAAAACTGCATATGTTGCATGTTTACTTTCAGTCTAGATCACCACCCAGGGCCCTATACGTGTAGAAATATATTTCTAACACCTTTATTATTTCAGATTATATTGTGCTCACATGGGGCATTTTCCTAAATAAAGTCATGTTTAATTTAAATACCTATATACAAAAAAACAATGGGGCCTAGTAGTCATCCAGCATGTAGTGTGCTGCAGTGTAAAATGTAATGAAGCAGTTAGCTTTGGGCCCCAAAGGCATGATAGCGCTTGATAAATCAATGTACAGAAAATTAGATTTTCCATCAAACATCAGCTTTTTCCAGCATCTCAAATGTGAGGACTGTAAATTAAATATTTGTGGATTGTGGTCTGTTCACTTGACAGCTAAGCTATTTGAAGATAGAGGAAATATACGGTACTTATTTGCTTCCTTGTCAAGAGTTAGATGAGAAAACTGATACAAAATTGGACACAACCGATCAAAACTGATTAAAAACTGGAAAGTGTGTTAAAAAATCTGCCTACCAGCACGTCTGAAGTTCACTAATTAACAATTTATTTTAGATTTGAGAAAAGTATCTATTTTAATGTTGGTTATGTTTCAGGACATTTCTTGGTTGGGACCAGTTGCTAGGCAGCCAGAGAAAACTCCAAGAAGTAACTCTTCAGAACCAATAAATAGTCTGACACATAACCCTCCCTCTAAAACAGAAAATTATAATTTTTCCGCTACGATTTTGTTACATTAGGACTGACTCCAGCTAACCATTTCCAGTTTTACACATGGTAAGCTGAACTAACTAAATCAGATTTATCATACAGACGTGTGAGTGGCATGGATCTTCTCATCTAACCAGCAGGAAGGAAGAAGGCGAAATACAATGATTTCCCAAATTGTTATATTATTCCTTAAAAAGTTCAAAGTGGATCAATTCATGATACAATCATGATCTGATGTCCAAGCATAAACACACTATACACACACATGAACGCGTACTCATGGAGGCCGACAAATGCATCACACCTGCAGTTAGCTGAGTGCTGAGGCGGTGTGAGAAAAGGTCAATGCACTACGTTGTTCTCTCTGTAGTCATGGTTACCTTTATATCACAGGAATCCTGGGCAGACGAGTGATTCTCCCCGCTGGTCACCTTTGCCATTTTCTCTGAAACAATACACATATATATATATATATAAGAGAACGACAGTGAGAGAAACCAAGACAGAGAAATAGAAGAAAAAAAGAATGAAGAGAAAAGCAGGCAGATAAAAGACACTGATGAAGATGAAAGAAGTGACAGTCACCTGACTTTGACAGCGCAGCAGTACCGCTGCTTCATGTTGACAGCAAGGTCAGGGTGATCCAAGTCATGCCTCGGGGGTAACAATATCTATTATTGAAAGTGACATCTTGTGTTACGCTGATCTGACGTTAACTCACTTCCTGGTGTCTGATGATACCTCGCATCAGGCTGGGTGATCAACACAACCTGCAGCACTTTGTATTTATCTACATCTGTAATGACTCAAAGACCTCATGGCTCAAGTGTAGATTAGGGCCAATATTGATTTACCTGCCCTTAAATCTACCAAGCAACTCTTCAGGAATAATGACTTACATTGCCTTCGGGCTGATTTGTGAATTGCTTCAGTGTCCTGGGAATATCTGCAGTTAGATGGATTTAACACAAATTCCAAATGTACGATTAATCTATTCGAGCTTTTGCTATGAAAGGTTTTGGAGCTGAAGCTGTTCATCAGTGTTTACCCTTGCTTTTTCTTGACAGGACAAAAAGGGTTCTGGCAAAGACTAAAACTCTCCACTGAAGCCGATAAAATTGTTTTAATCAGCACTTCCTCAAAGTTCCGGTTCGGTGGACACATCTGCTGTCTTTTTAATGTTTTACTTTGTCTAGACATGATTTTCTTTCGCTGTCTCAGAACATTAAACTTTTATTTGACTTTGGCATCATAAGTTAGCAATTAAGCAAGATTAACAATGCAGCTCAATCTATATATTGTCCTTCACCGTGCAGTGAGCAAGAAACACCTCATTATTCATCACTTCAATCCTTTTCGAACAATGTCATCTTAAAAACCTATGCTTCTACGGGATAAATGTTCTACTTTAAACCTGCAGTATTTGGGGATTTATTGAGCAGTTTTGATGGGATTTGCACCTGGAACCTTGCACTGTGCCTGATTTATCAACCATAAATCTGTTGTTTTGCTTGTCTGACCATAATAATATTTTCCTACTTCACCTTAGAGTCGGAATAAATGTTAAACACTCCCTGGTTTGTTATTTCGATCACGTAAATAAAACATCTCAACCTGAGCCTGGGGGCCAAGATATTTTTATAACAAATCCGTACCGGTACATTTTATATGTGCTGTACTGACTGTGTTTATTCAATATTGATCTTTGAACCCCAGGCGTGGCTGGATTGTTAGATTTCACCTTGGTTCATGTTCTCATGTACAAATATGCTGCATCCTCAACCTGACTGTGTATTTTAACATCTCTAAGTATTTCAGTACTCTGAGATTATACAGTACATCAATTGTCACTTTAGTAACACTAGCGACACGGTTCTGTGGATTGCAGAGTCGGTTATTTAGTCCATCACATTGGTCCAGAATAAAATATCAAACTATTGGATGGATTGCGGGGCTGCACGGTGGTGTAGTGGCTAGCACTGTCACCTCACAGCAAGAGGGGCCGGAGTTAGATTAGATTCCGGGCAGTCCCTCTGTGTGGAGTTTGCACGTGACAGCGTGGGTTCCCTCTGGGTTCTCCGGCTTCCTCCCACAATCCAAAAGACATGCAGCTTAAGTTAATTGGAGGCTCTAAATTGCCCGTAGGTGTGAATGTGCCCTGCGATAAACTGCCGACTTGTCCAGGGGGAACCCTGCCTTCGCCCAACGTCAGCTGGGATCGGCTCCAGCGCCCCCCCCCGACCCTAAATAGGATAAGCGGTTTGGATAATGGATGGATTGCCATGAAATTTGGTGCACACATTCATTTCCCATCAGAGTAAATCCTGATCCCTTCACCTTTCATCTAGCTTCATCACCAGGTCAACATTTTATTTTGTCCAGTTCTTTGGTTTGTGACCAAATACCTGCAAAACCAACAGCGTAGCCATCCCCATAAGGTATAGGCTAATTTGTGGTTAGTGCTTATTAGCAAATGTTAGCATGCTAACAGACTAAACGAGGATGGTGAACATGGTTCACCTGCTAAACATCAGCATGTTAACACTGTCATTCAGCATTTAGCTCAAAGCACTTCTGTGCTAAATTAAAACCTTGAATGGCTGTAGACCTTTAGCCGTGTTGGTTGACTCGATAAATCATAAAGAGAATTCAATTATTATTGATTTCTTTTTACTATAATATATAGTCTACCTTGAGCTTGGAGTTTGGCCAGCTCCTCGTTCAGAGAGTCGTAGCTGTCCTCCAGCTTCCTCTTCTTCTGCTCCACATTCTGCATGTAATCCGTTAGAGAGCGAATCTTTGCTTCGTGCTGAAAGTCAGAAGACAGCGTCTCAGATGTATGGAAAGTATACTGATGAACAAGGGACCTCGCTTTACACCAAGGATGAAATTGACTTTTTACTCACTGTGAAACGGATATAATCTACATTTTATATACAGTATATGAACTTCATAATTTATTCAGAAATTTTATTCAAATGTGAAACGCTTTAGAATTGTGAACACTGAGTCCGTGGTACCAGCCAGTAGAAATATGGAATATCTCATGTGCCTTAATATTTGATGATTTTTAACATATGTCTTCCTTATATTAAGAAGTATTCTTTTTAAAAAGCAATTCCTAACTGCCATGGAGGCAGATGACCTGTAATTTGTATCTGCCACAGCCAACATGAACCCTGTATTTGGTAGGTGTTCATTTCATCCTCAGCCAATAATAGTTAAACTCACAACATGATGCCTTCAAGCAGCCACATAAATACAAAAAATACAAAACACGCAATCCTTTAAGAATCAGGAGAGTTTGTACACTTAAAGCTTCTGATGCTGTTGCCACAAACAGTTGAGTGACATTTCGAGCACACTGCTCTTCATCAGAGTGATTAATATCAAACGAAGGCCCACGTAAGTATTTGTGATGTTAATTAGTCCGATGATGAATGGAAATGCCAATCTCTCATTTGTGATTATAATAAATATTTTGCACTGGTAAGTTTCAGTGTATATTGTTCTGATTTCTCCACATCAACACCAACATGTCCTGCAGGATTGACAGATTTACCAACTTTTTTCTTTGATCAGATGTTCAGTCCCTCACCTGAGAAACGAGGAGGTGACATGAGGACAGCTCTCTACCCGTCTCTTCCATCTTGCGGTGACACTCCATCTGAAGGTTCTCCAGGTGGCGGCAGCGCTTCACCATGGACCTAACCTCGGACTTTATCTTACTGATGTAGAGGCGGGCCACTGTGAACTCCTCCTCGATCGCACCGGTGATCTCCACGGGCTGCAGACGAATGAGGAAGAGGGGAGGAGAGACCGTTAATAGAGTAGTGGAGACTTTTAGTTAAGATTGAGTGAGGACGATTTAAAGACGGCTGGGAGGTTAAAAAAGGGAGGGAGGCCTCTAACAGACTTTTTCTAACATTTTGTGGGAACATCCATTAGGTTTATAGCATCATTTAGCAGATGCTGTGACTCAGATGCTCTGAAATGAACAGCTAAGATATATCAGTGGATATGCCCATTACCTATCTCCAGGTGTAATATCGAAATCTTGATAGTCATGGGAAATGCAAATACTGACTATAATGCATAATGCATATCCCTGCAGCTGGAACACACACAGCCACAAACACACAGATATTTGTTTTAAATGCTCATCAAGATTCTCCAAATCCCACAGATGCATAACATGTTGAATTAGAGAGAAATATGTATAGAATTATGCAATAGACATTTTCCAATCTGTCTTAGGTTTTAATGTTTCACTCAGAGTCTGTTTGATAAAGCTTTACTGTATTTACATATACATATTTATTTGATATTGCTGTACAGTTTGATGATTTGAACCCTTATCTGCTCAGCTTTCTTTCCCTGTATGTAGAGGCTAAATGTCTTAGCCAGGCACTACATATATTGTTATTTACAGAATTAGTAAGGATATTCAGTTATTTCGTAGTTTGACATGTGAGTGGACCTATACATGTTGCAAGACAATAGTTTTCAATTAGTTTTAAGTGATGTTCATCCACAAGCTCAATTTGTCCAAATATCCTCTTGAGTACAAGTCACCTTGGTTGGATAGGTGTTTGGTACACATTTTACGAAAGAAAATTAGAGGTTCCACACAAATTGAAAATATTTGGGTTTTTGCCTACTAAAATACTAAATACAAAAACAATATATATATCTGTATATATCTATATATAGATATAGATATATAGATATAGATAGATAGATTTTGAGGAGATGTAAGCAGAAAGCTTCAAGGCATCAGTCAGTTAGCTGTGGGCTGCACTTTTTAGTCTAATACTAATTATACCATCATCATGCGTCATGGAAAGATTTTTTGGGGATCTGGATTAATAAGTAACACCTCACGATTTTAAAAGTATGTATAGACATTTATTCATGGCATGTTCACTGGAAAGAGTAAGATGCACTGATTCCAGAAGTCTGTGTATGACATCTATGCGCTTTAAATATTTACTCTAAGATGAGGAGGATGTGCTTTTTTTCTAGTTAATTGCATTGGTTGTTTGTTCTGACTTTGATTGTGGGGGAATGTGGGGATTAAAATATTTGGGTAGAGAAGTTTGAAATAGTAAGAAATATTAAAAACTGCATTCACTTGTTTAACTCAAATGTCTCCTCTTTTGTCAGACACTATCTGTTTCTTTTTAGACATCTATGGTAAGTGGATACAATGTCTCCGAGTCTGCATTTTGCATCTCACTCACCAACTTGATGTCCCTGTTTCCAACGATGGTGCTGAATTCACTCAGGTCCCTCATCAGACCGCCAAGGATCTCAGAGATGCGTTTCCTTTGATGGCTGCTCACTTCCTTGATACGAGACAGCTCCGCCTCTAAAGCCATGAGCTGAGCCTGTTGTCGGAGAAGAATGAAATGAGGGAGTGAACACAGAAAAAGACGAGAGAGAGGAGTTCAGAAAACAGAGGGGAATACTAGGAGAGAACATTTTGTAGGAGACGATTGCAAGAAGACAGGGGTTTGAGAGTATTTGAACCTGCAAACACACACGCACGCACGCACGCACGCACGCACGCACACACACACACACACAACTGTGAGTCCCACTTTAACCCCTGACCTCATTCTCATTCAAAAACAGAACGGCCACTAAATTACAAATCAATAAACTATTGATATAGGGGCTGATGGCATCGGCACCGGGCAAAAGGATCTGGGAGAGTGAATGTTGGAGCTCCGTTTTGTGCAGCAGCCAGCTGAACCATTGTTGGCCCAATGGCTCGAACATGATGAAACCATTTGGGTTCAATCGATAACTCTGCAGTTGAAAATAAAGTTAAAGAATAGTTAACCATTTACCACCGTCCTAAATACAGTAACATTAACTCCTTTATTAGCCTCTCCATCTCCATCTCCCTCATCAACTTCAAGCCATGTGATCATTTTCCAGGTCACTTCCCATGTCAAAACATTAACTTAGCCCAAAAGGTAGTAAATAATTAACTGAAATCAATCCATTTATGAGTGAGTAAAAGCAAAAGAGGTTAATGAAAACATTCATTTTAGTTGAAGACACAATGATGAAGAGATTTGGAAGAGAAGAGATGATTTGTTGAATGATGAATAGAATCAATCATAATGACAGAAAGGGGCTTAAGTGGACAGATGGATGAAAGAAGGTGCTTAAAAGGACCAGATGAGTGGCAGCAACAGTGAGCGATGGCATGGCCTCTTGCAGAAGAAGAGAGGAGCACCCAATGAAAGCAAGATGAAGGCAGCTGAGGAGAAAGTGGGGTAAAGACAGTGATGAATCTACTCCATTGCATCATTTTTCTAGGTCAATGGCGCTCCAATTCTACTGTAGATATGGGAAAAAATTTAAATAGGCAACACTTCACATTAGCATAACAGCTGGGATGCAGAAAATAGAGAAGTTGTAATAAAGAGTCAGGGGGAATGGAGCTGGAAAAGGCCACGTGAGGCTGGGATGAGGGGATTTCTTTGCAAAGTCTGTATGGTTTCTTGTATTCAGTTTCACATCTTATCAGACTGCCAGGCGGCGTCTCTGAGAAGATATCATGTGAGGTGAGAGGTCAGGGCAGAACAGGCTAAAACATCTATTGAGAAGGCGTACTAAGTTATACGACTGAGGAAAGAAGGAGGTTCCCGCTGGCTTTTAGCAGACTAAACGGTGCGGTGAGTAGTTACATTGTCAGCTCCTTTTTATCAATTTCTGAACCAGCTTTAGAGAGAGACGGAGAGGGAGGAGAGGACACTGTGGCGTGTAAAATGGTGCATGAAATATTGAAGGCATTTCAAGAAGGTGAATAATGGTCCTCTCTGTCCACTGAGTCAGTCACAATGACTTCATTAATGACTGGCCAGCTCTGACAATAGTCTCTTCTTTTTTTTCATGCAAAAGGTCCAGTCGAATACAAACCTTTGAAATCGTCAATACACACTGGAAGTAGATTTGTACTATTTCAAAACTGCTTCTCTGATTAACTCTTTGCACATTTTAAAGCCCCTGAAAACTGGGTTTGAAATTGAATATTTCTCAATAACATTTAAAATGCATGACCAAGTAAGCAAAAATCAAAGTTTAAGAAGATTTTGATAAAAATGTTACTGAACTCTGATTGGTGCACGGAAGTACATACAACTGAGCCCTGCCCACTTGAAACCAGTACATAGGAAAAAACATGAATAAATACAGAAATCTCTAATGTGAAATAACCCAAACTGTAAATAAATAAAAAGCAAGTCCATATAGGATCCCAACACTCTACCTCAAAGAAGTTAACTCAGAGAAAAAGAGCTTTAGAGCATTTAAGTTCTCTAGACTTCAAAACTGAGAACATCTTCAGACCATCACTAATTGAAAATTCAGAGACTTTTCAAAGCCTCAAAAACTGACATGAATATGTCTGGTGCTATACATAGTCACTGAAAGGATTGTTTTATTAAACTGGAATAACATTAATTACTGATCACAGGCTTTTGCAGATAAAGTATGCCAGATTTAATCAACCGTAATTCATTCCTTTGTCAACATTGAATACTGTCCTAACGTGAACGAGCTATTCAATGAAAATCATGGCTTTAGAGTGACTTTATGAGATTGCTTTGAAAATCAAATCAAAAGTCAGACTCTGACAGAAATCTATTTTTTAACTGTTCATGGTCATAGTAACAATCAGCCACATCTCATAAAATTCTGAGAGCAAATTCAGTATCTAAAGAAAGCTAAATAAATGCCAGTGCTGGCTGTAATTTGAACAATATTGGTTAATTTAAGTCAAGTTGTTGATTAATGTCTGGAGTGAGTTTCCTTCTTTCCACCCTTTATATACATATATTTCTTTCTAATACTTTTAGTTTTTCTTAGATGCATCTGTTCATGTCTGCTGGCTGCACAATTAATCTGAATTTGCTCTCTTATCTTTCTGTTCATGCAGCTCTCTAATTTCTCATTATCTCTCAAATTGCATTTTGAGCCAATAGCTCCACATATGCTTGAAAGACAGGGACTTAAATGGATAGATGGATCGATTCTCTTCATACCTAAATGCTTCTTTTTCTTTTCTTTTCTAAATGTGGTTTCCTACTATATATATATATATATATATATATATATGTATATATATACACACACACACACACAACAGCACATTATGTCCATGCCTTTATTAACTAATCCTTCTCTGTCGCTGCCTCTTTGTTTTTATTTTTCTCTTCATCATTCTTTCTCTCCTTCCCTGATCGGCCATTTTCACAGGAGCATAACAAATTTCACCTGTATGTCAAGAAACTGAGCCACCAAAGAGCCAAACCCACCATCTTCTTTGCGAGCTCTTCAGCCAGCAGTTTGTTCTGCACGCTCTTCTCCTCGACCTCCAGACTCTTCTGGTCGTAGTTGACTGCCAGCTCTTCCAGGGCCTGAAGGACCTCCTTCACCTCGGCCTTAGCGGTTCCATTCTCTGTCTGCAGCCTGCCGAGCTCCGACTGCACCCTCTCGCTGGCACCCCTGGATGATGCTAGAAGCTGGGGAACACAGAAGTTTAACAACTTAATATAAACTGTAAATAAAGAAAGATTTGATTTAAAAAAGTTTTGAGTGCAACAAGCAGCATCTTTATTACTCACAAGGCAGAGCTGCTGGGTTTTAATAAAACATAATTGTGTTTATTTATTTTGTTCTCTTGGTAATAACAGATATGCCTGTGTACAAACCCTATTACTCAAAACAGCTGTGATTTAACAGATAAAACACAAAATGTAACTATTCATTTTAGACTATCACTTGAAGCTGTAAGAGCTGACATCATTTTGCCATTGTGGTGTTTTTTTGCATGTGCACTGCTGCAGCCCACTGTGGGCCATTTTACGAGATGGATGTCATTAAATGTAGATATTGCTCTTCCCAGGGTGCCTGCATATTTGAACTGTAGCATACAGCTTCTGTTTGGCCAAGTGGATGTAAAATCATGTTACTGTACACAAAGCTAGGTTGGGTAGTTACCATCATGTCAGCTCAACCCACAGCAGGCTCATTCTGGGATATGAATGAACCAATTTAGCAAATGAGGAGTTTTTCACTTGGCAGTGCACTATATGCCAAAGCTTGGTTCAGGCCGTTTAGCCCCACTGTTATGAATGCTGTAAATACTGTTCATAATTGCATTTTAATAGAGTCCTTTAATTGCTGTTCCTCCCACAAGTAGCAGACAGACAAACCTGCTTACTGTAGATTTATGTGAATAAAGGGCTGTAAGACATTTTCTATTAATTAAAAAGGCTTTCAATTCACAAAGATGATGGAGTCATGCTCATCCATTCTAAATCACATATCAAATAATTAGAGAGCCTTTGTTTGTTTGCTTAACAGCTACAATGTTAGCCATGCCAACTAAAATAGGCAACAATGGTCTTCCACCTTCAATCCTTCATCCACCTTTGTATTGATCCTTCCCTCCACTCACTCGTGTCTGAGCAGCTACTGAAACCCATTCTATTCTAAACTGCTGTTAACATGCAAATACACTTACAATTAAACAATAATGCTTTATATTCTTCAAGGACTTTCTGGCACCTGAAAAGTGTTTTCTCATCATTCTCAAGGGCGAGGGAATATACCTCTCACAGTTCTATTCAAAAGGTGGTGTAGATTACCACGTGCAGCCTACTGTGAGCTGATTGACCAAACTGATAAACAGATGAAAAACCAAAGTCTTTTACCTCCTCCTGGTCAAGCATCTGCTCCTTCAGTTTTTCCACCACCTGGCTCTGGTGGTTGATCTCATCATCCTACAGAGGCAAAGAGACATGTGGAATAGAAACAGTACATTTACAGTGTTGTATATTACAGATACTTTGTACATTGCCACTAACTGCGTAAATGAGAGGTATGGAGTAGGGAAAAAAAACACATAAGTAGAGTAGAACCATGGACAAAAGCACAGTTTATTATTGAGTATACGTTAAATCACCACTCAAAAAACATTTATTTGATGGTCTGTGGTCAACTGATCATGCATCACCTTAAGGCAAAAAGCTACCTCTCAATGCTACCTACAACCAGAAACACTACATGAAATTTAAAAAACGCAACAGGTATGTGTTGTGTATAAATGCACATAACATGTAACAGAATATCCTACATCAGGTCTACTATAGTTGGTGTACCACATAGGAGGGTCAATCCCCATGGATTGACCTGTACAGTGTGTGCATCACACCTAGATGTGCCTGCACGAGTGAAAATGTCGTATTTTTATGTGACTGAAAAAAACAAGGCTTTTTTTCCCTCATAAAGGAAATACAAACTGGAACTGAATTGATACACCTTCTGCATATTAAATGGAATATCTGTTCATAAAAGCAATAAAATGACACACTGCAGTACCGAGGAGCACGGTATACATGAGCATAGATGATGTGTTCAATAAATTAAAGCTTAACAGCTTTTCAGTGTCGAACATTACTATTTCACCAATGACTTCTATTCCCAAGAGTTACAACATCAATCACTACTATGTGTCTGATCCTGAATTCATTCATATGAATAATACAGGTATGATATGCTCTTTGTGTTCATGCGTGCATACTATTACATCCATTGCGTGTAAACAGGTCTCCATTCATAAACAGAAAGGCTCCTGATGCGGCATCCATTCATTCACCTTATCATCCATCTGTTTGTAAAGTTTGCGGATCTCCTCCTCATACTTCTGCCGCTCCTCCTCGGAGATGTGAACCACAATCGAGGAGGCAATGGAGCAAGGGCTGCAGGGACTGCAGATGTCGAGAAGCAGCTCCACAGATTTAGGAGGCACCAGGGGGACGTCCTCCGATTCTGGGCTCAGATGCTCTAACACAGCAACATCCTCACCTAAAGATGAGTGACAAAACATTGGATTTATTTTATCAATGCAATGTTCTTATCTCTGGCAAATCCTCCGTTATGGATTAATGCATTAAAAAAGGGATTAGTGGACTTATCTTCACCGTAGGTCCTTAATTCATTTATATCTCAGGATTGAGATATTTCTGTGCCATAAATGAGCTTCCTTTTAAACAACAGTGTAACATACAAGACCTTTATCAAATTAAAATGCCAGTCACCTTGTGTCTGGCTTTGGCTCAGAAGAAAAGGAGGGGAGCCGCCAAATGCAAAAAAAGTGAGAAAATTCAGTATGCTACAAGTTCATCCTTGACTTAAGAGTTCAACAGGGAGTTCCTGGCTTGAGGTGGGAAACAATATAGGGAGCAGAGATAGTGGGATGAGGGCAACGATGTTGTCAAAATGATACATTAGGAAATTAAAAGTACGAAATTGTGAAAGAGACTCTCAGGAAGATAGTGGACGGAGAGGTTGTGTGTGTGTGTGTGTGTGTGTGTGTGTGTGTGTGTGTGTGTGTGTGTGTGTGTGTGTGTGTGTGTATGTGTGTGTGAGAGAGAGAGAGAGAGAGAAGGAGAGCAACTGAGAGGGATGAAGCAGTTAAAGGAATAATTTTCATTGATTGCTGTTCAATAAAGACGTGTCACAGCGTTTTTAAAATTCCGGTCAAGCACCGAGAGCATGCTGTCCAAGAAAGACATCGGACAGGATTCATTACACGGCTTGAATGTCAGCCAATCACCACCATTGAGTGCACTAACATTTGAATTGATGTACAGCTCAGCATGAGAGGATGCTTAGAAGTGTGTGTGTGTGTGTGTGTGTGTGTGTGTGTGTGTGTGTGTGTGTGTGTGCTTGTAAATAAGAGTGAATGTGTTTGTGTTCAGTGCTTCGTGTGTTGTTTTTTTTGCGTGTGAACTTACACAGGTATGTGTGCTGACATGGCAGAAGTTACGACTTCTCTGTGGAAGTGATTAGCAATTGTCGCCAAAGGATTACTAATTCATAAGGATTCATAAAAATAAAGTCTGCAGCACTTCGTGCCTTCGGCACAATGAGAGGGGAATCCAATTATACAAAGTGTAAAAGTCTGAATATTAGTAGCCAGTAGAAGTGGCCAGAAAGGGATTTTGGAAAGTGTTTGGGCACAAGTCCAGCAAGTCTGTTTGGCTGCTCTCCTCCCATATCTCCACTGGCATGTATTGAGATTATATCAAATGAAGTTAAATCTGCATTTAGGTGGACTGAAAAATAATGTCTGCAGGCTAGTTGGCTGGTAATTTTTTTACTCCATAGTAAGCGCTCTTGCATGCATGAGAAGGGGACAAGAACTATGTGTGGAGATTTTTCTATTGGGGACCACTACTCTTCTATTTCTTCACTGGACAGGAAGCTGATCTTTTTCACCATACATTAAAGCAATTACCATGGCAATTACCTTTTGTGTCATTAACTATTATTTAATTATTATTAAGTCCACAGTCACTCTTGCAGCTGGGAAGCTGTACATAAGCCCAGCTTTGCTTTGAGTTAAATGATAACATCATCATGCTTATATGTTCACAGTCACCATGGCAACATGCTGATGCTTAGCAGATATGTTGACCATGCTCACCATTTTAGTTTAATTTCCTAATTACTGCTGAGGATGACCATAAGTTGCAATAATATTAGTTTTGCAGATATTTGGTAATAAGTATTGCTGCTACTCGATGAAAGGAGTACAAAACATTTTGTGTGGGACATGAATATTTGTACCAAATTGTACGGCAATCACACCAATAGTAGTTGAGATATTTCAGTCTGGACCAAAGTGGTGGACCGACCAACCCCCACTCTGGCTAAAAATATAAACTTTACATAAGGTACGGATAATGTCTAAATGCCTGGGCAACAAGTTTCAGAGTTCTTCTCTGGCAGAAGACTTAACATATTCCATGTTTTTGTGAGCTGCCAGGGTGATATCAGTAAGAGTATTACCGTTTCTCCAGCGATTCAGCTCAGACTCCAGTCTTTGAACAGTCTCCTTCAATGACCTGTTCTTCTCCTTCTCTTTTTCGTATTTCTTCTTCCACTGCTCTGCTGTGAGCTCTAGGTTCACCGATACAGTATTTCTAATGGTTTTGGCTCTAATTGTTGGGATGCAGGGTGAAGCAGAGAAAGAGGAAAAGATACAGAAAAGAGGGGGGAAAAAAGACAGTGTGTGAGAAAACGGCAGAGAACAGAGGAACTGTCAACGAGGGTATTCTAGCCGTGGCTGCTTGATGAAAATGGGCTTGCATCTCATTAATTGGTATGCAAATGGAGTTTCTGACAACTGTGTTTGATGGTGCATGTAGGTATAGGAAGGTAAACAAGAGGCAAGAAATAAAAATGTAAAAATCCCTTCTTAAAACCCTCTTAAAACATATTCACCATATCAACATATAGCACTCATACAGTTAAAAATGTGAGGGTACTGTAAGCGACTATAAATCATTGCTCAATTATGACGCAAATGGGTGGCGTCACAGAGTTGAAATATTCATGATGCTACAGCCACAGCACTCAGCTCCAGCTGTGAATTTCACATCAGTGGCTATCACATAATTTCACACTCCAGTGAGAAAACACTATAGTCCTTGTTAATTTATTCCTTGATATTAGCCCTATCTAAAGTTGTTTTATCACATCAGAATTTAGTTACTCAGATAGTGAAATGCTGATACTCAAACATTAGGGGACAATAAAGTTAATGTTGAACAAAGCAGTAATGGCGAATTCATGCACTGTCCAAATCCACAGTCCGACCATAGACCTGCACATTCCACACAAACCTGTACATTTGTGGACCTTTATATGAAACAACATTGTCAATTGATACAGATTGTCAAATATCTGTTTAGTATAATTTCATAGTATTTGTAGTATGTTGATTTTAAGAAAGAGATCAATCATGGCGTTAAATAGCTACTGCGAGACCAAGCCTTCTCTTCATTAAAGTCAAATATATGCTGTGAATTCCATTACTTCTTTTGCTCCTTTTACTCCCTTTGCTTTACATAATTTATTTTAACCGACAACACTCTTGTGTCAGTCACCATTCAAATAATTTATTTGTAGAGGAAAAGGGCTGTAAATGGATGAGGAGGCTTTTTCGGGATCTTTCTATCCGAATTCCTTTGAATGGACCATGAGCAATACGAGCAGATAGCTGGCGAGCACATCAAATATCTGCTTCTACAAGTGCAGCTTACCCTTAAGATTACAAAAAAAAATAAAAAATTCTTTAAGTATTCCCGGCACGATCAGGAACCACACACAAACCCTTCCTCCAAAGAAGCAAAGTTGGAAGCAGTAATATGTGAATAGCATATCTGAGTTGTACACATTTCAGCAGAAAGACATCCCACAACAGCTGCAGCTGAGCAAGACAGACATGCACGGTGCAGCAGCCCATGGCTACTTAGCATGGAAGCATGTTACCGTTGGCCAAACATCAAGGTGGATTTGGTCTCTGCATCATTGTAGCTGGAGGGAGAACAACAAATGAACATGGTGGTGCGACAGTTCCCGCCCAGTGAATCCTGTAAGATGCGAGTCATTTTGCTGTCACGGTACGGCACGTGAGATTTCTACAAAGACATAAAGAGAGGAAGGAAGAAAGGCATAAAAAAGATGGATAGAAGGTAATTAAAAGAGCTTGGAGGACATTCTGAATAACTGCATACCACCATGCACATGCCTTTCTTTATAAAAGCTAAATATACAGTATGTGTTGTGAGCGTCAGCACAGAACAAAGAGAGAAGAGTTCTTTCTCCATCTGCTGCATCATTCACAGTATTACCTTTTTAACCTCTGGAACGCCTTCAAAAATAATGTGTCCTTGCTCGATGAATAAAGAATGAATGCTGGTTGCTTTATGAAAGACTTGTGAAGCATTTACAGTCTGTGCACTTTTCCATTAAGTTTATGAGGAGTTCCCTAAGCCTTCCGAGTTATATAATAAGAGAAATGCTGAATATTTTAATTACGATGATGGAACTTGAAAGGAGTATAGAGTGGTCGGAGAGCATTGAGTGGTTGAATTTGCTGGTTGAATTTGGTGAAATATGGAAATAGGTTGCCAGCTGTAGCAGCGTTATGGTTTATGGAAGAGGGGGACAGACTACCGAATATGTCACCGCAACTTTCATCCAATCCAACTGCAAGACAAGAATTACAATATGGGAGGATTCTGCAAAAGCCAGAATCATGTTCAGTAACAACCTTGTTTTTACCTTTAGTGCCAATGTTTTTTTGTAAAATTGTAGCTTTCTACAATATCTGTGCATGGCAACTATGGCAGTGTAGTTCTAATTTGATGAAAAGATTGTTATTATTGCAAATAAAATCTAGATAAAGGAACAGGTCGACATTAGATGAGAAGATTAGGCAGTTTTGATCTTCTCATCTAGCTCTTGGCAAGAAAGCAAATAAGAGTATTTCCCAAAAATGTCTAACTATTCCTTTAAGGTAGGGTATGGGCATATAAAAGATAGATAAGAAAGAATGCAGAGAATTTCTCCACCATACCGTTCCTTCGGCCAAGGCTGAGATGACGTTCCCCAGGGCCGACAGAGACTTGTTGATGTTCTTGGCCTCATCCAGCACTGCTCCCTCTGCACCCGTCTTACTGACCTGACAGACACAGGCACAGATACACACACACACACACGCACACACACACGCACGCACACACACACACACACACGCACACACACGCACGCACACACGCACGCACGCACACACACACACACACACACACACACACACACACAGGAGGAATTGCTTTATAAAGTACATTATCAGCATAAAAAAGTCAGTGGGAAAACCACATCATTTCAGGTTCTGTAATTTTGTTTAACAAACAAAATTATTTGTAACTATGGATTCATAAGAAGGTTCATAGCAATAACTATGTAACTCAGTAATTATAGAGAAAATGCAGACAGTGTGTTCAGTTGGTACACTTCTAATTAATTGTATTGGAAACATTTAAAAAAAGATGAGACGGTGTTTGAGGAGGTATATGCCAGACATACTTTAATAGGAAAGTCACACCACATTCTGTCATAATCGTCATGGGATACAATTATTTACAGCTAGATAATGAGGGGCTTAATTATAAAGAAGAGAAAGAGTTATTTTATCAAAGCCTTCTGTGGAGCACGCACCAGCGTCCTGCTCAGTCAATAATATTTTGTCTCAGTCAAGAAGTTTTTCACCCCCAAGGGATGATCAAAACAACTTACAGATGCAGCATCAGCACTTATTAGCTACAAACGACTGCTTTCAGCATCTATACAGACGTTATGGCCATCTACTACTCTAAATGCACACTATTCTATATTTTTGCATGTTCAGCCTGGTCTCTAAATGTATTTTCTGTCTTTCTGTCTTCTGTCTTTTAGACCATGACCTATGTCCTGGAGATACATTGTTTTATAGATGGTGCGATGATGCGAGCTGATTCACCACAGACTTTCACCTAAATGGCCTTGAAACAAGGGTACAGTTAGTTGTTTGTGTCTCTCCTCAATTTGACCTCTATCTCGGCTGAAACCCCTCTTCACGGATGAAAATAGTTTATTTCTCAGAATCTTTTTTTTGTCTCCATCGGCAGAACCAATTGGATTCCTCAAAGTGAGCAAACACTAACCCTGACATTGCATCAGCGACAGACAAAACCAAGCCCTCTAAGACGTATCCTTTATAATGAAGAATTTAATGAAAATTCAGTGCAGTGCCATAAAGTGAGCGTTTTAATTAAAATACTTTAAGGGTTAAGTTCAGAGCTTTACTGCATTGATTATCTGATTCTTTGATGTCTGAAAACAGATAGAGAAATACATCTGGTCCCAGGCGTTACAGAATACTGCTGACAGTGAATGTTGAGAGTTAATAGCAGTGCAAAGCCATGTTCCCCAGTTGTCCTACCTTCTCACTCCCAGCTAGGTCGACCAGGTACAACTTCCCACACAGCTTCTGCTCCGTCTCCACGTTTTCTTGTTTGATGTTTATCAGGAAGATGCTGTGACTGCGGGAACTGTGCTCATTCATGTCTAAAGAATAAAGTGAGGAGATGAGAGGAAGACTCTTATTCAGACTCCTTGTATAAAATGACATTCGATTCATTATTTCCCCTCGACGAACTTGTTAAGAGATGTTCCCTTAGCAACTCATTATACCTTTCTCACCTTTGCACCTTGAAACTGTGTGGGAAAAAAATACGACATGAAATGTCTGACAAGAGTGAGTGTACGAACATAGCAAAGATCAACCCTGTGACTCACTGGTGACAGCAACATGTCGGTTGGCCTTTCCTTCATCTATCACATCCATCACTTCCTCGGGACTGGTGACGAAGCGCTCTGTGCAGCCCTTAGTGAGAGAACAAACATTAATTTGTGCTGTGAAGAACAAAATTAACCATATATACATGCACTACATGCAAACAAACAAACAATCCCACATGCAAAACCCATTTTATACTGCACAAAGAAACGCCCACGTTTATCTCTGCAAAATACAGACACATACGTCTTACAAAGGAGACAAAAGTTTGACATTTGCTTTACTTTAAATCCGAATCCTCAAACTTTAAAGCAAAAGTTTGACATTTCTGTTTTTCAGCTATGTTAGCTAGATGAACAAATTGACAGCTGGTTAGCTTTGCATAAGGACTGAAAACAAGAGGAAACAGCTAGCCTGTCTCTGTCAAATGGTAACAAAACCCACCTAGCAGCAGATTATATTTTGATTGTTTAAACTATACAAAAATGAAAGTGCAAAAACTACAGTTCACCATTTTGCTGTGAGTTGTATCTCAAACTATTTCAGTTTGTTAAAGTTGGAAAGATATTCTCAGATTCGTACTTTCTGGATCAATAACCAATAAGCGACACATTGTTAAGACCCAAAGGACAGCTCTTTCTAATCATAGTACGGTAGATTACGAGCTACTACGAAACGAGTGCAACGCAGAAAAGACATGCTACAAAATGATTCAATAACTTTGCTGTCATACAGCAACCAAAATTACTTCACACATCAAGCTCAGTCAAGTCAGTTATACTACAACATTTATTTTGGAAATATTAGCTCATTATAATAAGCATATTTCTCCTATTGTCAAGCCATTATTTTAACATGCACTCATAACAGAAACTACGGGGTAGCTGCATAGTAAAGGGAAAGAAATCAAACAGAATCATGTCAAACTGCTGATGACTCACCTTCACATAAGGAACTCTGTATTTGTCTTCATGCACTGACAGGTTGGTTTTCGTCACTAGGATGTAAGGGAAAGAGGTCATTGTGTTACCCAAAGCATCATCTCTGTGTGCGCGCAAATGAGCATCTGCATGCGAATATGTGTTTTTACTCTCGGCACAACCTAATCCAACCTGACTATGTTCCCTTTGTGAGTCAGAATCTGCTCATGTGGTGTGAAAAAACGAGTGTCTAGCTATCAATGTATTTTTAATGGAACTGAACTATTTTTGCCAAAGTCACTGAGAGAAGAAGCAGATGCCTGTCAGTGAACACAATGCTATTTCTTCTTCTTCTTCTTCTTTGCAAAGCCATTCACTGGCCAAATTCGTGCATTTGCCATTTCACATTGGAAAGTCCTGTCGTGTTGATGAAGATTTTACAGTATTGTGGAGGCTGTTTTTTTCTTTGAGACTGTGTGCTTATGAGTGTCCGTGTTTGTGGGTTTTATCACCCTAAAGCCACTTTTTTTTCTTTGCAAATACCTCCACAGGGTGTTGTTCTCTGTGCCTCGATTCATCGGGCTTGTCGTCCATCCACTCTTTTTGTGTTCATAGCTTTTACTCCCCTGCATACAAATGGGGACTTTCACCACTGTCTCTAGCTCGATTAAAGATGAAATCTCTAGGATGCTGCCAACAGCTTCTTGTCCGGGCCGCTCCATCATTTTAAACAGGTTATGTATATCAGTGATAAGACGAACTACAATGTTGTGGTGCTTCAGTGTGTATAACTCTTAAAACCACAAAGCCTTATGGTCTGAAGAAAAAAGGTATTAAGTATAAATATTGGGCTTTCTATAATAAAAACCTTAAGATATACACTCAGTATTGTTAATGCACTACAGCTGTTTGGTCAGTACAAAGAGATCTTAGCTTTACTGACTTACCTTTGATTGATGTTCAATTCTAGCCTATTTTTAGAACAATATAATCTTTTAAAACATTTTAGCCTCAAAACCCAGACCATGTTCAAGTACTTTTATCAGCCCTGAGTTATGTCTGCAGTCTTCCTCTCAAGCTGCATACAGCGCCAACACCTTCCATTAATAAGGTAGGACTGTATGTAGCCTAAGGGTCGACAGATAACGCAAAAGAAGTCTATCACTTGATACTGCATGGTTATATTTTTTCTCAGCTCCTCTCTTTTCTCATAATGTTTTTGGCAGCAAGACAGTAAGAGGACAATAGGATTTTGACACCCTTCATGATTACATTACCGTTTATCCATATGCATCTAGGTTTAGAGTTTTAATTTTCAACTGTGTTCCGCAAGGAAACAGTATTAACAAATGTGTGTTGTGTTTTCACTGTTTCAAAGCCATGTGTTCAGTGCATTAACACACCATCCAGCAGGTCCCGGATTTTATCCATGTAGATCTCAAAGTAGGAGACCTGCAACAAAACCAAAAAAACGTGGCATGTGACAAAAAACATGTGGCAGGTAATCTTTGGAATAAAGAGGACAGACAGAAAAAAGTGATACAGATAGAGAAATAATGCAAGGGATGATCATTGTGCAAATATGCAAAATGATGTCGCAGTAATCTGTCATCCTGTGGGTCTGGCGAGGTATTATCCACTATTAGAACACTGTTGTGTAAAAGGCAAAAAGCCCAACAACTGTAGTAGGATTATCAAGGTTTATATATCATGATTTATTGATGCTTGGTTGCTTCCACTCAGCCCATCCACGTGAGGATTACATCAGAGGCCCAAGTTGAATTCCCACTGAATGTATCATACAGTAAAAAGTGATGCAAATGCATACATTACCAGGCACACCTAGAAATTCAAACCAACCTTTATGTGGAATTCTAGGTTCTCATCCATTGCAAATATATGTTCAAAAATGTCGTCTGCGATCCGGGGAATGATTCCCATTCCCTGAGGATCATGAAGGTTCCCCTAGGAGAAGAAAGAGAGGAGATAAGAACATATGTGGGATGACTTAAGTGCAGAGAATAGTAAAAGAAAGGAGAGCAGAGAGGCTTTTGACTTGAAAGGGAACAGGGTTGTTTCCCAGAGAGAGTTGTAAAGAAGGTTAGTGCCCACAAAAGGCTGCGAAAGAGAGATAGTGAGCGATGACAGTGATGGAGGGAGCTGTACTGTCAGAGGAGAGTAGATGAGGATATACACTTAAAAAATGTGTGTGTGTCGTGCGTGTGCACCACAGCAAGAGGTCTATCTTCTGAATTATTTAATGATACTGTACCTCCATGGTGTGCGTTTTTCCAGAAGAAGTCTGCCCATAGGCAAAGATAGTCCCATTGTATCCACCCAGTACATCTATAATAAAAAAAAAGAAAGACACAAAGAGCATTTTAAAGAAAGAAGAAAACAATATGAAAATGAAAAAAGGCAGTAAAAAAAAAAGAAGGAAAATCTGACAGAATTTCAGCCAGCCAGGTATGAAAACAATAAGACAGGAAGGCAGATAAGCACCTACACAGAGACAGATATCTTTGACCTTTATTTTAAAGACGGATCAGACTGTGCCACATAAAGTGTGTAGGCACTAAGAGGTATGTGGCATTCAAGCTTGGTTAGTTTGTGAATGACCTATGTGGCGGTACACAATAAAAAAACATCATACCTGCTGCGTTAAAGTCACCAGGCACTCAGTGAAGTACCAATCAAATACAGATATATTTTTCTCTCTCTCCACCCATCTGATAGGAGCTGCAGTGAAAACAACACGTCCCCACCAGTTGAGGTTATGAAGGAGCTCGCTGCTGTATGTCATATTGCTGACACAGTCTAATATAAAACCCCTATAAAATCCCTAAGGTAAAAGTCAAACATGGATTAAAGCAAAACACTTCACCCTGAAAGGCCGGCTGCCACAGGTCAGCTGACCAAACACTAATCACAAAGGCTCTCAGCTAAAACACAGATGTGCCCTTCCTCCCCTCTCCTCCTCTCCTGTGTTGCCTTTACGCTGCACTACTACTTAAAGCATTACTCTACGACAACTCTCAGCCACATATCTTCCACTGCCTCCGCATTGGCCGTAGTGAGACCCAAACAAAGCGTGACACATTACAGAACAAAGAATTAAGAGTCTGTCTGGAAATAAAGACAGCCGAAATAAGATCAGAGACCACCCGAAAGGGAATCCCAGAAAAGAAAAGAAGAGAAAGAGAGGAAAGACAGTGTGAGTGTGAGAGAAAGATAGTGAGAACAGCAAAAAAAGAGGCTGCAAAACTGAGAGACTGACAGCCAGAAAGACCAAAAAGGATGGAAAGTCTAAACATGGATTTGTCTGCAAACCATCTTTCTTTGGCCTTGCTCTGTTACCCTTTTCCCCTGACACATTTCAAATCCCATTCCTTCATTTTGCTACATCCCTAACCTCGGATTTTTCCAACCATGCACTCCGATTCATCTCGCCTTTTTTATTTTGTATTTCCTTGGCCTACTTGGTAATCTCACACTCTGTAAGTAATCTCTCCCACCAAATCAATCTTTTTTCCATGCTGCATCTGGAGTTGTTGAATAGAATACCACACTCACTTTGAAGGTGGCACAAAAGCGAGACCTTAATAGGGGTAGAAAAAAGGTAGACAGTGGGAGGGGTGAAGGAAATAAGATTCAACTCTGGCTTGGTATCGTTTGATCTCGGTACTTCTGGATACGCTGGTCTCGCTGTGCTGTGATAAGCATGCATGTTGTTAATCTCTGCCTGCTGATGCTCATACCTATAAATCGTGTGACCACATCATGTCATAGAAATTGGTTTTCGCACTTCTTGTAAGAAGCTGTTAATGCATGCAGTGAGTGAATAGAGCGTAAACTGACAAAGCTAGTAAGGGAAACCCAAGGATATTTTTATTCAAGATGTATTGGCTTTCTCTTACAGCTTTTAAGTCGCTCTTGGAAGAAAAAAAAGGGAACCCCGTTTATGTAACTCACCTTTGACAATCTGCTTGGCGCAGGTGTTGTAGACCTGTATCTGGGTGGTGTTAGTGGGGAACACCTGGTCAAACACATAGGACTTCCCCTGTGAAGAGCAACACAAACGCAGTCAGCTACGTGACAACACAGACAGTTTAGAGACTGTTTTAGATTATTGTCAACACCTCATCCTCCCCTGTGACTCCCTGTTGAATCTGCCCTGGGAAGTTTATGACGCAGAGACCACACATGGGTGTGTTAGAGAGAGCGATGGAGACTTCACACATCATGCTTATCACTAAAACATTATATTGCCACAATGAAAAAGTGCCACATCAATATTTATTTTATGGACGCTGTGTCCGTCTGTGTGTCTTTGCCCTGAATAGGAGCGCATATCACATTAAGAGACCCATCTGTCTTATTTGAGTGGTATGTCTCCTGTATTTATGTCCGATTTTATTTGTGTATTTTGTGGTATTGAGAGACAGTGGGTGTTTTGAATGAGCGCAGTGCAGCGTGAAGCGTCGGTCAAAAGGCTGTGCAACCCCAAGAGAGACAGAGAAAGAGATCACATCTGAGGTGAAGCCATTAGAGGCAGTGTTCAAGGATTTGAAGAGTAAAGTGATGCAGTGGAGTGGAGAAATAGAGTGGAGGAGTAGAGCAGAGGAATGGAAATGCAGAGTGCAGAAGAAACTACATGAACTGAAACCAGCGATGGCATGTGAGAAAGACAGAACGAGGGAATAATAACACACAAAGAAAGAGGGGATGTTTTTTTATTGAATCATTGTGTCAGTTACAAGACTGTCAGACAGCAATGCAGCCTGTTAGTCAAGTTAGCCAACCAGCTGACTATTAGACATTAAATAAGTCACATAGCCAACCAGAGATTTACTAATTGAACCCACACAGTCTTGAGTTGCCACTCAGCCAATTAATTAACCAGCCCGCATCATTCTGCTGAAAAGCCAGTTCACTCAGATATTCAGTCAACCACTCCATACTAACAACATACCACTCAGCCAAAATCTGATGATGAAGATAGTGACTGAGAGCAGTCTAGTCTCCTAAATAAAACATGCCTGACTGCTAGTAGGCACTGTGTGTGTGCAATTGTGCAGACAGCCTGCACCGCCCACAAACCCTGCAGACATCAACTGTAGAGGAGGCTATCTAACCTTCACATGCTTCACTCTGCTCTTTGTGTTGCATTGGTTGCATAGCTAACACTTTGAGCATTAATGGTATATATTGACATGTAGGTATGCTGGCTTTGATGATGAAACATTTCTATGCAAGTTTGCTGAACTTTTCCATGCAAGTCAGTGAACAAAATGTGACTTGTTTCTTTTTTTTAAAGGCATATTTGTAATTATTTGACCGCATAACAGTCAAGAGAGACAGAGAAAATAACATGAGAGATCAGTTAGTGACGTGCAACAAAGGGTCCCAGCCAAACCAAGATGGTCACAAGTGCGGGGGACATAACGCAAGCAGACATGGTGCTCATTTTTGCTCTTGACCTATAATGAACCAAAGAAAAGTGACCCCGCAATGTCTCCGTCACACCTACAGAAAGGCTGCAGACTTCTCAAATGGTACTTCACCTTTTGAGTGACAATAAAGGTTTCTTATGTAACGTGGATGTACTGTATATTGTACAGGATTTATATTGGCCACAAACCAACAGTTTTATTTTCTATCCTTGTTGTCGAGGGGGTTGTACAGTGAGTAGAAGGTGGGAGCGCCACGTTACATAATCAAGTCATTAAATCCATACAAGCTCCGAGAGTCCTGCACCATCCTGCCCGTTATATATTTTCATTGGTGTTACTATGCTCACAAATTGCCATGCAAAAGCTTTTCACCGTTACATAATCTACAATAAAGAAAATTAAATTTTTCTGCCCTCTACTTAAAAGCCATTCAACTCCAGAGGATGCTCTAAACTGAGATTATGTTTGCACCAGCGGTCTGGGATATAATACATCCATAATCCCCTGCACCTCCAAGTATTACATATGGGCCCCGCTGCTTCTCAGTCTTTTAAATGACACATTCAACAACAAGCTTGACACAAAATCCCAGTGCACACAACTATATCAGTGGCTTGAATAATAAGCTCTCTTCCTGGCATTAAATGATGTATTCTTTTGTCATTTTAAATCACAGTTTATCATGTTCCTTTTGCAGTCCACAAGCACATACGCTGGTTTTCTAGTCACATTCAATTTTAACGCTTTGTAGGCCTTTCTGTCAATTTGTGCACAAGACTTCACCATTTTAGGGGGTAATAATGTGTGACATCAAAGGTTTTATTATTTACACTAGTGCAGTGCTTACAGCTTTCTCAAGAACAGCGCTTACAAACAACCTCCCACCCAACACTGCGCTTCTTTTGGTCAATACACCTGCCATGACATAGCTACTGGTTACGTTGCAGATTCAGATTTGATTTGCAAAATATAACAATTAAAATACAATGCATTATTATTCAATAATCTATTCAGCATTAATTAGAATTGAAAGCTCCACCTAAAACAGACATTCAGTAACCGTAGCTAAATGTAACTACATTGTGTGGTTAATACCTCTCTTTGACTCTCCACTTTAAATACAAATTTGAATGCTAGACTTTTACTCTGTGGTATTGTGGCATTAATAGTTTTACCATCTATAAACGTAATAGTTTTGCTATTAAATAAGATGTAAAACGGAATTCAGAGTACATCTATGATTCAGTCAGTGTTAGCTACAATTGCTGCCACACACGGCTCTCAACATGGCGACAGCTTAACCTGACAGCACGAACATTGCAAACAACGGCAAAGGTGCAGAATGAGCGAAAAGTGTTTACTTGTGCGGAACCGGAGCGTCGTATGTTACTTCGAGCGCAGTTTGAGCACAATGCAGAGCAGCGGCCATTAGCTCACGCTGGTCAGTGGGACACGCACAGGCGGCTGCAACTCTGAGCACAGAGTAGGCCGATGACATGCTCGTGCCTACGGAGCATTCTACAGAGCTCTAAGACTCGCGGCTTATCGGAGGAACGGTTGTGGAGATATGACAAGGACATATAGCACCATACATACAGACAGATATCAATAATGAATCACGGGAAGTGATGATTAATACAAAATATATCTTATTTAAAGTCTAATAAAACAAAATTTAGACTGGGCAGTAACAACTAATTTTTGCTGCTTGAAAGCTATCTAGTCAAGCTGTGTAACAGAAATTGTTTTTATTTTTTTAAGTCGATTTACAGCGTTCTGAAATTTCTTTTTATTTTGTGAGGTTCATTTGAACAAATTAATTAACTTAAACTATATCACACTTGTCATTTTACATACATACATGAAATTTGGTCTCTGCATTTAACCCATCCATAGCATTTTAGGAGCAGTGGGCTGCTATGAAGTGCCCGGGGAGCAACTGGGGGTTCAGTGTCTTGCTCAAGGACACTTTGACATGCGAACTGTAGGACGCCAGGGATCGAACTGGCTACCTTGTGGTTATAGGACTATCATCTTACCCCATGAGCCACAGCCGTCCCTAACGTTTAATTCAGTAAATGAAGAGATTTAAAAATACGAATGAATAAAACCAAAACCCATTAATTCAACTGGAGTCAGTTAACAGCTACACTAAGCTAGGCTAGTTAGCGGGACTAGTTTTTCTGCTATTAATTTCCCCCCTGTGTTATTAGATTTAGGCATTGCCTTATTTATGTGGTACAATAACTCACTTACTGAGATGTTGAAGAATCAAAATTACCGACCAAGTACAAAGGTATTGGTCAATTTACTTTAGCTAAGGCTAGCTGCGGCTATCTTTGTAGTTAGCTTAACATAACCACAGTCCAGCCATTGCAGTTTGGTGTTTACCTCTGTTTTTCTGTTTAATATTTTCAAATTAGACATTAAATCAACTAAAATCAAGAAAAAAAGTATTTCAATAGTTCAACCTTTTTCCACGCTTTCGTAAATATTATGAGAACAATATATTGAGTACATACATTAATATTTATATGTAGATGACACATGCCATGTTTTTTCTTTTCACTCAGTGCTTCTGTTCAACCTATTTTATAAAGAAAAGTCACTCAGTAAAAGAGAAAAGGCAATTTGTACCACACCCAAAAGCTGTAGCTAAATATCCGGCAGTATTACTGCAATGTAAGACATTGATTGAGAACATTTCCACAATGACCGCCCTCTCTACAGTGCTAGCTTTGCATACAATAATTTGTTTGTGACAGCAGGGACAGTTTGGCAGAATCCAAGCTTCAATTTAATATATTATCTCTCTCCCATTTCTTAATATGCTGAACTGATTAGCTGTTGTTTTCAAGTGCTGTAATCACAGCTGCAGGTACAAACAAGCTTCTCATCAAAACTGATTAGAGCTGAATCTGCTTCCAATGACTCATTTGTAATGCAACACAGTATGTGCATACAAACCACACCAAACAACATAGAGGGGGGGGGGAAATCACGATGTGGTCTTCATTGGGGTGAATAAAATGAGTCGGTTATATAAGCTGGATGAAAAACAGCCCTTTGCCAGTCATTTGTTCTTCTGGCTCCACCGTTACAACACTAATCTGATCTTGTGCTGCATACATATAATAATAGCATAAATGTACAGGACATTCTATAATCTCTCTATCTGCATGTCCATCTCTCGGCCCTGTCGGTTTGAGCAGGTTTAGGAACACTTTCATTGTGAAATTTAACGGATGTCTTTTCTATTATGTGCATGCACGCTGATGTCGAAAGCTGGAATAGGGAGCGTGTTTTTTGTGCATATGTTAGTGTGTGTGGGTGTTTGTGAACATGTGCAAATAATATATGAAATTATGCTTGTACATGCAGACATTGTACATGGCCCTCAGCTTTGTGTGTGATGTCAAACACCCACATGCCCTGTCCAGCCTGCAATTTGCTGATGTCTGCTAGGAGACAAAAGAGGTGGTGGGTTGCAGGCAAAGAGCGAGAGAGAGACCAATAGACAGAGAGACCGAAATATCATTTAAAAACACCAGAAACTGTGAGAATTATTGGCAGTGAAACACACGCCTGAGCTGTAGTAGAAAAATCTAGACATATAATCAGCATAAACAGCAACAAAAAAAAAGATAAAAATAATGAAATACAATCAAGATCAAGCCTGACAGAAGGGAAGGCAATCGACTAAAGGCAGGAAAATGAGTTAACAAGAGGCAGTGAAAGAAAGAAAAAAAGAGGGATGAAGGGTTTCAGCAGCAGCTGTTGAATTTAGATAGAGGTCCTCTGGTACACAGGGCGTAATACCCTTGGGACCACAAAGGCCCCTCTCTAACCAGAGGGCTTGTCATGGATAGACCTCCAATAGACACATACATATAACGTACAGTCACATCTAAATCTTCTACTTATGTCTGCAAACAACGACTTGCCATGAAAGTAGTCTTTATGAGCTAAACAACAAAACATTTTACTTGTCAGTGTAGTCAGAAACAAACCCCCTCTCCCATTTTGGCTATTGTTTCGTTGGTTGGAATATTGATTTTTTACAGTATCGTTATTTTAATAACTCAGGTTGGTAAGGAGCTTTTTCTTAGATTTAGGTCACTCTGCAGAGTGAATTAAATCCATGTAGCGTGATTTTTAGCTTGCTAGCTGTCCTGCTAATGCTAACTACTGAAAACATCAAGTAAAATGTGCTTTCACGTCGCCTTCAGCTGAAAACTACTAACTGCACTCAGCCATCTCGCTTTAACATTACTGTGTTTGGAGGTCACACTCGTAGTCTCTTTATAAAAGCAGGGAGGGCCAACTGTTTCAAAGGGAGGGACTCGTATGCACCAACATGCGCGCCTGGCTACCAAAACCAAGAACAGGGAGGTTAGGATTACAACGCACACACAGAGGGAGAGTGATTTTATTCTCTGCTCATTACTCCACTATATCTTTACATAGCAAATAGTTGCTGCAATATTAAATTGTTTTGATGAGTGGGTAAGCATTTAGTTTCTATCTTGTGCATGGGTGACAGGATACACATTACTGCTGCCAGTTTCATGCTGTTCAAACGATTGACAGTTGGAGGTATTGTGCAAAGAAACACAGCACTGCACCGGTAAATGCAAGAAAGAAGAAGACTGCTATACTAGATTGCAAACATGGATGTAAACAATGCAGGTTTTTCAGGCAACAGGGATATATTTGATGTGTTTTGGTGAGAAACAGTGAATGTGAACATAACGTTTTGCAAGAAAACCCACAGGGCAACTTTAAAGTTAAGGAGAGCTCATCATCATCATAACGGTTAAACAAATCAGTCGTGGTTACAAGATCAACATTAACAATATGTAGGCGACTGGATGCAAACAACACTCTTTAATATAAAGTCACGCTTTGTCGTGTTATTGCCGCCATCCACCCCAACCTCCTGAGGTTTTGCGGCACTGTAATGACCTCAGGCTACATTCACCGTTGCTTCTGACAGACATAATGTTTTATTCACACGGCCACAAAAGGTCACTTGTCAAGAAAATGTCAACTTCGCTCATTTAAGTTGAACAATTGACCAATGCCTTCATTTATCTGGTGAGTAACATACACACACAAGAAAAGGCTAAAGCACAAAACAACTCCCCCTGCATATGGTGAATAATTAGTGACTGCCAATACTTGTGGCAAGGGAACAATACTTTCCAACAGTCATGCACATTTTGATTTCATTCAGACAGGTTTAATTATTGTCACATTCTTCCTTTCAGTCTAGTTTCACACCAAAGCCTCCCTCCCTCCCACTAACCAGGAGACATATAACTAAATATTTTAAAAGGCAGAGCTGGATGAGATAAGAAGATTAGGCATGTGTTCCTCCTCCTCCTACACATTAGTGGGCTGACAGGCAGGCTGTCGACGGCTGCTCACTTTTTTGCTCCATGGCTCCTTTGCAGTGGTTTGGTGTTGGCATGTGAGCTCGACTAAGGGTAGAGGAGGAAAAGTAGGAGGGGTCCTATTTTTCCTCATCAGACTCTGTGTGCGTCTCGGTCTTTGTATCAGTCTTCCCCCCCACAAACTCATCAACTCCCCGTCTCTCTCCTCACACACACAAATGCACATACAAGCAGAGTTCATGCTGCCAATGTCTGCTCCATCCGTCAAGCTAATCAGGCTTCGAGCCCCAGATAACAGCATCATTAGTGATTCTCTCGACAACAGAAAATCCCTTAGAGCTGCAAAAGCTCCAGTCACACAATATTACCAAACATAACTGCATTTCCTAATTCACTCTGCTGACAAGTCTAGGCAGAGTCAACTGGAACACACTGCCTCGAGGGCAAAGCAGTACCGACTGATTGCAGAGTTGCGATGGTGGTGGTATTATTTTTGAGTTGTCTTGCAGCTATCTTGTAGTTATCAAAGCATTTTTTTCCCATTTTACTCAATCCCTAGCTTAGGGAACAAAACTTTACCATCCAACATCCCATTATTAACACTAATAATTACGTTAAGTTCCCTGCAAGTTGTTTATTAACGATCCACACATTGAAGTGGAGCAATTAGTCCCCCATCAAACTCTGCATAATTTATCAGGATGAGTGAGAGAAACAGGAGACGGAGGAGTGGCGAACAGAGGCAGATGAAGGCTGGGCTTTGTTCACAGAGTTTCAGACCAGAAAATAGGAGCAACATCAATCTCCCTATGGAAATTAGTGGAGTGAGAAACAGAGAATTGGAGCCACATCAACATGTGTCCAGTGTGAAAGAATTCAAACCACGACAGATGAACTGAGATGACGGACAGAAAAGACAGGCACAGATAGAGAGAAGACAATAAACATGCTGATTAATATTCTTTTATTCCACTCTGAGTAGGTCTGGAAAATGACACATCCACTCCAGAAGTGCCACCGCAGCTCTACCCACCTGTCTGTTAGGGCTGAACATTAAGCCTCAACGCATCTTCAGTACACACCGAAGAGTGTCCGCAGAGTATCAGAGACTGAGAAGCTGGCATGTTCATAATCTTGTTAATTTATAATGGATCAGGTAGTTCCTGATTTAAATCCAAATTTTGACAGTTGAGTTTTAGATGTTTCTTGACCTTTGACAGAGCAGTTGACATAACAATCTCACCTCAGGGCCCATGAAATAGCTCTCCATTAAGCCCTTAAATCTCCAATAACTTCTTTTGGCCACTTGAGTTGTGAACACAACACTGACATATAATCACCTCCAAGTTGATATTGCAAACTAGTTTCTTATAGCTGTTACAGAGCAACATCATTCATTGGGAGTCATGTTTCTGTCCACCGGATGAATGAAAGTCCAATATTTACTCTCTTTAAGCTCCGGTTTTGGTCTCCACCAACTCCTGAGGGAAATAAAGTGAAGCCATGTTAAGAAAGAAAGCTCTTAACAGAGCCATCAAATCCTCTATACCTCTGAATCTATTAGTACATTGACCTGTGAGCCTGCTGTATTGACTGAATTTAGGCGAGAAGTGACGCTCCAATGAAATACTAATGCAGGCAACTTATAATGCAGACATCTCAAGCTCTGTGCCAAATTGAACTAGAGTGAAATATCTGGCTTTTTAGCTGCTAAATGCTCCACTAACCAACTAGTTAATAACTGTATGTGTCTGCTGTTTGGCGCAGAGTGTGTGCAGAGCTCAGAGCTTTTTAGCTGAACACAGATGTCCACTGCATTTTAAAACGACACTAGCAGTGCGAGTGACCCAAAACAGTAAAGTTGCAGCCAGACAGCTGAAACTAACCAATAACCACTAAGCAAGAGCCAAAGGTAGACAGCTAGGCAGACTGATACAGTTAAGTAATTTAACCATTGACCAAACGATGGAACAATCATGAGGTGGGTCAAAAACAGCAAACATACAAACAGGAAATCAAATCCAAAGGGACAGGCAGGAAATCCAAAGTCAAATCAGAAAGAGGTTTAAAACAGGCTGATGTCTGGTAAATTAAACAGGCTCAAACGCACAGGCACGCCGCAACTAAGCAACTTTGATGACTAAGGAGTGAGTAGAAAAAGGCTGGTTTAATATCTGCAGGGCTGATGAGGAAAGTGGGAACAGGTGAGCAGGTGGGCAGGGAACGTCAGGTGAGGGAGGGAGGGGACTGGGACAGAAGAAAAAGTCAGAGGGCATCTGGTGACAGGTGGAGAATGGCAAGAATGGGATTGATGTAGTGGGGTTATGGCCTGATTGAGGGACAGAGAGGCAGAATGTAAGACAAAGTATTAATTTAAAGTGCGCAGAAAAATGGCATTTACAATTCCATGATAACTGAACAAATTACATCAGCTCATGATATCTACTAGATCTATCTAGTATCTACTAAATGGATTCAGAGGTAAGATTATTTTTTCAACTAAACAGTTTTACTTGGACAAAGTTCTTGTATAGCAGTTTATGTTTTAAAAACATGTAACATTTGAGAGCTCTGGCTAATACTGTTAGATGAGAGAAGAGGCTTTTATAGAAATTCTCAAAGTAAGGTATCAAATAAAGTATATCTTTTTGGTGTCAGCATTGAAAACCAGGTATTATATCGATATTACGCTCTACAAGGAACCCACAATTTTAAATTGATATTGCGCTATTGTTAGGGCTAGACAATATATCGATATTATATCAATCGCATGATGTGAGACAAGATATCTTAGATTTTGAATATTGTAATGTAGTTAAATTTGTTGTATTTTTCTGATTTTTATCGCCCAGCTCTACCTACTGTCTATTGCGTGGAAAAGGGCTAAAGTCCAGAATAACTCATAAGTGCAAAGCACACTGAAAATAATACCGAGTTCATATAGACTGGCAATTTAGATACTGCAGATACTTAGAGAACCAAATAATTGAATGAGAGAGAGAGGGAAGGAAAGAGCAAGACGAGCAGAAAACACTTTTCAGGGATGACAAAGATGCCTCATCATCGAGGTGACACTTAGAATGTTTCTGTGCTTGTCTCCAGTGTCACGTTTGATTTGGCCTTCAGCCATTGGCCTCCAACGTTATAGATTTATAGAAATTGTACAGAAAATAGAAATGAACCTTGAGATAGAGTTGAGTAGATTAACATGAATTGGGATCAGCGACCTCAGCCTGGAGCAAAGAGTTCCCATCACAACCTGAGCTATTAGCTGTACTCTCAAAGGGAATATTTGATGTCAAAGGAAATATCTGAGGTCTTGTGGACTCAAAGTCATTACATCTATTTCAGCCAGCAGCCACCTGCATTCAGCTCAACCTGCGTATAAATGCAAATTCAGTCAAAATTAATTCACTCAAGGTACAAGATTACTCCTGACAGCAGCTTTGTCTCTGTCTGCGCTGCTTCGGCACGACACAGAAAACACATTTAGCATTTAATACAGAGGAAATATTTTTCAGGCAGCAAGCTTACCTTAAAGCATCATGCCTAAATGCTAATATAGCACTGAATGTGTGAAATAATCTAATCAACATTTACCAATGCAGGAATAGACATTGCGTTAATTTATCACAAGTATAATTTTACCTGAATGTTTTCTTGTAAAAAAGGAGGCCTATTTTGAGAGAAGGAATAACAAAAACTTTACGAATGCCCCTCTCTTCTTGAGAGTGAAGCCATATCAAGAAAGATAGCTCTCAAGAAGTCCTTGATTCCTCTATACCATAATTCAATTAGTACATATACCCATCAGACAACTGAATTTAGGTGAGAAGTGATGCTCCAATGAAATGATAATGCAGGCAACTTATAATGCAGACATCTCTATGCTCTGGGCCAAATTGAAACATAGGTTTTGTGTTGTCCTGGTCCACAGTTGTAATTAAATCTGAAACCAGACCCTCGACACTGTGTGACTGATCCTCAGAAGCAGCCAGAGAAAGACACAGGCAGTAATCCACCAACTATGCCATTGACGACTATGAACCCTGTTAATGACTACATGTGGCAGTGAATGAATTATAAATTAGGGTAGGATGGAAGTCGTGAAAATATGGCACATAACCACACATTTCTATCATCTTGTGTACGCTGGCGGCAATTATTAAAGCAAGTGAAGCTAGGGGAACAGTTGAATGGAAAATGAAGCAATCCAAGGAATAGTAGTGAGTAATGAGTTGAATTTGCTGTAAAAATCAACAACACGGTTAAGAGGATTTTGTTCAGCTACAACTAACGACCGAGCTGTGCAGCGAGGTAATTTGGATAATAAAAGGCCTCCAGAAAAAAAAAGTGAATGGTATTAAGAGTTTGCATAAAATGGCGTTAATTAGAAACGCAGGGAGATACAAGAGGGGGAGCAAAAGAGCAAAGAAATCAGTACTTTGTGAGTATAAATGTACCTGCAGCTATAAAGAAAACAGCTGGTACTGTATGCTGGAGAGATGTTTTTAAAAGTCTGGGCTGGAACCAATCTAGAGCCATGCAAAAATGAAAAAACGATTGCCAGGATTTTCCGAGTCTCTGTTTATGTATTGTAGTATAAAAATTATAAATTAGAATACTGATTAAAAGCAATAAAGGAAAATGTTCTTTAAAGCATGGCTCCCCTGAGAAACGAGGGAAACGGTGACCCAGGGTAGATGTCAATGTTCTCCAGTGTCAGATCGATAAACTGAACTGTGATTAATTGAAGGAAACATAGTCCTGGGCAGGCAAAGTACAGGGATGCTCCTCTCGTCGCCTTGGGATTTCCTTCGTGATCTACTTCCAGGCTAATACAGCACCAACTGCCCATAGGGTCTTGGCATGTGCATACACGTGTGCGAGCGCGTGTGCAGCCGGTTACGCTGTACTGCCCACAGACGCTGAGGGCAGACATGGAGACCAGGCAGCATCCTGGGCAGGGCCGTGGTTAATGAGGACAGGATGCTCCATTAACGCTCCCCGGAGCTACAAGCCTGCTAGTCACAGCCCACTTCTGTCATAAAGGGAGAGAGATGGGCAGGAAACGTGTTGACGAACTGGCACAAGCTTATCTAACCCTGGCATGTGTGCACGCTGAGTAAAAATAAAGATGAGCTGAAGGAACTGGCAGCTAATATGCTGTTGAGTGTGGCTGCTGACTAAATTGGAGTCAGTATAATGTTAATATTAGAGGAAAGATGAGAAGGGGAGGATAGCCATGGTAACCATGAAGTAGTGTTGATTAGAATACAGATTTTTCTCTTGAAATACAACAAAATGAATCTCAGCGAGTGTATGTTTCTTATTTTGGGGATTCTCACATATCTGGACTGACTGGAGTGAAATAACACTCACCAAAGTCACAAAGATCCTTTAAAATTCCCCTGACTCCTGACTGACAGGCGCTTCCATTTGACACCATTAAAACCCACTATAAACAACTCAGCCCAACTTAATGAGATGACAGACGATGCTGAGCTTCTCCTCTCACATCTTCCCAAAACTGCTGCTGAGTCATGAGGAAAATGAGCCGCGGAATCATTACACCATGAAACACAGCAAGACAGAGAGAAATACAGTGAAGTATGTATTTAGGAAGAGAGAGCGAGAGAGAAAGAGGGAGGTCTGATCCCTGGTAGCTGTTGTGATGACGGCATTCAACGGGAGAAATGAGTGCAGATCTTGACCCTACACAGCAATCCCATTACACAGCCTAATTGGATAGGGTGTGTGCACTGCATTGATAGAATTAGAACACTAAAGGGCGCAGGGTGGGGATGAGGGGAGCCCTTTGGACCTCAATTTGTGACTGTTTGGTCTGCAGGCAGTTAAAGCCATTGCAAAGAAATATCCTTGAGGAGAAAACAGCTCGAGTGGCTCCATAAATAACAAAAGATACGAGGCAGGTAGATGACTTTACTCCGCGCTCGCCACACACTGTCAACAGTTTGTTTTCGACAGCAGCTGTTTTCCCCTCTTGGCGCGTAATCAAGAAACAGAGAGGAGAAGAAAGGAGAATTAGCTCTCAGACGGGCATGACCGGGGAAAGAGCCGCAGCTCCATCAGAATTCAGACACACATCTTAGATTGGCCACTCATGAATAATTGGTTAATTTCTAAAAATATTACATGCCTATTTACTGCAACAGTAGCTCAAATGATCCTAATTCATTGTTATAAATCTCAGAAAAAGCTTTCAGGGGAAAATAAGAGCTTTCTTGTGAGGAAGTAGCAAAGCCTGGATAAAAAATGGTGAGCTTTAGTCCAGAATAAATTCCTTCTCATGTGAACCTTTTGACAAGACTTTTTTAATCCTCTATTCTTCTGAAAAATGTAAGCAAGGTGTTTTTTTTGCAGCAGTTAATACAGCAGCATTTAACACCCTGGGGTTTCTAAGGTAGGGTTGTAAGCAAGCAAGGGAACAGCTACCAGGGAGAGGTAATCCATAGAATTATAAATGGTGTGCAGAAAATAGAGAATCAATAGTTTTTTAATGTGCGCATTTCAATTGGGCTCGCTAACACACGTGGAGCGGGGAGGGACTCAATTCACCGCAAAGTTCACCCTCCTCGATATCTATCATCGTCAACAAAAACAAAAGATTCAAACGGCTCCATGAGACAATGACAAGGCGGTCAGTGTAGAGGTTAAGGACTTAATGAGAGTTTTAATTTATAGCTATATAGTAACATACACACATGCAGAGGCGCGTGCTCACGCCCCAAGGTTGAGTCTGACAGGATGATGGCTGGCAGTTTTGGAAACAAACTCAAAGAGGAAGGAGGCTTTTCTTGTTGTTTTCGTATTTTGGTGCAAAACTTGAACAGCCTGGCACTGCTCCAGGATTCAGGCTCATTAAATTTGTACCTCTAATATTGGAAAGTAATGGTCCATGATTAAAGTGACTCTTAGTTTCAGAGACACAATGACCTGTAGGTGAAGAGGCACTGCAGAGAAAAATCCACTGTTAAGCATTTCCTCTTGCTCGTTTAAAATAGTTAGACATGGAGAGGGATCTAATAATCTGTGTTTAGAAGTTATGTCATACTACCCCCCTAAGCTAAACTCAGACTAAGCGTGCAGCTAAAAATATTCACAAAGATTTACAACAACAGCAGCCAAATTAACCATAGAATTGTTTCATTTTGGACAAAAGGAATGGAAATGATGCTGTTTCGCCTCTTCAGTACTACTGAGGCTCCATAAGCTCTCGCATCTTAACGAGATATGACAACAAACAATCACAGGGGGAATAGCGCAGGTCGGAAATGGCAGTTATTTCACATAGACTCCTAACTCATATCTTATCATTATATAATGCCACTGGTATGATGCATATATGCATACAATGTATCTTTAATAAGCCTCACATGGCTCTAGCTCAAGATATCTATATGTCACTGCCTCGGAGCAAGAGAAAGAAAATAACATATCTGGCTGCTTCGGAGGCGACCATGATTATTTATTATTCATAGAACTGAATCCAAAGCGTGATTCATCGTGGTTGCCGTTTTCGCCTGCCAGAAGATTACGAGGGACAATCTGGCCCCTGTGACGCCGCATTGTTCCAGACAGTGAAATAGCAGAGACAGCTGTGTCACTCCAATGTGGAGCAAACACAAAGGCCGAGGTTTGGACAGTACAGGCTGATTATGGTCATTACTGTCAAACAGCCAGTGAGCGCTGCGAGGCTCCACAGGTGGCATGTGAGATGAGAAAATGACACAAGGAACAAACGAATACTAATAAACACATTAATTGTTGTGTGTGACATATTGTTACGTGGGAAGAAATGATGTCGCAATGAAAGTGCTTCAAGGAACTCTTCAGGAACCTGAATGTCTAACTGAGGGCTGCGAGTTTACCTGTTTTACATGTCTTCTATGAATGTGATGTGTTTCTCTGAAGATCCAACATTCGCTGCATTACTGCTTTAAGGCATGAACGAGTGATTCTGCTCAGTTGTGTTTGTGCTTGTTGCACTGATGCTCCGCACCTCAGAGAAACGGCGCTGATTCCGCACTACTGATGCCGAGTGAATGCAGAATAGGAATTCTTGTATTGTGGCAGTGAAGTCACGAAACCTGAAGTTCAAGTCAAGTCTCAAGCGCTCAAGGTTGAAATGCAAGTCTGAGTCACTGAGGTGACGTCTGAGTCGAGTCAAGACAAACTGAGTTGAGTTCTTAGTACTCTAAAGCTACACAAATCCAATTCCTGTATTGGCAATGGATCAGTTGACTGTATAGTATGACAGGAGTTGCTTATAGACAACTGGCACCAGACTCTCAAGTTCTCAGCTCTATTGCGTCTCTCACCGCTCTAATCATAACTGGCATAAACTCACTGTACCTGCCCAGCAGAAAACAGCAGACAGACAAAGGTGGTGTGTAGCTGGTGAACATATTGCAGCGTTTAGCAGGTAAAGAGACAGAAATTCCACTAGCGAGTTAATGGAGAACAAAATGTAGTCTCAATCTAAATCTTCTCTTGCAAGGTTGTGTAATTGTTTGAATCGAGAAAAAACACAATCTGTCTCTAACAACTGTAAAGTTGAATTCACAAGCTATAAAATGCATCCTTAGTCAATTCTTATACACTTGCTTCTGCACGCCTACTTCGTCTAGTATGACCTGCTTGTGGAGGCTTATCTCAGATAACTAAAGATAGATATTGCTGTGTGAGTAATATTTCTTTGCTACCTTTACAACTTCTCTACTTGTGCGACAGGCGTTTAAGCCTGTCACAAATACACTATGAAAACGTTTTTGTAACCAATTGAAAAGAATTCGGGCAAATGCAGGGAATTCAGTGTGTCAATGTTATATTTATGTAAGCTTGCTTGAAGTAATCCCTGTTAGGGTAGAGGATGCAAAGTTGATGTTGAAGTTGATGTGTCAAGTTCAAGTGCCAGTCTGAGTTCAAGTTGTCAAAATTCACATCCCAGTTGTTTCAGTCTTTGCTTTTTGACTCTGCAATGAAATCGCTGCACATCAGTCAGACTTCCCTCGTCCCCGATGTTTTGAGGCCCCCGGAGACGTTCCTTCATCAATTCAGAGCACACCAACACGCCATCTTCCCAGATCTTTAATCTTTCCAAGTCTCCTCCTGCCTGCCACCCAGGTGCCGTCAAACCATCACTCAAGAGCTGAAATCATGGCCTCTGTCAGTTAACAAGTTCTGGAAGGAGCCTTCTTCAAGCAGACAAATGTTGGGCCATCAGTGCAATTGTTTTTATCAACCGTCAGAATGCGAGCGCTTAGTCGTCAGTACGGGATCCCTGCAGCATGCCTGCCTGATATTTTAAATCCTCATCCAACCTGACGGCCATAGCATTTCGACTCTCAGGAGACATATTTTTCTACAACTTCCTTGAGAGATGCTATAGAAGGAAACCACACACTCTGATAGCAGTTACACAACTAAAAACCCTGCGCATTATACCTCCCAAGCAATTACATTCAGAAAAGATGAAAACTGTGTGCATGCATCTGTGATCATAGTCATTTGAGCAGAAGGAAATTGATGGGCGGTTCGTACATGAGGTGACTGGAAATATAAGAAGAGAAATGCACGGTTCTGTTTCCAGACATTATCAGTTTTGAAGGCTCCTGCTGCCATACTGAAGTCTTGGTAGGCAACAACAGCCATGCAGTGATCACAGTTCCCTTAATTGGGGTAACATGATTTCAATTCCTGCACACTGTTTTAAGCTGTCGTCCTCTGCAGACTACTATTAAGTACACAGTAAAACACTGCAGCCTGAATGAAACCGAAGCACTGACATCAAACACGTGATTTAAAGACAATGAGTCAAGATGCTCTTTTTCAAATTTAAAACTGACATAGTTTTAAATAAACTCGTAATGTACAAGAAAGAACATCTGTATGAATTTTTCATTCTTCTGCTGCCTTCAAACACGCAATATATTTAAATACAGTTCCCGAGATTGAAGCGGGAATGATTTCCAGCCGTTGTATTGCCAACCTGCCACTCCCAAATAGCATCCAAATTATGTGATAATGAGCATTCAGTCATTCAATCTGCTGGAGGAAGATATCCTGCTGCTCCACCATATACAACAACAATGCTGTCTTGCATTTCAATGTGTGTGTGTGTGTGTGTGTGTGTGTGTGTGTGTGTGTGTGTGTGTGTGTGTGTGTGTGTGTGTGTGTGTGTGAGACACCATTTGTAAACTGATAGGGATTTTCTGCTGTCTTCATCATCACTTGAACTCAACTCTCAGGCCATTTGTGTGCGTTTGTGTGCGTGTATGTTTTGGATATGGGTGTGTGTGTGTGTGTGTGTGTGTGTGTGTGTGTGTGTGTGTGTGTGTGTGTGTATTAGCGTTGGCCCTTATGTGCTTTAGATCTAAACAATAAGAACATTTGCATTTAGAGCACTCTTAATCTCCCGCTGTTAACCTCAGTCTCAGGTGCGTATCCATCAGATCGACATGTTTTACAGCGAGGTTCAGTTTCACATGCTGCTACAAAGCAGTGGCAGTAATCAGCAGCAGCTATTCAAATCTATTGACTGGACAGAAACACCCCCCAGAGCCTAATTATGACTCTCATTAGATTTGCAGTACCTGATACTGCAACAGTCCGTTAGAAGCTGTTACACCAACAACAATCAACCCATTCTTCATGATCTTCTGATACAGGAAACACACTCAAATCCGGCAGATCAATATCACAGAAGAAGCAAATAATGAGACGGTGTGGGATCACAGAGGTGGGGCCAAGAAAATGATGAGTTTTTAAGATCTCCACAACGCTGGTAAAGCTCAGGCTTGTGGAATTTATTGATCTTGGGCTTCATTTCAACAATAAATGGAATGATTTTGGCAGCTCATCAGAGGACATGACTCGAGAGGCTATTCATCAATTTGATTGAGCCTTATTTTATGCAAGGTTTAGTCCACCTTGTTGCTCTTTAATGGCAGCAACACACATCTGAATGATGCACGATGCTGATCAGAATATCGATAGGGGCTATACTTAGTTTGATCCCTTTCAGAAGCCTTAAAGCCTCCAGCGTTGTCTGGCCAGTATCTGATGTGTGAGATGAGAAGTGTAACCCCTAGCGTTAGCGTGCGCCGACTGCATGCGGTGACAAAGAGGAAGGAGATCGTTCAAAGATAACTTACCCCGAGACTGACAGTATCTTCTCCTTGAAATATTGGGATGAACTTATCTCTGCGGATAATTTCCGACTTGTTCAGAGGACGAAATCGACATAAAACCTTGATATTGCATTCTGCGTTAGCATCTGCCATCGTAGGGGGGGAGGAAAAAAAAATAGTAGACGCTCTCCAAAAAAAGATAACGAGGAATTTAAATTAAAGACAAAATATTCCCCGTGCAACCTTTTTTCCCGTAAAACCACCCGGATGCAGGCTGAAGCCACCGGCTATACCCACATGCAAAGCGAGACCGGCACGCGAAACATTTGGAAGAATGAACTACGAGTTTTTTGGGGGAGACTAAAGCCGAATTCATTCAAAGAAAAACGTAAAGAAAGAACCCGTTAGAGAGAGTTTCCCGTTTCAAACGTCCTCAACCCAACTCGGGTCCAGGTGAGCGGCGGAGGACAGATGGAGAGTTGTAAATGGGGAGTGTAGTCCAAGCTGGTCCGGTCGGCAGTGGCTGATCACAGGCATGCCTTGCTTCACTGTCATCCCGGTGACTCTCACTGGGGGCGGGGCGTGGGGAAGGAGCGACTCGAAATCCTCCCTCATCAGCACCACTGAGCAGAGGGACCGAGGAGCAGGGAGAGGAGCTCCAACTCTGCTTCTTATTCCCGCAACCATAACTCTACTGGCCTGGTCAATAACAATAAAAAAGTTCACTTTTGACCATTAAACACTTCAGTTTCAGGTGGAGCACAGACAGTTGAAGCTGCTGCATCTGGTGAGATGATTTCTGTAGCTTTTGAGCAGAGCATTTCTAGGCTATTTTTGTCAGGTCTGAAGCAGACTGGTCGCCATGCATGACAAACTGGGTAGTCACGTGAAAACCCAAGGCTCCATCATTTTTACCCGGAGATTTAAAGGGGCAGGCCGAATCCACTGACGTGTCACTGCACTTGCATTCAGTTGCAACACTTGAGACTGATTAAAAGACAGAATGGTCGAAGTTCATCCAGCTAAAATATTCTGACTTGTACTCCCGAGGGATCAAGCCCCGCAAAACGCTGGATAGGCCTACTACATTTCCCAAAAGACTACTCAATTTTCATTAGATCATCCCCAGTCAATGTTATTTTCCCAGACGTTTAGCCACAATAGACATTATACAACAGTTTCACGGGCTAACTAATGATGAGTATCAGACTTTATTTATAAAATAGGCAGAGTGACCTTTTAAAAAGATATATGGGTTCTGCCAGTAGCTCCTCTTGGCGTAAAATGTATAGACAAGAAACATAGTAAGAGAGAATAAAGGCATAGCATTTACAATAGGTTTACATTTAAAATGGATGTATTTGCATTTCAATGAGGATTATGAAATAATCTAAGGCAAGCCTTGTATGAAACTGGCAACACCCCAAGACATAGACCACAATATCCAGAGTTGCGTGCCATAGGCCTCTGGATGACAAAGCCTTATGTGTGTCTTGAGATGATTATGGGCCTACAGATGATGCTTAGTCATCTCTACCAATCATGTGATTGGTTGACACTAATGATTCATTGTATGTGTGTTGAATTCAATAAATAATTATGTGTAGTAGGCTATGTATATATCTAGTATGTAACATGTGATATGTAGTAAGTGATAATATGAAAATAAAGTGCATTACGTGAACACACTCTTATATTATGTTATTATAAGAAGTTTATTTATACAGGTCTATGATATTAAGAATCAATCCCTGCACTGTGCATGCATTTTATAATAAATCTTAGACATATAATTCATATTCAGCCAACTCTAAAACATGTTTTTTGGTAAGAAATGTGACATAGGGAACAGAATAACATTTTAAGACTTTTTATGTGAGTGATTTTATATATATATATACATATATATATATGAATGTGAATATTGTATGTTTTTGTTTTGTTTCTTACTGTTGTGTCATCTCTCTTGTTTGTATTGTTGTTGCTTCTATTGTTTGTATTTACCATGTAAAGTGCTTATTATTATTATTATTATTATTATTGAAATGTCCTCCAACAAAGCCTTCAAAACGCCCATGATTTGTGGAGAGGTAAAAATGAAAAATGAAAAAAAGCAGGTGAAACATACAACATGTTGTAGAATAAATTATTAGTTAATTCAAACAACAACCATACATCAGTACCTTAATCGCACTTTATATTGCTATTCACTGCATTATGTGGAATAGCCTACTTAACCACCACTTTAGATAAGCAGCATAATGTTTTTCCTTCAGAGTGAATCCTCCTCCTCGTCGACTGTCTTTGGCCCGTTGATTGAGTTGGTACTGCTCGTACTGCTCGTACCTTCAGCGCCACCGTGTGGCCACTTGGTTGCAGTTCACCCAAATAATTTTAGGAAAAAAAGACAGAATAATTTAATTGTTGGAGCGAATGAGTTTTTAAGTATTGCGTGAGTGCGACAGCAAATATAAAAACAAATAATAAAACGATGCTAAACGACAGAAAATGTCCCTTAAGTTGTGTTGGTCAAACTGTGCGCATGCGTAAAGACGCCCCACTTTCTCGGGAGTGTTTGATTTGTTGGTCTCGGTGCGCCGTTGAAGTCTCGAGCTCTAGCGAATACGTCACCGCCCGGTCAACCGCTCTCCCACGAAGCCCAATGGAGACAAATCAAGCCGGCGCGATGACGACATCCGCCTGGAAGCCTTCGCCGGCTGAGAGACCCGCTGGCTCATCTACCGTTAGCTCGCGTTCACGATCTGACTGGGTTCATCCACCGTTTACACGTTTTTAAGACCCGTTGTTGTAGTCCATCGCTGCTCACTGGTTTCGTCTCTGCTCCTCGCTGAAAATGGCTGATCCAAAATACGCGAACTTGCCAGGAATTGTAAGTGGCTCATGTCAGCTGACAGGTTAGCTTGAATGCTACTAGCTAGTAGCACCGATACGTGACAGCTGAGCTAGAACACATCCCTGATGTTGACGTGGTCGTCTGCCTATTGTTTTGTAAATACCACATAACTAGCGTTACAAACGGTAGCTTCTTTGTGGCAACGTGTTGAGTTAATATCGTGTCTTGTGATACCAGCTACCTACCACGGAGCTCGTCCCTAGTGTTGTCAGACGGGCCACCGGGGCGTTGGCCAGACTAACGACCATAAACTGGATGTGTGATGGTTTGATATGTTGTTTACCTGCATGTCTTTATTAGGCCTTTAACGAGCCGGATGTGTACGAGACCGGGGACCTTCCGGAAGATGACCAGGCTCAGTTTGAGTCGGTAAGTGGACGTTTATTTTTTGTATTGACTGGATTTTAACCGGACTAACAGGGTTGCCACAATTAAACGTCTAACCACGAAATAACTAACTCATGATCGTACCTCAGCAATCTCTATCTATCTAATTAGCTAAACTGTGCCACTGCATTTGTGCTCTCCTTACCAATTGTAAGGAGAAACAAAAATATGTAATCTATGACCCCCCTCTTGTCTTTGTTTATGCTTCATAAATACATTTACATTTATGTTTAAAATATTGTGATCCATAAATGATACGTACATGTTGTTCATGTTCCATTCAAAATGTCAAGAAGTCCTTTTCAGGTTACTGTTTAGATTTATTTTCCAATTATTATAATCTACATATTGGTATATCTGCTGATTTATACAGCAGATATACATATATATAGAGACAAGTAAGTAAGTCCTATTCAAGCACCATTATCTTTTAAAATGTCAGGGAACAGAATCTATTGTGGATGTTTATAACAATGTCATGAAGATGGTCTCTTGAGTTTTTTAAGTCTATTCTCACTGCCCACCAACTGTAACATCAAGCAGAGTTAGTGTTTGCGTTGCGAGAGCACAGTCTTTTTCAATAGTGTATTGCTATGCTGGACGGTTTACTGACCAGCTGAGTGAATCCTAATTGGCATTTTCCCTTCCATGTTTCCACATTCGTTCTACCCGTACCCTTACCCTTGTTTTGACTCCTCCCCATCCCTCCCCATCCCTCCTGGGACCCTAGTTTGTACAAGTAAGACTGGCTCCCTTTTACTCTTAGTGAGCTTAATGCCATGCTTTTTATGCATGTATTTTTAATCTCATATTCACTTTTCCTACCTCTAACTGATTGGGATGAAATGAGAAATGGATCGATGGAGTGACCCTTTTTGTGCCCTGTAATTTATCAATTTCTGATTGTTTTGAAGTGCAAGGAATTGAATCTTTTCCCTCCTCTTTGTGTTGCTCAAGTGAAACTCTTAAATTATTTTGATGGGTCTTCAGCACAGCAACACATACATTAGAAAAGTGTTCATTTGTTTTAGATTTTAGTTTCCTTTTTTAACCTATCATCATGTTCTAACAGTTGCTTCCTGCCTAACCACACCATTTTAACTAACTGATCTTTTAAAGGCCCCTATAGTCTGCAATAACTTCTTGAAGGTTCATTGGTACATTTCATGTCAGGCTTGGATAAAATGGCCATACACGACTCTAAGTTTTCAAATTTGAGACATGTCAGACTGTTTGACGAATGATAAATGCAATCAGAAACATGCATTAACTTGTGCAAAGCATCTGCAGCCAAACAAAAGATAAACTTTGTCCGTGGTGCTGGCACCTCAATGTTACACAATATTTTCTTCTTAGCCAGAGTTCCACAAAAACGTCCTGTATTTAACTGTATATTTACTTTATTCAACTATGTTGTGTTGACCAGTGTATTCTACATCATTTCATGTAGGGATGCATTGTTTTGGTATCCACTGACCTTACTTTGTAATACTGACCTCATAAATTTGGGCCTAAATATTTGATATCGTTAGACCTTTGACGCAAACTTCCTTGGTCACCAATGCCCTAAATCTGCCATCGATGGATATTTCTCGCAGTGCTATCTAAGACCTTATTATTATTATTATTATTATTATTATTAAATCAATCTGTGTATAGGGGCCTTAACCTGGATATACTTCATTAACAGCTTTGGTTTAATCTCGCAAATTAATTTAGGATGAACAGCATGATATTAAGAAATAACTCACCCTAATGAATGATTTATGACCGATTACAATTTCTCTAACACAATGCATTTCAGGGTTTTTAGGCCTTTTTAAGTTTAGTTTCTTGACTTGTTTTAATCACCCTTAAACCCCCCGTTACCCTTCATTCTGTCTCATGGATTGTTTTTTAAAACACCAACCCCCTGCATCCATAGCATAATGTTTTGAGACCTGCAATGCCCTCCATGAGAGCATATGGTCACATTGCATTATAAAGTGCAGTATGGTATCAAAGGAGAACTTGTTGGTGTTTTTGGACCATCTTACCCTAAATCGGGGAAGAGAGAAAGAACTGGAGACCTCATAAGCAGTCTGAACCGTGTGTCTCCAGGGTTTTTAAGCAGCAACTCTCAGAACACTGCATTCTTTCTTATCTTTCCCCGACCCTGGCCAACTGTTCCTGTTGTGTGCATGGCATGTGATAACCACATTAATCTGTGTTGTGTCTCTCTCTCTCTCTCTCTCTCTCTCTCCCCCCCCCCACTTTTTTTCTCTCCCTCTGCTCTTCCGTTACTTTCTCTAACTCTCTTTGGAAATCCAAGGAGCTGGTAAGAGCCTGACTAACTCTCCTCACCCTTCCTCCTCCTCCCTTCATCTGCTTAACTGCCTCGTGTTTTGTGCTGTTTTTTTATTTATTTTTTTAATCTGTATGTGAACCCGGACTCATGTCATCTATCTGTATGTGTCAGTGGTGTTTTAATCCTACCTTAGCCTCTAGTTCATCACAATTGATCACAAGGAAGTTCTGATCAAATGATGCACGTTTTTGTTGTGCTTCCTAGAATCACTAATCAAACTGTCATTTAGAAAAGAAAGTGTTAGTGGCTTCCAGCTTGTCATTTACATAACATTGATTTTACCATAGTAGACTTATACATGGATAACACATTTTAATAAAGAATTAAACCTTTTTAAAGAAGGTCTTAAGCGTCTACAGTCAGGCCAAGGACAACCTATGGCTGTGATACACATAATGTTGCCTGCTGGTACTCTAAATTTTGTTGTAATAATCTGGCTCTGGACAGCCCCAAATTATGGCTGTGAAGCTATTGCAGATTTTCATGATTCATGGCTACAATGGCTTTTATTTTCTCTGGGTGTGTAACCTTTGTAAGTCATAATATGCTCGTTGACTTAACCACATAAATCATTTTCTTTTAAATCATATTTCGGGGCAATGATCAAACATATAACATATTTCAAGTCTATCTTGGTCTTCGAGACTTATGGCTCACTGGCTCAATAAACCAAGGCTCTTTTTTTTAAAGCCTTTGTCTGTAGAGTCTAACATGCCTTTTTAAAGAGTTTGTTAATGTTCATTTGACTTTATTTCCTGGTATTTCAATGACAGGAGGAGCTCTGCAGTGACAGCGTGGAGAGGATTGTGGTCAACCCCAACGCAGCCTATGACAAGTTCAAAGACAAGCATGTCAACACCAAGGGGCTTGGTCAGTTCATAGTGCATTATAAATCACTGTTAACTTTTTAAGGTAAAACAGAAAGGGAACATCACCTTCAGTGTATGTATGTATGTATGTATATGTATATATATATATATATATATATATATATATACACACACACACATACATTTCTGTTATTTAGCTTGCCCTCATTGATATTAATGGGGTGGACAAAATAATAGAAACACCTTTCAGTTGAATGCAATACAGTTCAATAGAACTAATAAATAAATGACCATACATTTGAATCAACACCATCTCTTCTTAGAAATTAAAAGTTATTATATTCTTATATTCTCCTTAAGACTGTTAAATTACACTGCATACACATACGTTTTACTTAGGTGTACATAATAAACTGGCAACTGGTTGTTTCTTTCATCAGGTTGGTTTCTGATATTGTATCTGGTGTCCTCAGTCAATCTTGTGACCAGTAATCACCGTAAATACCAAGTATACAAAACAAAATTGATGTAATTATTTTTTTTTTATATCTTTTACAAAATACAGAATTTACTCTTAATGTATAGATAAATATAAATTAGCATTATTACGAGATATACAACATTTAAAAACAACCTTGCAAAATACAAGACTGGCAGACATAGTTGACGGTTACTGTTGCTTCAAAATGTTGCTCTTCCGTTACAGGTGCCACTAAACGGGTTCATTCTTTTTACCGATTTTAAACCCCAAATCTTCAGATTGGGCTTCGTACTGACAACCAGTCTGCTTTTTCTGTATGCTTTTCTATTCTTTCTTCCTTCTAACGACCCATTTGTTTCCTTTTCACAGACTTCTCAGACAGAATCAGTCGAAGCCAAAGAGTGGGCTACGAGTCAGGAGAATTTGAAATCGTGAGTACCTTCTGTTCAGCAGAAGTGAATTACTTCATTATTTATTCTTTTTAAAACGTGTTCCATTTGAGGGTTACAACACCGTTAGGATTTGTATTGCACTCGATAAAGTCAAGTGTCTGCTCTCCCCGTGTCAGACTCACTTTGCTGTTGTGTAATGTTCCCAACGCTCTCTCATCTTTGTTCAGCTTGGAGAGGGCTGCGGAGTGAAGGAGACGCCCCAGCAGAAGTACCAGCGCTTGGTCAACGAGATCCAGGAACTCACTCAGGAGGTGGATGCCATCCAGGTGAGCTGACAGCGAGACACACACACACACACACACACACATGAGCCCGAGCACTACTCTGCCTTGCCCAGAGGACTTGGCATGGGATGGCACGCTCTGATTATCCAGCCTTTATCTAGCTGTCTGCACACAAATTCAATAGCCGTTCACAAAGGGACTTTTCATCCACTCTGCTCCTTGAGCGCATCATCATGGGAGGGCAACCTTTTAGTTGGAACAGTTTCAAAGGTGGAATATTTATGTCCAATTCTTACTGTTGCACCAGAGACCTGAGCTTGTGCGCACCGAAGCCTTAAATGAACTCAAATTGAATTGATTAAAACACAGTCCAAGAAATTGCTTTTCAGACTTAGAAAGACCACTCAACCCCGAAACTAATTATACCTTCCGTGTCATTAACTTGGATACTGAGAGTTGGGTCTGCTGCTCCATGAGTCCAACATCAGATTCAACCTGAATTGGTGGTTTTTGTGACAGAATCCATGGGTTTGAGCTCATGCAGGTCATGCAGGTAGAATATGCAGCCTGCTTCTCTGTTTCAGTCTCTAAATTTAAACTTGTGAAAGACCTCCTTGGAGTAATTGACTCACTCCAAATTAAAGTGTGGCCATTCATCAGGGTGACTGTATTGAATGGAAAAATCATCTGCTGCATGCATAGGAGAGAACATCCTGTAATTTACTTATGTAGACCAGATTTATTGAGAATAATTAAATAATGTGAGAGTTTGATGATAGTGTACTAAATTAGCATGCAGGGATCATAACAGAAATCTGACTATAGATCATTATGTTTTGCATTGTTAATATTAAAGGAAGATTCTGTCATTTTCAACCTATTATTCTCTTGATTGTGGCTGTTTTGTAAATGGGTCAAAATCATTTTCAACCTGCCGCCTCTGTTGTAGATATTCGGGAAACATGACTCCAGCGAAACAAAAAGTAAACACACAAAATAGCCCTCTGTATTTAGTTATTTAATTTGTTTCCCCTAAAATATATATCCCATGCAGTAAACTACAGTAGCTAATCCAAATCCAGGTTTTAAAGAAAAAAAATTGGAATGTCTGTAATTCTGTTCTACTGAAATATAATATCAGAACAAATTCAATTTACATGCCTAGTGTAAGAGTGAATGTTTACATATACAGTATGTTTTCTATTCTTTTTTTTTTATTTGAATACCTCTGCGTAGTTGTTTGAGCGGTCACTGCTGTGTAGAGCTCAGTCACTCAGTGACGGCGGTGTTCATCTGCTTCCAGTCTGCCGCAAAGGAAACCAATGCAGAGGAGCGCCTGACCCCGGTGGTCCTCGCCCAGCACGCTGCCCAGCTCAAGCAGCAGCTGGTTTCTGCCCATCTCGACACACTGCTGGGGCCACATGCACACATCAATCTGGCCGACCCAGATGGAGCACTGGCCAGGTGAGCTGGGTGACGAGACCATAAAGCAAGAGGACAAACATCTGGAATCTGAAACCTGATGCTAATCAGACCCTTGCAGAGTGATGAGGTGGTAGGCAGGGAATGGATGGAAAGAGGGATGAGAGAAATGGTAGCTTGAAGATATCGAGGGAGTCAACAATAGCTGGTGGGAGGGAAGAGCAGGGTAATTAATTCCAATGAGCACACTATAACCCAGATAGAGGAGTGAGAGAGTAACAGCTGGTATCAATTGCTCACATAAACCCCCCCTGAGCTCAGCGCAGCGCTACCTGGGGAGCACAAGCAGTGATGGACAGATTATTGAGGAAGGCAAATAAAAACGGGAGAATAAAAGAGATTACCACAAAGGCCATAGAGGGAATGAAAACATACAGTGGCGACATTTCAGACCACAACTTTGTACTGAAGATAGAGAGGTAAAGAGACTGTGACACGAGAGAGAGAGAGAAAGAAGGGGAATTAAAAAGTGATGAAAACGGCTTTAAAAGCATCCAAGCTCACCTTGACCTTGCAGTTTACAACAGAGCGTGAAAAGCTTTGTAGCAACAGAGGGCGAGGGGAGGGCCACAGCAACACATGGAGCTGATAACGATATTGAACATTTAATCCTTTTGTGTCTCCTTCTTCCTTCCTTCCCCCAGGCGTCTGCTCACCCAGCTGGAAGTGGCCAAGGGCAGCCGTGGCAGCGTAGCGGGGGACAGCAAGCTGACGGCATCAGCTAAAGGCCCAGATGGAGTGGTACTCTACGAGCTGCACAGCAGACCAGAGCAGGAAAAATTCAATGAATCTGCCAAGGTAAAGTGTAAAGGGAGGCGGAGGGAAGCAGAGGAAAGTGTCTGGGACGAATGCACTTGTGAAATGAGCAAATGTTGATCTGCTCGACGCCTTTTTGTTTTCATTCTCGTGAGGAGAATGTCAGAATATTTAATGGTAAATAAACGGGACAAAAGGCTTCCTTCCTGCCTGTGTGAGTGTGCGTGTGTGTGTGTGTGTGTGTGTGTGTGTGTGCGTGTGTGTGTCTTGTGGGATGCTGTTGTCACTGCCAGCCATGTGTTGCCTTGTTCGGTCCCTGTAGATGGCGGAACTGGAGAAGCGTCTAGCTGAGCTGGAGATGGCTGTTGGCTCAGGATCAGACAAGCAGGTACACACACGGTCTTTACGCACACATCCTCTCTAATGCTTTTCTCTCACTCACATTAATTCTGTTCATCTCATTCTCTCTTTCACTCTCACACCAGTAGAATTGTCATGCTCCTGTTGCCGTGTAACCCTCCACTTACTGACGCTGAAATAAAATCGTACACTTAAATTATGGCTTCGTTGCTTCTTATATTTCATTTTCCCTCCTTTGTCTTTATGTTGCAGGGACCTCTGAGTTCTGGCGTACAAGGAGCCAGTTTGATGGTGAGAAGTCAAGTACTTTCTTTGGGAATGCACCGAGTAGAGTTTGTGTCTGTATCATAAGTTTGTGTATCTGATGTGCAGCCAGAAAACTGGGTCATACTTCAAAGATGAATGACATCAGTTCCTCCAAGTTTGTTTATTGTTGCTGTGCCAGTAGCAAGAGAAGAACACTAAGTTTTTTGCTCATGCTTATATATAACTTGTGTGGATGTTTGAAACAGGCCACCATAGAGCTCCTGCAGGCGAGGGTCAGCGCTCTGGACTCAGCTACTCTGGATCAAGTGGAGGCCAGACTGCAGGTAACTAATCAGCACACAGCGCTGCATTCATACTCACGCATCACGTTTCCCAAAGGAACTTTGTGTTTTAAAAGAAATATGTTGTTTTGCTGTCTTACTGAGCGAGTTCAATAACAAGCTCGATATTTCATCTATTTGCGTTCAGTCCGGTCGAGATGGTGCAACAGCTAACCCCGCAAAGCCAATGCTTATTAAAAACATATATACACATTGAAGTCTTGTGTATCTAACAAATGTTAAAATATAAAATAAGATATAGATCACAGCCCTTCTTCTGACTCGTGTATGTATTGATCTACTGCAGCTTGCCCACTAAAAAGAATCAAAAGGTACATAAGAAAGTTTTGGGGTAATTGTAAGGTGTGTGTTTTTTTTTGGTTTTTTTTGGACTTCAGCTATGATCGCACTGTAATTATTTTTCAGTCAGCCCCACGCACTCTGGGAGAGAGAGTGAGTGGGGTTTGAATACTGATAAATACTTGAAAATGTATTTGTAACTTTGGTAAATTGATAGGCGGGCAACACAAAATATTTCAACAGTATTGACATGAATCTAATCTATTGCTTGTCTTTTTTTTCTGTAATTTATCTGAATGCCTCTAAAACGGTACACAAAGAGAATAAATTACTCTCTCTCTCTCTCTCTCTCTCTTCCCCCTCCCTCACCCATTTAGAGTGTCCTCGGGAAGATGAATGAAATTGCTAAACACAAGGCAGCGATTGAGGACGCCGAGACACAAAACAAGGTTTGTAATCCCCGTGCAGTGCACATTCAGCAGTAAAGTGCAGTGATGATCTCAGATGCTTTCACTCAAAGTTACGAAGCACTTTAGGATAGAACAACTGCTGGAAGATTCCTACGATCACAGCTGGCTCAGCCTTGAAGCAGTCAGAGCCACACCAAAGTTTTATCACCAGGTTTTTTTTAATAGTTTGTTTTCCGGTTTTCATGTTAGACTGCGCTGTGAGATCTGTATGATTGTCAGACAACGATCTTGTGCGTCTTTGGCATCTACTGTTCTAAAAGTGCTGTACGCCTAAAAGGCCAGTAGAGGGCAGGGCATGTTAATTATATCATTATGTTGAATGACAAAGTCATGCAAAGATGTTTATTTTTGATGCGTTAGGTTATTTCACAATGCTGTTTGAGTCTTTTAGAGACTGTAATGTACAGTAAAAGTGATATCGTAAATTGGGTGCATGACTTCATTACTAGTAAAAAGAAGAATTTAAAAACTATAAAAGCTTTGACGTGAGATTCTGTCTGATAACGTCATGGGACCCCCCCAAAAAAAAAAACACATAAGTCTTCAGACATAAAGAGTAAAGTTTTAATGTAAGTAGTTCTGCTTAATATAATAAATGCAGGTATAAATACAGTACAATAAATATTGCATCAGCAAACTAAGGTCAAATCTGTGACCTTGGGTTGTTTTAGCTGGCGGGGTTTATCTTGGTCTTAAATGTGCTTGTATGTGTTTACCTGTCAGGTGTCGCAGCTTTACGACGTGGTGCAGAAGTGGGATGCCATGTCCACCTCCGTGCCTCAGGTGGTGCAGAGGCTCGTCGCTGTGAAGGAGTTGCATGAGCAAGGTAACACACGGGAACGGGTTCACAAGGTGGTAGAACAAGACTTGCTGTGCGTCCACACATAACTCATATCTCAGCCATGAGACAATAGCATTTGTTTCCACTTCACACAATAACATTATATGAATGTAGTGGTTTGGAGTAATTGGTTCATATTGCAATTATTCTAATAATATTGCTCAAGGGGCAGATTTCACCCCAGTAAGGATCATAACAATGAACACTTTTGTAATTTCTGTTCTCTTCTTTTATGTGAGAGGAAAAGAACCTTGAAATGACACCCATGGGAGTTCAAGGAGAGGATGTATGTAGGTTAGTGGGAGGGTGGGGAGTGGCATTACACATTCAAAATATGTAGGATGTAGCTACAGAACATAACAGGGTGTGAACATGGATCACGTTTCAAGCGGCATCTGTGCTGTGAAGTAAGTAATATGTGGCCTGAAAGATTTGCATTTGCAATGGGGGACGTCTTGAGCGGGAAACAAAAGAAGAAGAAAACTAAGCGAAAATAGGATTCAAACGGATAATGGAATTAGCCTAAACCATGCCTTTCTATTATAACGAAGGGCAAAAAAATCACTGAAAGGGAGTCTCAAAATGGTAATAGAATTAGACTAAATCTAGCAATACTGTTAAACATCCCTTCAGGGAGAAAGAGATGCATGATATTATATATCACATTATCATATTTTTATTATTTAGCACATGAAAGCAGAACCTTGGCATTATTAGATTATATTGATAATTCATTTCTGGGTGCTGAAAGAGGTCATTTATCATCCGGAATCACTTTGCAGCGATCTGTCACAGTCTGCAGCGAAAGGCTTCTTCGCTCGATGGGGTTTAGCTACACTGATTTTATTTTTCTCTCCTGATCTTTCTTTACCAATCACGGCAGACCAGTAAAAGAAAATACTGTTTCATCTTTCAAGTCATTCATCAGCTTCAGATTATATTTGTTTTTACTCCCCTTCACGTTGGCTGAGAGCAAAGACAACATTGCATTTTTAAGCATATTTTTTTAACTGCGAATTTGTAAATTGGAGCACTAATACTTTATCTAACCGCTTCTTTCTCCCTCTCTCTTCCATTGCCTCTCCATTTCACCACATCCAAACTCACTGGCGTCTCGTAGCAATGCAATTTGGCCAGCTGTTGACCCACCTGGACACCACTCAGCAGATGATCAACAACTCCCTGAAGGACAATAACACTCTGCTAACACAGGTAGGAAGTTCAAGACCCATTGAACAACTGGGAAAGTTTACTCCCACCATAGGGCCATAAATGAGGCCAGTAGAAGTGCTTGCTTGTCTCAATGTTTGGGCCACGCAAAAATATTTCATACAATGGACATATCGCTTTCTGTAGTCGTACAACTAAACTGCTTCGTTTGAGGTAAAAACTGAGTGAAGCCGAGTTCTTACCTCTTGTCTGCAGATTGAAAATGTTGGAGTCATTAAGCAATAACTTGACAAACTCAACCACTTGGCAAGAAACTGTTAAATATAATTTAATGCACTTTAGAGTATGTTTATAAAGGCAGATTTTCCATGGCTTAAAGTAAGAATCTAACAAAGTGCAGCTACCCGTAATGAGGACCGAGGCTCTCTAAAGATTTGTGGTGAGATGGACAAAGCGGTGCCTTGGCAAGTAAAGCGTGTCTTTTTTTTAATGATTTTTGTTGAATCTTCCAATTTTTCAGTCAGAAAATGTGTGATCTCACTCTTCATTTGCTTGCGTTGTGCTCTGAAGTGAGGTTTCCTTTGGCTTTGAGGAGGTTGTTAAATCTGATTTATTTTTGTAGCTCGCACAGTTATTCTATAGCCTCCTGGAACCACACAGCCTTTTAACTCCCTGTGAACTTAACCGTACACATCCATGACGGCTATGTAAATTAATTTAATAGAGTGTCAACTATTATTAGTTAAGGTATTAATTATTTTGTTCAATCATTGAGTCCATGAAATGTCAACGATGTCACTTTTTTTTTGAGTACAAACTCATCAACTCACTGACTATTTGTTCCAGCTATAATATTTAATTAACCAGTAGCTATTTTATTTTCATTCCGAGGTGAAGTCTTCAAATATCTTGTTTTGTCTGACCAACTATATTCAATTCACAATGATAGAAAACAGAGAACCAGTGAATGTTTGGAATTTTTGCTCAAATTAAATTTTTAAAAAACGTAACCGTTTAATTGATTCAGTTGTTTGTATTCTCAATCAATAAATTGACCAATGATCTTCCTGCATATCTAACAAAGTTATCCCTTCTGTGAGCACCTTTTTTGATTTGCATTATGCTTCTTGTCTCTGCCTCTTCAGATGCTGCCTATTTTTATTTATTTATTTTAAAGTTCTAATTCATATCCACTCTTTCCCTCCTTACATCTTCAACTTTACTTCCATTTCTTTCTTACCTAACATGTTTGTTTCCCCTCTTCTCCCAAAGGTCCAACAGACAATGAAGGAAAATCTGGTGGCTGTAGAAGACAACTTTGCTGCACTAGATCAGAGGATGAAGAAGCTCTCCAAATAAACGGTGGCAGACTCTGGACCGGTCCAGGAGAAGAGTGTAGAACATGGACAAATGTGAGCTGGCTAGAGGTCACAGAGGAGGGCTTTGGGGTTTAACTCTGTCCTTTCTGGCCGTCTCTCTCTTGCGCTCTTCTTCGTCTCTGCCTTTTTTCACTAAGTGGAATGTTAGAAAGATGGAAAAGATGGAATAACAAACAAAACAAAAGGAGACTAAATGTTCTTGTTCACCCTCCTTTCCTCTTCCTTTCTCTTGCATCAAATTGATATCAACTGAAACCACATTTGTCCACTCTATACATGCCACTGATCGCAGTCCCCTGTTAAGCTTATTGAGTTCTAGACTGGGTTGTTTTTATTATTATTAGTATTAGTATTAAACATAAGAAATTCCTCCATTCCTTTCAAACTTTGTACTGTATACTCTGGTCAAATTAAATAGATCAAAGTAATGTTGGGTTGATTGAGCACACATTAAAGATGTTGTCAACTGTGTAAAGACACAACAAAAAAAAAAATAATCAAGATCTGTTGTCTTCTGGTGTCGTAGCGGGAGCACGTTTGTGCGAGTGTCGGGGCCAAGTCACGGAAGGAAAGCTTGTAAATATGCCTGTGTCCCTTATTGTTTCTTCACGCTCAGTCGCTTGTAACTATATTATTATGACTGAGACCAGACACCACAGACAAACTTTTAATCTGCTTTGTCATTGCCTACAAGTCAACTGTATTGTACATCTGTGGTCATGGAAACGGATCAATAAAAAGTGCGATAAGCTTGCCACCTTTTTATTTCATGAGATGAAGATTGCTTTTTTTTTTTTAATGATCACTTAATCGTTGAGATAGGTGCCCGTTTCATATTCATTTGGTTGAGTGGGAAACAGAAATAAAAAGGGGATTACTGTATTAATCACACCAAATCACTAAACCTATTAGAACAAGCTGAAGTCTTTATTTTTTTCCCTCGTTATAGAGCATGTGGACATGTCTTGCCAGATGCCTGAACAGGTCTCTCAGATGAATGTAGTGGATGATGCAAGGTTACATACCGACGGTGAACAAGGTACCAGCACCAAACAAGTAGCTGGTAGAATAATCAGCTGTTCTTATTGCAAAATACATCCATTTGTCATGTAAAGCACATTTTAGAGAATGACAAATTAGATAATTTGCCTTCTTAATTTAATTCTAAGCTGGTGGTATTTAAAATCTTAAAATAAATACTCATTTGTGGTTTCCTAATTATATGGAATTGTTATGCCCGTGTGTGACACTGGGTGGCAGCATAGCATCTATTAAAAAAAAAAAGGTCAAACATTGTTCGCTGTTATTCAGCTTTTAAAGATACCACCAAATACACTCCATAAGAGAGAATTATTCTGACATACTTTGACATATTTCTGTCCCATCAAGTTTCCCTGTGGAAATCTATTCTGTGACTCCTAAATGTTAAATAACTAACAATCCAGTTTGTGTTTGCTTTGGTAATCCCTAAAAGGAGAGTAACTTGACATTCTTGACCAACTGTATTTGAAGTGGATAGAATGAGCAAATAGTTTGTACAACATTGGAAAAAAAACATTAAAAAGTAATTTAAAAAAACTTGAGATGACGAAGAGCTTTCAGGCTCAACCATGAACGACAACATCCCCTCATCACGCTACTGTCAGCCATCTAATAAAGGCATAAGCAAGCCCCAAACAGGGATTATTGAGAAACTGTATTTCGATAAGACTTAAAAGGCAAACGTTTGTTAACACAACCACAATTATACTTGACAATGAATGAAGACATATAGCGAGAGACACAATAGAAATATGCCAAATCATAAAGCATCCAGTATTATCAAATTAGTGGTTTTAAATGTGTCAGGACTACTCTGATACTTAGTAAATTAACACAAGGCACTCAGTGATTTTCTCTCAGGTCAACCTCAAATCCATCTGGCATTAGCAGCTTTACAAAAAGCTTGATGTCAGGTGATGGTATTAGTGTCAAAGGCACAGACAGGTAACATACGACAGGGCGAGGATCAGGTGTTTCTGATGAGTCATCCATCAACAGCAGCTCATGTGAGTTAAGTAGCCGCCGCAAGTTTACTGAGTTGCCAATGGAAACGTGTAATCCAGAGGCCACTTTCATGATAAAAACCCCTCTGCTACAGCGCCTGTGGATTCCACCTCCGCTGTAGCCGACTGTCATAGCTGCATGTCATTGCCTGTATTGCATCTTTCTTATATTACAGAAAACGATTAAGTGCTGAGTAGCTTTCCGTTTCCCCAACGGAGGGGGAGTTCAACACTGGGCTGCTTGGACAAGACGTATCAAGTGTGACTTGCAGGGAACAAGATCCAGAGCTCCAACTTAGAAGGGAATGCCCCAGATGAGTACAGAGGCATAGCGTGTACTGTATATCATGTTGTACTGCATTTGTCCTTCTATTTTGGGTGTGAGATTTGGTCGGCCCAGGCCCAACTGTGAAGACTCATTCATACACTGTAACACATTGAAGATTACCAGGAGGTCAGCCCAAAATTCTGTTAACAATGAGCATTACAATTACACTTAAGACCCCGGCTCTCCATGTGGCCGGGGTCCTTGTTCACCTGAATATGAACAAGGATAAAAGTACGATGAATGAATGCACTGGGAAAACAAAACCCCTGTTAAAAAAAACAGACAATTTTTAGATTTTATGAATTCAAACAAAAATTCGCAGAAGTCTTTCAGCATCATTTAGGCTCCAGTCATTCTTTACTCTAGCAGTCAAATTGCTATCGTGAGCTATATATCAGCAGCCCCCGCCCCACCCCCCCTCTCTCTCTCTCTCCCCCCCTTTCCTCCACTGGACAAAGTAAATATTGAAGTCCTCAGGCAGCACAGAGCAGCTGAACACAGAGGAGGCTGTAGGGAGCACCAATTGCTCACAAATCTGTTTCTGGTGCTGATATGGGGGAAAACTAAGTGGAGACGAAGAAAAGGATGCCTGGAGTGTGTGCCTCGCTGCCAGTATACCCACCTGTTCAGACAACCTTTTAAAGCTTCATGCCCTACAGTCTCTTGCTTGAGCTGGTGGTTTTTACCTTTGCTTTTTTTCTCATGTCTCATCTTTTGACACGTATGTCGGAGCCAAGAAATGAGAAAGTCAGGGCACTGGTTACGGTTTAGATATTGATAAAAGCATATTATTATACATGTATTGATTACAATGAACAAATATTTAACAAATATTTAACAAAATTCAAATGTGTTAGCTTCACTGTATATCAATAACACTTGTATTTCCTCAATTTTGATAAACAGCAGTAAAATGACTAATAATAACAATTGTGAACATAAAATGGAGGCAGGGATAAGTAATCAGAGAGAAATATCTGACATCAGGAATCAAAAAGAAGCTGCGGAAAAGAGAAAGCAAATCACACAAGGGTCCCCTGCATCAATTTGTCAAATTTCCCTGAACGGGTCTGGACAGGTGAGGCGTCTGTGGGGAAGCAGAGAGGAGGACAGAAGAAGTGGGCGGAGGTAAGAGGAGTAAAATAGGATGGATACCGTTGTGGGGCAGAATGAGAGGCTCGTAGCGAATGAGAAAAAGAGGAGACGGAGACTGTAGTGTAAAGAGGGGTGAGACGTAAACAGGGTTTTAAGGGACTAACAAGATTGTCTCCAAAGTCGTCGTAGAGATCCAAACACAGAAATCCTAACAAGTGGATGTGACATCTAGCTGTTAAATCTGGACAAGAAAAGATGGGATGGAGTGGATAACTTGAAAGCAACTCAAAAATGAACCTGGAATCGTGGTTCTCTGCCTCATGTGAATGCAGGACATCTCACTTGTACAGGAGATGATAGATGGGGGACCTTCTGAGGAAATAAAAATGCAAATGAGTTGATTAATGAGCATCATCCAGACAATAGAGAAGGGCATTATTGGCCTCAGCTGAGATGGGCATTGGCAAAAGAGATGAATGTAGTAACAATGGGGACCTAAAGATTGCAGACAAAGCACTGTAAGTAATAATTGTTGGCAAAATATCCCATTTATATTGCCTCAGAATCTCATCCATGCATCACCGCCACTTTCAAGTTTCACTTTTCATTCCATACACGCAATCAGAGATTTTTTTTTTATTATATATTTCTTTCCCAGTTTTCACCAATAGGCCAGAATGTCTGATAAGATGAGGAGGTCTGTCTGCTCGTTGTCTGGGACCCAGAAAAAGAGTTAAAGCACACAATGAGACCGGGCGAGCCAAGAGAGAGAGAAAAAAAAGGGGATTTACTGTATCACTAGTACATGTTAACAGCTGTATCAGTTGGTCTCAGTTCAGAGAGGCGAAGGATTCCGACAGCTGGTGTGTGTGTGTGTGTGTGTGTGTGTGTGTGTGTGTGTGTGTGTGAGGGGGAACTGGGTGTGGAGCCTTGACCAAGGGCACAGGACAGAGAGGTGGCTGGAAATTTCCCAGACTCTTTCTGTCTATAAAACCAAAGAGAACAATAGCCAAAAAATAAATAAAAAAAACATTAACAGCCATCACCATCTTCTTCCTTTTTTTTCCCATTTTTCTTTTTGCATCGTTGATTTGGTGAAATTTCAAACACCAGCTTTTCTTCTAAATCAACGTGGCAGCACGACAAAGAGCAGGGAAATAAGAAAAACAAATTTCTCTGTTCACATTTGAAAAACATTTACGATAGTTATTTATATATAGTTCATTTCTGTTTGTTTAGCTTGTTAAGTGTTTATAATAGATACATTTTGATATCATGCTTTACAGCGTGTAAAAGTTATGTGGACATAACTGGACTTTTACAAATATATACTGTAATATATGACAATTAGGTATTGTGTAGGTCTGCTAAAACATATTTATAAAAAAAATAATCATATTGACAAGGCAGACGAAAACATATTTAGTGAGATTAAGATACAGCAAGGAAACATCACAGAAACTGATATATCCAAATTCAAACCTAAATCTCACCTAAAAGATGACCCACATCACCAGACAGCAGTCAGCTGGTTGTTTTAACGCTTGTTTACACTGTCAGCTCAGTGCCACTAGATAATAACATAACAATAACAATAACAATAACAGATCTCATCTAAAACTCACTGCATCGTTATTTGAGTTTGTTTTTATTATTATTATTATTGTATTAATAAGGGTGTCAATTGAAACGACAATCAATTAGAAAAAAAAAAAAAAAAAAAAACAGGGACACCGCCGTCGTCAGACTAAACAGAAAAAGAGGAAAACTCGAGGTTGTAAACAGTGTTTTATAATGAATACAACACCAGACGACGGGACCGACAAAATAAACAGACGGCAGGAGAGGAGAGGGAGGGGTGTGTGGAGAAAGTATGCTGAACTACTCAGCAACAGCCACTCAAGTCGTGACGCGTTCACGGTGCTTCCTGCAGCGCTTTAACCCGGGTCCTAGAGACAGTATTTGAGCTTTCTATTCGCTACTTGGCGCTGTTGCTATGGGGGGCTGTGCATGTCGAGCCGTGCACGTTGCAGCGTGCGCGGAGCTCTGTGTGTGTGTGTGTGTGTGTGTGTGTGTGTGTGTGTGTGTGTGTTGAGTTTGGGATTAGGGCAGAAAGTGTCAGGAGCTGGGTGAAGCGCATGATGAAACGTGGTTTTATTTTGGTGTCACTTTTGTTGTGGTTGTTGTTGTTGATTTCGCCTGTTGTTTACCTTCCTGGTGTTTCATCGTTCAACACTGTAACTGTAACAGGGTCACGTTTACTGTCTGGCTTCCCGTGTGTCTGATACGGTGACCTTGTTGAACTCTGTGGTTTTAATCCGGTATTTCATCACTTTATATAAAGTAGTTTTATTGGATGTGTGGTAGTCAATGTAAGAGTGTTTTGACTATCAATTATATGTCACAAAACTATGATGTTTGTGAATGAATTTATGTCAATAAAATAATATCATTGGCTATTTACGTCTGTAAATGTGACATTAAACAACAAAGAGTCTTTAACTCTATACTAAATAGTAAAACTAACATTTCAATAGAGACCTATAGTGATTATTTTTTATATAATTTATCTATAAACTATCACTCATTTATCACTCATCAGTAAACGTATAGTGAAACAAAGCTATAGTGCTCGTGTGAACCTTATAAATAATGAAATATTTTGTGACCATGTTGTCTATCATAGGCTATTTCGATGGGAAATTGTAAGTTAAATGAATCCATAAATACCATTTTTTTTATATCTACATAAACACCATATTTCACAGCCTGTCTGAGGTCCCCAATATTTTTTGGGGGGAATATTCGAACTATGAAATGATTGTCTTGGTATTGCCTATCCTATTATTGTAAGATTCAACCTTGTATTTTTCGTGTTTTACAGGTAAAAAAAAGAGCCAAATAAATCAGTAATAATTGATGAATTGCCGAATGATAACACACCTACCAGAGACAAAAAAACATGTCTTAAAAGTTGCTTGATCATTATTTTTACAGTCTAATAAAAAATGAATGGTGAATTCCATCACCAGCAGCTGAATGTATAACCGGACACCTCGAAGGGGACAGCCTGCTGTCGGATCACACCCTGCACCGCTCAGCGCGCGCCACAGACCGGCCCTATGTTTTGATATCTCGCGGAGCTGCAACAGAGCGCGCGGTATGAAATGAATGAGAATAGGACACCACATGTGTACTTAAAGTCTGGTCCGCTGCATACCGCGAATACCGGACAAATAAAAGAGACGTGTCGTCCAGAATCACACCTGGTCCGGTAGAAAAGGATCGTTTCAGGGGAGGACCGGGTATTATTTTTTTCCCTCGTGGACTGTGGAGTAAAGGGGGGTGTGTGCAATGTTAAACGACAAACTGAAGTCAAGTACCTGTAATCAAAAGTCAGGTGAAAACAAGCGGATGACAACACAACATATGAATATATATATATAAATTAAAAAAAAACAACAAGAAAACGCTAAATGGATTTTTTTTTTTCACGATTAAATAATTCTTGAGAAAATCGATTCAGCTTTTGTGTTCCGGAAACAAACAATTCTTCGACATTAGATATCCATGCATATATGTATATTTTTAGATTTTAGTTAGAGCCAACACTGTTTAATAAAACATGTTCTGATTCTGCTGGTGTTATCCCCAGCTAGAAACTGGTTGCCAAGCATTGCATCATTCCTTTCATGTGACTCCCATACGCCCCAAATTCGTCCTGGCCGTCTTATGACTGCATCACAATTGCTGCTCGTACAAACTATACAGGCTTGCACGGGCTTGAGAGGGAACCAGCGGCGGAGACGACACGAGGCCCCGCCCCGGCGCTGCGTTCGGGGTCACCCTATTGGATGTCGTTAAGGAAAAGATCTTAACTCCGCCCCCCTGATTGGTCCGCTGGAACGTCGGTCACGCGCATCCATGCTAGGCTGCGGCGAAACTACCTTCCCGTGCATAGTTCGGTTGGCTTCGCTCTCGATATAAACACCGCCGGGAGTTTCCGAAAAATCACATTCAGCCGTGAAGACTGAACAATGGTTAACATGAGCTATCACCAATTTTTACTAAAATATCCACATTCGAGTTCAAGACAGTCGAGAAGGCGAGCGAATAAAAAAAAAAGGGTAAGTGGAGATTTGTTGACTCGTCAGTCGGTGTTTTTAGCTGTTTCGTGGAGTAACGGCGTTACTTAACTTGAAGAGGTGTGATGTAACGTTACTGGACAGGGAGACAAAAAGAAACAAAAAGGGCATGTTTCTGGCAGCTATACGAGTGCATTTGTTTTAGGATAACAGTCGTCTTAATCCACCACAATCTACACGGAGGGGTTTCATGTGTCGTCTCTTCTGTCTGACAAGTTGTCAAAGCTCGGACTTTAAGCCACCAAGTTTTTTTTTTAGAAGGACTTTGATTTTGAGTGTGACACGCGTTTTAAATGGGTGCTGAAGCCACAACTTCCTATGCTTTTTTTAATTTATTTTATTTTAATTTTTTTAAGTGTGGTTTAATGTGATTAAAATAAAATAGCGCTCCTCCGTGTGACGTCGGGCTATCGGCTCCAAACGGAGCGGCTTTTATTTTTGACAGCTAATGTTATATTTGTTTTTTTCCCCACTTTTAACGAACCCGTTTATAGTAAATATTTACTAATGAATGGACAGATGTTGTGTTGTTTGTCTTTCCCCCCCACAACACACTCTTTTCCTCTCTGTACGTTTCCTTTTGTTTCGCCCATTCCTCCTGCTGGACATACATTTCCATGACGTAATTGTCTTGGCTTACAGTGGACATGGGACCCAACTGAAGAAGAAAATATTACAATTTTGAATGAAAAATATCAGAAAATAATTGGTCCGATTTACCAAACCAAAGTTTGCATGCGCAAACACAGGAAGTTTAACATTTGACAACAACTTGAGATTTTTTTTATTCTTTATCACTTGTAATTTATTAAAACACATCACTGCCAACGCCACATATGTTAGAATTATGTTTTAAATCCCTCTATTTGCAAATTAAAAAAGGAGAAAACTGAAATACTTTATTTAAAATAAACGATTCAGGTACAGACTGTCTACATTAAACGTAGTGATTATTAGGCTTTTGTTCAGTCATTTTTGTTCTGGACATCTTTAATTAATAATAATAATAATAATAAAAAGAAATCAGTATACCTGGCTGTCAGACCTGGAGAGATCAATAAGATGTACTCGTCGTTTTTAACCATTTGTTTATCGATCCCAGCGTGTTTTGAGGACCGTAGAAAGCAGGGGGCGCAATAGAGAACATTTTGGTCTTTGTTTACAGAATTAGGGGACATGCGTTTTATTCCCTCCATCCTTGATCATTTTAACAATTATTGACAATTTATTTGATAAAATCATTATTTACAGTTTTCGCCATTTCCCAAATCTGCCATTAATGTTAAATCTAAGGCACATTTTGTTCCCTGACCAAGCATGCTCTGTATTTGTGCAAATCATCACTTTGATTATGAAATCTCAGCGAATTTCAGGCGTCAGAAGAAACACTTTTCATATTTTTTTCAAAACTAACCTATCAAATACCTTTTTCCCCCTACAGAACTGTTGGGACAAGCTATCTCCAACAAATTGGCAGACTTGATTAACAGAGACTTTCTAAAAGGTAAACTCTCCCATTTGACATTCTGAGTGCTGCATGTTTGTGAAGTTAAGATTTAGACTTAATCAATTTTGTTCATTTTAATACAACGTATTGGTTATCAATGTATATTTTTATACATAATGTGAATCTTCAAATTCCTCTATCAGCAATTTTAGTGCAGTACTGTCATCTCCTCACTCAATGTCACTGTTATTCAATTCCACAACTAAGTGGTTTACACAATATACTGTACTTTGGTCTAGTTTTTATGTGTAAATAATCATACAGATAGATCTTCTAGCAGAACTCTCATTAATGATGCATGGCAGCCCTTATCACTGCATACCTACCAACTGTAACACAAGTTGCAGAACAGTAAAACCCAAACAAACAAGGCGTGTCTGGCCCCTCCCTCAGGTCCAGTGTGAACCGTGTGGCCGAGTACCTGTGTGTTGCGACTGACTGGCGAGATGACTGCCGAGTGGCTACACCTACCCCCGCCATACCCCCCTGGCGTGGGGCCGTTGTGTGGTGCAGAGTTGGAGGCGTGGTATGAGGACCTGCAGGATATTCTTGGCTCCGACACGGGAGGGGCAAAACTGGCACGTGCCCCCACATGCACCGAGGTCAGTAGCTCGAAGAATGAAATGGATATCACACCCATGATGAGTGTGAGTGTTTGTCGCCCATTATATTTTGGTTAATATTTCCTTTTTTTTTTTTTTAAACCATTTTTTAAAAACAAAACTCATTCATATACCAAGTGATGTGAAATGAACTCATACTGCGATATTTTACTTGTTTCGGAAAGGTGTTGACGTTTCCATTTTTTTTGTTTTTGTAGAAAGAGCCGGAGTTTCTGGATGTTTTGGAGAGTTGTTCTCTGACGTGGCTGACGGACGGAGGCCAGACGTGGGGCGACGGTGTCCAGAGGACAAAAGAGGAGATCCACAACACCCAGCCTCTGCATCACACCTCATCATCTTCCTCCTCCTCCTCCTCTTCCTCCTGCATGAGTCCAGCTGTTGCAGAAGAGCGGCGGACGGAGGCTGAGAGTAGGAGAAGGGGCGACAGCTCTACAGGAGGCGGCAGTGATCTGCTGCCTCCAGAGTTTTTCGAGTTGCTGAGTGAAGGAGGAGTGGGAATGGTGGATCCGAGTGGAGCGGTGATCAGCGGTGGCTATTATTACCACCACCATCAACACCACCAAGCTAATAATGTCCATCCTGCGTCTCCCTCAGCCAGCGAGGAGGAACTGCCCTGTGTCCCAGATTCTCCGTCCTGCTCCTCCTCAGCCTCCCAGTCGCCATCTCAAAATTGTTCTTCTCCCTCCTCACCCGTCTCTTCACCCTCCGCCTACCCGTCCTCCTGCCTGGGAAAACGCAAGCGGACCACCAGCGAGAGGGCCAACAGTGCCTTGTCCTCTTTCGCCTCCACGCAGCACACGTCCTCATCCTTCTCGTCGGCCAAAAAGAGTCGCAAAGAAAGGGAGCAGGACAACGAGAGGAAGGTACAGGAGCTGACGGAGCAGAACGAGCGCCTGAAAGCGGAGATTGACAGGCTGGGAGAGGAGGTACAGAGGACACGTAGAGCCCTGATCGAGAGACTAGTTAACACCAGGAAATGAGGGGAAAGTGAAAGACGGGAATGAAAAGCTGACAGGTCCTAATGAATTGGAATAAGCAGTGGTGGGGAAAGATGTAATATGGTGGTTATGAAATGCCTCTTGGACAGGAAAGGATGTAAACCAAAGATATTTTATAAGAAAGAGGATTTTTGAACACAGAGCTCAAAATGGCAAGAAATAGGAAAGTGATGAAAGTCAAGACAAGAAAAGGAACAGAGAGAAAGGGCTGCAACAGCAATGCGGCAAATAAAAAGACACAGCATGTATTAAGGCAAAGGAAGAACAGACGGCTCTAAGTGCAAACGATACCGTGGTTTTGATGAGTGTTTGTCATTTTTAAGAATGCCTGACACGTTCCATCAAACAGGATGGCAGAATTAACAGTTACGAGCATTTGATGATTTGTATGTTGGATAGAAAGGAAGTTAATTGAGTGCATTTCATCATCATCCATTCCCACCATTTTGCAATAATTGTAACTCCTATGTTAAGGGCTGCAATTTGGCTAGCAGAGGTTATTTGCCCCAATTTGTGGAGAGTTTAGGAGCTCAGGAAAAGTCTGAAAGTGCCCAGTGTGAGTATGAGAGAATGAGTTTGTTTTTTGGAAGAGAATTCTTAATCTTTCTTACTTTTGTATAACCCATGGCTTGTGTGTATGTGTATTTAGATAAAGTAAGTAAGTAGGACCCGGCTATACTTTCTAAGCTGACCTTTTCTATCAATATGGGAATTTGTGGAAGAATCACCACAAGATGCTCTACTTTGATTTACTATTTTTATATAACGCTGTAATATTTACACAATTGTACTGTAATGGCTTGTACTGTAAAATGCCAACATATCCACTGTTATTTTCTCACTGCAGATACAAATTGGCAATCGTAGAATAATATGCATGGCTTTTTATCATTGATGGCATCAACTACATGTATTTTACCACACCAATTACTTTATCCTTCATTGTAATCCCCAATTTGCAATAAAAGAAAATAATGTGCAATTTCTCGTGTCATGTAATGTTTATTTGCATGAGTGTATGACTGATTTGTTTTTTTGTAAACTAGAGATAAATGAGAACGGGGGAGAGTAAAGACAATTTTCAGGTGAACTTAATCAATTTATTTTCTGGATCCAAAAAAGGTATTTGTAGGAAATGGGGAAAAGAAATAAAAAATTCCGGGGGATAAAAGGAAAAAAAAATAAATGTACAACACACCTTCCAACACTAATATCGTATGCTGCTGACTCCATCACAGGGAGAGTATAAAATCAGTTTCTTTTGGTGTAGGGATTTGGAAAAATCCCTCCATTCTGTAGCTGTATTCATTTGAGTCTCTCTTTGTGTGTTTTCATTTCCCCGTCGGCCCATCCAGCATTTCATTAGTCCTCAGTGCCAATACCACATTGTCTTAGATCCTGTCACGGCTTTGCCTTAAGGTAATACCCTCATCTCTCTTTTAGTGTACATCTTGTTCCCATTCGCCACAATACCTCAAACCATTCTACTCTTCCCTTCCTCTCACTAACCTCCTTTTTTATTTTGCTTTCACTTTTTTTCCTGTCTCACTTCTTCTTGCCTTTCTGAGGTGCCGGCTCAGGGCTCTTCCCCTCAGCCAGCGCCAGCTGTTTCTTGAGGTCCAACAGTTTGGCCACCTCCGCTGTGATCACAGCCTTCTCCGCCTTCTGGGTTTTGAGTGCTCGCACCTTTTCCCCCTGTGGTGGACAAAATGTCAGCGTTTAATAGATTTCTCACACCTTTCATTTAACTTTCAGACAAATAGAGGTTGGCAGCTTTCTTGTCAAATATATTAAGCAATTAAATGCGTATGGTGTCAATTTGTGAGTTAGTAATTCTACGCGTTTGTCTAGATTTGGAAACGCTGAGAATTTAAACCATTGATCCCCAAAAATGAAATTGCCGCATTTTATAGTTGCGAGATTAACGTAAAAATTTCAAAGATCAGGAATTTGGAGAAAATACTATTTTGACCAATTGATTACGAACTTAAACATTACCAGATAATTATGCAAATAAAGATACTGATTAGCTGTAGCGTTTAAAATGAGCCACTATTTATTTCAGCGGCCAGTGGTTTGTTGCGCGCGATTAGTTTTTTTTCTCCCACGAAGATCGTTTTTATATTCCTTACGGAAGACGGCATCCGTTTTATTCCCGTAATAAAGATCATTATAAAGACGAAACAATAACATTTGAATAATCTTATCGAAAAACATTTCGCCTATAGTTCTGTTCTAATGACGGCTCGATTCCAAAATTTAAGAAATCGGGTTTACGGTTGGTGGCTCAACCGTGTGTTGCCACTAAACCAGCAATCTCACCTGCTCAGTCACGGCCTGGGTGAGCCGCTTGGCTTTCTCTGGGTCCACTCCGCTCACCGACGCCGCCTCGGCAGCGGCGGCAGGCTGAGTGCTGCCAGCGCTCTGAGCCGTCGTCTGAGGGCGCAAACAGACAGATGAAAATGTTTTAGAATTTGTGGCGTTTTGATGGTTATTATTTCGAGAGATGACTTCCTTCATGTCAGACAATAACACTTCACTCAAAATACGGACGGGATTTTATGAGTCATGGAGCGTGAATGGACAGCGAATCACGCCGGACACACAGAGATGAGTAAAATTCTAAGTACGAGGACGTTAGATGAACTGCTAGTGTTAGTGAAGGTGTGCGGTGATCAATATCAATATTGACACAGCATAACCAGTGAGGAGTGACTCTTCACAAACAAATACCACTCAATACCTTTTTTTTAGGTGGTTCATCGTCAGGCTAGAGGCAGGCGGGTGGGGAGAAGTTTTGGAGAGGGATTATTTGTATCTATGCGATGGATGCGTCATACATCATTCAAACATTTACAGTGTGTTCGCTCTGAATCATGTTTCAAAAGACAGATACTCCAATCGCGTACAAATTTATATTCGGGGCGACAGTTTGACAAAAGCCCCTGAATGGCAATGCATTATCAATTCTTTCTCATTTCATTATTCATAAATAGTCAACCTATATTACTACAAGACCTGTATGAACTCATGCACAGACCATTAGAGATCATAAACATCAAATACCTGCTGTCCACCAAATTTCTTCTTCAAAGCCTCAATCTGGTCCGCCTCCAGTTTCTGAAACAACGGACTGACCTGGGAATAAAAAAGGGGTCGGCAGGGGGAATGAAAAGGTAGAAATTCAAAGGAATATATGCACGATTATTTAAAAAAAGTTTGTGATTGTCACAACTTGGAGACTCTGCGCTCGTCTTTGAACAAAGAGGATTATGCAAGTAAGTAAGAACATAACTAAGTATGAGACATTTGCACAGTTTCGATCATGATCACAACTCTTCAATGCAGCATTACGCGATTTGTCAGAGAAGTTGTGTGCACATGAGCATTGTGTACGCTGCGTTAGTTTGACATCAGAACGGTGTCGTCTGCTGCTCCTCGTCTCGAGACCTCAGTCACGAATCCCGATAGCCTTCGAGATCTAATGTGGCGTTGGCAGGCTGCTGCAGACACTGGTCAACACAATTAGGCCTGAAGGGACAAGTGGCCCGAGAGAAACTTGCTGTTTCGAAGGCTGAGCCCTCAAAACACCGTCTAGGCTATTATTCTTAAGTGTGTGTGTGTGTGTGTGTGTGTGATCACACGACTACAATATCCTCCAGAGTACTAAAAAATTGACAGATTGTTGCATCCTCATTGTATCACCCAGCGTCAACATACAGGATGTTCCACAGGTTTGAATGTATGAACTGTGTGTGTGTGTGTGTGTGTGTGTGTGTGTGTGTGTGTGTGTGTGTATGTGTGTGTGTGTATGTGTGTGTCTGTCTGTGTGTCTGTTTGTCTTTCTGCAGGTCATACTCACAGTGCCAATGCGGTGGCCGGCACTCAGGCAACAAACAAAGGTGCCAGTGCCTTGCAACATGGTATTGATGCAAGACTGAGGGGCATTGAGTTGATCCCTGATGGTCTGGCTGACAGCTGGCATGTATGGCAGCAGCATCACCGACAGCAAGCAGGCGATATTCACAGACACACCGGTGGTCGTTCCCGCACGCTGCCTGAAGAGGAGAGACGGAGAGCAGTCAGTCGGACAGATCAGATTCTTTAACAAACAAATGTTACATGATTACATCATTGTGAATAAAGGAATCCTTTTTCAGAAGGTGAGCCGTTCGTCTCCGTTTTAATATAAAATGAGAATTTACACATCTGCAGCACAGCTTTATCTCCCGTGTGAGAATCTACAGATTGTGTTAAACTGGTCAAGGCCTTCTCACCTCTCCACGTCTCCTCCTTTAATCTTCTTCCAGGGTTCATTGACCTGAATGTACTGGTTGCCATGGCGAGAGATGTTGAGGATGTGTCTCAGAGCATCGCGGATTCTGGTGGAAAATTGCATAGAAAAATTGATGATAGTGTGACACTGACAGTCGACTTATTATTCAGAATCTACTTAAGTAGAAATCCAAATATGGGGTTATCTACTCATATGCTTCACCTTCACTTTACATATACATTTTCAAACTCGAATCATTTTAAATTGCTGAATTTATCCAATTAAAGACAAGCAGAGTTTTACCTCTTAGAAGTCATATTAAATAAATTGATATCCCAACATCAACCTTTGTGAGTCCATGAGCCTTACTTGACTTTGTCCATGAGCTGGATGTACTGCTGCAGCTCCCAGCCCACCAGAGCCAGGAGCGTCTTATCTTCCTGCTGGAGCTCCATCACAGGCACACTGCCCTCAAAGAACTTAGTGACAAACATGCCAGCTCTGGAGGTGAGAGGGAGAAGGAGGTTTTAATAAGACAGATTTAAAAAAGAAAAAAAAGAAAAAAAGAAATGGGGGTCAGTGGGAAAATATGGGAAAGGAGGGAGAACGGCTGCGAGAGAAACAGGGAGAGAGCAAAATGAGAGAAGGCCACGGTACTTGACTTGCTAATTGTTTATAAATTATAGATTTTGTTGCCAGATAAAATACAGTGCTCTGCTAACACAAACTGTGTGTAAACTAACACAACAGTGTGCTGCATTGAGCCTCGCCACGGCTCCTCCGTCGCCTCTACATTGTAGCTGTGTCTGGAGCCAGTGATTTTTAAAAAGGACTTTTATGTGTACATCAGGAAGATGTTGGTAGTGAGAACGTTTTTGTCATGTCTGATGCAACACACTGTTCTATATTTTACACATCTCTCAGCCTCTGAGGAAGGTCTGACAGACCCCTGTCAAATTTACAATGAACTGCAATTCTGATGCGTGAGCATGAACCTTTAGTGACCTGCATGATACATTTGTTTGAGTTTTTAAATTAGTGAAACTAATTTCCGAAGACAAACGAAAGCCGTGAGATTTTTCCCTCTTGGGAAAATAAAGAGCAACATTCTTACCGTTACAATAACTGAGACATCGTAATCAATAAAGTCGTATTTGCCGCTGGTAAAAAAAAAGGATTTACCCATGTCAGTTTGTCAAGCTGAAATCGTGGACAGTCGACGTTTCGACTGAACAACAGCGATTAGCTGGAACACCACAGCCCAGAAACGTTTATGAATTTGAAAAAAGCAGCCCAAGATGGACACACTGTCGCTAATGATGTAGTGATTTAGTATTTGGATCCAGGCAGGGACAGAAATTATTTTCTGAAGCAGAATACTTTTTACCTCCAACACCTCAGGCTGGATGCAATTTACAAGATATTTTTGAACCAATTAGGCATCAACGTTGCTGCCCGAGACCAATTTTGAAGATCAAGGTACTTTGAAAAAAAGCTGCCGAGAAAAATCTTTGATGTGGGATTTAACCCTGATCTTTTAAAAATCATTTGAGGCGATGTAATTGGGGCTAAATTACGCCATCCCAAACAAATTTAGAAAACTAGGGTGAGTCTCTTGTAATAGTTACTGCTCTAACAGACTTTATTTTCATTGAGTACAACAATCTTACAAACTTAGTTGTTAATTGGACTGGATGACAGTTTTGCTAGATATTTACTTTTTGAGTGAAACTTATTATGAACTAAATGCGAGCAACATGAGGTGGATTGCCCCATTTTCTTCACCTCACTGGTGACTAACTTTGGCCGATCAAAACCATTTAAATAAAAAAAAGAAACGGTAACACACACAGAAAATGTCCCAAAGTCAGATGGCTGGGAACAAGTAGCATGAGGAGATTGTTGCAGGTTACCTTGTTCGGGTCATTAGTGAAAGTTGAATTCTGACCTAAGTCTAAATTCTACCATTTGCTAATCACATATGGAACGAAGGAATTCATTATAAAACATATGACTCTCATCAACCTGTTGATGAAGTTGCCCAAGTTGTTGAGCAGCTCAGAGTTGTTCTTCAGAGCCATGTCAGCCCAGGAGAAGGCTGAATCCTGTCCCTCGGGACGCACATAGAGGAGGTAGAAGCGCCACACATCTGCCGGGATGCCCGTGTCCTTGGCCATGTCTCCAAACACACCCACACCGCGGCTCTTGGAGAACTTTGTGTCCTCGTAGTTCAGATACTCTGAGGGGAAGTTACAGCGTAAATTACTCTAAGCTGAACCTCAGTGTGAATGTGATCGTTCATGATGTCCGAGTTGCATTAACTGCCAAACGGATACAATCCATTTCAAGATCTGTTGTGAATCCCAAATTAGTCAAATAAGCCATAAATAATAAATCAATGGGTGTAATAAGTGCTTACCAGTGGCAATGAGGTGGTTGACCAGAGTGTAGTTGTCCTGCGCTCCCAGTAGGGAGCAGGGAAACACCACACTGTGAAAAGGCACATTGTCTTTGGCCATGAAGTTGTACAGCTCCACCTAGTGACAGAGACAGAACACTGCACTGTGAGGATGACATCATATTAGATCATCATGAGATCATCCAGTTCAAAGAGGACTTATCAGCTCTCCCCAACCCCCATCTCTCTTTTTCTCCCTCTCTGCACGTGCGTGTGCTTGCTCTCACACACACACACACACACACACACACACACACACACACACACACACACACACACACACACACACACACACACACACACACACACACACCTTAGTCCTGAGGTTTCAGATGGATGGAGAGAGAGATGAGATGAGATAGAGAGTGAGGACGATATGGTGGATCTTACGGTTAAATGAAGTCCACATGTAAATGGACACACTTGTTAATATATGTGTGGGATGTTCTATGTACACACACATTGTCAAGTAGTTTCCCCTTTCTAAGTAAAGCTGATGACAGACAGCATCATGACCAACAAAAAACAAGTAAACCTATGGAAGACTAATCATGCTGTGACTTTAATGCATTGTCTCCTTCACATTATATGTGTGTATATTGTAGCAGTGATTACAAAACTGATTGTGCATTTTATTTATAATCAAAGAGGTTATGTCTTCATCTGTTTCACATTAGGGTTATATGGGGCCAGAAATTACATAGTGTTTTTAACACGAGTGCAAAAGACCAGATGGAGCAATGAAAAAAGCAATCAGACCCACTCTGTGTTGCAAAGAGGACGCAATCTGTGCCAACCTTGTGCATCAGTACTCTGCTCGGCTAATAACTCCTGATGTGTGTGTGTTCGGGGGGAGGAGCCGGGATGGGGTTGGTTACCTGATTGGGATTCTTCCACCACTTCTCCCATTGGTCGGTGTAGTTGGCGGTAATGGACAGATAACCAATGGGGGCGTCAAACCACACGTAGAACACCTGCAGAAGCACCAGAGACTTTGTGTTAACAAAATATCTTTGAATCTTAAAAAAAGACCTAACTGAGGAGGAATGAAAAACCCTAAAAATGTACAATGTAACTTCAGTAAAATTCCCTTCTGTGTTAGTGTTTGGAGACATTTAGATGAGAGTACTAAAAGAAGCGGTCAGTGTTACAACATGTTTAGACATGCCAGACCCAGAGCGTCTCCCAGTGTGCTATGAGAGAGCACTGCAGCAGCGGTAACTGAAGCATTTTGTAAACAGCTAATGAGGTGCACAGTCATTTTCAATGTTTAATTAGGAACCTGACCGTAGATATTAAGTGTTTGCATTAATTTTCTTCTCAGCAGGTAATTTAGCTGAGCGGTTGGGCTTTATTATGCTTCAATAAAAAACTAAGTGGAGTGTGCATCTTTTCTACTCTATAATTAACTCTCAACAAGCAAATAGTTATTTGTAATGTGGTGACAGACCTTATCTTTAAAGTCAGGATGAGGCACCGGCGTTCCCCACCGCAGGTCCCTGGTGATGCAGCGAGGTTTGAGTCCATCTCTCAGCCAGGAGCGAGTGATCTGTTTGGCATTTGCTGTCCAGTCTCCCGTGCTGGTAGACTTGTCCAGCCACTGCTCCAACTGAGCCTCTAGCTAAATGAGAGAGTGAGCGAGAATGAGAACGCTGACAAAAACGCCAAATGTCATTACGCCAAACCACGGCTCCGGAAAAGAGTAAAGCCGTGTATATATTAAAATGACAAGAGGGATAACAAGCTGTCTGACTATGAAATCTACGATACAGTAGTAGTTTCTAAACAGGCTAACTGTGTGAGCAAAAAAAGCATTGTCTAAACTACGGACCCACGTCATTACAATGCAGTCTGAAAAGCATACCTTTGGCAGGTCCAAGAAAAGATGTTTGGAGGTGCGTACAACTGGAGTCTGCCTGCAGACTTTACACTGGGGTTCCTGAAAGAAATGTTATATCAATTGCTAATGCCATCTTTCTCTTTCTAATAGTCAATTAATGTCAATACTCGGCATAGATTCATCACGATCCTCCTCCTCTCGCCTTTTATCGTCAACACGCTCCTTCCAACTCACCCTCAGCTCCACAGCATTGATGAGCCGCCCACACTTGTCACACTGGTCACCACGAGCTTCTGGGTAGCTGCAGTGGGGACAGATGCCCTCTACGAAGCGGTCGGCGAGGAAGCGCTTGCAGTTCTCACAACGCAGTTGCGCCACCGTGTCTTCCAGGAGGAAACCATGCTTGTGGACTCTCCAGAAAATATTCTGGGCAATCCTGAAAGGATCAGAGAGGACAAACATAGTTAGAGGGTTGTGCCCGGCATGCAAGGACAACATTGTAGTTAAAAAGGCGCATGAACACACTGACAAATGTGTAATGTGGGAACTAACTAGTCATTAAATCCTGACACCATTTTTGTTTCCCAACTCAGATTGATAGCTCTCTTCCCTGTTGGCTAGAAAATGATGTAAACTTTTTGGATCGATATAGCAGTAAATGTAGCAATGTACTAGAAGAGAAAATTAAGTAAAAATGGTACAAAAAGCTTAGGGTAACCTTTAGTGTTGGATTTGCAAATATAAGACCCAGCATTCAAAGTACTTTTCATGAATCAAGACAAATGTCTTTAATCTGTGGGCCGTTTTCTTTTCTCAAAGAAAAAGATTCTGGTGCACGGTGTTTGATGCCTTTTATGTTTTACTTATCAAAGAAAAAGCAGACAAAACAACACAAGTTTTTATCTTTGTAATCCCTTTCTATGTACAAGCTCAAGGATTAAAGTCTCATCCTAACTGAAGAAAAATGAATATAAATAAATAATAAAAAAACACATCTTTCCACATCTTATTTAAAGACCCAGACAACCAAAACATAATCTGACACCTGATACCTTATCCATACACACCCTGACAATAATCCACACCAACTCCATTGCTTTCATTGTTTCAATAATTCTTTAGAGCAACAATCCATAACTTTGAAACAATTCATTTTCTCTCTAGACTTGAGTTACCTCATCAATATTTTAAAATAGATAACTTTACTACGGAACGACCAATTTATTTGTCCTGTATCGACTCTGCCAATGCTTTTCCTTTCTGCTGACTTTTTAAAAAGTTAAGTACTGAAAAGTGATACTGTTTCTTAAACAAATACACACAATGTAAGACTGAAATGAAGTGAAGCCTCACCCGACTGAATCTACTTTTACACACAACACTCGCCTTAGTTATTAACATGTACTCAGCAGAGGTGACAGGTGTCACACATGATAACTGTAGTTCCACACACGTTGCTACTTTTTTTAATAAGCTTTCTTGTTGGCTTTTATTCCTTTGTTTGGTAAATGTCAGAAATATAAGCAATGACCCACATTCTTGAATCACGGTGAATAATCTCTGAGATTAAGGAGAGTAGAATTTATGCTTGAGAGGGCTAGACATCCACACCAGTATCTACCGTAAGATTATAGTAATCTTATGTTACGCAACTGTATAGTAATCGAATGGGAATGGGTTTGCCCTTTTACACCAAAGCCGAGCCGCATCAGAACCACATGCAACCCAAGGGGAGACCCAGGTCGCTAAGAGAGCTCTGGATTATTATTGGACAACTCCCTGTTCAGCTTTATCTTTAGCTTTGTTGTTCAACTTTGAGTGTGATGAAAGAAACGGCCCGTCTTTAAATTTTTCACATAACCATGGATTATATCTTTTTTAAAACAGGCCAACTAAAACCTTCTTCCCTGCTTCCACTTACTCCGTCTGCTTTTCGGTTGTGGTTCTGCCAAAAAAGTCGAAGTCAATCTGGAACCACTTGTAGATGCTGGAGTGAATGGCATGGTACTTGTCGCAGATCTGCTGCGGTGTGAGACCCTCCTCTCTGGCCTTGTTCTCTGTAGCTGTGCCATACTCGTCTGTGCCACATACAAACAGGACGTTCCAGCCTCGCAGACGGCCATACCTTCGAGGAGAAGACGCATGTGAGTCAGTACAATAAGATGTACGAGGGATGGCAAGTGACAGAGAGATGTACTAAAGATCAAAGAAATGTAGAAAGAATGAAAAAAAGAGCAAAAGAGAGATGACGATGGGGAGTTACAGAGTGACTACGTGAGGGTTAGTCACGAAGAAAGCAGGATGAGGGGAGAATGAGTAACCAGTTAGTGGGGACGAATAAGATAGACCTTTTAATTGTAACGTTGAAAAGGCCTTTAAAGACATTACAGGTTTGCATATGCATGTACAATATAAAAGCACAAGATTGTGTATGCTCTTGTGTTAATGTTTTTCAAAATGTGTTGGTAAAGAGGTCATTATTTTGTTCACGATTATCATTACCTATAGTATGTAACCAGAATAAAAGGAGTCACAAGATTTAAATTCATACCTGCAGAAGGCATCAGCGCTGAGGACGCAGCCAATGATGTTGCCCAGGTGGGGGACGTTGTTGACATAAGGCAAGGCACTGGTCACAAGGAGGTTTCGCTTGCCCTCCTGTGGCAAACTGATGGGAAACAAACAGATATGAGGTTTAAGTGGAGACACTACAGGTGGGGTAAACATTTCAACTCGTAGATATCACCATTAAAACTTCCTCAGTTGATTAATTACATTAGGACAATATATATATATTTTTTATGTTTTAATTTGCAAATAACGCACCATCTTATTAAATATTTAGAGAAAACAGCCTTTAAAAGATTTGAATTGAAAAATTCCATATATTTTGAAAGACACTACAGAGGAATAGGGTAAAAAAAAAAATGTAACTAATAGATATCACCATGAAATTTCCCCAATTGATTTACTTTCCACTAGTTTGAAAGAAGACCTGTTATGGAAGCAAATGAGCTCCAAATCCCAAAATTGACCAGAGCATGAAAAAATATGTTTTTGCCTGTGGTGTCTCACCTTAATATTCCTATCTTGTAACTCTTAAAGAGTTTTGTCTACAGCCTCAGGGTCCTATTTCTACACGTTACAGCTCAATTCACTCGACTCTTCTGCCTGTGACAAATGTTCTTTTCAGGAGTTTGGAAAATGTGCTTGATTCACCGACATGAAGTTGCGAGGTAACATTTTAGTTACTTCGGTGATGTGATCACCACAACATCAAATAACATCCGAAACTGTTAAACTGCAACATACACACTCACTGAAAATGACCCTGAATAAGAGCATCTGCTTCGTGTCTAGCACGGGAAACAGAACTTGTTATTACTTACATGGGGTGCTGTCTGTCTGTAGCCACTGGACAGGCGTTCAAACCTTTACTCCAGGTTAGAGCAGCTGCCTCCATCTCCTCTACGGACACCACACGCTCACTTTCCTCAGCCTAAACAAGCATTTAGATACAGAGAATCATCAGCTGGGAATTAAACAAAGACCAGCTTGTAAAGTTATTAATCTCCCCAAATAGACATTTCTTTTTTAATCATGCAGATTTAATAACTTTTAATTTTCTTTTACTGCTGTGCCCAAACACTCTAAATGGTACTTTTGAGTAATTTCCATGACATACAAATCATTTCAAATGTTAGAATTTCTCACAAAGACTGAACTTGACATCAAAATTTGGTCCATATCAACATGACGTTAACAAGCAAAAAATAATAAAGCACTGCATCATATCCAAAGTGTTGAACTATTTTTCAACATCCGTTATGGTTCTGAAGAGAATCGCTCATGTTCACGAACCCATTGATGACCATCACTAGAGTCCTACTGTATGGACAGGGGCAATCCTTATCAAGAACCGCCAATGTTTTAGAATGGTATTACCAACTTTTACTTGATCTTTTGACCTCAAACCCAAAGCCCGAAGCGAAAGCATTAAGCAATCTGAGATACGCACACCCTGCCATTTCCTCTGACAGGGAGCCGTGAGTGCTGCTGCTAAAATATGATTGACACCTGTTCAAATCCTCCCATGCTTACACAAGAAAGAGAACAGAGGATAAAGAAAAAAAAGTGATGTAACCTCTACATGCTTTCATACAGCCAGGTTAACTCTGACACAGAAGTTGCATCTGCTTTACAGGAGAGCGCTGCTTAGTTTAAGTGAAGTGAATCCAGGCCGTGCAACCCTTTGAATGCTGTAACTTTCTTCCGAAAATCTACGGTGAGGTGAAGACATAAAATGTGGGTAAGGATACGTGTGACAGGACATGTGTTTCGCATGGTGTTGTTTGCGTTAGCGCATCTAGAGTTCGAAGAAAATAAGAAAGAAGTTTTCTTGGAAACCTCACAGAGCGTACATGTTTCCTGAGGCGAAAGCACAAGTGTAGTTAGTCACTGAAGCCTCTCACATTTGTGTTCAGTAAGAATGCTTTAAGTCTGATCGTTATCCCAATGATCTGATACCTCAGCAGGGTTGCTGTTGCATGGCTGCGTGTCTCTGCACTGGCTGCTTTGAGGGGCAGGCTGCCTCTGCATGAAGCTCCTCATGCCCTGCAGGCCTTTCCCCTGCAGCACTTTCTGAGCAGCAGACTGGCAACTGTGCATGACAGCCCCGCGGTCAAACCAAGCCTTTACAGACGTGCGCTCGCCTGAAAAATGTGGAAAAGGGCAGGGACATGGTGGGGTGGGGGGAGATATGAGGGAATAAAAACAAAAAAGGAAATTGAATAGAAGCAGTAAGGAACGTTAAAACACAGATAACACAAAATGTTGAGTAAGACATTTGAAAATAAAATAAATGAAGACGATAATGAAGGAAAACAGAAAAGAAAAATGATAAATGAAAATAGAAGAGCAATTGAGGTATTAAGAAAAAAATGTTTGTGGTTGGACCATTTATGCATGGCCAATAAGAGAGAACTTTAAGGTTTATTAGTACTTACCCAATGCTAGTGAAGAGTCAGATAAAACGGGGTACAGCGCAGCCCACAAAACAACATCAGCAACTGAAACAGCTTCCTGAAACACAACATCATTTCTTTAAGCAATTAATACACAATATTCCTGAACTTGCCATGTGTCCTTTCCTGTCATCCCATCAAAAACCTAACCGCTATTTTCAGCATGAATGTTTTGTGTGCTTGAATCTCACTAAATATGGAGTATGTGCTGTGACTGCCTCAGTGTGTGTGTGTGCTTACCACTGCTTTTCTTTAGCTTTACACAGGGTTCCTCCAAGCCATGCCAATCACCAAGAGACTTAACAAAATATATTTCTGTACACATGAAATATATGACAGACGCAGATGACTTGTTGCCACAGGGGCTTCAAATACCACAGAGAGCTGATCCCCACGCCCACCCACACCCACACCCAAACTCAAACTCAAACTCAGGCACATCTGCTACATGAGGGGGCTCCTCCCCAGATGAGTCTTTTTAACTTAAAAATGCATCACTTGCTCAGCATCAGCAGCTGAGAAAAAAAAAAGAAAGAGAAAAAGGAAGAAAAGAAATGATGCCGGAGGAGCCTGATGTGACACAGAGGAGACGCTCAGTTTAGCTCAGCTGAGCTTCCACGGAGGCATTGTGAACTTTTGACTTGATCATGTAATATATAGCCTGAAAAAGCCTTGTTTGAGTGAGTATGTTTGTCTTTATCTCCTGTCACTCTCAAGCTATTCATGGCTAACTAAACAGGCACTGAAAGATTGGTAGTGCACTAGCTAAACAGGAGGTTACAGGATACAGTTGATGCTTTACCCCAGTTAAATATGGCGTGTTCCCCTTGCTTAAGCTCTGCTCTATGTAGTTTAGGGGACCTTGGAGGACCTTGGACACCTCTGATCCTTTTCCCTGTAGCACTGCCATGTGAAGGAACTGTAGCAGCGCAGGCTGCACAAAACAAAAAGAGAGAAAAAACAGAGAGAATTGATTGAATGACATTAAATCAAGCTGTAAACCAAAGAAGCATGACTGAGGTTAAACAATTTGTTATCTTAAGCCCTACAGAGCATGCTGATAGATTTCTCCACTACATTGTTCTTTTGAAAGCATGAGCTTTAATCATTTAGCGGTGTGGATTGTTGTCCCCGTTGGCAAGACATTGAGGAACAGTAAGAGGATTCTGCTGAAGAGACTGTACAAATGCATGAACTGAAAATAATGTAATGTTTTATACAACAGATTACGAAGCAAACTGAAAGGTCTGTTTTAGGTAGAGCTTACCTGAAGATCTGTGGCCTCCCATTCAAGCCACCGATAGCAAAGCTCACTGGAGTCTTGTCCACTTACTTCAAACAGGTATCTAAGGATTTCAAAATGGAAAACTGTCAGAAGTCCCGTCAAACAGTTTCAGCTTGTTTGGTTTAAAAAGAAAATGTCTTTTATGTACAAAACAAACAAACCTAAAATATAGACATCTTCACATTTAGGACTTAATTACAGTGGGCCTCAAAATGTTATTGCCATGAAATCATTATCAAACTAAAGTATTAACATTTCACAGATGTTGTTCCAGGCTTCTGTTTAAAGTATAATTGCTGTATTTTCAAATCAATACGCTGCCAGATTCATCATACTTAATTACATATGAACATGGATATATATATATATATATGACTGGTATAAATGGTAAATGGACTTGTACTTGTATAGCGCCTTTCTAGTCTTCCGACCACGCTTTACACTACATGTCATTCAGCCATTCACAACCATTCCTACACTGATGGCAGGGGCGACCATGTCCATCAGGACTAACTAACCAGTCACACCACACATGCATGCCTTGCCCAAGGACACATCGACATGGAGTGGAGGAGCTGGGGATCAAAGACGATCTGCTCTGTCCCTGAGCCACAGCAGGTATAGAGGTATAGAGTATATTTGCCCAGGTTTTACAATATCCAACTCACAGCAATAAAGCCTGAGCAGTTACAGCCTGAGCTCTCTGCATGACTAGATACCAATTAAGATAAGTGAAAATTTAATTTTCTTTTTTAACTGACCCTTTAGGATGTTGCATATCTGAAACATGTTATAGAGGCAATGATAAGCAGCTTCCACATTCATGCCAACTTGGCATTGGCATTCATATATGACCAAGCAGGAAGGTCCATAGTCTACTGACCGGCAGATGGCATTAGGGCTAAAAAGGTGCAGACCGCTGGGCAGCAGCAGGGCTGGCAAGGCTGGACGGCTAAGGAAGGGCACCACTCTCTCTGGAGATAAAAAGAAATCACAATGTTTACTCAGATAACACCAAATAGTATACACACACACACACACAACAGCAGACAAGATTGTTATGTGGATGAGTCTGTTTCTAGAGGAGTTCAACTAGATTCTTCAACAATTATAGTCATGCTGTAAACCATCTTTCTAATGGATGTGTCTTAAGAGAGTGAGAGAGCGAGAGAGTGAGAGAGAGAAAAAGTCTAAATCCATTAGATCTAATTTATTTCAACACTTCCTTAGTTCCTTATATTATATTTAAATCCAACGCTGCATCTTCAAGGCGAACTAATAACATAAGACTCCCCAAATGGTTCAAGGATAATCCTGTTATCAAATTCTCAGCCTCAATACTTTACTAATTACTAGAATAACCTATGACGAACACAATGGTCAATTAGAAGTTCATGGATTTGATCTTCCTAATCTGTAATTTATCCCCACGAGGTTTTCTGATAATAAAAGGATTATTTTATATCAATACATTTTTACTGGTGTCTTCACTTGCAAAAATACAATTTGATATGATAAGGGGATTCTAGAATTCAATACAGCAGAAATAATTATAATTTCAATGCATTCACCAAAATAAATGTGCAATATTTAAGACTTTGTAATAAATCATTTGATAAATAACAAAATACAGATCATGTGAGATAATCTCAGTTCAATCAACCCACTACTGTATTGTTCAATGGATTTAGTGACTTATACAACACAATGTACTTTCACACCCCTAATATTGTTTACATAATGTATCTCTGAGTACACACCCCTTCATTCATAAACTAAGGCTGCCAGCCAGATGGTCTTTGTTATTCATCTCTGTGATCCAGCTCCCACAGACGCTCATCTCTCACATGCCTGAGACAATCACAACATAAGCCCAAAGCCGGGATGTATTACCATTTAATTAGAATCTAATTCCTTTACACAGCCGCATCTACATGATGTTCCACAAGACAAAGCATCTAGTGAGAAATACCCTACGTCGCAGTGCTACCCCAAGTCTTAGAAATAGTTGAAAGGGCTCCTTGCATTAAAATAGACTCTCTTTGGAAAACATTTTCAACTATTGGTCAGAAATCACATGGCCATTAATGGAGCCCTATCACAAGGAAGGACGGGTGATTTGGTTGAAATCAAGATCAACATATAGACTTTTTCTTTCCTTTCCCTCTTCATAAACTAGCCTTTTTCTTTTTTATTCAAATGAGTCTTCAGGTCTATCGTTATGTATCAAGTTTTTTTGTTGGGTGCAGCCTGAACGGCCTAGAAGGAATATTATGCCTGATCGGATTTTGTTTTGTTTTTAAATATGGTTAAGTGAAAAAATTTCAGCATTGCTCAAAATACTAAATACTACGTGTCTTCACTATTTGAGGCAACTTTCATACACAAATTTTAATCAAATTGTGTTTAAATGTAGAGTTTAAGTGGTACAAGTCTTTAAACATGTTTGGTATTGGGCCTGACCAGTGGTGGAAAGTATTAACTAAGTACATTAACACAACATCAAGCACTGTATTTGAGTGCAACTTTAAGGTAATTGTACTTCACTTGAGTATTACTATTTTATACACCTTTATACTTCCATTTCTAATATTGTACGTTTCACTCCACCAGCCATGTGATAGTTTTATGTAATAGTTACTTTACAGGTTTACAGCTTTTAGGACCTAATTATTTAGGTGGTCTTACTGGGAAGTTTATTTACTGCGGATTTATAGACCTTCCAAATGTAGGTCTATGGGAAAAAGTATTTTTGGGCCCAATGGCATTACGTGACGGACCTGGATGTTGTATTTCCACGGTTTGGTAACTATTTAGAATTTTAGCATGCGGAAGATCGCTGGAAAATCTGGATAAATTTTTACTTGGAAGTCAAACTTTTTTGCTTCATGCCCCACTGAACAACTTTCGTTGGAAAATAAAATGGGGCACCGCCTCCAACTCAGTACTCCGTTCTCTTTTTATACAGCCATGGTATGGCCTGGTGCTCTTCCTTGGGGCTTGGCAAAGCTGCAAAATCTGTTGTTCTTCCTTCATCCAGTGACGTCGTTGGAGGCAAGGAAGACCCTCATAGTGCTACTTTAGCTTTGGTAGCTGTGTGGCGCAATGCCGCTCAAAAAACTTGTTGGTTTCCTTCCAATGGTTTCCTTTCACTTGTATTAAGTTTTCCATTAGTCATTTGAGAAGTTAGTCACTTGGTCTTGATGTGAGTCATTAGTCAGTCAAGTTAACGCCAACCAAGCTTTTTTCCGAAACCAAACTAAGTGGTCACTAAGTGAGCCTAAACCGAACTTCCTCTGTAGACTGAAGTCTATTTTGAAAAGACACTTTGCAAGTAAGGAGTGCAAACTGACACGCTTACACAACTGACGCTAGAGGGCAACCGAGAGAGTAGTAGCTAGTTTGAAGAGGCCACCGGCCAACTGTCGGCATTTGACCTGACAATTTGGGAGTGAGCATGAGTCTCTTCAGGATTACGAGGAAAAAAAGGGAAAAGATAAGACCAATCGATTTTGGTGGGCCTTTTGTCACTGTATTTTTCTAATTTAATGGTCTGACTTTGAAAAAGCAGTGAGAGCCGCCAACGAGCCACTGCTGCAGACAAACAGCGTGGAGAGCTGACATATTTTCTCCTTTTTACTCCATGAATTAAAGATGTATTTCGACCAAACCAGAATGGCTGAATGTTTAGAACAGTGGAAAGACTAACAGATCATTGGTTGTGGTGAGTTTTATTTAGTTTCTGTTGAGTTTGAATGAAGTTTGTCAAACGAGTTAAAGATGCAATAAGTCTGTCTTCATTTGGTGTATGAATTGTGTGTATGATGGTGTATTTATTTTGTGAGTTGATTTCGTTTATCAGAGGTAGCAAATTCACCCCTAGTACACAATCCATCCTGGTACATGTAGGCAGAGCCTAAAGCTAAAATGATAGTCTTGGTTGGCACATGTCAAAGGGGAAAACAGTACTTGGTACAACACAAGCACGGTCCAACAGCAAGATAAATCAGCCTTCTCGTCCCTATAGCACGCACTTTTTTTCCTCAGTGGACTAAATTTACCATCAGCACTGATTGGACATCCGCATAAAATGTAGTAAACGTTCACATTCTTAATAAGGACTGGACTGAAAAGAACAGAGAATGAATCAATGTGTAATTCCCCAGATTTGTCATTAGTGTAATAACCTGAATGAAACAATAATCATTCATAGACAATCACAAATATTCGTGTCAACGTACTGGGTCAAAAACAAACCAACAAGATATTTGATTGTGTCTGACACAAAACTGTAACTTCCCAGTGAAACCCAACCCAGGTAAACCCGGGACTGTTCCAGGCATGCTGCTGTTTACTGTCCAGGTGGGATCTGCACTGCTAAACAAAAGCTACACAAGGCTGCACCAAAAAAAAAAAAAAAAACAGTTAACAAAACAAACAAAGCAGTGGTGTTGCAGTAAGAGAGTTTTCTGGCTGCTTCTCAGATGCTTGTAAACAGTCAATATTGACAGCTAGCACTTGCTCAGGACCACAGCTAACTAAAGGTAGCTTGTTATTCCAGATCAACCATCAGTTACAGCACAAACCTGACAAACCCCTTATAATGACCAGTTATAACCAGTTATTAGTCCCCATTATAATTAGACTAGGTCTAATGGTAAGCTAGCCATGCTTTCTCACCTTCGTGGTTGACATACTGGACGTCACAATGAGCTCCAGTCACTTCTAGAGCAGCTAACACCTTCAGGCAGTGCGGGTTGCCTTCACTGACGAAGAGCTTCATCTGGCCGTTGGTAGCTGTTCCGCTATGTTTGGACTGACTACTGGCTTTAACGGTGGCAATATGTTTCTTTTTTACTTTAAAACAAGACAAGAAGCAGCTGGTTGTAACTTTCCCGGTGAGTGTGGCGGTCCACACGCTGATGCAAGAACCCCTGGTCCATTTACAAATGGCGATGATGTAGTTTTTGAGCGGTGTCTGCGTCGTTCACAGAAACGGCAGCTGTCTGTCAAACGCACTGCATTTCCCACAAACCATTTCGCGGATCGGAACTTCGTCATTTGTGAGAGCTGCTTGTTTTCCTCTATTTCCCCCCGTTGCACCGCCGGGCGGGACGCGTCTCTTGTGATGCGCATGACACACCGGGCGACGCTCTGTCACTAAACAAGCGCCCCGCAGCACCGCCTGTAATCTATTGGTTCCATGTAAAATCATATCGCGCGCTCGTAGCCAATCTTAAACCACCAAACCCACACAGCGAAAGCTATTTTTTATCCGCTTAAAGCGCCAGGAGGATGTGTCATCACGGGCTGCACCGGGCAACTTAGTGGCAATGTGTGACTGTTAATGTGCAAAAGTGCACGGCGGAGTTCTTATCTGTGCTCCCGTTTATTATTATATTCATGATGTGAAGTTATCAATATTTGTATTCCTCCCACGAGAAAAGGCGCAACTCCTGCTCTCTCTGCAGTTCACTCCAAAACAGTCAACAGAGCTGTCATGACGTCGCTGCAAGGTGAGTGATGCTGTGGACCTCATATGTAAAGATGAGATTTGTGCTGGATTTTTTTGGTCAGATAACTTGTTTTCTATATAAATATAAAATATCCCATCACTGCAGGACGTGTTCTCTGCCAGATAAAGCGCTTCTGTTGTCCACTCACCATCGGTATATTATTATACTGTCAGGACAACTGTATAAACTATGGGTTGGATGTTTAAAGTAGGTTATTCATTAGATAAATAGTACACTGAAATGTGATGCAGATATATTTAAGTGAAGTTAAATCACAGTATTTTATCACGTGCCACATCTGACCACTGGTTAAACAAAATCCAATATTCTCACTCAAACTAATCAGCCATTCAGAAGCAACTCTTATCAGCATCAATACGATTGTCACAACGCGTTTTAATGGTCCTTTTATTTATTATCACCATTTATGGACAAGTTGTTTATGCTTTATTTAAAATAAATACATTACAAACTGATTTATTTTAAAGCTTCAGTGGATACAATTACAATATGATTACAATATGAAGATCACGATGCTCCTACTCTACTGTAAAGTTTGTGTAGAAACATTCTCGACCGATGCTTCAAATCTAAGAGCCAGCCAACTTTTTCCAAAACAACTTATTTTTCCACATCAAACCACACGTAGCCTTGACTGTCACAACTGCTCAAACTCAACTGGCAACCCAGCATGCACTTAAAACACCTCTAACCATTTAACACCTTTTAGAGTTTTTACATATATATACATACATACATACATACATACATACACACATACACACACACACTTTTTGAAAATCTAATGGATTTAGTTCTTTCTTTTGATTATTGTATACCTAATCCTTCAGAGGATGACGTATTCTCACATATTTCATCACAACAATGGTGCTGAGTCCATGACCTCATTTGTGGTCATCTCCATTTCCCGGTCATTAAATGTCACAATGATAAGAATCGCTAATCTCAGCACTTTCCATACGACAGACTTCTTGCCATACAGAAATATTTGCATGGTACTGTGAGCGCGTTTCCGCCCTTACATGCTTCTCAGGAAGTGCATGGACGGGTTAACCACAGAGTGTGATGGAAACAGTTTGACGCATTGCATTTTTACTGTTCCATAATCTTTCTTAAGTCCATACAAAGCAGGAGATTTGCTCCCCTTTTCGCCAGCCTCTGTCGACACTGGCTTGGAAGATTATTCTCCAGTTGCAACTTTTGCTGATTAAAAGTGCCCTGTACCATGTGCAGTATTAGCAGGAGGGTTACAAGCTCGCTGTAATTGCTAGTGTGCTTCACAGACTGCTGCTGTGGATGCAGCGTCATAGACAGATTTAGAGACTGAAGCGTTTTACATCGTGGTGTGTTGCTAGTGAGATTATTCTGCTGCTTTGGGGTATTTGAGCAAGTCTGGTCTATCTGGTGTGAGATGTGTGCACAGACCAGGTGACAGCCACAACACATTTGTGTCTCTGCATGCAGTTTTGTGACATTTAGTCCTTCAAAATAAACTACCACATCTGATCTGACAGATTTTGGTACTGATGCACTCGTTTGTCTCATCAGATCACATTGGTCTGTTGAAGTTACACTGCAGAGATGCAACATCTTACTAAGTACACTTGTCTGATTACTAGTCAAAATATCTCACATAACATTTAATTAAGACACAATCATCTAACAATAACAGTTCAGTGAGATGTATCGACTTGTTTTTAGACAATGCATCTTGAATTTCTTGTTAAATTAAAAAATACTACTCTTGAGCATTACGGGCTCATAACACTTTCTGATAGTAGTAAAATAAAGCTCAAAATGAGTTTTATCAGCTAATTTCAAGATCTCTTTTTGTCTTGAAAGGCCTAAATATTACATTTCAATTCAAGAAATTTTACCATCCATTGGATTTCTTTTACTTATTACAAGCAAAAACACCTTGCATTCATTGTTTTTTTGTTTTTTACTTAGCCTTTTTTCCCCAGTGTACTGTAGTTGTGATTAACGCCATTTTAAACGTTCTGTCAATGAAATCTGATCTTTCTACAGTTTCTTAACCTTCTCTAACTCGTGACCCCATTTCTTTGTCACAAAAAAACAACTCATGACTCAAAGTTGTCATGTGGCATACTTTCAAGAGCAAGGGGGGGAACAGATGGTATAAAGCTTATTCCATGTTTAAGAAATCTAATTTGTCATTCAAAATATATCACAAATATCAGCGTGTACACTCAGTTGCCAGTTTATTTAGTACACTTAGCTGAAACTGATTTAATACAACAGCTCTGCAGTGCTTAAACCTGGTCTCCTATTTACTCACTGTACTGTATATGAAAGCAGCTTACCATGTCACAACTACGGTACAGTGTAGTAGCTCCACCTACACTCATCTGTGCTCTGTTTTAATCCAGTTTAATCCAGTAATTTATTTTTTTGTATCCGTTCAATGATTAGTGCTTTTATTAGTTAGTACTATGCAAAGATACGGAACATCATCCCAGAAATTGAGACGATGATAAATATTATTGTCAGACATTGTTCGACTAAAACAGCACTCACATATTTGATAAATGGCCAAGCTGTTTCACATATGTTAAAATGAGACAAAGTTTGTGTCAGGACTTTAACGATTCTTCGATTATATGATTAGTTAATCAACAGAAAATATTTTGATCATCAATTATCATTTCACACATTTTTCAAGCGGAAGCAGTGAAAAAAGGATACATATTCTCTTGTTTCAGCTTACCAAATCGGAGAATTTGCAGCTTTTCTTCTTCATATATCATGGTAAACTGAATATCTTTGGGTTTTGGTCTTTTGGTCGTACAAAAGAAGACATTTGAAGTCACTACTTTTGGCTCTCTAATACTGTGATGGATATTTTTTAGTTTAAGGGAATTTAAAGGTCGGGTTGGTAATCTTTTTCATACAAAATTTTTATATTTTTGTTGAAATTCTAACTCCATCCAGACAGCAATCAATTAATCAAATGTTCTGACAAAAAAAACGAAACAAATCCGGTATCCGTGGCTGTTGCAGGACTATAATAAGCCCTTTTAATGAGTTAATTCGGCTAAAATGTAATGATTGATCGGGCAACCTGCCTGCGCACATTCTGCCCGTGCACTCATTGCTCCTCATCGGAGTTTTCAACAAGCTGCTAGCTTGAGAGCTGTGAGTACTAACAACAGCCATGTTTGTAGTTTACGTTCATTATGATAATTTTGGGGGAGTGGCTTTGGAGGGAGGCCTGAAGGGACGGGGCTGTCAGTGTTGTCAACTTTTCAACTTTCTTGCTAGATTTAGCAACATTTAGAGCTAATGCTGCTAGCTACTTTCAATCATAGACTGTGTATAATAAGTGGATGTAGTTATCATGACGTCACCCATTGGTTTGTGAACCGCCATTTTGAAGCCTCCAGTGTGGCGATTTGGCCGTCGCCATCTTGGGTTTTTGCAACCAATGATCGGAAGTTAACATATTTGAAATGTGGAGGAGTGACGTAGCGATGCCGTATACGGCTCTGGTAATGGCAGCAACTTATCCTAAGCCGGCCCCAAAGCATACTCCGCTTTATGGTCTATTTTTCTATAAATGGGACCATAATTTACTAAATAAACATCATACTGCATTGAAGAGTGGAAACTAGCGATTGACACCATAAACTCATGTTTACCATGTTAACTGAGGTAATAAATCAAGTGAGAATTAGGGTAATTTTCTCATTGACTTCCACACAGTTGGACTTTTTGAAACTGGAGAAGATGCCAGAGAAGATGAATGCAAATTTTAAGAACCTTTTGCATTGGCTTCAATTGTCAGAACCGGAGGTTTCCGCCTGCTTTTAATAAAAAAGCATTGGCAACACTGAGTTTTTCGGTTTGATGATTTTTTTTATCTGGTGTTCTCTTGCTAGATTCTCAAAATTAACATTCATATCTTTAAGAAAAAAAAAATGAAAGGAAAGTTGTTCTTTGAAAAATAATTCCATCGATTACTTGAATTAACCTAAAGGCACCATGGGTAAACAGTCCTCCAATGCCTGACACATACTAACCCCTTGTTGTTATTTGTGTAATGTTCCTTTATTGAACAAATAACTCCTTTAACCCCGTGAAAGCATCAAAGATATGTCTGCGTGTGTGCCTCTGGTGTTTGCCTTGGGAGGTTGAGCTGCTCTTCCTTGTCCCTCAACAGTATCGTGCTCTCTTCAGCTGCACACGGCTGAAAGTGGGTCTTTGACTTGCCTGATAGCTTTTGACAGCTCACTCTCATCCCTGGTGGATCAATGGAGCTCAGCGCTCTTCATTAGAAACATCAATGTACCGCACATTCCCACAGGCTCAGCAACAACCCTCCAGCCCAGTCAGAGAGTGAAGCTTTATTTTGTTATTCTCCAAAAGATCCTTCTTGACTTCTGTGTGACATTTTATGCTCTTTAATTGAAGAATATTGTGGGAAAATGGTGAAAGAGGAATAGTTTGTTTGCCATTAATTGATACTTGATAAATGACTATTATCAACAACGTGCACCATGTCGGTCAGACATCACCTTAAATGTGAATAAAACATTATAAAACATTATTGTTTATTCCGGTTTGTATCACATAGAATACAAAATATGTGTAACACTTCTTATTCTCTTTGACTGCTGCAGACAGAAATGAATGCACTGTAAAATCCATATCGTGGCAACATTGGTCTTATATTCAGTCATTAAAGAGTCTTACTTATTATGATTAGGGTATGAAGGTCAAAATCTTGAAATAATGAATCATTCCTATTAATGGTGAAACGATTAGTTGTTTGACAGAAGAAAAAAATTGCTTCAAAGTTTGATAATCAGTGAATCTTTTAATTAATGTTTCAAGGCTCCAACTTCTGAAATTAGCAATTTCTGTGTTTTTATAGGATTGCAAATGGAATATCTTTAAGTAGTGTTAATTGGATAAAACAAGTAATTTGGGTGTGAAATACCCTATTGTGATGAATCTTTAGTCTAAACAATGAATAATTTATATAAAAAAGTTATTTACCGATTAATTGATTGAACAAAACAATTACTGTGTGTAATATTAATATATTCACTAAGATTGTCTTGGAAAGCAGTTTGTAGATTTATACCTCAATATTTTATCAAAATTCTGTGACATATTTTATTCTGTATTTCCACACACAAAAGAAAAGCTGCTTATTAAAATAAGAAGCATTTTTCCCAAGCTTATTTCTGAAATAAGCGTATTATTATTTAACTAGAAGTATACTAGCAGCATATTTTTCACCTTCCATTTTTTTCTATAAAATGGGTAAGCTAATTAAAAATGTAATGCTTGAATTAATTCTTTCCAGAGTTTAAAATGCCCCCTGAGCAATCCTGCGCTATCTTGCCTAACTGGCAAACGCTGGTCTGTCTGGTTGCTGTTTATGTTCAAATGGAAAGGAATGAGAACTTGAATATTATACCAGTGAACTCTCTGAAGAAGTTTGCTGTGTGTCGATGCAGGCTGCAGGGTTCATTGTAAACACAAGTGTTGCGTCAGCAAATGCTTGAAATGATGGCATCACACATATGAAATGTTGTTATGTGCAACAAGAAACAAATAACACACAGACTGGAGACACTGGAGATGGTAGTTGGTCACAGAGGTTGTTGTCATGATGATAGTAGAGCATGAGCCAATGACTGCTTTACTGTCATCATCTGCTTTTTGATTGGCTCTCTGACAATTTACACAGCTAATCACTGAAGGAATCCAGCCCACCTGTTTAGTCTCACACACACACACACACACACACACACACGCACACGCACACGCACACACACACACACACACACACACACACACACACACACACACACACACACACAGAAATGCATTCATACACATGCTCACAGGCAGCTAGCTGTCACACTGGGAAAAGCAGTGTGTATTTCAGTGTCTCTCTCTGGTCTAATCATCAATAATGCATGGCTTTGGGAGGATGAAAGGCTGTTTTGGCTTGAGGCATGTGTCTCATATGGAGAGAGAGACATCAGCTAGTTATAACTGTACATCCATAGACAAAGTGAATGGCTTCATGGCTGTCCTCAGTAGAACTGTTTCAAGCTGATGGTGGACTGATGTCAGGCTAAATGTTTACATTGGTTTTAATTTGTTTATATCAGGAAAATAAATGTGTTACTTCTTTATTATAGTTTCTTTTGTCTGAATTGAGGATCTAAGGTTTAGAGTGTGTGGTGCGTTGTACATACTGTAAAGCCTTCTGAGACAAAGAGGTTTGTTGGGGCTGTTTAGAAGAATTTTACTTGACTTTTGGTGCAGCAGCATTTACTTTAAAGTTGTTGATTGTGAATTTCAAAGTATTCTCAAAGTTTTCATTTTGTGATCATTTAATCATAGTTTCAGGTTTGGTTTAGTCGTATGGTGCAATTTTTCAATGATTTTACAAAAATGTCAAGGCACTTCTCTGCTTAATCCAAGATATACTGCTGTGTTACAAATGGTTTTACTCATAATGATGTGGATACATGATGCAAGGCTTCACCCCACACAGCCTTACCTGGCTTTAAATTGGGGCTCATAACATTACATTACATTACATTTCATTCATAACAGACAAACCATTGGGTGTTTGTTTGTATGTGAAACAATAGTGATCAGGCAGCATGGCTCATCATGTCACTGTAACGAACTAGCAGCAGCTGTTTGGCTGACACAGATATTAATTCAGCAGTCCTGTTAGCTTTAAGTGTTGCACTTATTTTTGTGGTGATTAAAGTTACTGAACAGTGTGTATCATGTGAAGCAACTTCTCTTCTCTCTCATTTTCCTGCGAACCCTTTGGTTATAGACATTCATATGTAAATACAGTACAGCCTACGTGTGTGTGTGTGTGTGTGTGTGTGTGTGTGTGTGTGTGTGTGTGTGTGTGTGTGTGTTTGCAATGTGTATACGGATGTGGGAGAGCACGCAACAGCCCTTTGAAGTTCCTCATTCACTCTATACTCCTCTTCCCCATGTCTCATCTCTCTTTGAAGACCATGTAGCCATGATTATTAAAGCTGCCCTCTTTCCACTTCAAACGTATGGAATGAATATGGATATGATATGACACCAAACTTTCCACGTCCGATACCCTCCCCTCCTCTCCCGTCCTGCTGTGTGGTGAAGTTTGATCGGCCCTGCCATCTTAAACAGTCTCTGTTGGCGCTAAACTTGTCATTCAGTAACTTGAGGCATGAGCTATTTGGAGTAGTTATGACATTGCTTAATAGGGAGCTGCAGGAGAACGTCGCATCTTCTTTCTCATTTTATTAATAAAGTTTGTGGTCCTGCCCTTTTTTTCTGGCACCATCTCAGCTGCTCCGTGTCCTTTGTCAGCTTTGTAAATACTTTTAAAACATCACCTGCTCGTTTCATCCACCAGCCATATCATGTATTACATGGTAATTTGCATTCATCGTCTCTCCCCCTCTCTCTCTCTCTCGCTCCCCCACAGTGTCCTCCAGCCCCTGGGTATTTTACACAATGTCATGATAATGTTATCTTAAGGAGGTTTTGCATGCATGCCTAAGCCCATGAACTACATATTAATAACAGTAATGCCAAAGCATACTATATGTTTTTATACCTCCCTCAAATCTCGGGCTGCCCTTAAAGTTGCTCGTAACTGTTGCACAGTTTGATGATAATGCTACTTTGAGTCCTCCCACACAAAAAAAGGGTTTTGCTCTTCATTACTTCACTTGGATGTTTGCAGAAGGTTGTATTGTGTGTGCTTTGTGTTTTTTTCTTGTTGTTTGTGCTATGTATGTTAAGGTTGTTGTATGTGCATATATGAGTTTGACACCAGAAGGCTGTTTTCACATTAATCTCCTGAAGGGGGACAGTTTCTCATGTGCACATAGACGAGCAGGATTTGGTTTCTGTGATGTGGAAACTTGAAACCCAACATAAACACTGAAAATTGACTGTAAAGTAAAGTAGGAGATTTCTTTGTTTGGTTAAACTTTTTAAATGAACATTTGCATATTCATAGATTCTGAATAATTTAATGATTGAGAAGGAATACATGTAATTTTAAGATATTTTAGATAATCAAACTATTTCTGTGTTGAAACCAAATTATTGTTCAAAACCAGAATATTTTCATAGACAAAAACATGACTGGAAGGTATCTTTAATATTTTAACCAACTAAATGTTCACTCTGTGATGGATTATCAATCTCACGCAAGCTTCAAGTGGGTTTTCTTACCATTGTGGGAAGAGCTGCAAGTCCTGACTGTCTGGAAGTTGGGAAGTAAATCAAAAAATGTATGTATGCTTTGGAAAATGGTTGACTAAAACATGCAAAAACTCCAGGAGGGCCTATAATCCTCCCTAAAGTATTTAATCTAGTGGCCTTTTAGGATGGTTGGTTTGACTGAAAATTTAAAATGTTGGTGGTATAGCATCACAATCGTTGTACTGATGATTCTATCTGGTATGTGAAACATGTTGTATTGAAACTTAAAAGTAAACAAAACCTGAGATGACTTGGGTGAACATAATGTCCATTTGGTGGATGTGCTAACTGTGTGGCGGATCTCTGATGTCCAGTGGCCCTGTTGAACAGCCAGCTCTGTGCAGGGATCGATAGCCCAATCAATAAACTCGGCTGCTGGTTGCTTTTGTTTGGTCAGCACACAAGATCTCTTTGGCTCTGTTTCTCACTCTTGCTATGTTCGTCTTTCTCAAGTTCAAACGTGGTTTATTTGCGTGAATGAGTATCAGCCAGCTGATGCTCTCTCGCTGTCGCTTCCTCTGTTTTTATCTCTCAGGCAAAATGCTGGATAAATGGGGGAAGGTAGGTTAGCAGGGGTTCAATGAGTGGAGGCAGGATGATTTCGCTGCATTGGATTAACTGTGTGTGTGCGTGTGTGCGGATGTGTGTGTGTGCGAGTGTGTGTGCGTGCGAGAGAGAGAGAGAGAGAGAGAGAGAGAGAGAGAGAGAGAGAGAGAGAGAGAGAGAGAGAGAGAGATTTTCTGCAGGAAGGAGCTGCTAGCTTCTGTTCATTTTAGTGGTTTTCTGCCCCAGCTTTTCCATTACCCCTCTGTGTTTGCTCTCTATTCTTTGTCAGGCCAGGCAACAATGATGTGCTGGAGGGTAGCCGATTAAATACATTTGAATACTTTTCTAATGGTTTGGTATTTGTTTTTAAGGTTTACCAATGGGGTTGCATGCATGGATTTGACTGCAGAGTGAGCTGGTGACCTTGTTGACTAGAAACGCTCTCACTTCAGGACCATGGTGAGTTTCTCTCACTCTCTCTTTCTCTCTCTCTTTGTCTGTCTCGCATGCATGCACAAATTGTATACTCTCCATTTCTTCAGCTCAGTCTGACTTGCGTGCACACACAGTCTGAGCTGGAGTGAAAGAACTCAAGCAAAGTCAGACAGACAAATGACTTGAAGCTCTCTCTAAGTTTTTCTCCTGTCTTTTTTTGCTCTCATTTCTTCCCATTCATATGTTTCATTTTTCCTGCCCTCCATGTTTTCTCCTCCATCACTCCATTTGTGTTGTTGACACAACAACTTAAGCCGTGTGCCCCCTGGCAAAAACAATCATTCCCTCTCAACAGGCATGGCGGTGTGCCTGAGTCTGTCTCTGACACCATATGGGCCTCTCTGTATGTTTGGGTGTGTGACGCCAGCGCCCCGTCCACTGCCATCTGACCTGCAAATGGAAACACAGTCTGGCCTCATTTTTTCCTTTGCAGACCCTAATTTGTCATCATCACAATTTATGCTTTCATTTTCTTCTCATTTTCACTGTTGGTGGATTTGGCTTTTGCTTTTTGTGGTAAAAAAATGCCATCATTTTTATTCGTCTCAAGTCAGATAGCAAATTAGGTTGTGAATCCAAAACAAAAACTATAATTAAATCATAGAGCGAGGAAAGGTTACACAATTCCTGACTTATCCTGTCACCCTTCAGCAAGCAGTCTGAGCCGTTGCCCTTTGGGACCTTTTTTTGAAGTGCCTAAACTCTGAATAATACAACAAGGGACTTTAACCCTGCTGTAACAGCCTCATTTGCACACGACACAATAAAGCCTCCCGTGTATGTGTTGAACATTTGTACCTTTGCTGATGAAATGAGGATACCCAGCAACTGTGTCTAACTTTAGCCCCAACACAACACATATTAGTTCAGATGAAGTGAGATAAAGCCCAACATTAGCTGGGTATCATTGATTGACTCCGTGTTTTGAGCAGTGAAGAGAGACAGGAAAAGACAAACAGGTGTGCAGCCAGAGCTCTTCCTGTCTGTGCGGGGAGAAGAAGTCAAGATAAATATTGTAGACCGGTTGTATGAATTTTCCTTTCTTTAAACCCAGTGCATGATGTAAGTCTTCCCTGCCAATCTAAATAGTATATTATACATTACTGAAGCCACACAGCAATGGTAAGCCAAAAATATATACTCTCTGCTTCAAGGCTCAGCTTGGTATAAGTAATGCTCCTCAAAAAGCTTCACAGTAGTCAGATGGGGCAACAGAGAAACTCAGCAGTACTCACTCTTTTTAACCACAACAGACTCTGTTTGGCTACAGGCTGTAACTAAACTGCCTGAAATGTTTCACATCAGAAAATGAAATGGTAAGATAGAGAGGATATGATCCAAACTGTGGTTGAACCTTGATGCGTCTGTTTAGTTTCCTGTTTTGCTTGCTCGCCTTGTACCTCTGACTAATGCCTCTGTCCCTCCCGGAGTTCCTTAGAAGAGCGCCATTGAGCACCAACAGCTCCTCAATAGAAACATCTTTGAGCATTTTATTGTAATTTTCCTAGAACAAGGTCTCAGTGGCATTTATTTTAAATTAGATCAGATTAAACTTTAAAATGTGTCTTGCATCACAAGCGTTCTTGATTTCACATGAACAGGAAAAATGCACATGAATAAATTAAGTAAGCGCACAGTATTACAAACATAGACAGCTGCAGTGTATTCAGTTTCCTTCCCTAGAGGAATGATTCACCCACAAAATGAACAGCTGTACATCAATTACTCACCCCATGTTACTTTGAATTCTTGAAGAAGACTTTTTTTTTTTTTTTACCTGAATGAAGATTCAAATAGCATTTACTTTACTAAATGAAGACATTTCTCTGTTTGCTGATTCTCCGATCACTGTGGAGGCATGTGAGAAAAACAAAAAGTTTTCGTCAAGAATTCACGGTAACACAGAGTGAGTGATGGATATACAAAAGGTCATTTTGTGGGTGAAGTATGTCTTTAGCATTCAGTGTTACTGCAAGTGAAGACAGTGATAGAAGCATTTCAAAAACAATGAAGAAGAGGCTTCCTGCACACCAGAAGACTCTTTTAAACATTTATTTTAATAAATGACTAGCAATAAATACACATCTGATCAGAGAACTTCTGATTCTCTCATTGATTATGCAACATGTTTTTTTTTACCTTATTTGATATTTGTCTTACAGGGTCCTAAGGGGTTAATTTCTGTTGATGCAACCTCATTTTTCATTGTCTTTCCTTCTTGTGTGTGCTGTAGGTAATACAATTCAATGCACATCCTGGCCAATTGCTATATTAAACTTGCTCTATTTTTCTTTTGGAGTGAGTACTTTGAGCACTTTAAGTATTTCATATGCTGTAGTTAATACATGCTTGTTTCATAGTGATCTTGGTGTTTTTAGTTCCTTCTTCATAGAAGCATGTTCTGTTTCACGGTATCAGACAGCATCGTTCAGCTCTGCTGTGATTGGGCCAATCTTGAACTCGAGCGTAGATTGACTCTCAATCATTCAGAGTGATGAATGTGTTTGTGTCTATATATTGATTATTCTGCTTTATAATGCCTGATGAAGAAACTTTGCACAATGTCAGTTGCTGGAAGCTTTTGATACTTTTGTTTGTTTGGATGTGCGTATCTTTCTTGATATATAAGTTTATTCATGTATGGGTTTGCAGCTACCTCACAACCTATGCCAGTTGTGTAATGTGAGTGTGGAGACCTCAGCAGATGTCAGTCTAGTCGACCGTATTTACGTATTCCCCATGCGGAATGGTATTTATTCTGATTCATTACATTTTCATGAAGAGCCTTGGAAATGCTCCACTGTGACAGGGCTGACTGGCCAGAGAGGCCTGCAGTGCTTTAGCCCGTGTGCTGGCTCTGAGGGATTTCACTGTAATTCTCTGTAGCCGTGGGGTTCACAGATTCATTCCTGTGCTTTAATAACAGTGGGATTATCAAGGTTCAGCCAGCTAACCCTGCCCTCTCTGCCATCGCCTTCACATGCCTCACAGCTCCATCCAGCTTCATCCATCCAGTCCTCCATGTCTCAGTTTCTCTATTTATTTTTATTTTTATTTATTGCTCTATTTGCACTCTTTTTGGTACATCCATGGCGTTCAGATTTTTCTTTTTTTGTTTGTCTTGTCCATCTACAGTTTCAAACCCCCCTCAATCCCTCAGTAATAAACAGGCATGTCTCTATTAATTTTCTGGTATTTTTAGTTTGCTGCCTCTCCTCTTCTCGCCCAGACTGAGATGGGTTGGGCCTGACTGTGACTGAAGCACTGTTGCTAGGTGCCTAGGGATGCTCCCATGTCTGCGATGTGTGGGGGTGGGTGTGTGCATGTACTGTGTGATGCTGTATTGCTATGTGTCTGGCAGAAAGTTAGATGTTCTGTTATGTAAGCGGGTCTTGGCTGGGTAGAGCAAGGGTTTAGCTTGGGGATGCTGGCTCAGGTGGAGAGACGGAGACAGATGCTATTTTGGGTATACTGCGCTCCTAACATCCTCCAAACGCATGAGTTATTCACTCACACGTGTCTGTTAGTTCTACCGGGATGAAAGGACAATAGAAAAGGGATTTTGTGTAAATATCTGCAGTGACATTTTATCCTCATGTCTGTCAAGTACATTCAGATTGGGAGCCAACAAATATTGGCAATAGCTGTCAGTTACTTAATCACTTCATCGATTAGTCGATCTGCAGAAAATTAATAGCCCATTCTTTTGAGAATCCATTAATTGTTTAAGTCATATATCATGCAAAAATACCAGATTGACTCATTCTGTATCTTAAATTTGAGGATTTTCTGATTTACTCTGTTTTATATTATTGTAAATGGGTTAATGAATATAACCTGGTACAAACTAAGCTAACACCTTGTACAAAGATGGCTCAGTCCTTTTATAATTATAACGCAGTAGTTACAGCTTTCCACAAATATGGTTGATTCATTGTGCTGCAACTAAAAATTGTTTCATTATTGAATAATCTGAAAACAATCTTCTCAATTAATTGATCAGAGCAAATGTTCAACGTTTGTGGAAATACGCTTCTTCGCTTTCTGGCAGAGAGTCACCGTGTGGTGAGAAGATCACACCACGCTCATATCTGTCCGTTGGGCTTAGCGTAACACAAAGACTATTGCTCTGAGCGTTGCTCGGCAGCCATCAGAGACTCCAGGAAGTTGTACTTGTTTTTTTTTTGTACAAATTAAACAAACAAGACCTGACGTATTAATTATTGAGCATTTGAGTGGCTGTTAGGTGGATGTTGTTACCTTTGAAGTTGAAACAGAGCCAGGCTAGCTGTTAAGCTAAGCTAGAGGATCGGTGGCTCGATCCCCGGCTCCGGTACTAAATGTCGATGTGCCCATGGGCAAGACACTTAACACCAAATTGCTCCTGTAGCTGTGCCTACAGTGTATGATTGTTAATTAGTCCTGATGGGCATGTGGCACCTTGCATGGTAGCCCCTCCCATCAGTGTATGAACGGGTGTGAATGTGTGTGAATGATGTCATGTAGTGTTAAAGTACTTCAAGTGGTCGGAAGACTAGAAAAGCGCTATACAGGTACAGTCCATTTACCATGAACAGTCCAAAATCATCCAAAGATATTCAGTTTACAGTGTTATGAAACCTATAAAATCTTCACTTTTGAGAAGCTGAAAACAATGAATGGTTGTCATTTTTATTCACAAGAGACTTTTTATTTAGATGCAGAATAGTTTTCTAATGTAACTTGTCAAATATGTTAGTGTTTTTCCCCAGATTAACTTCCAATTTTAGCACTAAATGGATTCATGTTCTCTCCCTTTGAACCTGCACACAGCCAGGTTACATTTTTTTATTGTTCTCTGACGCTTCAGTAATCTCTCTCTCTCTCTCTCTCTCTCTCTCTCTCTCTCTCTCTCTCTCTCTCTCTCTCTCTCTCTCTCTCTCTCTCTCCCTGCACCTTCCTGTCCATTTTTCCTCAGTTTCAGAGCATGGCACTGGCCTGGCTCCAGTCTCACCTGCCCTGTACTAATCTGACCAGTATCACCAGTATCCACCATCAGCACGCTTCCAGAACAGCTTGCTGAACAGGACTGTGTGGAGAGCCATGCTGTCGGGGACTTGGCGGCGTTCGGTGGGGCACCAGCAGCCTGCTGCAGCACCTGTGGTGACCCCCAGAAGCATGACAGTGTGCGGGGTGCCCAGCGGCACTGTGGTCCTCGAGGCCCAGTATGACTACAACTACCGCAGCGCTGATGGGCGGCAGGTCTGCATCAGGGAGGGCGAACGGTTTATTCTCCTGAAAAAGACCAACACTGACTGGTGGCAGGTGAGAAAACAGTTCATCTATAGTTTGTCTTGGTGGAAACAAAGATAAGAAATGCACGTAGCATCTATGGTGTTCTGCATTATGGGTTTCTGAAGGGAGCTTTCAGAGTTTGAATTTGAAATGAAAACAAGGCACTTATTCACAAAATTCTAAATTTTTGTTAATGTCATCAAATCCCATGAAAAGACCAAGACCAACGATGCGATTCATCTCTCAATACTTTCTCACATATTTGCCCTATTTGTGTCTCTCAGGCCCAAGTCCATTTGTTCTTTCTGACGTAAATACTTAAAACAGTCACTAACATATACTTACACTTTTACAAAATGACCCCGAGTATTTACGGCAGTAGTGCAGTGTATTGACTTAAAATAAACTGCATTGTCTTTGTTCAGCTTAATAAAGGAACAAGATCACCCATCACTCATTATTTCCAGTTTATGAGAGGAATAAGCTATATCAGGCTTTGCTTACACAGGAAATACTTGTTGTCTAGTGTGACGTATAACATACCAGTCGGGCAGCGACTTGCATCCTTAACAATAATGGTGAGTGAAGTGAGTACTTTGTTGTCTTCCCAATTTTCCAATATTCTTGGTTGCTGTAGGTTAGCTGATAATGTTTAAGGCCCATAAATAACTTGTAACCTCGTCTAAACGTCACACCTGTACCTTTTCACACAGACGTCGGCTCGGCTCTGTGACTACCTCAGCTCAGTGGTGGAACAACTCTGTCCCCACGTAGGACCTCCGTACTTTTCATACAAAACAGCGAGGCCAAATAACGGCGTAACAGTCACGCCTTGAACAGGGTGCGGACTTGAGGGACTTGAGACACTTGTCAATCAAGTACACTCACTCTCAAATAGGGTTAATATGGATACATTCTTCAATCAAACTATTATGAAATTATTTCGTTATTATTTCCAATGACCGTGGCTCTAAATTTGATGTGTGTATAATTATATTTCTTCCAAAATCTCTTGACAGTTAACAAATATCTCTATCAAATTGCAGAAACACATTTAAAAAAGTGACATTAGCCACTGACACCATAAAGTCTTGCGTGGGAAAAAATAGAAACTATGTGTTTGAAAAGAGAAGTAGTGGGTTTTCTCGTTGCATCTGTCGGACGTGACAGGAACTGTAACACATTTCTGCACAGCGTTCAGGCCTCAGCTGTGTTGGTTGACGCTCAGTTGAACTAAGTGGATTTATGTGGGAGAAAATAGCATTTGGAAATCTGTTTGTTCTTTGACAGGTGCGGCGGATCGGTGCGGCCAGCAAAACAAAGCCTCTGTATGTTCCTGCTACGTATGTGACAGAGGTGCCCATTGCACCGATGCCCTCGCCACAGCGCCTGGTCGTATCTGCCTCGCTGAACTCCAACCTCAGGATACTGCCAAGAGTGTCACTCTCTCCCAGCCCAAAAGAGACAACCTATAATGACCAGCGTCAAGGTAAAGTGTGAGGGGACGACAGAGGAGACATCTGGTGTGTGTTTTTTCATTTGAGGCTGGGCGATGTGGCCGAAATCTTCTATCTGGATATAGCTCATTTCATTTCAGATGAAAAGTACTTTCCTATTAAAGTTAAGTGCAAAACGATCAGATTTTGCAAGAGATTTAAGTCAGCATGTGCTTGTTATCAGCAATGTAGATGACGTAATTGTGTATCATGATGTCTCGATATATGATTTCATCACAATAGGATTCCATTGAAAGACGATAAATTATCAGTGAATACTTTTTTCAGTTTAATTCTGTAATATATCTTGTGTGCTGATGTTTTTTTTTTTTTAATATAGAGGGAAACATGTTCCTTATTGATCTGTGTAAGATAATCATTTATTTTGCCTTCCTCCCTCAGTGAACAAATCCATCTTCTGCTCCATGGAAAACCTCAACTCCAACAGTGCCTTCCAGGGGCTGGACAACAACACCAGCAGGGGTGGAGGCCGCTTCCCCACCCTGCCCCTCTGGTCTGGTTTCACCTTTACCCCCAACTCTCCCACCTCTCAGTCAGGCCACCTCATGGTCCCTGGGTGCCCTGCAGGTTCCACGGCCCCACAAACAGCACAATCAAATCCCAGGGCGGTCCCCATGATCACTCGGAGCCAGAGCTCCAGCAACCTGCCTGAAAACCTGATAGAGAACCCATACGACGAGGTGGGCGGCGGCTTCAGCATTCGCGTCAACCACAGGATGCCCAAGAAGTCGTGTAGCCAATGGGACGTGGTGGGAACCTCCGGCAAGAAAACACATCTGCAGGTAGGAAGAGGCAAGCCCTACAAACCTTCAACAGATGTTACTCAAACATCTGGTTATTTATTTTTTTCATTTTTATTACATGGGTACTAACTTTTAACTTTAGCGGGTGTTTTAGATGATTTATGCTGATTTGATGTTTTTTGGAAAGCTGCTAGAGGCTGACGCTTCTTTCCTCTAGCATTGTTATTCAAGCTGAATGCCATGTTTTCCGAATCTTTACAACAAAGGTGGTGAGTAAAAGTTATAAATCATAGTGACCAATATTCTTAATAGACAAATATATGGTTGACAAATACCATGTTATTATAGCATGTTCACATCAGTTATGTTTGAGTAAACCTTTGTCCCAGTGAGATCAATGCCTGACACAAAATAATTGACAGCAGAATTCAGACCAAAGATCTGCTCACAGTACTGATCGCCCCCAATAAATTGAATGCAACAGAGCAATGATTCAATCAACACAGTGTGCAAAATTTGGCAGTGATGTTTTATGCTCATCCATACACAAATCCATGCCCAGAAGTCATGTCAGGTGTTCTATTAATTTGTATATATTGACTGGTCAGTTTGTGTTGACGTCTGACGCTATCTGTTACATCAGTTATTCTTTGTACCTTCTACTTGATACTGTGAACTCTCCTGGTCAATATTTTGCACATTTCCACACAAATTGCACAGTTATTCCACTTTAATAACATATATATTATTTAATATTTCTAATATATATTTTTTTGTATTTTGTATTATGTCTCTTGGCTTTTGCATTGTATTCTGATTTTAGTTACACCAGGAATGGTATAATTTTTTTTTATTATCTCAAATCAAGGTATTGCAGGTTTAAGGAGATGGATATTTTCATCTGATTCCCAGCAGTAACTCACTGGACAATGGAAAATGGTCAAACAAAGGTCTCAACTGTATATTCAACTGTTACTTCCTGGTAAATTTACAGTGAGGTAAATTATGGGAAATAGGTCAAACAAATCCATCTAATGTAGCTGACATTTGACTTCCTCTCACAAGCTAATTCCCTAATCTGATGGATTTACAAGTCATAACACCCAAACTGTAATGAACCAGCTGTTTAGTTTTTAGCCTTAACTGTGCTAGGTATAATTGTATATTATAGGAGTTTGTGTTTGTCTTTAGAGCTTAGCATACTTATTGAGATGTTTGTTTAATTTCATTCAATCGGAGAAGCTTTTTCAGGGTGAAACAAATAAATCTACAACTACAAAACTGATTGAAATCATTTTTAAAAAGACCTTGAGTGAACCCACCAGACAACTGTGGCAGATGAGGTTGTATTTGATTTACGTCTGTACTTGACCGCTGTAATCTTCCTAGAGCAGCAATCAAGTTGGCATTGTGGTGACGTCGGCGCTTCCCTGTATTACATCAGAGGGGATTACACAAGGCGTCGTCGTTGAGAGAAATACTGAAGGTTATCTGTCTCTCAGCTGAGAGAAGCTCCCACAGCCGAGTTTTGCTTCCACTGAACCGTGCATGCACCGGTGACTTCCGACTTCGTATAGCTGTGATCTCAGTGGAAATGACAGTGCTCTTTTTTATCTTTCTCATTCGCTCTTCCTCCCTGTCTGTTTCTGTATATGCCCCTCTTTCTGAGGACCATCTTCGCTCTAGCCTTTAATACTAGTGAGCAGGATAATGGTAGCCACATTCAGGTCACAACGACCTGTTTTTCATCCAGAAAACACTCATTTTTATCAGGTGTTTTTTAAGTGCTGCCACACTGATGATGAATTTCAATTATATTTAATCTTTGTCCTCCAGGGGGCAGAATCACATTTGAATTTGAAGAGATAAAATTGACTGATGTTCATTTTTCAAAGGTTGTTTTTATGTCACTTTTTTGCCTTGATTTGTCAATACACTACATGGCCAAGAGTGTGTGTACACCTGAACATTATGCCAATGAGTAATAAGTAACATCTCTTTTAAAAAACAATGGGCATTAATATGCTCCTATAATAGCCTCGTCTCTTCTGATAAGATTGTGGAAGCTGGCTGCAGGGATTCACTCCTATTTAGCTTTAAGAGCAGTAGTGAGGTCGGCCACTGACGTCCACTCAGGTGTTGCATTGTGTAGTAGTCCGGGCTCGGTGCAGGTCAGTTAAGTTCTCTCCACACCAGACATCTTTATGAACCTCACTTTGTGCACAGTGGCAATGTCACGTTGAACCAGGAAATGGCATTCACCAAACTGTTGCCACAAAGTTAGAAACACTAAGATTTCCCTTAATTGGAATAAAGTGGCCCAGACCCATACTATGATGTGGATTGGGGTGTCCACATATTTTTGGCCATATAGTGTATGACAGAGAGATCGAGAGACACAGGCAGAGAAAGAGAGTGATAAAATGTAATACAAGTTCACACTTGAAACTACAGTTAGGTATTGGACTAAACACAATATTGCATTACAGTTAGCTGTGTCGACTCAGCACTGACCAGTTCTCATGGTCTATAAAATAAGGCCTCTCTGTATTGCTCATTCCATTCTGTGGTAGAATCACAACGAGCGTGCAAACAACTTTGAATAAACATATAGCTCTGATTAGGGTGAGAACATCAAACCTGAAGAAGAGGAGGTGGAAGAAGAAGTGTCTAAAATAGAGGTCAATTCTGAATACGATCAAGGAGTCAACAAAAAACTAAAAGGCTGCTGACACACACACACACACACACACACACACACACACACACACACACACACACACACACACGCACACACACACACACACACACACACACACATTATTCTGGAAACAACACACAGGTGACAATGTCAGTGAAAATCATTTCATTTCCATGTTTGTTTTTGTTTGTAACTGGAGTCCTACTTCAGGAAATAATTATTGTAATATTTTTACATGCTTTATAGATATCCTATTTGACCAGTTTATTAATATACCTCGATCATAGAAGATCTATTTGAGTATTTTTTAATACACTGTTTTGAATAACTGCTCTTACAAAGTAAGTACTGTTGGATGCATTATTCATTCAATTGGGAAAAACTACTTCATCATAACATTGCATCTTGAACTTTGACCCTCTTGCTCATGTAATTGCTGTGCATATGATTGTGGGTCAGAATTGCCAGAAAACCATGCTGGCTTGCATTCTGCAAACTGTGAGCGGATGAAGTAGGACGTCCAGTTATTTTTGTCATGCTGCTTATACTACATACTATGTATTTGGACGTACTAAATATTTTTCCGGCATACTAAATAGTATGTTTATCGAAACGCACAGTTGGTTTTAATTTAACTACTGAGGTGAACGGTAGGAAACGGTGAGACAGGAAGTTACAGGTGAGCTCAAGAGTCAGTGCATCCAACTGGAGTAAACTAACATACACATTCACACACAAACACACACACACAAACACACACACATACACACACATACATTTACACACACCATGTCCCCTCAGTCATTGTCTGAAACAACTACGTATTATGTAACAGGGATCAACCAGCTAGCCAGTCAATCAGTTAGTGAATTATATCTCAGCTATATTTCATGGAAAGATGATCTTCCATTCATATCTCTTCAATTCATTTCATTGGATTTGTAGATGCCCTCTCTGGTAGCTGTTTAGTTCACTCTATCTGGGTGAGCACATGCGTTTCTATAAGCTCTGTCTTAATCCAAAGTCTGATGGGTTATTACATAGTAAGAGGTGGAGGGATTTATTTGTTTCTCTTTGTGATTTCTGTCTCTTCTTTACACACTGAGATGGTAGTTTTGTTCAAGGCACTGCTGTCTGCTTCTTGTGGTGGTTGTGGTACTACATACACAGAACCATATGGTCATATTTAAAAATACTGCCGGTAATATTCAATGTTGTTCTTATTGTTATTCACAATCCTGTTGCTCTTAATACTCATTAGTGCACCAAATGTGTATTAATCCGCAGCTGAAAATACTCTTGATGTAGCTTTTTCTTAATAGTACTGCACCCAGCTGTTTTACAGTAATATCCCAATCTGGGATTAAATTAAGTTTATCTATCCATCTATTTAAGATATGATTTAGACATTTATAAAAACAAAGTTTTGTATTTGTGTCCTGTTTCGATACAAAAAAGAAAAATACAGAATACCACCAGCTTTATCCTTTAAGTCGTAGTTAGCACCATTGAACTTATGTCCAATTATTTACATGTATTATATAAATTGGTGAATCATATTGTTTTATATTTTGTTATATACATTTTACATTTGCATTTAACTCTCGTTTTTTTTTCCCTCCATGTCCACGACTTTCTTTCTCCTTTCCCTCTTTACTCTTTCTACCTACAAGGTCCCAACAGAATCCTATCTGTCTCAGCTGTCCTGGCAGGACTCCCCTCTTTACACTGAAATACAGCCAGAGAAACGTCTGTTGCAGCCGGAGCCCCCGAGCCCTGCCCCGGGTCAGCAGCCTCTCCAGGTCATGGACCTGTGGGAGCAGTACTTGGATTTGCCCACAGGGAGATGCTACTATGTCAATAACATCACCAAGGAAAGGTCCTGGAAACCCCCTCGCCGGGCTCGTGGACACAATCCCAACCAAGTAAAGCATCCAACACAGCCGGTGTTCATTCCCTGTTTGCTACTCCTCCTGAATCCGTGTTTTCCTTTTTGTCTTTCACTGAAATTACTTTAATTTTTGAAAAGGTAGGCATTTTTAGAGCTGCATGAAAGCTTCTTTTCTCAAAGGAAAGGATAGAAAAAGGTCAGGGTGTAGAATAAAATAGTCGGCTCATTAACATGCTTACATAGTTTGACTGGATCAGCACTAAAAAAGGGACCTTTTTAAGCCAAAGTACTTCATAAGACCTAAAGAAGAGCACCCTGACTCGCATATTTTCTTTTCACATAGACATGAGGTGATGCAGGGAGGGTTGCACACACAGTGATCACAGGGCAGGTTTCCACAGCTGGAAGCTGAAGTCAGAAGCACGCGGGGAGACTCGTATATGAGTTTGAGTGCAGTCACTCTATATAGTCTCACTTTGGCATGGGGTCACATTGAACTCAACACTTGGAGAGTTGCTGAATATTACATAGTAACTGTCCAATGTCATTGATATGTACACTCACACATTCATAGTAATGTGTTTTTTTTTGCTTTCTCTTTCAAAATTAGATGAAAAGGGTGATCCCATTTTTATATCGGTCCGTTAAATATACAGCTACAGCCATGAGGCGGTTTGCTTAGCTTAGTTTAGCTGAATAGCTTGCCTGGCTCTGTTCAAAGGAAAAACAATCTACCTACCAGCACCTCAAAGTTCACACATTAACAAGTTATGTCTCATTTGTTTAATCCGTACAGAAACCAAAGCGAAAAACCACAATTTACTGTTTTGTGGGGGGTTTATAGCTTTGAGCACAAGCAGTTTTCAGGCAACCAGCAGAGAGTCCTGGACGTTTTCGGCCGACAAATCGTCAGGTACATAACCCACCCTAAAACGGTGCTTAGAGGTGCTGGTTGGCAGATTTTGTTACATTTTAGAGTGAGGATAGTTGTTTCACCCTGTTTCCAGTCTTGGTCCTCAGCTAAGCTCGCCTGCTACTCGCTGTAGCTGCACATTTGATGGACAGATATGAGGGTGGTATTGATATTCTAATCCAGCTCTCTAAAAGAAAGCAAATAAGTGAACAGTATTGGCCATAATTGCAAACTATTCCTTTCGTATTTTTGTTTCCTATTTTTGTTGATCCTGTGTGAGTTCAACATTACGGTTCAACAATACAGTTCATTTGAGGCGGTAGTTAATAATGTATCTAAGACCTTTCCTGTTTCACAATCTGAGTTTTATTTCTGTTTCCCCAGGAGGCCGGTCAGGCACAACCTCAGACGTTACCCAGAGAAACCAGCCATATGTCGCTACCACTTCCTGAAGCAGGCAATGGAACAATGCACAAGGTAAGACAGCTGTACTTTTAAAGAAGTGATCAAATTCAGCATCCTTGATGACATTTTGTGGGATTTAACAACTAGAATATGAATTGCATAACCTACAATGGTAATTCCAACATCTTCCACGCCAGTAATTATGAGATATTTTTAGGGGTGTTCCACTTACACAACGATGACACAAGACTTAGCTCTTGTTGTTTTATCCACCCTCAACTGTAACTTACCACAGAGGGCAACACGTGCACACCCAAGTAAATGTATTCAATGATCCTTGTCACAAGGAAGTTATGAGGTGGTTGTTGACACTGTGTGCAGGCGGCAATCTCCGGGTCTTAAGAGTGAAGCCAATGCGGAAGTGCCTTAAAGTTGCATTCTTTCTAATGGCCATCAGGGGGTGACTTCTCAGGTTTAAAAAATAAGTCAGATTGTATAGAAGTCTATGAGAAAATAACTCAACTTCTCACTTGATGTATTACTAAGTGAACATTGTCATTATGGTCTTGATCGCTAGTTTCAAGTCATCTTCAATACATCATGATGTTCATTTTGTAAATTATGGTCCCATTTAGAGTCAAATTGATTATAAAGCAGGGTATGCTTTAGGGCGTGGCTACCTTGTGATTGACAGGTTGCTACCATGGCATTGTCTGGTCTGGGAGTTGTCCGTGTTTTTGTCTTACAACTTTAACCCTTTCACTGTGCGTTTTCAGTTCAATAAAGTTAATTGTAACATTTACATTTGTACTGAGCTCCACCCTCTCGTGTCACTTCTGGTTCCAAAAAAAAGTCAGTGAATCTAAGTGTTTGGTTTCGTTTTTTACCCTCATCCTTTTGGTTCTTCAAAACTGTCATTAGTCTTTTAAATTCTTAACTTATTGTTCTGTTCTCTCATGCAAAAGATTATGAATAGTATTAAATAATCATTCCAATGTAACATTGCTTAAGTTCAAACAGCTTTGCTTTGGCAACTGGCAACAGAACAAACCACAGTGAGACAACAAAAAGGAGACGCCTTCTGCCTAGTTTCATGCAAATTAATCTATTGTCAGCTTCTATCTGTTTCCCAGAGTGCACACGCTGTCCAGACCTGAACTGTGTTCCAGATTAAAGCAGGGAGAAATGCTGAGAGAGAGACCAAATTAAAAAGGGGCTTACATCTTTCTAGTTGCCCCATTGTTTACTGACCGTCTCACTGCCTCATTTATTTATTTATCTATGAACTGCCCCCTGACACACACATACACACACTTCCTCTCAAATGGTGTTTTTGTTGGGCTAATCCCTGAAGGGAATAACAAGGTAATGCCTTTTGATCTGATGCAGATAAGCAGAAGCCATTAGGGCCACACAGAGGGAGGCAGGGGACTCTTTTAAATCCAAACCGTTACAAAACATTCCTAAATTTAAACCACTCACTGAAACTTCTCATCAGTGTTAAACCCCTCTCTGACCTCACAGATGCTGACGTAGTCAAACTTCCACTGTTTCATTCATTTCACGATTTTTTTGCAAACTTGATTTTCCAACAATGTTTTTAATCCACGAATGAGGAAGTGCATCTGTTGTTTCTGACATCAGGGTTTTTGAAATTTCTGCAACAGCCATTGGTGACTGAAAATAACCTGAATCAGTAACGACATCTACGTAGTAAAGTGACGCAGGTTGCATGATCCAGCTTGTCAGAGATAAGCATTTTGCATCTCAAGGTTGCGTTGCCTCAATGTTGCGTCAGTGTTTCAAATTTAATGTTGCTCATCAAATAAATACCCACATGATCAAAGCAGTGATTCCCCCATCAAGTCCTTTTGAGATGCTTTCTGTTGACCTACATGTGTCACTTTTTATTCAGTGGTACATGTATTAAACAGGAACTCCAGAAATGATATATAATGCATACTGCATGCCACACAAGTTAATGACCCAGGTGTTCATAGTCTGAGTGACCCATATTACTTGTTAGCGCACAGTGTTTTCTAGCCTAGATTTTTTTTTTTATTCTGCTTGTCCTTTGTGAGCTTGACTACTATGCTTAAAAATGTTAGTGCACTAATACATTAATGTACCTGTATTTCCATTTTACTTTATGCTTGTAGGATGCTATATTTTAAGGGAAATGTTATACTTTTTACTCCTCAACCAACTCTGTGTAGTTGACAGTAGAGCTGAAACAATTAGATGATTCATGTCTTAGTCGATCAACAGAAAGAAAGTTGATCGTCAGTTAAAGTTAATGTTTGAGTAAAAACATCAGCTGTTCAGATTCTCAAATGTGAGGATTTGCTATTTTACTAATGCAAATCAAATGAAGCACTTCCTAAACTAGCAGCCAGCCACCAGGGGGCAACTGAGACGTTTAGGCTTCACATTTGGGGAGCTGTCATGCTGCCTTATTTTACGTCTTATTTTGGCACAAAGATGTCTTCATCAGCATGAATGTAGCACAACGTGAAGGTGAAAGCTGTGCTCTGGTGAGTTTCATTTTGGGTTAAAAGGTTTGGGTACAATTTTATTTTGCTGCACTGTGAATAAGGACCTGTCTTATTTTTATGCAGATTTGCACATTTATAACAAACCATGATTATCACCTTGGCCATAATCGTGCAGCCCAAATTTGAAGACATAGCCCTTGGTTCTTGGAAATAGTGATGTTTATTTTTTTTTTATAGTTTTCTGACTTTTTAGAATTTACACATAACATATCATCACTCATAGAATATGATGCATTGTGATAGAATAAGAAGATAATGTCTTTGTTTAACTGTCACTTGAGCTCAAGTACCTCTTCATCAACATCAACAATCATGTTCCAGATGTGTTTTTTTTAAAATGGAGAATTATTTTAAAACTATAAAAGTAGATATTGTCACAATACTTTTTCATACATTGGGATCCTGGAAATGTAGATTTTTAGGCTTGCTCTCTTTTTTCAGTAGGATAAGTCAAGTTTGCATTTGTACTACTGCTGTTATTTATTACTTTTAGTCATCTATTTTAACTTCTCTTCTCACTTGCTCACTAGTTTTCACACAAGCTCAACAGCATGGTGTTAACAATGACTCACGTTGGTGGGAGGCGTGTCTTGTAGAGTTTAGTGGTTATTGTAACATTAAATGTACATAAGATGAACCTCACACCAATTTGTATTCCTATTTATATGCATTTAATTTCCTACTAAAAACAAATATGTGGACATTTTAGTTAGTTTTGTTACTATTTTTCTCAAATTAGCTGAACTGCTCCACAATATTTCCAGATATCATCAGTAATAACAATCCTCTAATATAATAATCTAACCATGTAAAATGTTATTCATCATGAGTACATTTATATTTGGTCATTTTTTCGCACATGTGCTTAAGTAAGATTAAAAGGGCTCAAATTGAAGTAGTAAAGGACTATTTTAAGTAACGTCATGGTACTTATGAACCGAGGTGTTGCCATCGTCTTTGCCTCCAAACTTGCAAACAGAAGTGTGGACAGTGGTTAACGTGGGAACATTAGCAACGTTATGGTGTAATTATTCTGAGCTGCCATGCATGAGACTGATTGTACTGGCTGATAAAAAAGCAGCTTCCCTCTAGAATGGGGAAGTAGAAGCCGGCCGAGAAAAAGAGGGACAGATGAATGGTTTTTACACTTTGACATTCAGACGAAAAAAGTGTCATGATATGAAACGACAGGCAGCTGAGCACTCGAGCTCGACAAGAAAAAAAAGCTTTCAGAAACAGGAGTTGACCTGGATTGTATTGATCAGTGATAATGAGCGCCTATGCCGTAAGTTCATATTCATTTCTTACACAGTAGTAATTACTTTATTGTGTTGTCGTTTTCATTCCATGTCATTACCGGTGTGGAATTTCTGTCAGCACATATACAATGTCCGGCTTGGAATATGGAGCTGAATATGTTTCATGAGGTTTTTATGCTAATATAGTTCACTGCCTTGGCTCTTCATTGTCAGAGGTGTTGCTACTGACTTTGACATTCTCACAACAGGTTATTTATGTGGATGTGTGGCTCCAGTCCAATAACTAAAAACCAGCACGTCTGAGTCAAAGTAGTACCACGTAGTGTGTGTTTCAGTCTTACTGAGCAACGGCAGCAACTGCCTCTCATTAACTGCAGTTGAATACGAGCATGAGTGTGTGCATATATGTGTGTGTGTGTGTGTGTGTGTGTGTGTACCTCTGTGCTGTGAGGGCGAATCGAGGAGCTTTTTTACTGGCAGGATGTACAGAAGTGTTGTTTCGTTGTTGGCGTGAACGTTAGCCCGGGCTTCATGACTTATCTTAACTGAAAACAGCATCCTGTTTTTTACATTTTGGATAAAAAGTCCAGAAAGCCTGAAAGTAAAATATTCCTTGATTTATTATACAGAAAATGGAGTTGTGTTTTAGATTTAAATGAACTATAAATAGTAACTGATCATCGGATTCTCCTGCCTTTGTCTTCTTATCTCTCTGTCTTTGTCTCTAGCTGTCACCTGATTTCCTCTTCGGGACCCACCAGAGGAAAACTAGCAGTGGCTGGCAGATGAAACAGGTGAAACCCATCTTTTCCTGCCGCAGTCTTTCAGCGCCAGAGGGCTAATGCCATTCATCTTGAGTTTCACCTTAAAAAAAAAAAAAAAAATCCTGTCAAAGAGTAAAGTCAAAGATAAGTGGCCTTTACCAGTTTTACATATTCTTCCTGCACAACAGGATGCATTTGCTTAACAAAACGGGACGCCATACAGCTCTGGTGCTGTAGTCTGCCACCTTGACTATGTCACTGTGTAATAGTCTTGCTACTTATTATGTTTGCAGATCCAGCACCAGAATCATTAACTGTATGTCTGTATACAAGTATCTAGTGATAACATAGACTGCCTATTCTTCTTTTTAAAGCTGAACACTCTTTCCTTGTTATTCTTGTTGCATGCCTGACTTGGAGGGTAATCCTCAGTGTTTTATGAGCGCTTAAAGGGCTTTTGATGGAGGGTATTTTCCTCATGAAAATCAATGAACCCGAGTCGTTACATTTGCAAAAACTGCATCTCCACTGTATTACTGTAGAATACATTAAAGTAATGCCAGCTATGCTCTTTAGATTCTCAGAGATCAGCATTTATGCATATTAAGGTGGTGAAATAGCAACTCATGGTGGTAAAAGAAAGTCTGTTACCCAAGCAGTTCTTACTGCAACATGTTGCATCACAGTGGGGTGTGGGTGCGCTTGGTGTAAGCCCTTTTAAAGGCCTCCTCTTAGCAAAGGAGAAGATTTGGCTCTTAGTGCTAATCCTCCTTGCATGAAAAGACGGCAAACATTAGGATGGATATTTAGTCTGATTGTTGAAACTAGGTTACAAGGATTGGGATAGGTACTTAATTATGGCTGCTGCTGCATGAAAAGTTTAAGTTGAACCTTGCACACTTGTATTTGTACGTGCATGGGATTGTAAGCATACATATTTTGCATGTAAAGTAAAGATGCACCTACAAGCTTCTGCCTTTGTGCTCCTCCTGTGAAGTGAAGCAAAAACAATTTAAATTTATCAAGGAAGCTGCAGTTTGTAACCCATTTGCCTGTATGTAAACAGCTCAGGATATGCACTCATGCTTACGGTCAGTATTTCTTCTCAGAGTGCCAGACGGCTTCAGTTCATATTTGCAGTTCGTACATGTAAATTAAGTAATGATGCAGCACTGCAGCTGCTGCTGCATTGTTGTTCTTCCCCAATGAGGGATTAAAACAGTTGCAGCTTAATTCAGAATTAGTCTGACATGGCACAAGGTGAGGTGACCTCAAAGCCCATGTAAGTATGATGTGCAAGCCAGCATCCAGTGCCCTGGCTGTGGATCATTCTAGTCTAAACTGATTATTTCACGAGCTCATTGACACTGCTGTTCATCAGTCAGAGCAACAAAGCTATCATCAATACATCCACTGTATCAATCAGAAAATAGTCCCGCAGGAGAGTAAAGGTCCTCATCTTACGTATGACATGGAATGAAAATTTGAAACAGAAGATGTCACCAGTAGCTCATATAAGAAAATAGAGGAGAAACTGCATGCTTAACTTTTGAAAAGGCCCTAACCTTTCTGTTGCTTATTTGGGTTTTTAATTTTTTCGGAATTTATGCTGATTTTGCTGTTGCACTCATTAAGGTTGCTCTAGGCAAGAGCATCAGCTAAATACTTAAATATACAGTTACGGTTCTTCAATAGTGTCAATAGAATTATTCATAAGAAACCAAACACTTATCAGCTCCCACAGGATCCACAGACGTTAAAATACAATTGTGGTATATTGTATTTACTGTATAGTGATTGCTCTTTCCCTTGTTCACCACTGACCCAAACATTGCCCCCGACCTTTAACCCTAAAGAGCATGCAGCGCGCCGCCTCCTCTGACACCATAAGCACAATGGCGTTCAGCAATGCCGATGCCCAGGGCCATAACTCTGCCGCCCCGCATGATGTCAAGCAGCAGCTCAGCCACTCTCAATCTATGATCCTGCCTGAGAACGGCAAGGTACTCACCTCCAGAGCACACACTGTGTGTACGGTATTCACAGACATGCAGAGGGAAGAGGAATTGCAGATAGACTTTAACACTTTTCATACAAAACACTGGACATGTGCACATATACACATATACACATACAGACAAATGAACGCCACTGATGTCGCCCACGTATTGTCTTTCAGCTGGTCCAGCAGTGCAGAGATTACTCCAGTAATGTGACCAACATCGTCGTGGAGCCTCCGTCTCCTGAGAGCTCCCCCGACAGTGATGGTTGCACGCCGGTGAGAAAACACTGCCTTTTACTTTTGATACCTGTCTTCTATTAATTGGATTTGTTCATATTGTTTAGCGATAAACAGCTTTGGGCAAAATATGCCTTTTAGCATCCATGCATTCTTAACTTTTAAACTACTCCTTTTCAACTAATAAAAAATAAATGAACTTCAAACTGAAATGTTTTGAATTCTCATCCTGTGTCTCAACTGTAAATCCTTTTCATATGAATCCCAAGTAAAAAAATAACTATACAACCATCATTTTTAATGAACTAGGGTGTCATGATGTCACCCCAGTAACTTAGTATAATCCATGGACATCCCTGGTAAAACATTTAATTGGGAACTATAATTTTTAAAAAATAAATAGAGAACTGTCCACAGCGAGGTCTTTGGATTAATTTAGGTAATTGTATCTGGAAAAATAATTGCACTTGAGTTTTTCAAGTGTATTTTTTGTATTCTTTGAGCACAGCAAATATACAAATTCTAGCATTTCTCTTTCCCTGTTCTATCTTTAAAAACCCTGCTATTCTTCAGTTTGTCCCTCACCGTCTTATATATATATATATATATATATATATATATATATATATATATATATGCTGTACTCAACACTTATGACTACATAGTTAGTGTTAATTCTTCTCTCTTACACCTTAAACAGGGCCATACCGCAGTGGGAGATTTTAGAGCAGCTCCCCTCCCGCAATTTTTTGAATGATGCAACATTCAAGCTAAATGGGTTCGTTCAGGATGCAGTGTATTACACAGAGGAAAAGCCCTCTGCTTTACTTTACTGTTAACATTTCATTATTCAAGCCTTTCAGGCCTACCCTGAGTGATAGTATTAGTGTGACAGTATAAATATTACTGCCTGAATGTTGCAGATCGTGCTTTAAACCCTGTTAATGTGTTCTCAGGAGTTGGAGAAAGCCGGCCTCTTGAACAAGACAAAGATAGCAGAAGGAGGCCGGAAACTGAGGTGAGGCGTCTCTGGGGCTGCTCCCATTAAAGACAAAACCAGTTGAATTAGATTGCGTCTCTTTGTGTAGATATAGTGTTTGAATAAATTAATAGTGAGAATGATTCGCTGGGATGAATCCCATCTGACAAGTATACATGTGTTTGTTGGGTTGCAGGAAAAATTGGAGCCCCTCTTGGGTGGTGTTGGTCGGGAACAGTCTGGTTTTCTTCAAAGATCCTAAATCACAGACACCTTCCAGCTGGGTAATAGCTCAGACAAACTCTGTGTTTAATGCCTATAGTCCAGGTATTATCTTTGCGAAAACATAAATTTGTCATTTTCCAAGTGCAGATGGTATTTATGTTTTTCAGCATGGTGAAATTTAGTTTTCAACATTGTAAAGTAACATTTGAAGCCAGCTGACTCTGGTCAGATCACTAGCTTTTGACAAACCCGGAAAGTGAGCACAGTGCTGGATATTTCTGTCCGCTATGTTGCACAAATTTCTGCATGTTTTTCACGGTGAAATGACAGACATCGACTCAACACCTGTCTCAAACCTATTGCAGTTGTTGTATGTGAAAGTTGGCCACAAAACACCCAAACTCCATTTTTAGAAACATATATAGGTCAATTCGGCCATTTAATAGAACGATACATGATGTTTGTGTGTGTTTGTTGACAAAACAGAAACCAGGAAACAGTCGCCCTGAGAGCAGTGTGGATTTAAGGGGAGCACAGCTGCACTGGGCCAACGACCTGTCTAGCAAGAAGAACGTCTTCAAAGTAAGAAAACAAAACAAAAAATCTGGTTGAAAAATGTTCTTGTTTAATTGTTCAGACTGTTGCAGTGAGCTGATGTACAGTGATGATGTTGTGATAGCAGAAAAGTAGTCAAGTATAGAATAGTATTTCTGTCAACAATTGGCTCTTATCAGTGAGGGAAGTGAGAGTGGGAAGCTTTCTTTCACCCGTTCACTCTCCCATGACCCACAGTGAGGAAGAGGAAGCCGTAAAAATAAATAGTCCAGTGAAATATGGCAGATGACATTTAAGGGATGTACTATGTTAAAAGTCAGATCTCAAAAGATTGAGTTTAACACATGACACCTGAAAAACTGAAAGAAATATTTTTTTTGCGGCCGGTTCGTCACGTGGTAATATGGTTTGTAAATGTGTGTTTTGTAGCTGAGGACAGTGACGGGCAACGAGTTCCTGCTGCAGTCGGAGACGGACACTCTCATCAAAGAGTGGTACAGCACCATCCAGAACGTCATCGACCGGCTGGTGAGAATTACAACACAATTTCAATGTACCACTTCTCTATAAGCGGCTAAATATCATACCTCAGAATATAACGTTTATGTTCTCCACTGCCTTTTACTCAACCTTAAACTCAAATCCTTTGACTCCTTCCTGACTGGTTATGTTTTCATTTTCTTTATCTTTCTTAAGATCAGATGTAGACTTTTTAATCTCAGCCTCAAAGAAATCAAGGGAATTACAGCATAATCTTGGTTTCTTGGGCAAATTACACACCTCTCTTTTTATTTAATGGGTTTTAACGTTGGTGTGTAGATGTTTCTCTGTTGGACTTCTGAGGAGCCACTTTGAACAGATGCTTTTAAACAGCATGTGGTGTAACATGACGCAGTTAACACAATAAGTGTATTTCACTCTGCCTGCTTTCCAGGACCGAGAAAACCCGTTAGACAATGTCCTCCTGTACTCTCTGAGGCGAGCGGGCAGCGTGGAGATGCTGGAAAACAGCGGAGACGAGGAAGACAGGAGAACGTCACGTAAGTCGTAACAACGCGACGCCTCTCATCGCTCCACTCCGACTTCCTTCCGTCTCATAGAATCGGCCCGGCCCTCCACCTCAGTTTGCTCTCACTCCATCATCATCATCATCACTCTATTTTTTCTAAACTTCCACACAGGGTTCTTGCATCCCTCCATCCTCTCCTCCATCCTCTCCTCCATCCAGCCCACTTATATTTTCACGCGGCCCCCGTGGCAAATAATCCCCCCGTCGGTCCTGTCTCACCTCCGTCGCCGCCCAGCCCTCCCGCTTTTCATCCTCACCACCATCCCGTCTCATCTGCTCTCCTTCCCTGCCGCAGCACCCGCACTGACCTCCTCCTCCTCCATCTCTTCCTCCTCCTCCTCCACCTCCTCCTTTCCTCCCTCTGCAGTCCCTCGCTCGTCGTCCAACCTGGAGAACACGGAGATGAAGAGAGTGAAGACCCGGCTGAAGAAGCTGATCCTACGGAGACCTCCTCTGCAGGCGCTGCAGGAGAAAGGGCTCATTAAAGGTCAGATTTCCTTTTGAAGTTTTACACTGTTTGATTGCAGGTGTCCTTAATATTACTTTAACACTGAACTTCTGCAGCTAAAACTATGCACTGAACTTTTGTTGTGAAGTTGAATATATTTTTCTGTTTAACTGAGCTGCATCACGGTTGTGATGGCTGCCAGAAAATCTGAGAATTGATGCTGTGGTGATGCCACATCCCCTAGTGAATATGCATCGCAATCCTCCTCACCTGTTTAGTAAGAGCTTCTCCAAAATCATGACGTTTTTCACACCGCTTATCTACTGGTTACAACACTATTGTAACATTTCATTGCATTTATTCAGCCGCCGCTTTTATCCAAAGCGACTTGCAATAAGTGCATTCAACCACGACCGTACCAATTTTATTGATCTTTTTTTTCTATATTCTAAGCAAATAAAGATACAAATAGGTGACAAACTAAAGGAAACACTTGAATAGATTAGTGCAGAAACACAACGAATGCAGATACTTTCATTCAGGGGTCACTGAATGGTTTGATTATAACAGTCTTATCGGAATCGAAATGATATGTTATGGCCTTCATGCTCACCAGATCTCAACCCAACTGAATACCTACGGAAGATTTTGGTCCGCTGTGTCAGACAGCACCAAAACATTTTTATATTGATGTTGTTCATCCCGTCAGTGGAGTTCAGAGACTCTATATAATAGTGACACAACAGCTTACTAAAAATCTTTGTTAGTTTAGACCTGTGCATAAACTCCTTTATAACTTCTTCTATAACACTTCCTCTATCATGAGTATTTTTAAATAGCTGTTCCTTATTCTCATAACTATTTCAACAATTACTCGTAAAATAATTATTCTTTTACGTTCAGCCACAATGACTTACAAAATACTTTTAGACAAAGCAGCATCTTTAATTAATTAGGATTATTATAAGTGATCTAAATGGCAAAATAAAACTAATCACTTCAGGAGAAAAGGAAGAAGGTAAATTATATCTTGTAACAAACGTGAGCTCTCTTATAACACTTGTTCTTATTGTAAATTTAGAAAAGTATTTTGCCTGGCTTTTTTTTTTGTTTGTTTATGTGATAGTGAGCAGTAGTGAGGTGACAGAAAGAGAGGAAGAAATTCATACAGCAAAGGTTCACACCCAGACTCAAACCAGGGATGTTGCATTTACATGTTAAGCGATCCCAAGGCCACCAGCACCTCATCATTTTAACAATGATAAGACAATTATTTGGTTAGCACTGAAAAGCTAAAGCTCCCTTAAAGCTTTGACATAATTTGTAACCTTAACTACATCCACATCCACTAGGAGGCGTAATGCAGTTTTCTGCACGTTATTAGAACTGAAGAAGCCGCTCAGATGAATGGAAGTAGAGGTAGATTTATCATAAAATAAATGACTGCTCTCAAGTTGTGGTCAAACTGACTGATTGAATGACATTTTCACAAGCAAGTACATCACAGAGATAACACAAAATGATATAATGATTTCTTTTTCACCCTATATGATATGTGTAGTACAATACATGCTGCATTGCATCATCAAGGGTGAGCTTATATCGCCGCTGGGAACACGGAGGTTTCACTCCATAGTGAACAGTAAATGTATCTCTAGATCAACTTGAGCTTGTAGCTCTTACATCATCTCTTGGCACAGTTATCTGAGAGAGAGAGAGAAAAAAAACCTACTGAACAGAGATAAAAAAGTGTGTTTGTGTCTGTGTTTGTGTCCATCCGTCATCACCCTTCAGATCAGGTGTTTGGCTGTCGTCTGGAGATGCTCTGTGAGAGGGAGAAGAGCACCGTCCCTCGCTTTGTCAGACTTTGTACTGACGCTGTGGAGAAGAGAGGTACAAACACCGCAAACACACAGCCGGCTCCTGGTAATGTGATTCTCAACTTAAAGGGCACACATGAGGAAACACTCCTCAATCCTGTTTTGAGTATCAGTCACTTGACAGCAGTCGTGCACCTACTGTTCAGCTGCGTGAAATAAATCACTTGACAAACATTTACTGAAAAATGTTTGTGATTGCCTGACAGAGAGGCAACTAAAAACGCACAGAGAGGAAGTCTCGACAGCCGCCAGCCGAGGAGGAGATCTAAATGAGAGAAAATGGAGTTGTTCGGAAACTGTTTAGAAAAATAAATATTTAATGCTCACAAAAAAAAATCAATGTTTTGACCACAAGTAGCTTGTCTTATTGTTTCAGATTGAGACATTTACATTCAAGGCGTCGACTGACTAAAAAACCTTTAGGACAAAGTAGAAAAAATACAGAATATTATCAAGTGAGGACGTTAATAATCAATGGGCCTGACTTGTTTTACAATGTCTGACATTGAAACCAGTGAGGACAAAGCAGAAACTCAATGTCATATCGGAATCTTTATAGGCACGTCATCAAACATCACGCTATGAAATGTTGTGAGGAAGTAGGGGGTCATGTGATCATGCAAAACGTTACTTTTTTTAGACGTCTAAATGTGCCAAGATGTGCTTTTGCTTGACTTTATTCACACGCTTTTGGGCACTTATGCAACAAAACAAACTTCCCAGGCGCACTAAATTATTTATGTGCAGAAAAGTAAAACAATGATATCAGCTCTGACTGCCTTGAAATCTGAGGAAATAATTTTTATATTTTACTCTCATGAAGTCAAGCTTAAATAATGGAATAAATGTCAGTTTAGTTTTCATATTGACCTTCTAAAGTGTTAATAGATGCTCAGACACACCAGGGATCTCACCAGCCCTGTGCGCTATGTTGCAGGACTGGACACCGACGGCCTCTACCGAGTGTCGGGGAACCTGGCAGTGATTCAGAAGCTACGCTTCCTGGTGGACCACGGTGAGGATGAAGGGGAGGAGGGGGAAAAGCTGATCTGTATCGATGAATAATGCTGATTAATTTAGTCTCTGACAATAAATTAAACCTGCGAGGGGAAATGTTGGGGGAATAGAGAAGTGGTAGCAGGTTCCTTTTTTTTCAGCTGCTTAAAATCAAGATAAATGCCATCTGATGCTGTTCATTCTGATTACATCTGATATTGTGTAACCCCAACACACACTCACTGTACACCTGCTTGAAACCTGATTGCCTTACTCCCACTACACGACTTCCTTTTGATAAAGTGGACGCCGAGGAAAGCCCACTGAGTAACTGTTGGTTCTTGCAGAGCGAGCGGTGACCACAGACGGACGTTACATGTTCCCAGTGGAGTTTGTACAAGGTAGATTCAGACTGACGAGGATCAAACAGACGCTTTCTTGTGTTACTCAGCCTGCTTGTTTTTGTGCCATATGTGTTTGATAATGTCAAAAACTCCCCACACACAGACTGACACGCAGAGCTGAGGCGTGCACCGAACAGTTTGCTGGTTGTGCTACCATTTGCTTAATGTATGTGTGTCCCTGAGGCTTTTCTGCTTTAAGTTTTCTGATGTAATAACACGCAGCAGGTTGTACAGCGACGTCTCACGCGGTGCATGACTGCCACCAAGTGGACGAAACGGAGGATCAGCTGCAGCTTGTGACTAATGTTTCTCATCATTAGATACTTGTTTCTAACATACATGTTGAACTTCTTGACACTGAGGTCAAATTCAAGCTCTTTATTTTCTTCCCTCTGGTTCTTATCATGCAATTTGAAAAGCATTGGTCAGGCCTGGACTTTAAGAAAATGTGTGCTTTACATGTGTTTGTGCTTTTGTGTCTTCTCTGTCTGACTTTCACAGACCATTTCTATCTCCCTCTTGCAGCTACAAGCCTTCATTTTACGCCTCAGCACTGACGTGAATTCACCCTCCGCTCTGTTGATGTTGTTCGCTAAACAATACTGTGACTGTAACTCTACTTCTTTGTCTCTCTTTTCCACATTGCCTTCCGTTAACTTCTTCTAACCCTGTCCGTCTCTCTTCTCCTCCTGCTCCTCCCTCCATGTCTCTCAGAGGAGAAGCTGAATTTGGACCAGAGTGAATGGGAGGACATTCATGTCATCACAGGAGCTTTGAAACTTTTCTTTCGCGAACTTCCTGAGCCCCTCGTGCCCTTCGGCTTCTTCACCGACATCGTGGAGACAGTCAGTGAGTGACGAGCTTCAGCCCCAGTTTATTTAATATTTACTGAATGTACCTACCCCCTTCATGTGGAGCGTCACTTCATACAGAATGACACTCATCTAAGATCAATCTATGGTAGAAATTACAACACTCCTTTGATGATCTGTTTACAAAGTTTGTGTGAAGTAAAAATAAAATTCTTAATTAGGCCCTTTTTTTATTCTGTGTGGTAGACAGCGGACAAGAAATGAGAGGAAAGAGAGAGAAGAGGGATAATATGCATGAAAGTCCCAGGCCAGACTCAAAGTGGGAATGTTGCAATTACATGATCGCCATCTTTTAACCTCTAGGCCACGAGGATGCCCACATATGATACTTTAAAATCTCACCTTATTATTTTTTTCCTTTGATGTGTTTTTATTATGAATACTCACACTTCTGTGGTTTTTATGAGTCAAAACCAGGACAGTCTGGGTTTGAGAGTTCATTCCCCTCAACTCCCCTTAACTTTAGCTCTTTCACACTTTCTCAAACTGTGATGAAAGTCATTTTCGTGACTATAGAATATACTGTATTTACAGCAGTTTTCAACCACTAGAAATGTTTCACAACACCACATATATCATGAGAGATATATGGACACAGTAAAATATAATGGTGCTTCTCAAAAAGAAAATTGCTCGACTTCCAACACGAGAAAAGAATAATTAGAGACTGACAAAAATGTAATTTATTGAGCAGTATTGAATTCAAATGAAGTGAGTTTGTTCTGCATAAAAATCCTCACTGTATAAATCTTTAGCTGCATTTTTTCACGCTTCTCCCATAATCTTCCACTCATACGTTTTATTCTATATTTTTCTTCTTGTCAAAAAATACCATGTAATGACTAAAACCAACAATTATTTTTAAAGGTCAAATAATATACATTTGATGCTCTAGTGACTATTTATGGCATCATAATAAAGGAGCATGTCATCCAGTACAGCTCAACGATGTTTTTAAGAGTTTTGAACAACGATGTTGTTCTATTGTATTTAAGATTAAACCAAATCGGGTTTACATACAGAACTTGTTAATATAATCAATTCATTGATCAGAAAAAAAGATAATCACCAAACTGTGTTCTTCATCAATTATTTTTGCATAAACCCTTGTGATACAGCATTGTATCATACTATCTTTTACTTATCCTAAAACTGTAGATAATCTGGCTTTAAAAAATAAATTACATTCTGTAAGAAAAGTTGCATATTAGAAATGATATCAATGATAACAAATGTAAATGCATTCTTGGTATGAACTTCCTATTTCTTATCAATCCATTGGACTTTTTTTTTGTTGCACAGTTCAGAGTTTCACATCAAACCATAGTGGTGATTGTTGATAATTGCATGTTGCTTTATCAGAATAGATAGTGGATGCTAATAGAGCACATGTGATATCAGTCACTGGATGTAAATCAGATTTGCGATGCTAATTAAGTTCATAAAATGAAATGAAATGATGACATTTATTGTGATCTGACACGTCTCTTGCTCTGTGTTGCAGAGATGTCTGACTACATGGACAAAGTGGATCGTTTGAAGTGTCTGGTGCTTAACATGCCTCCTCCAAACCATGACACGCTGCAGTTCATGTGTTGCCATCTCAAACGGTGAGAGGGCGGAAATAAAACCGCATGCATTTGTCTGTGTCTTCGCCGTCGCTCTGCCCTGAAACTGGCACAATTCATAATGCAGAATATTCCCTCTGGGATATTTCAGCACAAAGGAATGAACCAGATGCCCCTAGTAGGAAAAAACAATATCTCCTCCTCGTAACTTTTCTTTGTAAATCTGACCACAAGAGGGGGTAGTTTCCTTGTCGTTCTCAGTAATTTTCTGTCAGAGATTATTTGGCCACAGCTCTCAAAGTATGCCAGTGCTGTACCAGCATCACACTGTTGTTAAGTTTGGGTCCATGTGAAGATGAAAAGGCTGGAGGAAGATGAATGGTGTACGATGTTCTGCGAGCCAGTTCCTTTTACAGTACATAAAATGTGTGTTTTTTACCGCCTATGGTTTTTCCTTCCACTCAGGGGTGAGCGTTCGTGTTCTGAGGCCGATGTTTGTGCCAGGGTGTGGTGGGCCCCATGAATATGTCAACTCTGTGTCCTTCTCTCATTTTCTCCCCGCTGTCATTCCTTTCCCCCCTCTGCTCTGTTTCTCATTTATTATCTCCCTGCTCAATCAACCCCTTTGCCTCCTCTTCGTTTCCTTTACTTCCTCTTCATTCTCTTCCTTCTCTTCTTTGTATTCTCCCTTTCCTCTTCCTCCTCTCTTCCTCCTCTTTCCATCCCTTCCTCCTCTCTTCCTCCTCTTTCCATCCCTTCCTCCTTTTTTCTCCCTCCGCCGTCCCCCCACGCTCTCCTCCTTGCCTCGAAGGTCCCATGGGAGCCTTGTGGTTCGTCTGCTGGAAGGCATACCAACACCACCGCCGCCACCACTGGAACCTCTCTCTTTTCTCTCTACCCTCTCCTCTCCCTCACTCTCTTTTTTCCTCCTCTCTTTTTAATGTGGAAGTTTTGAGCAATTGCTGGCTGCTTCTGTGGCTTGGTGGGAATGGCATTTTTAGAAAGAATGCCTCATGCTGTGGCTTAAACCCATTCCTGCGTCCCCCCCACTCTCTCTCTCTCTCTCTCTCTCTCTCTCTCTCTCTCTCTCTCTCTCTCCCTCACACACGCACCAACATAGGTGGATACAGGCAGTGGATTTAGCCTATTATGTGCACAAATTTAGATTATAAAATGCAGATATATGCAAAGAAAAGAGCTCACTGATGGATGCTTATTCTTTTAGTTATTGTCCTGAGTTTGTAAGAAATATAAAGATGTCACATGCTGACTGCAAGAATGAAGCTTAATGGACAGTTAGCAGTCATTTATGTGCTTGCAGTCCCAAAGATCAGCCACGCTAGCTTCTCTGTGAGTGGTGCTTTGAACTAAATGCTAACGTCTGCATGCTAACATGCTCACAATGACAATGTTTTGCAGATTTAATGTTTACCACATTCACCATCTTAGTTTAACACATTAGCATGCTAACATTCGTTATTACAAGTTATTAAAATTCTTCCTGAGGGGCATCTGGATGTGTGTACCAAATTTCATGGCAATCCATCCAATAGTTGTTGAGACATTTCACTCAAAAACCACAAATGTCAACCTCATGGTGGTGGTGCTTGAGGAAATGTCAAGGGACGACAAAAAGTCATTAGAATACATCATCTGAAGATCATTAAAGTTTGTGCAAAGACTTTCGCCAAGGCATCCAACATTTGCTGAGATATTTCTATGTGGGCCCAAAGCAGCGGACTGTCATCCCTCGAACCATCCTGCTAACACGACTAGAAATTAAAATCCACATGCTGCAACAATTCAGAATCAGTGATCCAGAGCAATTTTGGTTCCTTTAATTTCTTGTTGATATTGTTGATATTAAACCTATCTCTTACTCTCTGTGTTTGATCACTCTACAGAGTGTTAGAGCGTTCAGGCACCAACCGAATGACCACCCAGAACATCGGCATCGTGTTCGGGCCGACCCTGATGCGTCCAGAGCAGGACAATGGCAACATGGCGGTGAATATGGTTTACCAGAACCAAGCGGTGGAACTCATCCTCAGCGAGTTTGACCACATCTTCGGAACAAGAGGCCCCTCTTGATCTTTTCGGACAGAGGAGGGGAGAGCGGGGGGATTCCAAAAAGCTCCTCCAGATCCGTCAAATGCACAAGTAGTGCAGCGTTTGTCCTCTTTGCCTGTTGACTCATGTGGTGTCAAATGGGTTTCACATCAAAAGATAATTGAGGGGTAAAAAGAACCAGGACAGAAAGCTGCTAATCATGACATCTGGCCTCCATATAAAGTCATGTTAAAACAATAATAGTAAAACAAACCAATTTTAGCTGCAATACTTGTGTTTTTTACTGCAGATGTGCAGCCCCGGTGTTCTTAACTGCTGGAGCGGACGCCTCATTGTCACTTTTCCTTGATGTTTCATACTCGATCAGGATAAATAAAAGCCATACAAGTGATTAATCTCCTCCAGCTTGCTGAGTATTAATCAGATTTTTGACAAAGGATGTGTCTTAACGTGGCATTGAAACAAAACTCGGCAGAACCATCTCACTGTGAAAATACGTGCACCAGCACCTCCTGCAGAAAGACTGGACAGATCCCACCTGCACCGGCAAGCAGAGGATACTGTAAAATATGCAAACTAGCAGGAAGCAAGCTGTGCGTGTAAATGTGACCGCATCCCTGCTGAAGTTATACAGTGTTTCGATTAAGAGTTTGTATGTGTATTTCAGACTTCAGAGGTAAAGTTCAACGGGGAACTCTTCAAAGATAAAAGCATGATTTCAGTGCCAACAGGGCAGCAAATGTTTCTTTGTTCCAACAGTATGTTGTAGTGAGCGTGGACCTTTGAAGTTTCCCTTATTGTACAAATTTGGATCTGTCTTCTATTTTTATTAGTTGAAACTCCTCAGATTAAGTTAAAAAATATGAAATTGTAAATATGTGAATTTCTGTCTTTGTCAACTAGTTGCACTTTGCGTACGGTGTGTAACCTAAACATTATAATTAGCCAAATTCAAACTGATACATTTGCTTTTAAGTGAACAGTGTGTCGTTACAATATTGCTTGGACCTGATTGTTAACTCTCCTGCAATAAAAGAAAAATAGAAAATACTGATTGTTGTGACATTTGGTCAGGATGTGTCTGTCTGGTTGTTTTCACCAAGTGATGGGTTTGCGTGAGAGATAGTAGAAGTGTGTGGAGGTATGTGGGCCCCCGAGGCGCATTGGGCGGAGGCATCCCCTGTGATTGGTGCAAATGCTGCTTTTAATAACAGAACAAAAGAGGAACTAGAAATGCATATGTTTTAGAAATGTGGATTTTCCCCAAAACCATCTTACTCTGTGGCTTTGGTAATTTTATATTGACTGTGGGTTTGGCAAAAGACAAAAAAGAGCAGAAAAGAGGGACAAAGGGGGAGAAGAGCTCATAGATTTTGCAGTTTTATTAGATGTATTTATTCATTTTTATGTTCGTATTGGTTCAGGTCTTGTGAGTGATTGAGGAGGGGCTAAAATTATGTGTCGCTGATTGATGGGGAGTCATCTGAACTTTTGATCATTGTGTGTCCAAGGTCATCCTTATATTTGATTGGCGCAGATTCTTTTTTCTACTTAAACAACAGCCACATTTGTTTATTTGATCCAAATGCTTGTATGAACGTAGTCATCACAGTTTATACATTTATCCCTCATTCAGTACTGCGGTTTCGAGTGTCCCAGAGCCTCCTCACATTAGATTGAATGTTGTCATTCATTATATTATATGTAAAGATAATATAACCCCCTCAAAATATTAAGTATTTTTACCGTATCTTTTGATCTCTCTCCAAATTCTGAAATTGAGGGGATTTCTCTTTCAATAAAAACTCAGTGGCACTAAGCTGCTGTAGCCTCCAGCTCTGTGATGTGTTTTATTTCACTTGGTGCGAGGGCGCTAATCACTCCCTAAAATAGAATCAGTCCGTCAGGGACACAATCAAACACCACTCCCGTCTAATCAGCAGAGTGTTGGCAGGAGAAGTCAAACTCTATTACTTTGTCTTTTAATGCTGCACTTTTTTCTTTCTTTCTTTCTTTCTTCTTTGACTTATTAATCACATGTGATTTTTTTAACGGCAGTCTGGATATTCCTTATTAAATCTAGAATAATGCTAAATATAAATTCTGTATGATAAGTAGTACAGTTAAATGTGCAGACATACATGAACCGATTAAATGTAACAGCCAGACCTTTTCTGCATCTGCAGTCAGTCATTTTTTTTTTCTGCAACACTAAAACAAAACGTTTTTTTGAGTACGTGTAGGTATTTATTCGAAAATCGTGGAGATAAGAGAATGAGATGGTGGTGAAATGTGTTCATCTGTTATATCTTTTCCATCCAAGTAACTCTCAGAACTGATTTACATTTCATAGTCCAAACCACTTATGAAAGTGCACTTTATTGTAATTTTCTTGGGCAGCTGTACGTTAATGAATCTGTATGTTTTCTTCTTACAGCCGGGATGGCACATGCCAAACAACGGGCCTTTTTGTTACTGTATATCTTGGCTTTGATCTTCTTTTACGTTGTTTACTATATTTTTGAGGAGAAAAAACAAGAGACACTTCTGATCCATAGATAACGGAAAAACAGTTTCTCACCAGTTTCTCACCAGTGGCATGAGTAGCTCGGGCCCTGCTCTGTTGCACCGTAGGTATGAGGAATCGAAACTTTGAAATGCTCAGCACCCAATCCGACAGCCTTTTGCTTGTAGATGGGAATTGCAGCAATCTTGCAAGTGATGCTGATGCCACCGTCTGACTGTGTCGGTTTTTGCAAACCACAAATATATGACAGAAAAGTTCATCATTAAATGTCATCTTACTCACTTTTGCGATCAGAAAAAGGTCAAAACATCACCAGTTGTTGGTGCCACAGCTGACTCAATGCTGATGATGCATGGCATCCAAAAGTATCTGACATACGTCACCCGTTATGGTTTGATAATGTTACGGTTAGCTGATTGTTTACTCAACTAACCATTAGCCTAACTTAGTGAACCAAATACCAGCAGAGCTGCTCAGCCCCTGCATGCCTTAGCCACATCCACAGATTGACAGGCACCAAGCAGCACATCTGATGAATCATCATGCAAACGGACACAAAAAGCCACAATTTTTTTTTTTTTTGTGAAACAAAGCAGTCTGCAGCTCATGAGTGGTGATGGAAACTGAGTCGCCGGGCCCCTGCCGAGCTCCAGAACTGTCTCGTGCGTCAAGATGTTTTTGTGTTTGCACTGACATTTTTAAAAATACATAGCTTTTGGTAGTTTAAGCGTGATAATTTCTTTGCCCTCTTCTGAAATAACTTAATAATTCAACCTATTTCATAGCCACTGAATGACCTTATATTTACAGTTACATGAAGCTACAGCAAGACGTTTTTGATTAAAACACAAGAAAATGCTGATTGAGGATAATATTTAAAAAGAAAAATTAATGAAGTACAACATTCTTGTGACAAAGGTATGTACAATTTTATTATATTCATTATAAAACATATATAAAAAGTTAATACAAAAGTTGCATGGGTGCCAGTAAAAGATATATAAAAAAAACACTGCTTGTAACATTATAAAAAGAAGTGTGCGTACGCTGAGTGAAAGTAAACCATTTCTCTACTATCTTTTGACCCAGAAATAACAGGTAAGGAACTTCGCACGAGAAAGGTGGCAGTTGGCGTGTCACATTTGCATATCTTTGGTGATAAATACACACACACACACACACACACACATTCTGACCAAAAAGTGTCACGGTATGCATGAATGCTAGAGGCTTAGTCACACCTCATGCACCACCGTCTTATCTCGTCGTACCAAGGCTTTGTCGGATTACTCACAGTTTCTTGAGTACATCTGAGGCACTTTTCACGTTGACTACACTGCAGTCAGAAAGAGGAAGTTAAGAGCTGATGTATGTGTCCTGAGACTTGACCCTCTCGCCACACCTCAACAGACAGCCCAAATGTGTGGCCTATTTTTGTTTCCGGGGGTGAGAAAATGGCACATGTAAATTATTACGAGAAATAGGGGATATTTCCGCATAAGATGAAATGAAGCAGCTCTGTGTGATTATTACACAAAGAGTGAGACAGTGCACGTTTTGATCGCTCGCTCGAAGGAAACCCCCCCCCCAAAACTGACTTCATTTTTTTACCCCCTTTAACATACAGAGATGCAGGAATGACTGTCCCTTAGCAAAGCATACCATTTAAAAGGTGCCGTCCTCTGCTTTTTGTTTAAAAAATAAATAAACAACCACCTTCCAGTTCTTCCTCTTTTTACTGCTTGCTCTAAGCTACTAAAATTGCTGTGAAAAATGACTGCTGATTAATCAAAGCCACTGAGCACAATAGTTAACCTGAAGCGATGAGGTGGTTGTACCTTGTTATTTCACAGCATGAATGTTAAAAAGGAGTACTTCCATACAATCTCAAGCCCTCAATAGCTTTGGGACAAAGTAATAGCTGCATGTGTGTATTTTCATGTAAAACATGTTACAAGTTATTGCTCATTTCTTAAAATAGAGGTATGGGTTTGTATGAAATAATACCACAGGGTATTGAATGTTACTTGCACTTGCAAGAATAAATATACTAACTGAGCATCAAGAAAGTCTGATTGATATGACTGAATCTGTAACATCCAAGCTCTAACTTGGATGGCATGTTAAAGTTACAGTACATGTCTTTCCATTACTGCAACCAATCCTTTCCTACACAGCCTGGTTTCTTTATTCACCCGCTGGTGTGCATCTACATGTAACCAGTCAAAATGTTTCAAACAAAGCAAACTGGATCCTGGACATAAAAATACAAAGGCCTCTTCTTTATGGGTTGTGCAACAGTCAGCAGCAGCAAGCGAATAAAAAGTGAGATTTATGCAATGTCACATCTGGATACATGACCTCAGATGAGTCAACTCAAATGTGTTTTAGCTGTCCTGGCAAACAAAAACAATTACAACAAAACAAAGACAAACAAAAGGCGTTGTAGGTACATTAAGTCTATTTTGCATGATAAAATACTATAATTGGTATTGTCACATATATTTTGTTTGTATGGCTTCATCCACTTCAAGGCCATCTATGCTTTGGAAGTTCTGTGCATTTTCTCATGTAATAATTTTTTTTTTTAAATCAGTTTTATATATATATATACACAGGAAAAAAAAGTGTATCAAAATTCTTAATATATATAGTATATGCATTGTGTTGGCTTGGTGAAGTCACCTTAAGTTTTTATTCTGGGTAAATCTGTTAAATCCAGGCTAAGTTCACAGTTGTCCAAGTCTCCATTCTGGCCCTCAGTGTCTCTGACCCAGAATTGTCTCTCTGCTTTGTCAATGTGGTTTCCCACATCATAATCATGTCTCTCGTTTTGCACTCCATTCTCCGCTGAAGGTGATCCATGGATGAGGCTACCTCCCAGCTCCCCTGCTACCCCTGACAAACCCACTAGTGCCTTTTCCACATGACCATCACTAACTCCTGCGTCTTTATCCTCCTCCTCGTCCTCCTCTTCCTCTTCTTCCTCCTTGAGGGCCTCTGCAGCGCCATCTAGACTGGAATCGCTGAGGAAGGAGTGCGCCGTCTGAGTGTCCTCCATGGACAGAGGGGTCTCGTCGGCCAGGTGGCCCACGATATTTCTGCCTGCCCCTGGGGTGAAAGGCATTTCCTCATGATCTTGGTCTGGATCCTGGTCTTTGCTGCAGTAGGCATAGCGGTGGTTCATGTGCTGTGAGTATGAGCCGGAGTGGGAGAAGCGTTTGCCACACTTGTCACATTGGTAGGGTTTCTCTCCAGAGTGCAGTCGGCTATGCTCAATCAGATGGTGCTTATGCTTGAAGGCCTTGTTGCAGATCTTGCACTCGTGAGGACGCTTACCTGGAATAAAAACAGAGAAATTGTGTATACTATTCAATAAAAAAATGAAATCTACAATTTTTTTAAATAGAGAGGACATTATCATAAACATTTGGCAGCCGCTTAGCTGAGCACAAAGAATGGAAGGCCAGTCTGGCCTTATTCAAAGGTAAGAAAATCTGTCTATCACCATCTGTCAGTAAGAAACCAAATAAGCATAAAAAATTATAAGTATTGTAGTTATCTATAAACTATAGGAAATGGCATATAACTTATATGTGTTCTTTACAAATGCAGACCTGTGTGCTCGTATTTGTGTCGGAGCAGAGAGCTGCTCTTCTGAAAGGTTTTTTCACAAATGTCACAAGCGTAAAGCCCCTCATCTGTCTTCTTCAGTCTTTTCCTCCCGGGACCCCCGTCTCCCTCCAGTCCTTCATCCATGAGGGAGAGGTAGTCTAGAGCTCCATGGCTTAACACTTCACCCTGCAGAGAAAACATGGAAATGATGATATATTAAGATTCATATTAATGCAATTCTACAAAAAAAAACACTTTACAATATGATCAGATATTTTAATGTATTTGTCTTGCTGCTTCTGCATTAATTTTGAGGTTGTTCTTCGGCAAATACACATAATTCTTTGAAACAAACATAAAAAAAAGAAACCTTACTCACCATGAGAGCTTGTCTCTCCTGGTGGATCTTTTTTAGGGTTGCCTCTGCGTCTGCATCCATCATGTAAGCCATAGGAGAGAGAAACCCTGGGCTATTAGCCTGCTGGCTGAAAGGAATCGCTGTGATGCCATCATGTCCTGAAAGCCCTAAACCAGACCGGTTGAAGATAGGAAATCCATTATATAAGGAACCTGGAAACATAGGAGCTACGGCCCCACTGTAGACCGGATGGTGGTGAAGGGGGAGGTGTGACGTTGGACTTGGTCTCCTGAGTTGCTGGGTCGCGTGCTCCCTCCTGTCTCCTCTGGCTGAGTTGCCGTTTACAGTTTTGTTTCTCCCCTCCTGGTCTGAGGGCTGCTTGGGCAGGGAGAGGTCCAGAGGCTCGTTCTGTGCAGACCAGGGGCTGCTGGCCAGGTTCTGAGGGGAGGTCAGTTCAGGAGGACAGCTGGTGAGGTCCAGGCAGACTGGAGAACCGAAACCTGAAGAGGGAACCCTCCTTCTGACTCGAGGCGATGACAGCTCTGGGGAGTGGTTGATTGGCTGGCTTGGGCTTCCCTTTTCCTGGCTGGAGCAGTACGCTCGAGAGGAAGGGACGTCACGGTGGGGCTGTGAGGGAGAGTACATTGCCACCAGAAGCTGCTGCGGTAAAGAGTGCCAGCTGGGCTTCTGCAATGGTGATTTGTTTCCAGACAGGCCGTTGGCTACTTCACTCGGTTTGCTGTTCTCCGGTTGGAGAGCAGATCTGGGGAAGAATAAAGGTGGCGAGGGGTGGTCTTTGCTGCGGAGACCCTCGGGCACCTCCACCGCCTCTCGGTTCATCTTGCAGAGGTAACGCTCGTGCTGCAGGAGCACCGCCACATTGGGGAAAATCTGTGCGCACCAATGACACGTAATCCGAAGCACACCTCTCTCCCCTTCACCTGACCTCACTGCTTCTCTTCTCCTGTCAGGCGACACCTTCCTGTCAGGCCCTCCTCCGTTGTAAATCACCTTCCTTTCCTCCATTGCGGCTCCTCCTACTCCTCTGTCCATCTCCTCCTCTTTCCTCACCTCCCTGTGAAGCATCTCCTGCAGCATCTGTTCAAACTTGGTCCCAGAGTGCAGATAAGGCAGTAGGGTGGTCCCTTTTAGGATACTGGCCCTCAGAGAGAGCTCTGCTGAGGGGTCCCAAAGCCGAGCCAGGTCTGACGCTCTGGCGGGGTTGTGGTTGGGGTCCTGCAGGGAAAGCTGGTGAGGATCCTCTGGGACTCGACATAGAGGCCCGGTAAGATCTTGGGTCTGTGAAGCCAACGGGGAGCCCTTGTCAGTACTGTTTCTCCCCACACCTGCAGAGGGAGATGTTGGAAATAAGTGGTGGTAGGAGCTTTGGCTATGTCCATTAAATGCACTGCTGGCTCCTCCTGCGTTTCCCCCTCCATTCCCTCCGCCACTCAGGCACTTTTTGCTGCTTAAGTGGGAGCTGTAGGAGCCAGAGTGAGAGAAACGTTTCTTGCAGTTGGAGCACTCGTAAGGTTTCTCACCTAAAGGATGACACGCAGACGGGATATATTAGACAAAATATGCCAAGAGCGGGTTGAAAATACCTTCAACATTTTTCATAATTATCTTGTCCTGTCGTAGATTATTTTAACTTGTTTCCTGTCAACACATCAAATTAGGCATAATTTCGTACTATATAACTCGCACAATAAGTAAGGGTTAGTGATACAGTGGAAACAATAGCAAATTGATGGGTGAGTACATCTGTTTTGATGTTATTTTGCCTCACCGCTGTGGATGCGGAGATGCTCTTTGAGGTGGTGCTTGTACTTGAATGCTTTCCCACACTGCAGACATTTGAACTTCCTGGTCTCAATGCCTTGATCCAAAGTGATGACACTCTACGATGATAAGACACTGTTATTAGTTTTATAATACAACACATTTAGGAAAGAATTTCAGTGTGCGAAACAAGTATGATTGTCACTTGCATCAACACAAAGTTCCAAATAAATAACTTTGTAACACTGAACGTCATAGAATATAGTTATGACAATTTGTCTCATGTCAGTGAAGTTTCTCCTGCTGTCTGTTTTTATCTCACCTTGTCCTGCACTTGGTTATGAAAAGCAAGGTGCCGCTCCATCTGTGCCCTAAGGGTGGCAGTGTATCCACAGAGCGGGCAGACCATGTGGCCCCCCTCCCTCTCCTGACAGTACTTGATGTGGTCCCTCAAAGAGGGTCCTCGCTGATACATTCTGTGGCAAAATGGACACGCCTGCTGGGTCCTCTCCGCATCTAGAGTCCAGAGAGAGAGGTGATGTTTTTTTAAAAAGACCACAGAAAATGTTATAGTACATTCATATATTTTGCAAACTTACTATTTAAAGGTACAGACAAGAAAGTCTTGATTAAGTATGTTGTGTACTTGCCTGAAAATATTGGAAAATTACATTGCAATTGTCGCTATATAGTTATATTGTATATTGTAGTGTTTGAACCAAATTTAAATTTTATTTCATCAATAAAAAGCGTATTTCAAATGCTTTTAATATGATATTTTACTCATGCCGATTAAATTATGACTTAACCTTTTATATTTACTTGGTATACCTGATATAAAATGTTGAACCACAAGCCAAATATTAAGATTGTGGGACAACACGTGCTGTTACATGAATTAATTGCTTGAACATGTACGTGTAAAATGCGTTGTCCTGTCGAAGGCCCTTAGTTGAACCAAGAGTGGCTGATGAGCTGATGTGTTAAAAGCCCTTTCCTTCCCATTTTCTCTGAATAACATTAGCATATACAATCTGATATGTGCTGTAAAGCTGCTATCGCAGCAGAGCGGTTCGTCACTCGAACAACATACTGCCTGGCTCAAAAGCAGTAACTTCAGATACGTTGATTTTCTATTTAGCATCGTTGCAGCTGTTCCCTGATCAGCCTACCTGTTCCCTCGGGTGAGCAGTGCTGAGCTCCTGGTGACCAGATGGCAGGTGGCAGCTCCTCGTGACTGCTCCCCGCGTGGTACACCGCTGCCGTGCCATTGTGGTTCAGATGGTCCAAGAGACTGGCTGAGGTAGAGGCCTTCCTCAACTGGGCCAGAAATTCATAGTGGGCCAGGTCCTCCAACGTATTTTGGGAGTCTAAGTTCTTGCCTGCGAACACATAAAAAGATGCAGAGGAACTGTAGTATCCATAATAGGACATATGTTTATTTCTAACTAGAGATTAATTAAGAGGCATTTTGTAAGAATGAAAACATAATTCTGATACATGGACGTTTTTTATTACATTTGCAGGAAAATATTAGTGTTAGATCTTTTTTTCTTTCTTTAAATATTTCAAGTCTCACTGAAATAAAAATCCGGGCAGCGAGATAATAAATACTTTACATTACATTACATTACATTTCATTTAGCTGATGCTTATATTTTATCGCTTTTAAATACAATGCAGACAACAAAAACAGACTTAGAAAACTGTCACACACCGCACAAAGGACCATAAACAATATCCTGTTATATACATGTACATGTCTCGCTCAAATATTCATGTGTGCAGCGCGAGTGGGGATGAATCGTAAAGTGACACTGTGCAACTGGATCTAATGGATCTAATGGATCTAAATTGTTTACTTGAAGACTGACTGATAAAACAATGTATTTGGGGAAATAGTTGGCCAGATATGAGTTTCGAAACATTCTTTCTCATTCGTGTCCTTGAGTGCAGTGACAGGAGGGCAGGCAGAGAGAGAGAGAGAGAGAGAGAGAGAGAGAGAGAGAGAGCCACGTGAAGAAGAGAGGGCGCCTCCTATCATGAATCAAGCCAGTCAGCTTACAGGGACTTTGAGGAAGATTTTTCAAATGTTTGCAGATGTTGGCATATTTTGAGCTGTTTTTTTATGTGGTGAAGGGAAGAGCCTGTGTGGTTGAGTGTTGTAAAAACTCAGCTTTGCCTTCATCAGGCAAGGCCAAATCACACGAGGCGAGGGAGCTAAGTGATTGTTAGTAGGCAAGCCGCGTGAGCCTTTGATCTCTCCTAAATAAAAGGGAAAGCCTCGCGTCGCGCAGTGCTGATTTCAGTACCGTAACGTCACCTCTTTGATGCATGGAAATATTGTGACATTGTGTGGGATGAGTTCTTTTGTCATGCTTTCAGAAGGCTGCCTTTTTCAAAGAGAAGGGTGAAAAAAAAGAACAGCTTGTAGGGAAGGCATGGTTTCACAAGGAGCTGATATGAAGGTGTATCTAGAGGGCTGTGAGAGGCATCATGAGACTGCCGGGGTCTTGCATCAGAAAAACACTGCCAATTTGTTTAGCCTGCACGTACAATGGTGTCCTACACAGCATTCTCATACAGGATATGTGTAGGCTATTTGAACTTTTTTGAGTATTTAAAAAAAAAATCTGGAATTTTAAGTTGACATAAGTAGCCTAGTTTTTAATCACAAGTATTGTACTTTGCTACATTTAAAGTTGCATCTGTTTCAAATTCAAATTCAAGTTTCATGAAAAGTCCTGATAGACTGTGAGAGAATGGAACAGAAGAAAGCAGATAAATCAGCAGCTGCAGCAGTGAAGAAGCTGCAGGTGTGTCTGCGGCCGCAGAAGGGCGACGCTCCACGGTCCAGAGTGGTGACACTCTGGAAATGAAACGTTAGAAATGCACGTGCCGATGCCACGAGCCGGACACAGCACTCCAAGTACGATCAAATTTAGGAACAACGTTGTCTAGCAACGTAGTTCCGTGTGCGCGTACGAGGTGTGTAAAAAAAGCATATTCTATGGTCAAAACTGTCCACGTGGTCAACGTTTTTGATGTTTTATTCTGCTGTTGATTCTGTTGTGTCCATAACTCGTTTTATTTATTGTTGATAATTTTTGTTTAACTGTCTGAGTTTTCTCTTTCTTCTGGTAATTCTTGTAAGGCTGCATTGAGGAAAGCAGTTGTGTATTTATAATTGATATATCATTGATAATCAGTTGTATGGACAGACTGCAGAGTACCCTTCTGTTGGTTTAGACATAACGGGTCTTGTTGATGATGTTGTTCCACTTGTGTATGTTGACATTTAATGCAATCTATTTTGTAGCCCACTCTTTAATTAACAGTAGTATAATTTTTAACCACCACCCCTTTAAAATGTAACACAGTAATGTTAACTCCGAGTTCCTTTTTACTTTTACTGAAGTACATTTTTACTGTACTTTTACTTGAGTCAAATTTCTTAACAGTATTTTAATTTGAGTACAATATTCTAGTAGGCCTCTGAGTATCATATTTGACACTTTCCATACTTTCTTGGCCCGGCTTTCATTCTTCAGAAACCGTTTAGAAAACAAAGGCTCAACTTGAAATGGTAAAGGTTTTACAGTTTTTGTATACTTTTGTTCAGAACTTACAGTACATCCTCAGTGGTTCCTGGTCTCCCTCCCTGTCAGCGGTAGATGCGGTGGCGGCGTCTTCTGCGGCCTCGGCCTCCTGCTCCACTTGCGGCCAGTAGCTCCTGCTGCCGGGGCTCAGGCTGTGAGGCCGCGTGGAGCGAGCAGGACTAACAGGCTCCTCCGTCCCCTCGCTAGGTGTCAAGCTTGTCTTGTCCAGGCTCTCCTGGCAGTCCTGGGGCTCCAGGCTCCACATGCCCACCTCATCCTCCCCCTCAGATCCCAGTGAACTCACTTGCTCAGCATCCACTGTGAGAAGGACAGAAACAGAAAAAGACAAACATTTTAGGGGAGACAAAAGAGACTCATATTCCTGTTTGAGTCCTGTTTAAATGCCATGCAGCAAACAGACAGTATGCTCATAGAGAATATATTATATTTTTAAATATATTAAAATTCACTCATCATAAATGCGTGTCTTTAATCTACTTTAATTGAGAAGCCAAATATTATTTTGTGTGTCCAGATATATATATTTTTCCACATTTCCTATTATTTCAGCTGTAGATTATGACCAAAACAAACCAGAGACAATGCTACATAATTTAAAAATGATGCCAGTAACTGAAACCAAACAAATAAGACACAAATGTTTTTTAAATTACAAATTAAAAGTTGTTTGAGTGTTATTACTTGTTTTTTCAGTGTTGTTCCTCAGGAGGAATTAAATTGTCCTCATGTGAAGTTGTTCAATGTGTTTCTTATTTATTTTATATGCTTTTGTGGGGTTTGATGTGTGGATTAGGATCAATACAAGCAGACACGCTCAGCATGCAACATACACATTTTGTGCAAAGGAGATCCGCAACTGTGAAAGGAGGGTCCCAACTTATTTCCCAACCCAAGTTATGATATTTAAAATATGACTATGACCTCAATATATAACTTCAGACAAAGAAATAGAAAGTGTCAATAGTCATTTCTGATCAATTTCAGCAGGATTTCAAAAGGGATGGTTTCTACTCTGAGTGTGTAGCTTTCATTAAAACTGAAAATAAATTTAAATAGATGCATTTAATCAATTCATGTTTTGAATGACCAAAAAAAAGCTTGTAGAGGTGTAATCTTGCTGATCAAACTCCAATCCAGTAAAATACAGTTTATTTATATATATAACCATTTGAGACAGAGAAAACTGGATATATATATATATATATATATATCCAGTTTTCTCTGTCTCAAATGGTAAAATGTTATTTTGACATTTTTTTGTACGTGTATTTGCTCTTAAAGAACACAATTAGTGTGACAGTATAACAATGTACATCTAAATGTGTCACACATGTGCAACAGTACGAAGAAAAGAGAAATAGCATATTGTAATTTAAAAGTGTACCCTTGGTGCCCAGACTGCAGCACAACTGGAAAGGCGCATTACTTTTTCCCATGGCAAAGACAATAAATGACAATCACAAACACATGCCTGGGATTTCAGCTGTAGGCTCTTATTTCCAAGGCTTTTTTTGAAGACTCGCTGTTTTCCTCTCACTGATTGGCAATATCTAATCACCACCAAGTAATGGCCATTTAAGAATATATCATTGGAGGAAGCCAAACCATTGGACTGTGCCAACACACAGAGAGCCAATTCTTCTTTTTGTCTTGTTTTGAAAATAAGGTTTCTGATGAGCCTCCCATGAAGATCACAAAACTACGTCGTCACGCTTTGTTATTATTTTTAAATACATTTCCCTCTTTGTCCTCCTTTCATCAGATCAGAGTGAAAATAAGGTTTCATGGCTCATTTCATTTCACAAAACACAAAAAGTTTATTCCTTAAACTGTCAAAACAACACTCAGTCACTCTAGAAGGATTTTCATTTGTGTGTGAACCGGTCCAAATACACCCTTACTGGCTGGTGGACACAATATCATTGATGAGTATTTTGCTTTCGGCACATTCAGTCACGGCCCACAGCTCACACTGACAAATTCCAGAGACTGTTCTACACCGGCGGAGACATTTCTGCAGATCTATGTCGTCAACTTTACATCTAGAAGACCCACACACACTCACTCACTCACTCTGTGACTGAAAGAGCAAAAGTGGGCCGAGAGCTGCCGATGGGGCGGCCCGCAAACACACACCTAAAACACTATATGTACACACACTCTCCTGATGAGTATATTAGTTAATCTCAAAGTTCAACCCCTATCTGCCTGTGTCATCAAGTTGCATGTCCTTCCCCAGCTTCATTACACCTCTGTAAAAAGTTAGCTCATGCAAAACACTCTGATTCATCCTCGCTGCTGCTCCTTGCTGCTCTACTAACATGGGGAGGAATGACTTGCACTTATGGGGGGTGAAATTGGTCATCAAATGTGCTTCCCTACAACAGACAGCTATGAAGTTTTATGATGTAGTTGAGGTCGACCTATCAGCCCTGCAGGAGTTTTCTGGGTTGATAGGAAATACCGCTGGGCCCAAAAAGAGAAAAATCTGGTCCGGATTAGCATCAAATTGGCCTTAATTCTCTTTCCCATGACAGTGAGTGACACTGAGCCTATATGTGCTGTCATTAAAGCGGCACCGCGCTGGGATGGCTTTTATTATCGGGCCCATTGATTTATTTATTTGGATAGCGACTGCATCCTTCAAATTGTTCTTTTTTAAAAGTTTTGTTGGAGCGGGACAGCTAAATCTTTGAACAGGACAGGAGGTTTGGGTTTGCCTGCAAATAGAGATTCTATGTCAAGGTACAAAGGAGTTATGAATTCATGCAATGGGTAATGTGTAATTTGTTGGAAGATGCTGAACACCAAAAACACAAAGCAGAGCTGAGTAGAAAACAGTACGCTGCTATTGTGTGCATGCATTGTAGTGTGCGTGGGAAGAACGTGACTCATATCCAGAGAGTGGTAACCGAACTGTGCTGCATCATGCTTGACGATGTCGCTCACTCGGTCTGCGGGGGGACTGTTTCTGATGGTTTGACAACAACAATGTTCAGATTGAACACTGCAGCAATATGTCTGTTGATTTCTCTGCTTGACAGTGACTGATAATCTAAGATTGACGGTCTGCTTGCCAGAAAGAAGTCTTCTGTTTTCAGTTTGGGAGGCCTCGGGAGTTTTATCCTGAGAAAATACATCCCTGTTCTTGTTATCTGCGAGCTTGTGATCCATCTTGAATCTGATCTGAAGCGGAAAAAATGATCATCTACAGTGGTTCTTATAATATTTGCAGAGACGCATAACTGAATATGTTCATAAGAACATACACCGACAGAGAAAGTCTTGACACAACCACACTAAAATACAACAACACAACAACAACAACAGAAAAAGACCCGTATAAGATAAAGAAGTTAAATGCGAATAATAAAGAAATTATTTGGCACTGGCTCACAACAGCACAGACAGTTTCACTGTTTATATCCCAGAGGGCATCTACTGTACAGCAAAACGCTAAGCTGCAGTTTATTTTACGACGCACACATGTGATCTGGTATTGACTTAGTAATTATGTGGCTAAATGGTAAACACAGAATAATTACCTAGAAATTACCTTGTTTGTTTCTTTTGGTTTTAAAGGCAGCTAACAAGGCCAGGCCCAATTTACCACATAACGTAATCGTTACCGTTTTGTTGATTCTTAGATCACTACATAAAACAATAACTGTAATGTCATGTTATCAGTGCTATTTATTAGATTTTCCTTTCTCACATGAGATAAAAACAACCCAATAAATAGAAGTTTTTCTGATACACTTGTTCACTGTTAGAAATACCTTGTGTCAGAATTAAATGGTTCCTAAGAGTACAGATTTAGTTATATACGCAAATTAGAACCACACACCATGTGCATTAAAACTACCTTTAAATAAACATATAAAATAAAATCAAGTGGGGAATTTAAAGTTTTTTTTTAAGGTTGTACTTCTTATTTTCTTGGATCATGCATTTTAAAGTTATTGAAATCCACGTATCTCCATATGACATATTCTCACATCACAGTAATATCTGATACATTTCACACAATACAAAATGTAGGTGGTAAACCTCAGAATAAAACGGGACACAGTCAACTGAATACACTGAGGCATATCTAAAAAACCTTTTTAGTAACTTTTTTATATTTAAAAAAACCTGACAGATAATATTTCGATTTTAGTCAATGTATGATATAATACGTATTTCATACTGTTAAAAAATTTCCTGGTTTCAAAAGGTGTCAAAAGAAACACTACATCCAACACTATTTTGAACTCAATAAATTACCACGAGGGTCATGGACGCCCACACGCTAAACAAAAAGCAGGAAGATGTGCGTATCATCATTTTACCTGTGAGAGCAGTTCAGAGACGAGGTAAATCCACATTCATCTGCAGAACGCGCTCATGTTGGCAACAATGACCCATCCTTAAATATATCGCAGAAAACCCAACATTTAAAAAAACCTCTCTCTCTGACAGCTCTCCTATTCATACCTGCTGTCTGACATTTGTCGAATGAGTCAGGGGAGGACCACAACTAAGAGCAAACACCGCCCACCTAATCCCCTCAATCGTCGCAGCAACTCACACTCTCTCTCTAAAGCGGTGGTTCCTTCCGACGTTGGAACCTTGGCCTGCTCTGATCTGGTTTGACTTGCCTAACAACACGCAGAAAGAAAGAAAAGGACATATGTGCCAATTGTTTTTTTTTTGTTTTTTTTAATCAAACTGTGTTATTGCACAGGCACCAAATACATAATGAACACACTGTCTCACCCTGGACACGTTCTGCAACAAAAACAGAAATAGAGGATTTCATTTAAAAATGTTGTTAAAGAGTGTATGATACCAATAATATTCCAAAGTGAGTTTAATTTACTTAATAGAAAACTCAGTGTTGAATTTTGCTTTTCGTGGTCAAGTCTTAATTTCAATTCATCTAAATGTTTTACAGTTTACCCTATATCATGAATGCTGACAGCAAATTGAGGATTAAATGCTCTAAATTACATGTTAACCAATAGGAATGGTGGTAATGTGATGTTTTGCGGCACTTTTATTGCATTTCTGTTGCCAGAGAAGAGGAAGTGCAAACATTCTTTTCTAATGATGGTGAAAATAACCACAAACACATTGATATGAAAGTCTAAGTTGCAGAGTCAAGTTCTAGTTCAATTGATTACAGTCATTTCTTAGCTGGTGGCAGCGAGCCAAAAAAAAAAAAAAAAAACTTTTGCAAATGGCTGCTGGCGAGAATAAATGAGACTGAAACTGTGACACTGATGGGGATTGTAAAGGTCGTATTTGTGTGGAGGAGGAGATGCTAGAATGCGATCTATGCTGCACTATGTGATTTTGCATTCTTGCAGTGTGTTTAGTACACAGTGCTGGGGTTGTTCGAGAAAGGGGGTGACAAGAGTGAGGCAGAGGTGCAGAGACACCAGTGAACGAGGAACGCTGCAACGGTGCATAAACTGCACGGAAAGTAAGAACAAAAAGTGATGGAGAGAGAGAGAGAGAGAGAGAGAGAGAGAGAGAGAGAAAATAAAGACGGAGGAGTGAGGAATTGGAGAAGAGAAAGAGAGAAAGCAACAGTGTCAAACTGTCCCTGACACAAATCCTCCAACTGATGTTGAACTGTGAAAAACACGCTACAGAGGGAAATTCCCTTAACACACACACACACTCACAAACTACGGTACAGAGAAATACAGAAAAACAAATAAACACAACTTCTATTGTGGGCACAAATGGGGAGCAAGACCGGGCTGCTGCTGCTGCAGAGGGCTACAGCATGATCAAACACAGCAAAGAAATGTGTGCGCACGCAAATGTGTGTTTGTGTGTGTGTGCGTGTGTGTGTGTGTGTGTGTGTATGATACTCCATGAATATCTGAAAAGCAGTCAGAGATGGAAAAGTTAAAGCCCATGCGGTGCCATAGCAGCAAAGTCACGGCTCTGTGCCTTTTTAGATGTCCCGCTCATTAGGAGACACCACCCTGTCAGAGCATTTAAACCACCACCACAGAATGTGCAGCCCAGTGGCAACATCTGCACTTTGAAACACTCAGAGGCACACAGAACAATCAGCTCAAGAAATAAACACCAAGCCAATTTCCTCACATTGATAAAGGCTCTGCAAAGACAAGAGTGTGCACAACTGCAGCGTAACTCTGCACACGAAGCAGCGATCTTTAAAACTGGCTCCAAACACCGTGAGGAAACTATGTTTGCCTTTGTTCACTGTGGCTTTTAATGATTCTGTTCAATTAGGACCCTTGTGTCACAAAAGCAGAATCCCTTTTGGCATTTTATTAGCTTCAAAGCCACCGAGCTATTCACTGATACCACACTCACAAAGTTGATTTGTCATCGAGTTTTCATCGCTTTTAGTGTGACTGGGCGCTGGTGTAAGTTTCATTATTCACATGCGTGCATACGATTTCAGAGGAGCCTCTGAGAATCAAAGCAAAGGCCCCGAAGACAGCGGCTGTAACGTACTGTGGTGTTGTGTACAGCTGCCATGGCCGCTCTGACAAGGGCTCATGCATCTGAAAAATCGAATGAGATCAGAATCACTGATCTGTTATTCTCTATCTACTCTATCTATCACTCTTCACTGCACCAAACACACAGTGAACCACATCTGCTTCGTGGAAGCCGGCTCTTATGTGACTTCAAAAGATTAAACCAGCAGCAAATAAGCAGAAATAATGTACAGCAAAACCACCAAACAAATACATAGTTAATAAAGCTGTAACTTACTGCAGGGCAAGCTACTCTACCTTGTGATGAAACTGTGAGGATGTCGACTTCTCTGCCAAATGTTATCTTTCACCGTCAGTCCGAGACCAAATTTATTTGTTTTTACATCTGATAAGTTGAATCTCCTCCCACTCATATTTGCACTTTAACCATGGGTACTGTATCATCTTTGCCTGTGTGAATTTACTTCATGAAGACTGCAGCACAATTCTCTTTTTTTTTTTTTAAAGGATTCATTTGCCAAACATATGGGATTTCTTTTTCACCATGTGTATCGTTTTGCGATTAAAAACACAACTCAAAGAGCGATGTCGGCCTGTGTGTGTTTTTGCATTGCAGACAGAGACAGAAATAAATAAATCAGCAGTTAGAGTGAACATGGACAGGAAAGGAGTCCCAAATAACTTGTGGCCTAAACCAGTAATCACACCAAGAAGGTGCACATACGTGCTGGTGAAAAGGTGAGACGACTGGGACTAAATTAGAGGTACAGTACGCTGAACTGCAGCTATTGACACACGTGGAAAGGCCATGTGAAGAAGACGGAGAAACACACTTACGGGGCATACTTTCATCCCCCCGTGTAGATTCCCACCCGAGCTACATATTCTTAGATTGTGGCGGCGAGTCGCCTCTAGACATCCATGATATATTTTCGTAGCCTATAATGATTTCAACTTTCACAGAGTTGACAACGGCCTCCACAGGAACTTCAAAAATGAATAGCTTTACATTTCTCACAGGTAGAGCTTAGAAAGGAAATGATGCCGTCATTAGATAATTAGCTTATCTTTCAAGGACTCAATTTTAATGCAGAAAGATGCAGCAATCAGTTTTCTCTCTTTGCACAAATGAGGCTAGGTGTGAAAGAAGAGGTGTGCAAAGAGCCTTTGTGGTTGCTTGTCTTCTTCCTCCGGAGGTTTCCTGTATGCTGCTGCTTACATGTTTGCCGCCGTATTCACCTGTCCTGTCGACCACCAGTGACATTTGTCAAAAACAATAATGCCTTATTTGACACTGGCCTTTACCTTCAAAGCTGCGTGTGGCTTTCTGCTTTAATGCCTCTTTTTACTTTTTACTTTGTTGGCAGCTTACAAAGTGTTCTCTACAGTATTACAGCACAAAGGAGAATATTATAGTTGCCCGTTTTTAGAACTTGCAAGGATATAGAAAGTTCATATTTCTTAAAAAATCATAAAATATCAATATTTTGAGTTGGATTATAGAAAGCCATAGAAATAAAACCTGTTTCGACAGTTCATGATTTTTCTATTGTTCTATCAGCAATTCAAGATCCATTCGCTGCAATGATGATCACTTACAGCCTCTGATCTCATTCATTGTCTTATTCTCGCTTCCTCATTTCACATCTATAACAAGCTCACACACAATACAATTTCCACAGTTCTGTTAAAGATAAAATAAGAAACACTGTTGATATCATTCTGGACTTCCCTATACTATGTCATACTCAAGTGTGTTATTTGACTCATTTGCTGTGTCAATGACTCAACAGCAGTGACACCTTCACTGAACTTCTGTATCTATACTACTGAGTGAGAGCTCGTACGTATGAATACATTCTTGTCGCCATGTCTGAGCTCAGTGCCATCGAGCCCTGTGTGCATCTGCTGCGCTGGATCAGCAGGACGGATTTTGGTGAGAAAGGTTAGCTCGGTTAGAGGGGACACGTTATTTCGAGTTGGCCCTCCGCCTCCTCCTGTGGCCCGCACTGGTTTCCGTGTAGCGAGGGATCGGTGCTGGAATGCAGTAACGGTCACAGAGGGACCCACGCACTCACCGCACTGTGAATCAAAACCCAAACTCCACTTCATTAGGCTCCTGTCATTGCAGAGACTCTCACACCACTCTATAAATACCCCTGTCTCCCCCCTCCAAATTTGTTTTCCCTCTTTTTTCTTAACACATGAAAATGCTCAGGGACTGTTCCAGCCTTGTGATGTGGCTCTTTATTTTGTACGTTGGCGCAAGAAACCACACAATAGTGGCTCCTTTCGAATATTAAAACATTCTCTGACGGAGCACAAAGGTTCTGAAGTTTTTTAATAGGGCTGCATGCTAAATAAAACTTCTCTTTGAGCTTAACAGCTATACAATGTGGGATTTGGTTAGTTCAACTCGAGCTGTAACTTTCAGTTATTCACTACGGGAGATTTGTTTTGAGGGTAAAACAAATATGCCTGGTATCCCACTGACTTTGTCTACTTCAAGCATCTATAAGATCTGTTAGAGGTGTTTACCGTGGTGTGGTGTTCTTGAAAAAGACAATTTACTGCATTAAACCCCCCAAATGTCTTAATCTAACCACTCAAAGATGATTTCAAACATAAGATACAACTATTCTGAGAAACCCACATTAAGTTATAAAAAGATCAAAGCAAACCACGTGAAGGTATTCACTCCATATGCAGTCGCAGCAACATCAATTCAACTACCATTACAGCTCTTATTGCCAAATAATCTGACAATAATAATAATTCACCCTGTTATTCCACAAAAACGTAAAATTTAAACCATGGGGATGTCAGTAAAAAAGCATGAAAAGACATCAGCAGACTTTTATCCAGTGCTGCTGGACAACTCATTCAGTGAAATTAGAAAGCGTAGCATGTAACTGTATCTAAATATATGTTGTTTTAATAGACACGGCCCGTAGATGAGGCCGGGCAGCCAGTTCCTGCCTGGTTAACCTACAGACGGGGCGCCATCCTCTGGCATATGTCGACATTACATCCTCCACCATGGAGATGATGATACACCGAAACATTTCAAGTGACCACATGTGACCTCCAAGGCTTTGAAACATAGAAAAGATGCCTTTCTAATGTGTCACTCTGCTTCTATTTTCTTTGTCTCTCGCTGAATCGTGCCTCCCATGTCTGCACACACCATCCACTCTCTCGCTCTCTCTCTCTCTCTCTCTCTCTGCCTTACTTTCGTCACTTTATTCTGCCCCTTAAGCACGCACACATAAAGAAATGCAAGCAACAAAAAGAGGAACACACACTGGGCTATTAAACTGTTCTTTTTGTGGGTTTGCAGTTCTGATTAGGAAGATGTATGAGTCATATTGCATATTAATTTACACACATCTGTATGCATGTTAGTTACAGCTTGGTGCACTGTGCATGCGTGTGAGAGAAAGAGAATGTGTGTGCTGTGAATGTGGCGCCTGAACCAACGCCTTGAAAAAAAAGAAACTAATTAAAGTTATGGAGAAAAATGCAAAGACAGCAGAACCGCACAAGAGAGTGTGTGCATGTCATTACTGACCTGGCCCAGTTGGAGAAAAAAAATGATGGCAAGAAGAGGGAGAGAGAGAAAGAGAGAGAAACCTCAGCCAGCGAAATAATGTATATAAAAAAAGACTCAACAAGAAGAAAGGTTTAAAAAGCAAACTTCGGGAGTTTAAGAGGATCTTTGATGTGTATCAGAAGAGGAAAGCAGCCTTGCGACTGGGACGACAGTAATTTTAAGTCGAAGCAGAAGGCTGGCTGACTGGCTGCCTGGCTGACTGACTGTGGGCTTTGATGGCGCTGGCTGTTTGAAGTGGTTTTCGGGGGATGGGAGCAGCGTGTGGTGTCAGTGGGACAGGGGAGGTGCTCAGGGAGAGAAGGGGAGGGGGCATGATGGCGACCGTACAGGACTTGAGGAGCCGAGGATGGATAGATGGACGGAGAGGAGGAGAAAGAAGTATAAAGACTGGAGGAAAAAAAAAGAGTGAACGGGCTGGAAGGTGGAGGAGTTGAGATACACAGAAGAGGAGATAAAGAAGAATCAAAGCGATGACAGAGGAAGAGGAGAAGACAGAACAATGAAACAGTCAGAGAGAGTCACACAAAGAGGGAGAGAAGAAAGACAGGCAACAGATGAGAGCCAGAAAAGGCTGCAAATCTTAGAAGGAAAGTTAAAAAAAGAAGTGACAATAAAGTCAAGCTTCAAGATCTGTGTCTGAAATTCAGAGCCCCGTCCCAATATCAGGCCTGGACACATTCACACCTACCTCTTACTTGTATCATTTAGATGACGTTAGCTCCCTCTGATATGCTGCCAGGCAGCCTTATGACTTATACTTCCCCTTCCATCCCTCCTGCATGCTGGACACATGCACCGTATAATCATAACTGCACTGTTTCCCTGAGGTACCGAAGTCGACCGCACAGCCGAAGAGGAAAAAGAAATTGAATCCGTGCAAGTTCAGAATGTTTTTTTGTTCTCCTTGCCTATTCATTTTCTTTTATTAGTAACTGACCTTTTTAATTAAAAACCTTCCCAGGTTTTGTCATTTTGCAATACTGACAAAAACATGATGACCTGTCACGTACCATGAGAAATTCTTTTAAAAACACGAGATAAGACTATTTACTAGATTGTTACTCAGTGATAAATGACGGAGTGGACCACTGATATTATTAGCATTGCTTCCTTTCTAGCAAAACATACTTCCGGTTTACAGATCCTGTTCTTTATCATACCTGAGCTACCAAAGATACATTTTGCAAATCTCATATTGCACGCAGCCGGCAAACATCAACATCTTTGCTCTGTCTTGGAGTTTGACCAGTGTGTTTAAAGGCATAAACCATTACAAAAGTGGCATTCTGATTACTTTGCAAAACTCTCACATTTTCACTCGTTGTGAACACAATGTTTTTCTATCCGGTATTAACATAACTGAGCGACTAACTGACTTAATGAATGAACACGTGTTTTGCCGAAGTGAAACTAGAAAGGGCGATGCCTTCACGGCCTCTAAAAGTGTCTGGTGGAGACAAAGTGGAAACGCATTAAAATGAGACGCTGCCAGCAATAGACACGGAGAAAGACAAGAGAGAACGGGGGAGTCGGATAGATAGACATGTGTGCAAAATGTAAGACCTAAAGCCTCGGCCGTTACAGGTGGGCCTGGAGATCAGTGAAGCATGGAATGTGTTTACTCCCTTCCAGGTAACCTGTGTGTGTGTGTGTGTGTGTGTGTGTGTGTGTGCAGTATTTGTGTGAGTGGGCTGTGCAGATGAAGGTGGTGCCAGGTGATCACAGGTACAGGGAGACAGAGGGAAAGAGGGGGAGTTGGCTGGCTGACCTCTTCCTGCCTTTCTTGTTGCCTGTCCAAGTTTTAAGTGATGGAGGACAGAGCAGGTTGATACAGAAAAATAGCTGAATTTTGCGGTGATGTGTTTATCTGGTTTAGAGTCTGCAGTTTATTAACTCGATCAACAGAAAATTCATTGTATTCATTATATTAATCCTCTTAAGTAATTCATCAAGCAAAAAAGCCGAACATTCCCTGGTTCCAGCTTCTCAAATGTGAGGATTTGTTGCTTTAATCTGTTTGATATCACCGTAAATGGGATAAATTCGTTTTTTAGACAGTTAATTCACCCTCGGCTCTGGGAACTTGTGCGATTTATGTTTTTTTCATTTATTTATATGGCTCAGGACCATGAGCACATGGTATGGAGCACAAACGGCACAATAACAAAACAATGGCACACGGCGTGACTAAGTACAACAAATGTTACTTAAACAAAGGAAGGACAGTCTACATAATAACTTTTTGGCTCATCTGATTGGAATAACAAAATTTATTTAGTTTAATAATTTAAACAAAAGATGGGCAGTTTAAACATAATAATAATTATTATTATTATTATTATATTATTATTATTATAAGTACACTTTTTAGTATCGTTCATTATGCTTAAATTCATTCAAACAAAATATGAAAGCGATTGTCATCACATGGGTTTCAGATCCTCTTGTTCCTATCCAGCCTTGTATGTCTTCCAACGAATTCTTGGTGTTGTTCCCTCTTAAGTTACAAAAAGCCTGCCTGTACTTTTGGTTTTCAGCAGCAACAGACACATTTCCAATTTAAACTCTTGTTTAAAAATCACATGACGTCAGACTTCTGAGATCACTTTGCCACTTTTGCATGAACTGATCTTTCAGCTTCTGTTCAACAGTTAGTTTCAACCAGTTGATGTTGTTACACTTTTGGTAAGATGAACCACTGTCATCGAAAATCTGCCTAAGCCCCATGCCGATGCATATAGACCCGGATTACGCAGGCTGAGCGAATAGTTGTACTTTATTCAACCAAATTGAGTTCCTTTGCCTTCTATAAGCCTCCATCAGAAGCCAATGAGTTTATTTTTAACTGTGACACACATAGACCATGTTATCGCAGGTTGTCAAACTGGCATTTCATGAACTAAACAATTAATAAATTCATAAAAAATGAATTATTTACAGATTACTCAGTCAAATAATAATCATTTGTAGCACTGTTGTCAGATTATTTTCTTCACGAGCAGTTTTTAAATAGTTTTTCAAGAAGATTTTATGTATCATGACATAAATCGTATCATAAAACTACATATACAGTGAAAGACAAATCTATCCATATCACCCACTCCTCAGACTCCCGACCACTATTCATAGAGAGCACATGTTTCATCTATCCAGTGCTGTGCTCTGGTCTTTAGAAACAAGATCTCTTTGTTTGTCAGTCATCAGAAAGTGAATTCAGTGCACAGCTTAACATTTTAATTGAATTTATTTATTTACACAGCTATTGAGCTCTACAGTATTTTTAGTGAATTACAGTGGTTTGTTGTGCCAATGGTAAGTGGAAAAAGACGAGGTGAAGAGAAACCAACAACTTTTTGGCATTTAAACATTAAAACATTAAAACAATAAGAAAATAGACTTGGACTTGGTGAGATAAAGACAGAAAAGAGATTAGAAGCATGTCTCAAAATGTAAGAGTGTTAAACTGACAACACCAGAAACACCAGCAGGTCTGAGCTCGTCTGTCCTCTTCGGTGATGAAGGCAGACCCTAAACAAATGACCCTCCACGGCTGTCTGTTGCTGATACTCCCCACATATCGAACTATTCCTTTTCCAACCTGCGGCTCTGCTTCGTCGAACCCCTCCGCTGGCAGCACACTCTCAGCCAGCTGAGTGGGTCTGCCTCTTTCTCTCTCCCTGTCTCTTTGTCTTTCTCTCCTGTCTCGCTCTCTGCCACCCATCTGGGCCTTGTAATACATGACAGCTGAAGCAGGGTTTCCAAATTTAATTTGAGGTGTGATAAAACAGCACATATCTATAAATTGTGTGCAGAGAGCCTGCCTATTCGGATAGTTTTAACCTCTTTCATGTGCAGCATGTGAAGCACACAATACCCAGGCTGTCTGCACAAAAGGAAGAACCACAAATAGACTTAATGACGACGAGTCTTGCCAAAGCAACGACAAAGAATGTAATAAGAGCGCTTCAAATGGCTTATGTGGAGAATTAAAAGGGATCAATTTGCAACATCAAACTATACACAGCATGTGAATCTTATAAGATAAAACGCCTTTGATGCGAAAATAGAAATGTGAGTGAGAAGCCGCAAGAAATACACTGTTAAAGTGTGAAAAGTGCATGTACGCAGGCACCTATACACACCTCATGAGCTCTGTGGCTATACGTGTGATCTTACAGTTTGATGGAGTGTGATCCTTAGACATGCACTTAGCACTCAAGTTTATAATGAAGACGTGTGTTCACCATTGAACCCTTTTAGCCTATTAGGACCATATTTTAAATAGTTTCTGTTGATTTCATTGGATTTGACCTTCATCTACTAAGAGATCAGATCATGATTGTTTGTTAGCTGTAACATCTTGACAAAATAAAGTCATATGCAGTTAATATGGCGGAAAGCCCCCTCTGCGCGTATTAATGCTGCAATGGCACTGAAAACTTTCCAAATAATTCCTCCTCGAGTGGATCAACAGTGTGGCAGCCACGCGGCAGGAATGTACAGTCAGACATGGGACTGCTGTGGCTACATCTGAAACATCACAATAATCGAATAAACATGTGAAAAATACCAGAGGGACTCAATCAAGGGATTCCCCATTACTGCAGTGCAGATCTGGCATCACACACACAGAGCTGGGACGAGAGAAATCTGTGACATTTGGCGCTGTGGGAACGTTGAGGAACAAATGAGGAAGCACTTATTATCCCACACTCTGTCGCCCGTCCGTCTCTTCTGTCTCTACCCCCTCAGACCCTCCATCGCTTGTCTTCTGACGCCGAGGAACTGTCTCCAGCCCTGTCAACCCCATCAGTTCCCCACCTCTGTCGTCCTCTTCTCCTTTCTTCCTCCACTGTCCCTCCCACCCGCTGGTTCTGACGCCTGAGCTGAGCCCCTTGAAGAGTCCTGGTAATAAACTGTGGTGCCTGGGCTCTTCATTGCTGTCTCGCTCTCCCCACCCCTCATCCCATACATCTGCCGTTAAAGTAGGCCCAGTCCAACGGGGCCCGGCCCCTCCGCTCTGTACTGTACAAGCGCGTCAGTCGTTCACGTTCAAATGTTTTCCCCCTATTCTCTCTCTTTCGCTTTTTCTCTCCCTTTTTCTTTTTTTTGTGCTGCTCGAGTCCTTTGTGTACAGTGTGCTATGCTCACTGTGGCAGCACTGTGCCAGAAAAAACCACACAAACACACATGCACACACATACACAGTCACAGACACACAGCTGGGCCCCAGCTGCATACAAAGACTGGGGTTTGGAAATCAATGAAGGAGAAAGAAGAAAAGGGGAAAGGAGTTTAAATAAATTGGCACTTGAAAAAAGAAGAAAAACGAGAAAGAGGGAATGAGGGAAACAGGGAGAGAGAAAGCTCTCTCTTAAAAAGACACATCAACTCAACAACAGAGTGAGGTTTTTTTCATGGACTAACAAAACATAAAGCGCAAGGCAAAGGGACTAAATATGTTTGTGAGGGTGCTCATAAAATGTAAACCTACATCTGATTCAAGAACAAGGGTTTGAATGACTCTGATCGCATGTCGGAGGATGCCTGCTGAGTTTGAGGCAAAGGGAAAGCCTGCACATAACAGTCAGAAGACTTGACATAAATGACATTTTTAAAAACTGGAGTCTTCGCCGTTGCCTCTGCTAAGGTGCTAACAGTGCTGCACCAACATGGCTTTTGTGAAATTCAGTAAGAACAAGAATGGATTATAAAGGGTTGCTTCATTAAAGTTGTCTTCCAAATACGGAAATTAGTCTTAAATTATTGTCTTCAGTTTCTTCATAAATGTATTTCACTGTAAAAAAAATAAATAATCGCACAGCATATTTTTTGTTGAGGAAAATAGATACATCATCTCCTCTATTCATCATCCAGTAATTGTAAAGATTCTTAAAAAAGTGTAAGTACAGTTCCACCCATGGTGTCAACTGACTGTGTATACAGGCCCGAAGGGGGGATGTTGAACCGTTGGCTATCATTGCTCAGCTAATTAATTCACACTCTTTGAAACTCAAATATCTCACTCACAACCAGTAAATACGGGTCATTGTTTCAAATGGATATGTTTCCTGCCTTTGTCTCAGGGCTGTTTTCAATCTGCCAGGAACGAAGGGTAGTAATTTCCTTACTTTGCTTAAGATGGGTGAACATTGACAGTTTTATTGGGGGAGACAGAGACATAATCAATAGGCGCCTTGGAGAGAGAAGAAAAGCCAGCCTATGTTTTTTTTCTCTTTCTTCTGGTTTGGAAGGGATCCCCAAATCGCTGTCTTATGAGTTGGGCCTGCCAAATTCATTTGGTTTTATCAAGGACCTTTAACTCCCTGCTCGCAAAGCCGCCTCCAGCCCAGCACATTCCAAATCCAACACAGAGCTTTAAAACACACATTTCTACTCTGACACGAGGATGCACACGCAACAAGGTCTCACTCACGGAGACTTTAAACATGCGCCGACGAATGTGTGACAAACATGTATGCTATGAGCGAGCACTTCATCAGCGCAGGCACACATGCATGCAAATTTAAGTTGTTGTGCAATTCAGGGGAAAAGTCACTTGAACTTACTGATAATGTATTGGAGAATATAGCAAAGATAACAGTCGAATATGACTTTTACCGTTTTCAAATTCTGACGAGATAAATATGGATTTATACTCTTTTTTTCCTTTACATTCACTTTTTAAAACACATCATTAATTGGTAAAAGTTACTGTAAAGTGACCAGAGGTGTTGCCTATCTCTCCTCTGAGGTCACTGCAGGAGTTTAAGAAACAGGACTGTTTTTGCTGGTGCTCTGATAAGTGACAGGTCCTTGTCAGTAAGTGTGCCTTTTCGCTGATAGCTTTCACGGTAGTGTGACGGTGCTGATTTGTGAAGTGGAGTGAAGTCAGTCGACAAACTGCTACGTGACAGTCAAAAGGTGAGTGTGTGTGTGTATGCGTGTGTGTGCGTGTGTGTGTGTGTGTGTGTGCGCGTGTGTGTGTGTGCGTGTGTACACACACGCACACACACACAACTACCCGTTATGCCAGGCAGCCAGTGAAGTTTCTCACCCTGGGGACACTCACTGCTGAGCTTCACACCTCTCTGAATAAAATGAGGAAACACTTCCAGCAAACTAATAAACTAAATACAGTAAACACACACAGACAAAAGGTTTATGGCGGTTGTGCTCTGTATGGTTCGCAGGAGTTCACAATAAAGGCAGTAATGTTTGCGTTTCAGTGCTTTTGTATGTTTTTGAAGACAGAATATCCTCTCACTGATAGCGATGCCAAAATAAATTATAATTAGAGACCAACGTGATTATGGGTTTTTGTGGATTTACAGCAATGTTTGCATTGGGGGAAATAGTTAGGTTTGTTTAGGATATCTCATGGCTTTCTCTGCATCACCCAACAACCTTGCTGCAGCGAGACACATCACCCGAAAACCTCATTAGTATTAGAGAAAGGATTATTTGATTTTAGGGATTCCAGTTTAGGTTTACATTAAGTAATTTGAAAAGGGGTTGCAAGTTAAATTTAGGCTTACGCAAGCGTGTTGTGGATCAGTTCAGTTTATTTGAGGATTTGACTCGAACATAAATGGTCAGTCCTCATCAGCAGGATAGAAGAACAAATGTGCACATTTGCACAGATGTGTGTATCCTAAGTTCTGTTTGTGAGTTCAGAGCCACACAAACAAACAAACAAACAAACAAACACACAAACAAACAAACAAACAAGGCACAACCTGATGCATGTTGAGCAATGTCTCTTAATTCAGCATACTGCCTCGATGTTCCTCTCAGCGTTGTTGTAGGAAGTGTCTTCACAGAAACTGATAACTGACATCACCTAAAGCTTTAGGGTCATCCAAGCCTTCCACTAATTCTTGATAAGGTGATTGATAATCATGTTAGAATATAAAAAGTCCACACGTGCTGAAGAATTTAGTCCACATGCACATGATGGGCTTTAAATGAATGCATCATATTTTAAAACCTTTGTATTTGATAGAAAAACTAGATAGCCAAAATAAATTACATAATTTAAAAAACTTTCTATTTTACTATATAGATAGTTTTTCAACATGCAAGTGATTTTGAAGTTTTTTTTAATTTTTTTATTTATGTCAAGAAATGTTTGACATTTCATGAAGTTCAAGAAAAGCCTAAGGTTCACATTAGTTGATAATCATACCTAAACTGTATCTCATTACTTCTGCAGTCTATACTTTCTATTTAAAAAGGTTCATGAAACAGTATCAAACTCAAGAAAACTTTATGTTAAATCAAGCTGCATAGCAGGACATCGAAGATAATGAGGGAACAAGATCCCGGAAAATGTCTCATAGCAGGTGAAGCAACACAACCAAAGTCTACATGAGAGGAAAAAGTCACTCAGAAGTACAGTAACAGTTGCTTGACAAAAATATGTTAGTTAAAATAATCAAATCAAAGCCAAGGTTTTAAACAGTGTGGATCCTTCTAAATAATTGGTGCTTTACAATTTCACTTAAAAAATAACTTTTTCTTCAGGCGTACAAACTATATACAAGGGTCTTGAGATTTCCCTGAACGAGTGCAGCCACAGGTTGTGTGCTTTTATTTCAGGCTTTAGTGTGAACAGGTAGAATAATCCCAGTGAATGCCCCCAACCCGACGAAAACCGAATTATCAGCCCTGCAATTTACGCCGCGGGACAATCCCAAACCACGGACGCAACAAGATTACAGAGTCTGAAACATGAATCTAGTCAACCTGCTGTGCAGCAAACTACACCGCGATGATACACTCCGGACAGTCAGTCTTTCTACGAACTGCAGAAGAAACCCTCTCGGTTCGCGTGAGGGCTTCTGTCCGCCGCATCATCTCCCAACTTCAGTCAAACTTTTCAGCGCTGCACGGCTTCTTACCTCGGTTCCTCCTGGGGTTGGCTTGTTTCCGTCGCTTGCCCCTGCTTTCTTCTGTCATCATAACGCTTTATTTCGTTGCTTATTATTACGACTATTATTATTATTATGTTGTTTTTTTTTTTTAAGTTGTCCAGGGAGCGGTGCGAGTGTGTGTTTGTCCCGAGCGCCTGCCTGAGAATGAATGGTGATGAGGCATCGCCTTCGGTCACAGCGGGAGACTCAGACCTTGATGGGACTCCAAGCGGAGGCGACGAGCCGTGAGGCGGAGTGATGTCAGCAGCAGAGGTTGGCCCTGAGGTCAGTCTTGGCATCGCAAACGTGCACCTTCCTCCTCCTTTGCAAAGTAGTCCGCGTTGTTAAGACCTGCTCACAGAGTCCACCGGTTATAACGCCGTTATAACAAAACTCCGTTGTACAAAACTTTGTCCCGAATTCGCTGCATTGAGACTCCTCTGCAGAGAGAGTCGGTGTACCAGCGTGTCCTGGGTTTTCCTCCATCAACATTTTTGGAATACACTACTCTACTTTTCCTCCATGTGTCACCTAAAGAAAACGTTACAACGCATTGCTTCTGGGTAATTAGTCTACAGTTGAACCTGATAGATTATGTAGATGACGTGAAAAGAAACCAGGTCAGAGGTCGATGAATGGCGACCCATCTACTTGTTGATGCTGGGTTGATAGTTTTCTCCCTGCTTTTACCTTTCCTCGATACTTGTGGATCTGCATCTCGGTGATGCTGCAGCGCAAACTCCCCACACGTCTTAACTTGTTTCTTTATAAGCTGTTCGACGAGGTGCAAATGAGGCTGTTAACTCGATCTTGTTACATTTTCACCACGCAGAGGTCACACTAACTGCAGGTTAATGAGAACAGGTATGTGCACCACGCACCCCCCTCACCTCCCTCCCTCATGTTTTATGGCTCGACTGTTATGCACGTCGCACCTGCGCTCGAGTACCCTGGAGTGGACCCCGTCCTGCGCACCATTCACCGCTGGATGGCTGTAGGAAGTGGTGCATTGACAGTCCTTTGTGTTGCAACCTGGACCGTAATCTGTTTTGCAACTGAAAAAAACATCCGAAATAAAACTCTGGCGCAGCGTTTAGGACCCCCACCTTGGCTTTCTAGGCCCCCCCGCCCCCACCTCTTCCTAACTGCGAGATAATAAAAGCGAGCCGGGTGGCTCCTCGTGGCGCATAATGTGTCCCGCTGCAGTGTGAGCGCAGTAAACAAACGGGGATCTGACACCGTGAAACAGATTAGAGAAGTGAAAGACCGAGTACCTGCACGGATTTCTTAGAGGCATGAGGATTCAATTGAAAACCCAAATCCCCCACAAAGAGTAGCCCAGATTATAATTATACAATGATTGTAGGTGTTAAGTACACTATCAAAGCATGGAAACTAGATTAGTTTAAAAAGCCACAACAGAACGATTGCTTATAGTCCCTAAAGTACTACACTAAGACTTAACATAATCCTTCTATAGCGTCTATTTTATTCTTTATATATAAAACACCAATTTAGTAGATAAATAAAGTAAACTTAAGTTAATAAACTTCATATCATAATTAAGTGGCCTCTCCGTGTAGCTACAACTGTTAAAACTCCAACCACCTCAAACATGTATAGTTTTCCGACACGGCGTGAGCTCAGGGTCACATTTTAAGTAAAACATTTTCCCCAAATTATCAGCTCATGGTGGAAAAACAAAACACTCCCCCCTTCGTTCCTTCACCCATCATGGCTGCTGGGGGTTTGTCTCTTAATGGATTCTGGAAGAGAAAGCATCCTGAAGGTGGGGAGGGAGCGCAGGGCCGAAGAAAGACGAGGACAGAAGGGTCATCACGGCTCTTTGTGGAGGGATGGATAGAGGAGAGGGAGGAGAAAAGGAGGGAGGCGAGGAGCTGGATGAGGAGGGGGGCAATAAACTTTGCTACAGACGAGGGTCATGGAGGTGCAGAGGTGCTTTAGAGGTCCTGGGAGCTGTTTTTTAAAAAGTTATGGTCATCTGCTGCGACGCAGTTTATCAGTTCTTCACGTTAAGTGCTTTTCATTTAGTATTTAAATTGAGTTCAATCAAACTGTACATTTCTGACTCAGATCTGATTTGTTTAAATGTTTATATAATTGTAACTTGTTACATGCGACCTGAAACTTAGAGCTATAGGTTTTTGCATTTTATTCTACCTAAAAGTTGCAATACTGTACTTGTAATGATGGGTGTAACCAATCAAAGATAAAATATGTTTGAGTACTCACCTGTACTCTAATGCACCTCTTTTAGATGCACTTAATTGCGCAACGTTTGAAGTGCCAATTCATTTGATTACCGATGGACTGAAGTGAATGTTTGTGCGCAGTCTTATTTTGGTTTAATGGTTGTGCAGTGTAAAATAAGTATGCAGTGGTGGTAGTTTTAGCTTCCTACTGTCTTGTTAAAACAACTACTTCTTCTATACATACACACACGCACACACTAGGAGGAGCATGGAGGAAGCAGTCCCACTGGGGTTTTGTCCCTGACTGTGGTCTATGGGTTCAAAGCTTCTTGCATGGGGAGGAGAGCCCTTAAACAGCATATTAAGCAGGAGTTAATTATATGCCAAACTAAGTGACAAAGGAAAAGAAAAGCCTCCCTCTGAATGGCAAGACAAGAAAAGAGAAAAGTCATTATGCTGCCCACTTCTTTGCATTTGAAAAAAACTCTTATTTTGGCATTTCCATTTGTAACTCTACAGAAAAGAGGAGATCACATTGTAGAGAGTCAAAAACACTGTTATGGCATCAGTGCCGTCTAACTTCTTACATTAGTCTCACTCAAACCTGTTCAAGAATATGGTTTGAAAATATACACGCGCACACACACAACCACACACACAACCACACACACACACACACACACACACACACACACACACACACAATCTCTAAAAAAAGAAGCTATGCGTAACAATTACTTTGGCCTGAGGCAAGACACAAGACAATGTTTCCAGGAAAAGAATTAGTTATGGTCAGTGTGCTTTAGATCTGAAATGTATGTAATTGTGTCAAATAAGGAGCTACGTTAAACATTAAACAAATACAGCAAACCTATTTAACATTTACATCAATCATTTCTTCTAAAAAACCACAGCCTACTCTGATTTATTTAAGTTTGTGCACCTCATTACTACGGTGAATGTAGCTTCAAATGACTGAACATTTTTGTGATGTAGCCTCACTTTGTATATTAATCTGGTAAATCGAAAGGGTTACTTCTTCGTACCAAGGTGTAGGCCTATGGGTATTACCTGTAACTTTAGTGGTTTCTTGCACTAATATTTTCACAAATGTGTGTATTCAACATGCAACCAAAAAAGTGTGAATTATTCAATTATGTTGCTTCTCCTCTAATCTCCCATCAGCTGATAGGAGACACCCCATTTGACCCTTTTGTGGAGATCTAGCTATTGTTTAAAATAACAAATCTGGACATGCCAGACTGCAGATCAGTAGTCTGTCAGGAGAACTTCCCCTTCCCTCGGAGCGAATGAGTCAACTCCAGCATCCCTGCCAGGCTGTAGTGGCTGCCGTGAGTCTACTGCGCCATGCCACAACACCACAATGCCAATATAGTCCAAGCACACTGGGGCCCCTGAAGCAAATATGAGCCAGCACTGTAAAAAGTAATGGTGGTGATACCGTTTTAAAAATATCGCATTAAAAAGTTACTATAAACGTTCACTAAACACAGCAGTTTAAACTACGGCGTCAGCACACGACGAGGTGTTATACAAAGTGCCGAAAGTAACGAACAAGGTGGAAAAGTCTTTTAGTTTCTATATCAGGATATTCTTATACAGGGGGTTTGATATTTGAGTGTCTTGTGACTCACCATAGGTGTGCTCAAATCATTAGGAAGTTTTTTTAAAGTTTGCTTGCAGTTAAGTTAAGTTGCTATGGTTACTGCCAATTAATACAACTTCATTTTTGACCGTCACACAATTTTAAATGGACAACTGCTCCACAAGACATGGGAAATTGCTATTTTCACTAGACGTGGTGTAATTACTCAATTTTAATTAGGTTGTAAATATTTATAATCAGGCTATTAGTTTAACTTTGTTGTCATGGTCCTAGTTTAAATAAGTGTACAGCAATCGTCATGCCTGGTTAAAGACAGAGAGAAGAAATACACAAAATTAGCTTTATTCTTTTTCTGAAAATCTCTTTGGTTGCATTGCTCATAACTCACTTCCACACCACCATATCCCGTGATGTGAAGTCACAAATAAACATGACTTAATTTTAGGCACAAACCAAAAATATTGGGAAACCCCTGCTGTATAGTATCATATAAAACTATACCCCCACCGCTCTCTTATTTCATGTCTTTTAGTGTTGTCATGTTGATAATATTTTATGAGCCTTGTGTAGTTGCTCTTTCTTACAGCATCCAGCGGCCCACAGTGCCAGTCCCCACTGACCACAGAGAGCCCGTCCAGCACTGATGTCACCAAGAGCAGCCATTTTTAATGCTCATCCACTTACTTACTGCAGCGGCCTAGCAGATCACTTTAGCTCATAATAGACTGCAGTAACATGCATAGTCATAACAAGAGGTTTTTCCAATTAGGACGAGGACAAAATGAAGGATGATTTAGGATAAATGTCATCTGCTTGGTCGGTTAGGGTTAGACTTTCAATCATTTTGGGGTATAATGCTGTTGGCTCACAATTATGCAGAATAGAGTTTAACTGCTTACAGGGATTATTTGTGGCGTACTTATAATCTGGTACATCTAAAGCGAGACTTTAAGCTTCAAAGTTTCATGTGTCTATGGTAGCTGTAACATTAGTTATTTCTTGCACTAACATTTTCACAGAATATAGTTTAACTGCTTACAGGGGTGATAGATGATACAGTGTGCGCAGCATTCAAGTTTTGCTGCGGGGGCTTCATTTGTTGTGAATGAAAGAGAAATACTGTTGGCTGCTTGTTCTCAGGCTGTACTGCACTCTATTGGAGGAAAGACGACACTGCATTAATCCACCAGGCACAGAAACAAATGTCATCCAGCGGATCAGGTTTTACTTTAAACCTCCTAGATGTGAACAATGTGCAGATTTGGCACATCACAGCCATGATTGTATGTTGGACCAAAACATCACTTTACAACCACAGATATGAAAAGAAAAGTTTGACAAGTCTTCTGCATCCGTCCCGCTGAACATCTTTATTCATAAACTGGTAAAATATAGCACATTTGTATAAAAATGTAGAAAATTGTACACAAAATATAACACTTGGCTTTTTGTCTATTGTAGTTAATGCTACTATTATAGCTTTTAGTTGCTAAAGGTATTATTCTTTTGCCAGCAAAAAAGTCAGAATGAAGGATGAGTCATAAAAAAAAAAAAAAACAACGCACACATAGACGGGAACATCCATAAAGTTCATTAATATAAAAAGATAATTTTATACAAAACATCTCATACATTCTAAGGAACAGCACTACCATTCAATGTTCATGCCCTTATTGCTAGTGTTAGTGTTGTGTTAAAATAGACTATCTGTGCATCTTTTTCTCAGTCATTTTAAGGTGTCTTTGGTAGGTTGTACACTTTTTCCAAAATGAAGAAATGTTCATTCCCGCTAATGCTTAGTAAACTTTGAAGTGACGCAACTATTTTATTCTGAAAGGTCTTGTGAAATGCTTCCGCAATACGTTAATGTGGCTTTAATACGTCTAGCTGTGCTCAGATGTGTTCTTGAATGACTATTAAAAAATACTGTGATAATTCTTTATCGCTATCAAAATGAGGTTCATGTGAATAGTCATAAGAGACAGAGACGTTTCCACACAGTGCTGTAGTCAGTGCAAAGCCACAGTGTAAAATTAGTTCTCCTACCAAGAGCTGCAGCTTTCCTCTGTGTGAAACAGCTCAATAGTCGCAAAAAGTACCTCATTATACCCATGACAATATGTATTTTATTACAGTGGCAGCGATTGAAAAAACTCCTGCTTCTTGATCCCCTTAGCAAAATTTTCCTTATAACTCTTCTTTGGGATTAGAGCCGAAGTGCAGCAGCACTGTACTATGAATGTACCTCAGTTTCTCAAACACAGGCAACTATTGCAGATCTGTTAATAGACACAAACCAGCTGACTCGGGTTTCATTCAAAATAGTCGCCATCCTCAGCTGAGTCATGTACGAGTCGTGGGTCAGGTTAATGGTTGAATATATCAGACATACTGTAATGTAGAGGGGAATGCTGCACACCTATTATAACTGAGCTTTACTCTTTGTCCCCTCCTTGTGAGTGTACCATTTGCAAGAGCAAGGAACTTTCTGTTTTGCAGTTATAAACACCACTAAAAAAAAAATAAGTACACAGCTGCTTCAGGAACACCTACAGTAAACATATGGAGTGCAAACTCTCTGTCTGGAAAGGCAATTACAACATATATGCAATCTGAACGCCAAAGATTCAAACACCAACAAGTCCTGAGTGTCTGTGTGTGGACTATGTGTGTCTGTGACTGCATTTCTGCAGGTATGAGAATACTGATATGCCACTATAAAGAGTGTGTTGCTCATGACAAGGAAGAAATCCCTGGCAATTCAGATTAATATTTAGTAGCACCCAGAAATGATTTCTCAATCACTAAAAGCACAACTTAAATTCTTCACTCAGCTTTTCAAACAACCATCTTACAAACTCCCGTCTGAACATTGGGCCTTCAGAATCCAAGCAGTCTATCACAAGACGGGTGATGATTTATCCACTGTCTCATTGTCATATACACAACATATATAAATGTATATAAAACTTATTTACATGCATCCTTCTCTGCTCCACTGTTGCCACAGCACCATGTGACTGGAATGCCTGTTTGGAAAAAGTTCAGTGTCTTACAGAAAGGCACAGAAAAATACCAAGTACCAAGGCAGCGAAGGAACAATACAGCGAGGGAGGTTGATCAGGCACCTTTGGTTTTAAGGTTTCGGGTGGGGATTCTTACAATTTTGAAACCTGTGATGGGATCACATTAATAGCTTTGTCTCAACTTGCAACCAAAATGCATTACAACATATCATTATTCCTGGTATCCAGTAGCAACAGACCCCTTATGAGTCAGGAACCTGGCTCAAATAAGGGTTAATGTGATGGATTTACGTATGAAGGCTTATGGGAGATGTATAAAACAGCCCAGATAATGATCCATTATAAGAAATGATCCTTTCAAAAGTGTATCTGTCTTACCCAAACTTAACATTCTGGCAATATCCCGTAAGCAACAGCATTTGAGTGTTTCAAACCCCATGCCGGTTACCCCTGAATACTGGGTTTCATACATTTCCATGTGGGATCTCAATTAAAACATTAAGAACTGGCCAAGGCCTCTACTTGATTGCTAATCTGGGAAAAATGCCCCATGGTCCTCTTCTAAGACAGTGTGTTCAGGTATTTATTTTCCCCAGCCAGCGAGGTAAGCATGGACGTCATGTCGCCTACAGCCATGTTGGACAGACCAGAGCCTGCAGCTAGGCTGACAGAAGTCTGGGGGGTGGTGAGGCGGGATGAGGCCTGGGAGGAAGACCCCGGCTGACCCTGAAGGGGATTGTTGATTGGGCTGAATGAGGAAGACTCAGCATCATCAATGATAGAGGTGAAGTCTATGCGGGCATTATCCAGGTCCAGGTTTTCTAAGGCATTGGAGATGGGGCCAGATTCAGGATAGGGGGTCATGGGGGCAGGCTTTGTGCCACCTGTTGGGTCCAGGTTGGACCCCATACTGTGCTGCTGGTTGAGACAAGGTCCATTCTGGGGGTCCATGTGTTTGTCCATATCCATGCTTATCTGACCTGAATAGTAAATGTTGTTATTGGAAGGAGAGAATATTTCATTTTGCTGGTGCTGTGGATGCTGAACTGGAGGAAGTCGGACCGCTCGCCTGGGGCTGGAAGTGGAGTGGACAGGGCTGAGCTGGGGTGGGCTACCCAGGTAGCTTCCTCCTACCTGTGACAGGCTGTTCTGGCGGCTGAGAGGTTTCCGTCCCTGAGGGGGCCTGGGGACCACCATCTCCTGACCATAACATGAGCCTTGGAGACCTGTCAGCTGCTGGTCTTTAGGTGTCACAGAGCTGGGCCCTCTGCTGTGGGCCGGAGGGCTCATGACCAGATTCTGGTTGGGGTAGGACGGATAGGTCTGGCTTGAGTAAAGATTCTGATTTTGGTGCTGTGGACTATGCTGCAATATTGCTGTCTGGGCACTCATATCCATATTATCAGATAGAGGAGGAGGTTTTATTCCACTCTGCTGCTGCTGTTGCTGTTCTTGTTGCTGCTCCCACATGAGTGCTTGCTGTGACTGTACATAGTTCCTCACCATCATCTCCTTCACCTGCATCATTGGGGTTTCTGACCTCTGCCCATCGGAGAGTGCAGTGCCAGCACAGCCCAAGCTCAAGCCCCCTCCACTGGGGAAGGAGTTCTGGTTCGGCCCTTGAAACTCACAACTGGGATTGTTAGAGTTCCTCATCAGGACCTGGCCTGTTTGTTGTGGGTAACCCTGAGGTTGCTGGAGGAGCATCCGCTGCTGTTGGAGCTTTGCACTTTGACAGGCATTTCCGCCTCCCATCCCAGGGTGGAACTGCTGCTCCGGCTTGATGGTGAGTTTGTGGGTTCCATCAGGACTGTTGTAGAGGCCTGTCTGATTGTTGAAGTTGGCCTGTGTCTGTTGAGGCTGCAGGCTAGGATCTGAATATTGCATTCCTCGCTGGTTCTGGAGAGCATGGTTGGAAGTTTGGATTTGACTGTGGGAATCACTCCAAGGGCCACTAGCATCACCACCCTGGCCTATGCTAGGGTAATGGGTGCCTGAGGGACTGAGCTGGCAGGTGCTCATACTGTACTCTGCCTGCTGGAGAAGTGTATTAGACATGCCCTCTGGGTGAATAGGCCGTGCTTGGCCCAATGGATTCCCAACAGCCCTGGAAGTGACTTCCCCTCCCTGGTTCTGGTAGTGCCCCTGCATGTAACCCTGGTCTGGGCAGCTCAGAGAGTCATGGCTTGGGGACAGTTGGTTTCCAAGAGAACCTCCAACTCCTCCAAGAGTTTGCTGCTGTTGCTGATATCCCATGAAGCTCCTCTCTCCAGGGGGCAGCATCAGGGAACGATCCCTGCCATCAACAGGGGCGAGGTGAGGCTCCATACCCATGGCCTCCATCATTACATTCTCTGTAATGCTAGGTGGCCGGGGGGAGTACAGGTGGCGGGCAAGGCTGATGTCAGAGCCACGATGTTGCAGTGCATTCCTTCTGCCCATCATGGCTACATTATTAAGGCTATTGAAGCGCTTGGGGAGAGCTTGTGGATCTGCTACTGATCGAACCGGGTCACTGGCTCGCCTGCTGTTGTTACCTGGAGCCTGGTGAGGGTAGATAACACCAGTGCCATATTCTGTGTTGGAACTGTGCCTACGTGGACCACCTTGTTGAAGGAAGGGAGGCAGAGGCTGCCCCTGGTACTCACTCAAAACACCTCCTCTTCTAGCTGGAGTGCCTGGCTGCTCCATGTTGGGTAAAGGAGTAGGTGGTGGTCCACCAGTTGCTGCAGCATATTTGGCCTTTAGGCTGTATTGCTGGGCGGGTGTTAAGTTAGGAAGCCCTGGCAATCCTCCTCCTCCGGGACATGGAGCGCCTCTGCGATTGGTCTCAGGAGACAGGGGGTCTCCCCCACTCTGCTCTGGGCTGAGGAGGTGACATCCTCCGCCTCCCCCTCCCGTTCCTCCCATTTGTGAGACCTCACTGGAGCGGCGGCTGGACAAGTACGGAGACACCATGGAGGACCGACGGCTGACGGTATATGCAGAGCTTAGGCTGCTGGTGCCGCTACCTCTCCTGTCATTAGAGGAGCAGCCAATCGATGTGCCGCCTCCTAACTCGTGATTGGACAGCTCCATAACTCGGCGATTTGAGAGCAGTGGAGAAGGTGCACACATTCCCATATTCTCTCCTGGTCCTGAAAGTGAACATCCAGAGGGAGGAAACGGCTTAGAGGCAGTTTGTCAATACAAACGAAGAATGTAAATTTAGATGTCCGATTTAAATCAATCATAGGTATTAAGGTGTGTTGTAATAATTAATTCTTCAGCCAAGTTGAAATATTCTATTTTGTGCAACAATTCAGACTTCACTAATACAAACTAAGACTATGCCTACAACAGAGTTTTAAATATCAATATGCTATTTAATCACAAAACATACCAGGAAGTGCAGGTAGCTTGTTATTGGCACAGCGGCTGGGAGGGGTCGGCCTGCGGATTTGCTTCAGCTTGTCAATCTTCAGGTTCTCCAGCCTCTTCAAAGCCTGAGCAGACATTCCTATTGTTCCTACACCTACTGGCTCCCCTCCTCCACCCGCAACTCCATCCTCCAGTGCTGTGAGATCCTCCAGACTGCCAGCTGCGTTTAGGTTCATCTCAACCCCGCTGTCATTGTTGTTAGCGCTCCCCAGTGGAGAACGTTCACTACTGCAGGATGATTGACCACCAGGGCTTGGCTGGGATTTCTGAAAGAAATGATAGACTGTATTATCATTTACATTACATTACATTTCATTTAGCAGACGCTTTTATCCAAAGCGACTTACAATAAGTGCATTCAACCATGAGAGTTCAAATCCAGAACAACAAGAATCAAGAAATTACAATTTCCTCAAGAAAGCCAAACTACCAAGTGCTATAAGTAAGTATCATTTAAGTGCTACTAAAGTACTACGATATATATATGTACACATACATTTTTTTATTTTTTTTATTCCAGGCATAGTCAGAAGAGATGTGTTTTTAGTTTGCGGCGGAAGATGTCGAGACTTTCTGCTGTCATGACAACCCTTTTCAAACAAAACTATGAATGTGGTGATTTAACATTGGAGCTTTAGTTATTCTCTTATATTTAAAAGGATCTTGAGGGCCATAAATAAAATGTGTCACTCACCAGAGCAGTCTCAGGAGCCAACAGCTTGCAGTCCTCCCTGCGTGTCTCCTCCTTCTCCAGCAGTAGTTCAGAGCTCTGACCCCCAGGGGTCATAGCTGAACCAGGGGGTCGAGGTCCTGTGTCTCCACGATGCTTCTTGGTGATGTGGGCTTCAGGGCCGTGTACCGTCTTCACGTGTTTACGCAAAGAGCTTGGATCTGTGTACCGCTTAGTGCAGCCGGGGATCTTACATACATAAGGTTTCTGTAAAAGAGCAAAGCATCTGTCAATACACACATTCTTGATTGTGTGTGCAGTCTTGCAAAACGGACTTTACTGCAACTTATGAAAGTTACTCTCATAAGTAGCAGTTTACCTACAAACTAATGTTGGTGTATTTTCTTAGCTGATATTATGGACATCCAAAATATTTGGAGAAGAGTGAATCTCGACAAGACTCCTATATTAACTAACTATTATTTTTATATTAACTAACTAAATACAAAAATATAAAGCACTCATCTGTTTTCCTTGGAAAGATAAAGTATGGTTTACTACAGGTTTAATAATGTACCCTACAAAGCCTGAAACTATTGTATTGTACTTCATTACTTTTCCATGGTGCACACTACAGTACCTCATTGGAGTGAGTTCGGTTCTGGTGCTTGGCCCGGTCTGAAGCATTAGAGAAGGCCTTGTTACAGCCTTCATGTTCACACACGTATGGTTTCTCTCCGGTGTGCGAGCGCAAGTGGGTCTTCAAATTCTCCAGGCGAGAGTAGGCCTTATTACAACCCTCGAACTAAAACAGAAAGACACAGAACGGTTTCATAACGATAGCCAAGTTCCAATAAAGAGCACAACTTCTAAAAGCCAAATGAAAACAGATATAGAAACAGAGAGAAAGAAAGTACATAGACTGAGACTAAAGATACACTCACAGTGCACTTATGTGGCTTCTCTCCTGTGTGTCTGCGCATATGAACCACCAGCATGTACTGGGCTTTGAAAGGCCTCTGTTCTCGAGAGCATTCCTGCCAGTGACACACAAACTCCTTCTTTTCTCCATGGATGTGCTCATTGTTGATGTGCTGTTAAATAAAATAGTTTAATCAAAGGGATCCTCTATAGATACCTTTTTGTAAAAAATTCTGTATTTTTCTTGCTTTTTTGGTTTTCAATCATTTGATCTATGTCTTACATGAACTAGCTGGTCTTGCGTGTCAAATTCCTTGATGCAGCTCTCCCAGTGACAGTTGGTTTCATAGATGGCCTCTGGTTCAGGCTTCCCATCATCCTTGTCCAAGTCATCTCTGCCATCCAGTAGACCCAGGAGAGGGTCCTGATGAAACACATAGGTTCAAAACAGAAGTTTAAGGCTCAAGATGAAAGAAATAGTGTACAAATATAGGTTATTTTGGACAAATGTGACAACCTTCTGGCAACCAAAAAGTGTGTTTTTAGTGGTGCTGGGTAGGCTAGACATTAATATAATTAAATAATTCTTGCATTTCCTGCTTTTATTTATCATTATATATATATAAAATTATTCAAGTGGCTGAATATAATAGTTTTATAATGGAGTTTTTTTATTGTGTTTTTTTATTGTGTTTTTGGTCGAGAGGCACTAGAGGGTGTGGGAAACCAACAATGCGCATGCCCAAACTCTTTGGCAATGAAAGCGAAGTCACAAATTTGACGACAAGTGAAGCTGATTACCAGTTGTCCCGCTGCAATTTGCTTGGTTACAAATATAATGCCAAAAATGTAAGGTGAAAACTCCTTGTGAGAATAAGACCGTTTCTGCACCTGAGTGCCAGTGGAAGAAGGACTGGCCACATCTCCCTCTGACCTCTCCTCCAGGCTCTTTACATTCATGCCATCCATCACACCTCCCAGCCCTGGCTCTGTCTTCAGCTACAAAAACAAAAACACACATCATATTACCTTTTTGATTCTATCTCTCAAAGACATTAACATTCATAAAATTCATAAAATTCTTCCCTGCCATAGACCTGTCTTAGCTCCTGTTCCCTCTTCCCATCCATCCTCTCCCTATCAAGCGTGGTTTACACTGATGAATTGCTTTGAGCGCTTTGTAAAGTGAGTGAGAGGGCCGTCTTACGTGTCCATGCTTGGGTGGAGCGTGGAGCCGAGGATTGTGGGGCGGTAAGCGGGAAGCTTGGCAGGGACCTGGTATGTGTCCTCCCAGAGGCGTCCCCCCACCTCCTCCATACATGGACAATTGTTGCCTGGATTGGCAGTTTATATTGCTGGAATAGCCAAGCGACGGGCTGCAGAGTAACAGAGAAAACAATGATAGGATAACTTCAGGAGAATAAAAGCTGATGGAACTGGTGAGATATTCAAAAGCAACCAAAATGAATAAAATGTGAACTTTGACATTCATCATGGGTGGATAAACACCGGTAATCTTGTTTTCTCTTAATAGTGAAATATGTTAGCTCAGGCTAGATGGTGTTTGAATGTAGAAGATGATGCTATGTGATAAATATTGGTGTGATAATGTGGCCAAATGAGGGGAGAGGATAGCATCAAACTTCACGCCTCAAAGTAAAACATTTTATATTATGATGATATTTTAAAATCAGGGAATGTGCAGCAGATACTTTGAATCCATTACCTTGAATATTAGACCTTACTAGTCTGAAGTAATGGATATTGCTTTTGGTGGAATGGTAAAATATCTGACCTCATGGCGCTCACAGAGAGATGGCCATAGGAACTGGCCCCGTTCGGGTTGCAGCGAGAGTTGACAAAGGCCACCAGGGAGTTGGGTGATGTTCGGATCACTGTCTGCAGGTCGACACTGGCATCAGACAGCGGAGAGATGGACAGAGCTCTCTTTTTACTCAGCTTCAGCATGGAACGAGGTGTGGAGAACCTCGAGCCTGAAGGGGAACAGAGGTCAGCAAGAGCAGGAGGGTTAGCGTTAATGGTACAAAACCTTTTAGAGACCTAATTTGTATTTAAAGGAAACGGTAGAGGGTGCTAACTTACCGTCCCCTGAGCCAATCTGATCAGAGCCAGGCTGAAACTGGCAGAAGTTGTGATGAGAGGACATCATGTTGTTCTGGTTACAGTAGGGGGTGCTATTGCCACCTTTTGGATATAAAAGACAGACAGAAACACTGAAACATGAAACTGAAACTGTGACTCAGTGCAGAACTGTATGTGCACATGTTCAAGGCATCATGTTTACCTGCAGCCTTGTGCTCGACCATAAAAGAGCTGAATGGTTGAGCAAGAATAGATAGACACTTGCATTGAGTTCGGCTGCACATCAATCAGTAATTTGAAAGTTTACTGTATGTACAGCAGCAAGAAGCACTTGTGAAATCTAGCTTTTATGTAATGGCAAGTGAGGAAGAGCAACAATTAACTGCCCTGCAATGTTTTATGCTCTAGACTCTAGACTCTTTCCTCTTAGTATTTTTTAGTGGAAATGAGAGAAAATAAGGATAAGCTGGTAAAGTAAGTGACGTAGACTTGATACAAAAAGACTGTAACAGTAATGTGCTGGCATCTCTTCATTATTCATACTTTGATTCACTATTTACATATTGCATTTCTAAAGGGTCTATGTTCTATAAAAAGCTGAAGATACCCCGTGCACAGCGTGTTATTGTCTTCTCTCCAGTAATGCTTCTCTCCCGGGTGCAGCTGGTAAACCAAATGAAATAAAATAAAAAATACCAGCGCACACCAGGGTTCTGGTATAGACACTATTTTATTGACAAGTTACATTTAAAAATTAGAAAGGGCGAACTACGTGTTTCGAATGTTGCTTCATCAGATTCGCTTCAAGTGAATTAACTGAGTGGTTAAGATTAGCCCAAGCTGCTGTTTCTCTGAGTAACACATTATATCTCAGCAGTACAACCGGCCTTCTGTTGACTGGATCTTTCTTTTAGTAGAAATCTGGGTAGTCTCTGTTTCTTCCTCAGTCTCTCAGGTATCTTTAAATCCAAATCAGTAGCAGCTGTGAGATTAAGCAGATGTAAAAGATACTCTGACTCACCCTCTGTGGGCGGCATGCCCCTGTGGCCCATCATACTGTGTGGCGGCGGGGCCTGAGGGGGCCTCATATATTGATCCATGCAGTGGCCAATCCCCTGTCCTGGTCCTGGTCCATGAGTCATACTGGGAGTCATGGGATTATACATAGCGCGGCAGTCCTGGGGAGGGCCGTTGTGGAGCGGGCCACGCAGCGAGGACACATCACTGTAGGGAGACTGGTCTGATGGGACCAGGCTGCAGACAGCATAGAAATGCATCATTAATCTAAAATGATTGTAAAAAATGGCAACTGCAAAAAGACATGATAGGAGCGGTAGAAGTAACAGAATGTAGTGCAACAGTGTTTTCTCTTTTCTATAAACATGATGAAGAGAAAATGTGGGCTTGAAACATTATACTTTTTTAACAAAATAGAAATAGAGCGTTACGAGTGCCACTGAGAGGCAGAAAGCATCATAGAGGAACATATTCAGTAGTGGTAGGTGTGCAGATTTTAATTTATTTTATAAAATTCAGAAAATAAATAAATAATCAAATGGGAAATACACATTGAAATAATATTGTATTTTTCAGTGTGTTTTTTGTGTCACTTTTGGGCCTCGATAAATGCAAAAAGATTGTGCCAGTTGAAAAGCTTCTATAAATACCACCGTATCTATTTGTTGAAACATTTATAGTAACTTTTTAGAGGGTGGAGCACAGAGGGAAGCATTGCCTTGTGATGTCTGGTTCTCGCCACTAGATGGCGTGTAGACCTCATATTGGTCTTCACTGTGGAAATTTACTCATCTGGGTTTTCCCCTACCAAACTAGAGAAGGGACGCTTCAATGGAACTTTCCAGCCCTCACATGAATTTCAATGTTTTCTCTGACCTTCCCTCAGTCTCACTGGTCAGTTCAAAATCTGTCTCTCCTCTTCTTTTTCTCCTTCTCTCTGTCCCTTTCGCTCCTCTCCTAAAGGGGCAGACTTCATCTATCCACCTCCTCCTAAGTCGTCCTTTCAGGTCTTTAATTCTTTCACCACAACGTGTATTCCACACAGGAGCTTAATCTGTCCCCTCTAATCCACTGTGCTGGTTCCCCCCGAATCTACCTCTCCCTCCCATTCTCACTCCTTTCTCCCTTTCTCTTCTCCCATTCACCCCTTCTGTTCCACTTCTCTGTTTCTCCCCCTCCCTCTCTCTCTCGCTCTCTCTGTTACTTTCTATCTCCTCTTCCACCCTTCTTCTCCCTCCTGCTCCTCTGTCTTTCTCTATCCTGACCAGCCACCTTTCTCTCCATCTCTCTCTGTTTCTCCCTCACTCTGGGTAACCTGAGCGGGGCGCGAGGCAGTCATGCAGAGCGCAGCGGGGCCTGGTCAGCCTGTAATTAGCAGCTGTCAGAGAGAGGCCGAGTCCACCCTGCAACCTGGGTGGCATGTGGAAGGGAGGGAGGAGAGGGGGAGGAGTGAGGGCCTGAGCTAGCACTGCGTCCACAACAATTGCAGCGAGACCTGCACCCTCAGAATATCTGTGCGATTAAAATAGGTACAGTTTCTGAACAGCTCGCCTGGCTCTGTCCACAGTTAGAATATGTATTGTCACAATGTCAACCCTGTACAGAAACAGGGATTGAGAAATTTGTGATTTTGGGGAGAGCGCTAATAGTTCACTTTGGGCCAGGCGCAGTGACTGTGCACAACTTGTTGAAGTCTTGTTATTGCAGTGAGTTTGCCAGGTTTTATACCATTGTGCGGACCATATATGTCAACACATGCAATAGAAGTGCTGGCTGGCTTGATGAACTGCAGGCCTGCATTAATCTGCTGGGCCCACACGTTGACTGATATTAGCTCTCACAGGTATACTGTTAGTGTTGTATTTGTTGGCATATTTTTGAGGTTACTCCGAAATGGTCACCATTACAGGTTTGTCCTCTATATGGCACTGAAAGTGTGTTTAACTTTAACACTTAGTATATTTGTGTCTTGGTTTTCAAAAGCGACCCTTTTCAGAAACTGCTGTGTATGTTTAGGTCTGTCACAATATTACTACTAATTTTGTTGGACGATATATCATCTAAGAAATAATCGCAATAAATTATTTTGTCATGTCAATATAATGCTAATGATTATATCATGGCATATATAATAATGTAAGTACAAAGAGCAATGACATTTTCATTCTTAATAATATTATTAATGAAAATGTATTAAAAAAAACTAAATAAAATTGCACAACCAAAACAATAAAAAAGGTATTTTAGGCTGTTAACTGAAGTTTTGACAGTACCAGGCTTTTCCCCCTACCTCCCTTCTATATGCTAAGATAGACTAAGATAACCTCACTCTAACTCTGTACTTATCATTGAGAGTGGTATCAATCGTCTAGTTTGATCTTATCTTACCTAGGAAATAAGCGAATTTCTTAAAATGTTGCACCATTCCTTATATTTCTGAAACCGTTTTCACATAAGTCGCCATGACAAATGGAGGTTAAAATGCAGCCACAGAGCGATGAGTGAGCAATGAGCTAACTACTGTCTTACCCTCTGGAGGGCTGGCTGGGTGAGGTCTCGTAGTGGTACAGCCCCTGGTGTGGCTGCATGTCCACTGGCATTGGAGCTCCGAGACCTACTGCTCCCCGTACAGCCTGGACCTGACACACAAAGAAAAGGACACGGTTAGGGTGAAATGAGGAAACCCAAACAAACCCCACCAAACTAAACTAAACTACTCTGCAGAGAAAAGGCAAATGGACAAAAACAATTGTGGTTGGGTGGAGAAGAAAAAGATGATGTAGGTTGTTAATAACAGACCAAACCAAACAGAAGAGTTTCAGGGCAAAACAATCTCCCTGTGAAAAGCTTGAGTCATACTTATTCTAAACAAAGCCAGTACAAAGTACTAAATGCATTACTCAAGTAAAAGTAAAAATGTAAAAGCCACAGTAGAAATATAGTTCAACATAGTAAAAATACATTCTGCAGTCTTGCATTCAAATATGACTTGCAGAAAGTAAAATACAGGTTAGAAGTCACATTAAACAGCACTCATAGTGAGCAATGTTAATGGTGGTGCTATACCTGCTTCAATCTATCATATTTCATTAGATTAGTTCATGTTTGGAATATTCAATATTAATTGCAAAATGTTTCATAACTGTAGTCCGTCATATATGAATAAAAGCTACAACACTTCTCAAAGACATACGGTCTCATTCAATGCGTAACGTTATGAGGTACTGTTTGCAGGTGTACTGGAGGAAAACCCCATTACAGGTATGTTGACAGTTAATGTGATTTAAAGGTCAGTTTCAGTGTAAATTTATGTCTCAGAATTGAGTTTCTTTGAGAGAAAACAATGCTAGAGTTGCTCTTCTGCAGTCACACATTATTAGAAATACAAGCATCTAAAGCTCCATTTGGATAAATGAAACATCCATAAGTACATATGATCTCATAAAATGTACATTAATGTCCCCTAAATAGCAACATAAAATGGTGTAAGCTCTACAAATTGGACTTTAAAAGCAGGTCCTGTGGTGGTACTGATGTGCCCTGACACAGAGAGAAGACAAAACCCTGTGACACAAACAGTGGGCTTGGCTGTAATCTCTCTTCTCCAAACAAAGTCGTGCACCTCAAACACTGCTGACTGACACTAACAACCCGCCGCATCTTTCCATCCTGGAAAGTAGCGATCGCAGTGGAAAAGATCTGCAGAAGAAGAAAATCTGGGTTTTGCCTCAAAGCTTAAAAAAACAAATAGTAGTAACGGACAAAAATGATAGTAGAACAAAGCGATCTTTTGTATGAAACTCATATTGAGATGGTATCTTTCAGCAGGAGTGCATGTGTAAGGTAATTCTAGCTGAGAGATCTTTGGAACAAGCACCTGCTTATTACATCCAACCACATCAGTGCAGGTACTAATAGTCAGGACTGTGGGCTCTTACATGCTTACACAGGTAATTAGGACAAAAAAATAAATACCGTACTCGTTGATGTAGTAGCTACCACAAATGGTAACCCTAAACATGCTAGTATTATTTTTTTCTTTTGGATGATCTGTAGCGATAAAAAAAAAAAAAAAAGAGCAACAGTAAATGTTTACGTTGATTTGGAAAAAAGAGTTAAAAAATCTGACTATCTTGCACTATTCTTTTACTCTGCACTTAAGTCCATGACATGCACGCTGAATCAAAATATTCAATTGCTGCTGTTCATGTGACAAGTGCTTAAACCCAAACTGGGACAGCTCCTGTCCACTGCAGATGAAAGCTGTGCTGCCGGGCCTGTTATGTAGTAGCACAAGTGTTAAAAGGGCAGTAGGGACCTATTTAAGCCCACGAGCCACCAGGGGGATTTGATACGCAGAGTTAGCGAGTGGCTAAATGATGTGGGCGGTGCGGGGCTAATTGCATATATTCAGCGCCTGCTTCAGATGTGTGTATGATAATTAGCCGGAAGCGCTAAATAGAGATCTCGCCGAGCACTTCAGCTGTCCAGAACCCATAAATACCGAGAAGGGGGTCGCCAGACAGCCTGTCACACACACACACGCACTGACACACCTGTCAGTCTCGCCAGGGGGTAGCATAATAATCTAGTGGCCACCAAGTTGGTAGAGAATGTGTGTGTGTGTGTGTGTGTGTGTGTGTGTGTGTGTGTGTGTGTGTGTGTGTGTGTGTGTGTGTGACTGAATATACCGAAGCAGTTTGTACCGTGAAAGCACAGTGGCAGGTGTGTATGAGAAGGGAGTTTTAGAGACAAGTGTATTTGGAGTGTAGTGTGTGTGTGTGTGTGTGTGTGTGTGTGTGTGTGTGTGTTTGACATGATAAATGGTGATGGATCTCGGAGTAAGAGTGAATAATGTATGAGACCACCTGTGCATGAGCAAGCTGGAATTTCTTTGAAAAATATGTTTGCGAGTGTTTCTCCAGGGAGCGAGGCAGCGAGTGAGTGTGTGAGTGTGTGAGTGTTACTGTTGCATAGCTCCTTCTACACACACTCATTTGTGTGTTGAGTAATTAATCTGCATGGTACATAGACTGTGCTCTTATTCAGTGAATTACTGTAAAGCAAGTGCAAACATAGAATAAGTCAACAAAATTCATGTTTGCCAAGTCTGAGCATCTCTGTCTTCTAACAAATTAAGTTTATGTACTAAATATGTGCAGTTAATGCATCAAGATGACATCTTTTATCAGTAGAATTCAGAAATGTTTCGCATTGACATATCTGCCGAGTTGTAAAACGTTGATACTGAACATGTTTGCAAAACATTGAAGGACAAACCCCATGTATAAATGTGTAAACACGTGCGTAAATTCAAAAATGTATTTATTGTCATTATGCAACACAGGGATGCACAACGAAATGCAGTTGTAGCCCATTTTCAACCCAAGAACATATGACAAACACAGTAGTGCATTCCTGTAGTGCATTTTTTGAATTTGCATCAGAAGGAATGTACCTAATACAGTAAATAATTATATGTACTCTATGTGTACATATATGTATTTATATATCTATTTCTATACAGTGTGTAAGCACACATAGATGGATGATTACATATATGCACGGTGCTGATACAGGTGTCGTGGCGTTGTGCTATTTTAGGTCAATATCTTGTGAGAAGCTCTCAGGGAGTTTGCGCCCCGGTGTAATTTTGTGGTGCTGGGTTTTAGACGGATGGGGCAGAAACATATTAAAAACCCCAAGGCCATAAATCAAATGGCTAACCAAACAAGTCTGCTCCGCTGCGGCACAGTGAGCTGGGCAGGAACCAAGGAGCTGAGGATGAGGACAGGATGTTCAGCCACTTTCTACACCCAAAACCTCTCCATTCAAACACTCCAGCTTCACACGCCTGCAACATCACCATCCTGTACAAGTTAGCCACACCTAAAACAAGACGTCTCTGACCTCACACAACCACTTTGCCCTCCACATCGTCAACCGTACTCAGAAATCTGATGAAACCAGTGCGAAAAAAGGCCATGAATATAGAATTAGTATGTGGCAAACAGTAGACTTTAATAAAAAGAGATGAATGATGACAAAAAGCCATCAAGATCACAGGCGCCAGTGATGTCTAATTGACTAATTGAATTAACTGAGAAATCACTTTATCAAATTATTTCAGTGTTTGAGGTTCGATGTATTGGTGCATTAGCAGAATATAGAAAATCATCCTGTTTTGATAAAGAAAAAAAATACAAAAATGCCTGGAAGATCACATCTTTTGATGTATGAAGACCCCAAAGTGACCTCCACAATATCACCAATCAAGAAATGTAGCTTTTACAGCAAGGATTCTCAAAGTGGAGTTTGTGACGCCCCGGTGGGTCAATATTTTAACAGATTGGGAAAAGGCGACAGTTGCAGGTCAATTTACAACCTCACAACATAAACGAGGTCTATATGTGTCCTTTTTTTGCTCAGAGCAATAGGCTTTAAGTCTCCTCCTTTTGTACAAGATGAAATGTTGGTTAAAGACCGAGCAGAGAGGACAGCAGCAGAAGAGAGGGGAGAAGCACCGTGTTCATTGTGTGGCATAAAATATAATGTTTATGGTTGTTGTTTTGTTGTGTTAGGGTATCACAGCTCTGAATGATTAGGCATTAGGCAAACATGTGCTTAAACCACCTCTGAGGGAAGTGGAGGTTGCAAGTCTCTGGCATCGTTATTTTGGGTGTTACAGGTGAAGACTTCGAGAACCTATGTTTTAAAGCATGGCTCCGAGGCACTTTAATATTTTTTCAGAGAGGCAAACTCATGGGTATCTTATTTTTTAAGTCCTTGCTGGAAGATAGTATCCTGGATGGATAGGAGTTTACCTCAGTTACTGGATATTTTTAAACAAGCCCAAGAAGTCCTGACTGTGGTCTGGCCTCATAAATTTCCATTCCAGCTTACCTACTTACTCACTGACCAACCAACCAACAGCTTACCACCAAGAAATAAAATATGGCTTTGTATCCCTAGTGATCTATTACTCATTCACTGTCAGAAACCCAACACTGTAAAACTGATACTAACCTCAACTGCAGATCTAAGATATTCTTTGTCGTATAAATCAAAAGTTGGATTCAAGAAATAAACCCTTATTCAGTTCAACTCACAGATGTTTTGTTGCTGCAGCCTTACTGGGTCTGGTATGACCTGTAGCTTTAAGTGGCTTAATGTCAGCTTATGTTGGCAAACTATAGGTGGATCAACACTATTTACACTATGTTTTGCACTACTGTTACAGGACAATATAAATGCTGACATTGTGTAATAGTAGCATAAGTAGAAAAGTCTCATTCTACCAAATCTAACCAAGGTTAGCTAACATTAGCCAACATAAGCGACTGGTCATACCAGACCAAGTAAGGCTGGAAAAATGTGTTTACTCTTTCAAAAGTTTGATAGTATCAATTTAAGTTGTATTTAATTTCAAAGTTGACAGGAACATTGCTCAGCGAGCGTGTTTATTTCTGCTGACATTAAAGTGTAATATTATCTCAACTATTACTCAGCAAATCATCACCGTAAGCCTCACAGACGAAGGAGCCTTCTTGTTGCAGGGCTTCGACTGCATTAGGTGATTTTTGGTACGTATTTTGTCCCACAGACTTCAGTTCTCAGGTGATAGTTTGTGTTTGTGGTATACAAAGAGAAACATTGTTTAGTCTTGCAGGGTTTGGCCATTTGTGACATTCCCATAAAGCGTCAGTCCTCCTCCCTCTGAGGAAGTCTCCAGAGAGGACAGACATTTCCACAGGTCACTGGTTGTGTCAGACAAAAGGCCTGATCGAGGCCCACTCCACTCGGCTGCTCCACTCCTTTACTCTTGGGTGTAACACTAAACTGGGGCTTGCACATGCCTCCCCCTCCCCATCCGATGTAGAAAGAGGCATTTAATGACAGCCCCTCTCCTCTTAACCTCATTTCTCCTCTACTCTCAGATGGGAATGTGAGTACACAGTGTGTGTTTGCTGGATAAACTCTTACTTAGACAACACAAAACAGCCGAAATCAAACTCTGCACACATCTTTGGAGCATGTCCTGCAGTATAAACACCCATCTGAAACTATTTTGTTCCTCTCTTTCTCCCCCACCCTCTCCCTCGTTCCTACTTCCCTCCTCTCATTCTGCCTTTTTCATTGCTCTCTATCTCTGGCTATCTCCTGCTCTCTCTCTCTCTCTCCCTCTTCTCCCCCGCTGCCTCCACCCTCTCCCTCACTCCCTCACTCCCTCTCTCCCGGCTCATTCCTGCTCTTGCGACCTCTCCCTCGCCCCTCCCCCTCCTGGCGGAGCTGCAGTCGAGGTGGGTGTTCTCTGGCTGTTATGACTTGAGAGACGATAATGGCAGCTATAATGTAGCCAGCCGTTCCTGATGTGGCTGGGCTTGTGGGGGATTCTGTTGTGTTAGGGCTGGAGACTGAGGGAGGGGAGGGAGGGGAGGAGGGGAGGGACGAAGGCGGGACTCGGGCCGTCAGCCAACCACAGTTCAGATTCTACCTCATTTTCTTTTTCATTTTTTTCTCTTTTCTTCCCCTCTCTCCTCACCCACCAACCTTTTCTAGCCCCCTTGTTTTCCTTCGGTGGTAAACTTTGTTTTTAAATTCTGGCTTTGTTTTTGTAACCCCCACCACCCAACCCAGCACTGACTCTCCTCCTTCCCTGCTTTTCTCCCCCACACACCCTCCCCTGTGTTTTTACCCCTTTTACCCAGACTTTGTAAATTCCTCACAGCTGCTGTAATTTGATGGGGGCTAATGGTGTGACCACCGAAAGGCCACAGGGCTGGAGACATCACTGTAATGTACAATAAGCCCTATTCACTGACCTGCTGCAGGGAAGATTAATGTCATATCTACTTGAACAGCTACTTTGAGTTTCGTTTAAACAGCTTTAATTGTTCTTACGCCAAGATGGAAAATTTCAAAAAAGGAGAACAAAAATAAGCATCACTGTGAGCGGCGAACAATAGGTACTTACAGGGCTGGCCAATAATTCAATATACATCTTTATTGACTTACAGTGCGACTGTGATGATGTAATAGAAACTTGTGCTGCCCAAATGGTCAGGGCTACATACGGGAAATCAGTTCAGGACTTTATCGTCTTACCTCAGTCTGACGTGTTGTAATGTCATAAAAATATCAGAACCAAAGCAAAACTTTAATTTAGTGATGGCTATTTCACACCTAGTAGATAGTGTGTAGGAAAATAAAATCATGCATCTAAAAAAAAAAAAATCTAATTTCTGCACTGAGTTTAGGTAAAAAGTTTTTACATGAGGGGCTATTGGTTCCATAAATCTAGTGCTGACAGTGTTCAGTAATTAAATATTTTCTTGAGAAAATTGTAAATAAAAACTGACTAAATTAGTTATTGAAAGAACTTGTTTGACCCATGTAAAGAGTTTGGTCTAATGCAAAGCAAAACCGTAGAAACAATGGTCATTGCATGGAACATCAATGGCTATTTTTGAATTTTTTGAACATATGTAATTTTTGCCGTCGTGTTTTGTATAACAATATCAGAAAAATATTCCTGTTAATATAGTGATATCATTGCTATCCATATCACCAAGCCATATACGGTAGATATAGTATTACACATAGTCTCATATACGAGAGAAATAACTTAAATGTTTTAAATAAATCAATAAACCTTTTGTCTGCCATTGACACCCCCAAAAATGTTTGCTTCAAAGTTAATGACCTGACACGAGCAACTGTCCTCACATGACAAAAACACTACGAATGATCTTGGGTTCAAAAGGGGAAGACTACAAACTTTGGCAGCTATGTTGAGAAAGAAGAATCCCTGAAGCCCTAAACTAATGTTTACTAAACTATCACTGTGGTTTAATACAGTCAACACCGTAGCCCATGTTCCAACCCCACTGATTCACACCTCACGTAACCCTCTTCTGTAAACTGTGGGCTGAGGAAGCTGCGGTGCTGATGTCTCACTGCTGGGGTTCTCACCTTGTCGAAATGGCAGAATGAAACGTTGATCCCTTGTTGCTACACAGCCGGAGTGACTGATGACAGACATCGGGGCACTAGAGGGCTCGAGAGCGGCAGCTCGACATGACTACAAACAGTAGACGCGGGAGCAGAGCTAGACCAGTAAAAAAAAAAGAGTAGAGCAAACAGAGCAGAACACAGCACCTGATGAGCTTTTACGGAACTTCTTTTTTTTTTAAGTTTAGGCGAGCTGAAAGCCATAATTTGATGAAACATGATGAAAAGCTATGCGGAGAGCAGCAGTAGAGAAGAGCAAAGAATGGAAAATACTAACCTAATAAACTGACAGAGAACCTCTTTGGTGCAAAAAGTACCATAATTCACTCAAGCTGCCTTACGAAGCAACGCACAGTCAAAATGACTGTTGTACCACCTCTGTAACCGTTGGCCTGATCAGTCAGCGACTTGATAGCGTTTGTTTTAAGATGAGGAGCGGTTCACCTCTCCTTGTTTTCATTTGCCTGCACAAGCCCAGGTTTGTACTTCTGGCTGCTGAGCAGCTTCTCAAAGGCAGTTAGATGTTTAACATTTGTCAGTTCAGGGATTTCAACCAACAGCTCTATCAGGAGGACAGACGTGGAGCACGTCAGAGTGTTTCCTTCCTCTTTAGTCTCCCCATAACATCGCTGTTCCTTCACTCCTCCACAATCCCACTTTTTCTCTGTCCTCTCTCCAGGCCACCCACCCGCCATCCTGCACATACCTGTGGTTTCCTGTACCCCGCTCCCCTCCTCTCCTCTCCCCTCCTCTCCTCTCCTCTCCGACCTTCTCTCTCTTTACCTCCAGCCTCTCTTCCTCCATTCAACACACCTTCCTCCCCGACTCTGTCTACCAAGTAACATCAAACTCTCGTCTTGTCTTCCCCTCCTCCTTCTCTTCTTCTACTATGTCTGTGTATCAGGTAGGTAATGCCACAACCACAAATATTTCTTTGAACTCCTTTTAAGGAAGAGAAGCGGAGGAAACAGGGGGAGGAAAAAGGGAGAGAAGCATGGATGGATAAAGCAGATGAGGAGAGGTTGATTCACACAGCTGGCTCCCAGCTGTAGGCCGAGGCAGAGCGTAGAAAATGCTCCATCTATAAACAACAAGGAGCCCAACCCCCATTTTCAAGAAAAAAAAAGAACAGAGCTTTGTCATTGTAAATCCAGCTAAGCACTCCTCTTCACCTTCACCAGCACTCATGAACATCACCCGACTGCTTGTTACTCTTTTCCTCCCAGCCTTTCTGTAGCTCTACACGTCATTTTTCCTCCTGGTTTAGGTCCACTCTACTGATCACCGCTGAGGCTTCACTGTCACTGTGGAAGCTAAAGTACAAATCAAGGCCATGTAAATCCTCTCCAGTCAATCATCTCCCTGACACCAGCAAAAAGATAATGTTGACTGCACAAAATCCCTGCAGCTGGCTGTTACACAATGAAACGGGGACAAAAACCAGATAATAATCTGTTCGGTTTATAGAAAGACCGCAGTGATTATAAGAAAAATAATAATCCTAACAGTCTTGGGTGGGCAGGCGATATTTATAGCCGGCCTGCTGCTACTTATATTTCTTAGCTGTATAACACAGCTGGAAGTGAGAGAGGAGTGAGAGGAGGTGGAAAACTGGTGAGGAAAAAGAGACAGAGGAAACAGAGACTGAGGGGCTCTGGTGGATGGAGGGGGAGAGAGAGTGTGTGTGTGTGTGTGTGTAGGGGGGGGGCGGATACCCAACGCATGTGTGTGGCTGAGAGCAAGACAGACAAAGAAAGGCAGAGAGAAAAACGCGTGTGTGTGTTTGTATTCGGTGTGTGGGAGAAACCGCTGCACGGTCCCTCCAAACGACCACAGCAGCAGTCGAGGCCTGCAGGCCACCAGACGCACGCAGTGACCACAGCTACGACAGCCTCTCACAGAAGAGAAACAACCATCACACAACCACGAAAATCAACTGGGCGGGATTAATCAAGACAGACATTTTTCACAACTTGGCTTTATGCTTCAGAAAGGGAAGATGCTGTACTAATGTGTAGATGTTAAAGGCAGGTCAACCTTGGGAAGACGGATCCTGTAAATGCAACGACTGGCAGGTAAACACATGTTTATGCAGACACACTAATAAAGAGGTCGACACTCAGACAAGTTGCCTGATGGAGAAGGCAGACGTATAGAAACCCGCTCCTCCCATTTTAACTCCTCCTCACAGTATCAATTATTATGTTCTCAGTGAATTTCCTCACCCGTATGTCACCAAATATAGAACGCAAATCTATTTATGTACTAAGATGATGCTTTTCAGTATCTTACTGTAATAGTTTTGCAAATTGATGGGAAAATTGGGCCAAAACAATTGTAAAATCCTCTAACACAAGCAGCTATTTTTAAATGTTTCCTAATGTAAACAGGACAAATCTGATTGAGGACGAAATAAACAAGACTTAAAATCTGACCAAGAAGTCAATGCCAACTTTGATCTCTCATAAGCAGGTTTATCATCACGTTTCAATAGTCACCTCTCGCTGGCATTTGGAGCTGACCATGTCAGTCTTAAGTGTCACCAGAGCAGATATTTGCTATAAAATAAATATGTGTTTGGAGATTCAAGCTGAAATCATGCTGCGTCTCTTTTAACTGCACATTTTAAACATCATAAACAAATCATGTTGTTCTACATAGCAAACCAGTCGTTCTCTCCTCAGAATGTAAACTGTATTTAAATTTGTCCCAGTAGCTGAACACACACGTGGAGACTTGTCCTCCTCCGTTCACACAGTCGTGTGCGTCTCTCTGTGTTTGTGTGTACAACCTTGATAAGGGTCATTGTATTTTACCGCGTTGTATCATCACTTTCACGCTTGTGCTTCCCCTAAACTTGCATCCTCTTCCTCTTACCTCCTCCTTTTCCTTGTATTTGCTCAAAATAGTCAACTCCTCTCACCTTTCTTAAGTTTCAAAGTCTTAAGCTTTACATGTTACATTACATTTCATGTTTGATGAATAGTTTATAAAACTTCAACATGCGAAACAACACATGCTTTCCTCCTGTGCTCAAATTTGTCTCAGGCTACAACTCATCCCCCTTGTGTGCCCTCTGGGACTCTGCAGTAAACTATAAATCATATGAGACTCATATGAGAACTGATGACTGCTGCGATCTGTTGATGCAAAACAGTAGGGAAGAAAATTATGTTCTTCTTCTTCTGTCATTTACTTAAACAAACCTCATCAATTTACATGGTGAGAAAATTACAGAGCAGCTATTTGGATCATATACACATAGACATATATAAGATGTGCACTTCTCCTGTGTGGTCCTTCTCAGAGCTGCTGACTTCATAACTAATATATCGCAGGCCTTTAGTTTAATACCCAGATGTTGGTAGGGGCAAGGCATCCGGGGCCGGCGTTAGCTTTTAATTGGCTGGGATCCCTCAGCCGGTGTTTGGGGCTTAGCATGTGACTCACTGAGACACACACACACACAGAGGCAAAAGCGCCCCCACACACTGACAGACGCATACACACACTTTCCCTGAACGAATGAAAGGCTTGGCTGGTTTCAGGATCATATGCTGTCAGGAAGAGACGAGTCATGGTCGTCCAGTGGAGTCTACAAGCTAAGCAAACGCAGACAACACACACATAATAACACATCCATGCACATACACACACACACACACACACACACACACACACACACACACACACACACACACACACACACAGTTACATCTTGGTGATCCCAGGACCGACTGACGCCAAACAGCAGCCATGATATCTGTTGAGCTGACTATTACAGTGAGAAATAAAAAGACGCGTACTATAGAAAGATGGAAAGGGGAATCAAATCACAAATTGCACATAAACACAAGCAAAGTGCCTGTTAGTGTGTGTGTGTGTGTGTGTGTGTGTGTGTGTGTGTGTGTGTGTGTGTGTGTGTGTGTTTTGAGTTCCCACCAGGGCTGTAATTAAGTAGCATTAACATAACTAAAAGGCAACAAATGCGCTAATCAGCTGGCTGTGGACTGGATGGTGGGGAAGAGCTGAAAAACACACACACAGACTGATGCTTGCACACATTCACACAGAATTTAAAACACACTTCTTAAAACCACATTTTAGGTTTTGCTCTCAAATAAACAGACGCACAAACCTGTGAAATGTAAAACACATGAGGAATCTCAACAATCTGAGCTGTTGCTCATTTAAATCGATTGCGAAATCAATCCTTCAGTTAGCACATTTTACAAACTTTTCTCATTTGTAGTTGTGGGAGACCTCACACATAAAGACAAAATGTCTTCACTAGTTGTGTCACTTATTGTATGTCATTCACAACACATTACACAATACCAAGATTTCAGACTGACCTCAGAACTGTCACTCAAAACCTTTCTTTGGATTCTTTTGGCCACTTGTTACAGAAGTCTCCCACCATATGTTTCGTGCTCACTACTACACATTCAGTAAAAAACAAAAGGATGGAGAATACAATGTGGCTGAGTGAACTGAAGGTGAGCGTTCATGCAATTTGCAGGACTTTTGTTTGTGTGTGTCGGATCAGTGAGTAACATGAAAAATATCCCCGTCAGTAAATGTTATGAATAATTCATCAGGTCTTTGTTGTGTGTATTCAGACGACAGGTAAATAATGATTTTTATCAAAGCTATGAATACAAAGCTGGGAAGAGTTTTTATTCCACAACATCCATGGTCCATCAGTTCTTCATTCATCATGCTTGTGTAAAGAATAAAAAAGCTGTGCATGTCATAAGCACACCTGTAAAAGGTAGCATAGCAACAATAATATAGGAGAAGAAGAAGAACCAAACCACACTTAAAACAGAAGGTTTCAAAGCATTAAAATCTCTTTTCAATTGTTACATGTAATGCATTCAACATGTTTTCCATGCTTTAAGGATACATGCAATGTGTTCTGCTGAGAAATGGAAAATGTAGACAAAACTGTGTTTGTTTACAGTGAAAACGTACATTTAACATATTGTGAAGTGTGTAAGAATGGGCGCCAGACACAGACAGAGTTATCTACTCGTACAAAAAGGAGATTCAGGCTGGAACCGGCCCCGGTTCCCACATCAAATCTCACATGGTTCATAGTGTTTCCTTTTTCTTTCTTTTTTTTGCAGGCCGCTGTCAACTTGCATGTCTGGGCCACGGAACCAGTGATATCAGATGCCGGTAGAGGAAGAGATAAAAGCAAAGATTTGCGCTGAAACACTTTCCACACAAAGCAGACCCACAACAGGTTGATGCTACGTCCACACTACTACGTTTTTATTTTAAACGCATAACTCTTGCTACGTTTATGCCTGGCGTCCACACTACTCCAGCGTTTTAGAACCCCTAAACGGAGTCGTTCCAGGGTTGCGTTTTAGTCTGGACGGAAATAAGAAAACAGAGACCTTTGATACGATGATGCAGACACCCGTAAAGCTTCTTGATTGGGTCTTATCAGTCATAACGTGTCCTTCCCTTATCCTTCACATCCCTATTATGTGATCCTTTCCGGAAGAAAACAAACAACATCAACCTCGAATACCAGTGGTTCATTTAATTTAATTAATTGCTGACCTTTTGTCTATGCTAGCAGCTGTTGTGTAGTTACAGTCTGGGTTTTATAATGCTACTACTGCTTAGATGCACAGGAGGGAAACTAGTATTCCAGCGCTTTGCGACAACTCCCATGTCTAGCGCTTTTATCAGCCCCTCATGGAGCACGCATGCCCTGTGTATGTGGTCATGAGATATGTATTTTCAGACTTGGTATTATGGACGGATATCATTTCTGAAACGGTGCTAAAGACGCTCGTCTGGACGGAGATTGTTTTTGTTTAAAACAAAAACGTAGTAGCGTGGCCTCAGAAGCTTAAGACAGACCACAACAACTGTCAGCAAGCAGTGTCGTACAGAGATAAGTCAGAGATTTGACACGGCCAAACTTGGTCACGACAGCAACCAATGGTAATGATTAGTACATTTCACGAAACATAACCAGTTTTCGAAGCATAACTGTCCACACGCAATAAATGTTGATCAATCCTATTGGTTCCCGTTAACATTCGGTCAAAGACTGTCAAATGCTGCAGTTTACATCAGAAAAGTGCATGAGTTGCTTTGCAATCACAGAAGCTTTCTGCTATTTCTGCATGTAAACACTGATCCTATCTCGTGCATGAGGAAGGGGCTCCCTTTCACTGCGTCTCAGCCCTAAATTCCAGTCTGTATCTCCAAGCAGTGCTCAGCGATGCGCAGGGAGCACATGCACACACACACGCACACACACACGCACACACACACACACACACACGCACACACACACACACACACACACACACACACACACACACACACACACACACACACACACACGTAAACACTCTTTCTGATACACAGACTCAAGCATATAAAGGCAAACTGTATACAAGGCTCACTTATTTACACATAAACTGCCTCACATACACTGAAAAGACATGCACACACAGATACACACATATACAAACAGATACACACACATACAGGGAATTCAGGGGGGCAGGAGGGCTGACAGCCTCAATGACCCAGGGACCTGATGTAACAAACACAATAAGAAGGGCACGATTTACGTCAGCAGCTTGTGAATGGCTCACTAAAGACACGCAAACACACACAGACACACACACACACACACACACACACACACACACACACACACACATACATACACACACACTTTGTGTCTGTCCTGCTCTTTTACTGGAAGATTTTTTCAAACTGTCCTTCTGGGCAAGGCAATTTTAAGTTGTTGTAGTTTTCAGCGCTTGTTCTGTATGTGCCCAGTAACATTTGAAAAGCAAACTATTAGACTACTATAGAATATGACAAGTGAGATTTTGCAACAGCGGCCTCTATGACAACAAGTGGTTGAATATCCCAACTTTCTCTTGAGTCAATCACTCAATTACTTAATGCAGCGTTAACCATGTATACACAGTTTCTGACTTGTAGTTATCCTCAACAATCGAATGGGGAAATCAGATTTTTCAACAGAAAAAAACCTCAATAGATCCGAGTTGCATCTTTCCCATATGATATGAATGAACAGCAAGTGGAACGACACCAAAAGCAGGAAATAAACATTTCTTTATGTAAGGGGATTTGTGTTTGGCTGTTGCTTATTTTACTCTTGTAGTAAAAGCATTTCAATATTTATCTGTGACACGCTGATACGTAGCGTTACCAATAGAAAAAGTAAATTCTTAAAGTCGGTCAACTGATTCAGTAAGACAACAATGGCAAACTAAAGTTAGCAAACATAGCCACTCGTTATAAACAGACATCAATCGTACCACTTAACCTTAACCTATCCAACTGGAATCTGGACGGGAACTTTTGTTGCGTATCGATATCAACGCTCTTTCCCTACATTTACTGTCATTCTCTCCACTGCACAGAAACCTCAGAAATAAAGCAAATGCCCCCCCTAAGAAAAACAACAACAATATATCATTATATATCTGTATCACAAACAGGCAGCCACATTTGCTCTTAGTCTACATCCGCTTTTTACAATTTACCAAACAAAGCTTTTGGGATTTTAAAATGTATAATAAACTTTAAGGTGTGCAGTAAATAGTATTTGAGACAATAACTTCTTGTCAATGTCTGCTTAGGATTTTAGGTTGTCTTGTGTAACTTTTTAATCAACGTTTAGAAAATATATCTTGACCTTGGAGTGTCATTGTGATTAAAAACAAGTTCTAACGAGAAGACACACACGATTAAACTTATCTTAAGAGGTGTTGATATTCGCATGTATGCATAATATCCTCGGATACAATTCTCAATAAATAAAAGCTGATAACAACATGATGTCGGGGAAATTAAAGATAAAAAGAGGACAAGGAAAGTCCACTTTTACCACTGTTTCCTGTATAGAGAAAAAGGAGCTGAGTGATTCACTTGAGATGGAAAAAATCTGGCGCAAGTAATGTTGCTGTGCAGCGGGCGACTCACAGTCTCTGTGTGTGTGGTATTCATGCTCTCCTTTCTCTTTTACAAAGGAGGGATGGCGTGAATCAGAAGGGATGGAATGAGAGAGAAATACAGAGAGGTAGAGAAAATGATTGTGACAAAGAGAAACAAGTGAAGAAAAGACGAGTTGATGGAAGTAGAGAAACCGAAAAAAAAGAGGGAGAGAGGGAGAGAGAGAGAGAGAGAGAGAGAGAGAGAGAGAGAGCAGTGTTGAGCGGCACTATGCTTGAGCAGTCCTTTTGACTGAGAAGAGAGGGACTGGAGACCTATTGTTGAAATCCCATTCCTCACTGTATTGTCCGACCTTATAAATGCAGGGTCACCAGGAACAATAGAGAACGCTCACATAAGTTCCCATTTGTTCACAGTGTCACTGCAAACAGAGAACACAGGTGTTGTTTCTGTAAAACATTTTGGGAATCAAGACAAAGTACATGATGTCATTTGGACCTCTAATATCAATAATAATATTGGAGATGTCATCGGGGATATCTCAGCTTAACATTTTTAACAACACCTCAGTTACAAACTGAAGGTGTAGAGTTTGAAAGAGGCAGGGAGGGTCTAAGGAAAGATGCTTTTGAGTTGCATTATGTGGGAATTGTGGGATCCAGTTTATTTTTGGAGCTTGACCCAAAACTAAAAGTCAGTACATCTCGACTACAGCTGCTTCAAACTTGAACTTTTTTTCTGGCTCTTCTGGTTGTAGATTTTTTAAGAGCATCACTAAATCACCAGAGTACCACTTTAAGTATGTTACATTCTCTTAATTTAATGAGGATTTAATGATAATAATGCTTTCAGTGCATTCATCTACACATTTTCTTTTTATATAAAAGTATTAAAAAAGTATTAATAATAATCTTTAATTTCAGCTATATAGAGATATTTCAATTGAATAATACATTTTTTAAGTTTATTAAGACAAACAAGATTACAGGGTTTTACTGCAACTGCACGAACAGAAACTGCCAGCTTAAAAACAATAAACACATACTGTAAACCCTAATTTACATGCAAGATCACTTTTGCATTTTGGACAGATAAGTTGAATTTGTTTTAATCTCGTCTGCGTCTGTAAGAGTCCCATCCATGTTGCTCTCGGCCGACTAGAATAAATAAGTGAATTCCACCTGTGCGATGGAGAAAAAACTGTCCTCTTGGGTCACCACAAGTTTCTTATTCATTACCAGCTATAAAGCCTGACAAAGAGAAAGCTTCTAGCCCTTCTTCTGCCTCTTCACTCCCTCGCTCCCTCTCTCCCTCCAACTCTTCATGGAGAGAGAGGGGAATCATTCATTGGCTGAAAAGGTTAAAGTCTAGCCGAGGGCTGGAGTTCCTGCGTCTGCCAGGGGCACCTGAAGAGGGGCAAACATTTACCGGCAAAGAAAAGAAGGGGAGAAAAAAAATCAACAGCCTGCCCGAGAGCTGCAGGGTCCGCAGTGAGTGGTGGTGTAGGGCCCTTGGAGAGTTTGTCTTGTAATTGAGTCAATTGTTGACCCCCTGTTCAGCCTGCCTCTGCAAACCTTGGAAGGAAAAGCCTGCCGAATAATTAATGTTCTCTCTCCTTCTCTCCCTCTTGCTCTTCATCTATCTATTTCCTACTCCTCTCCCCCCCCCCCCCTTCTTCCCTTGTTTTCCGTTGTCTCAGAGGATAATTGTGCTGTGAGTCAAAGGCAGTCATTTAGAGGAGGGGGGCTGTTCAGGGATCTGCTGAGGCTTACAATCTTCTTTTCACCCCAAATCTTTCTCCCCCCCCCCCCAACACTCACTCTCTCTTCTCTGCTGCATTCTCCCGCTTTTTCATTCCTTCTTTTGTTTGCACCGTGGGATGAATTTTAATCACTCCACTCTCCACCTCCGATCTCAGTTCCCCCCCCCACCCCCTCGTTCTTTCCCTCTCATTCCCAAGTCCGGCCACTCACTCCCTGTTTCCAACTTATATCCAGCACTGCAGCACCTTCTTCCCTTACCACTCCTCCACTGATCACCCCCTTAAAAGCGCTGAGAAAACAAGGACACAGATATAGCCCTTTGATGACGAGAGGAAGGGAGTATTTGTCACTCCAGGTTTAGCATAGGCCAAATGTGTTTAACAGGCACAGGGACAGACAGGAACTGGGGGAGAGGGAGAGGGAGAGAGAGAGAAGATGAGAATGACAAAAAAGAGAGAGTTTAGGGAGAAGGAGGAGGGGGCAGCAAGACAGAGAGAGGAGGGTCGCATTCTGTTTGTGGAGTGCGATCATTTTTAAATGCCTCCTTCATTCAAGAACACTTTGTTTGCATAAGGGCTTTAGTGTTGTGCTCCTATTGTGGTGGCTTATCCCGAGGGACAGTACAAGCCAGGGACACTGTTGTCATTCACATTTCACACATTTACTTATTAGCAGATGCTCTTAACAAGAATAAGTGCATTAATACCCATGAAAAAGTGAGCGTAAAAGCATATTGTCGTGGGAGGTGGAAGTGTAATATCCACTGAAATAAGGAAGTAAAGGAAATTACAGGAAGTAATCACAGTGCCAAGAGTAAAAGCAATAGATTTCCTTTTCTTTCTTTTTTTTATGAGGTCCCACAGTCCTCATTTTCTCTCCGCAGGCTACAGGCGGTCAGCTTGCACATTTGTCCTAGTCTGACTGGTCTGAACCAGGAGAAGACATTTACAAGGGACATCGGAGGGTCAGACAACCTCTTGATTTTTTTTTTTTTATGGAGATGTCAGGATTTAAGTGCAAATAACTTATGGAACAAGTTAATTAACCGAAAGACACGGTGAACTCTTGACCCTCGTGGTAATGTACAGTATGTTCGCAGAGGTGGATGGATTTACAATTTTGAGATACTGAGTCCATTCCATGCTACTTTATACAGTTATATGACACCAGAAGCACAATAAGTAACATTTAAATGGTGCTTACTTGTTAATGCTTCAGTAATCTAATAATCCAATAGTACACTATATAAAATTACACTCTAAAAGGGGCCATTACTTTTAACATTTAAGAAGATTCTGCTGATAATACTTAAGCACTACTTTTTGTTTCCTTTCACTATTGCATGATTGTGTTTTAATGAGTAGGGTTAGATCAGCATCCAGTCACTGTAATCATTTCTCTCTGATGAGTTAGACACTTCCCTGTTTGATTTGATGTTATACAGGGAGAGTGAAGTCCGCACGGCCTCCCCCTCTGCCTCCGTCTCTATCCTCGTGTAGTGTTTGTTAGGAAATCCTGAACAAACCGTGGCTGTTTGTTCTCTCTTTGTCAATGACGGGTTTTTATTGACTTCTGCTATTGACAATCGCTCGACTCCTGTTGGCCTCACACAAGCTGGATAACGCTGTGCAAATAGGTGTATGTACACACACATTCCCAATCTGTCCGAAACACGCTCACAACCTCGAACACCTCGAGGGGAGAACAGAGAGAACAGATAGATGAGAAGAAATGACACGCAGTCTACGACCAAAGGTGTGTGGACACCTGAATGTCAGATCCATATGAGATTTTGAGCGAACATGGGAATAAATATGTTGTTCTTCCACGAAAAACTCAGAAAAACAACTACTTCATGGAACTTGCTTTGTGCATTTCATGTTAAAACAAGAACACCTTTTCTCTTAACTGCTACCACTAACTTAGAAGCAACGAATTGAAAGGTTTCCCTTAACTGGAACTAGAACAGGGCTCAAGGTACCACTAAGGACACAGAGGTCCTGTCTTTAGTCTGGGTGTTTGGGGTGTTTAGTGACATGAGGAGGACTTATATCTTCTAATAACACACTTTTTACAGTCTTGGAGTTGTTTAAGACTCTGGAATTTCTAGACTAAATATAAAAAAACTGAGATTTACCGTAATTTTCTTCACCAGAATGGCATCAATGTAGAGAGGGTAGGGAGCTTTGTGAATAAATTTAGAGGTTAGAGAAGTGAGCTTGTGACCGGTTCATTCCACGGACTAGCAGGATAAATTTGGATGGGCAAAGTGAAAAAGCAGCGCTTGCCCCTCCCTCATTACCACCACTGAGGTGACCTTGAGCAAGGCCCTTAACCCCAACTGCTCCAATGGAGCTGCTCAGTGGCCATCTGGTCAGACTGTGGTTGAACTGGGCAGCTTCCAGATGTGTATGCATGTAACTGTGCGTATGTGATCAGAGCGTTCCTGCCAAAGAGAGGCTTCTCCACCCTGAATATGAATGAAAATATTAAGTATAATGTTGAGTGATAGAAACAGTTAAATTCCAAATAAAATTATTTTCTCTTTTTTAAATACTCATTTTGTACAAAGTTTGGTTGGTGATGGATTATCCTGGAAAGATTTGAGTTAATTTCAGAGTTGCTAAAATACTAACAGTCCTGACTAAGGACCGGGGTGTCCACATACTTTTGGCCATATGTCTTACAGGGCTTCTTAATTGTATAGATAAAGTAGCAGCTGAACGGTGAAACACCTACAGTGACCTGCCATGATCACCATTCACAGCCAATTTAACGCATCTGTGTGAATCCAGTTAACTCAGATAGGAGAGCGGACTCTCCAGATTCTTTGGCTCTGGCTCACAGCAAAAAGAGAGCTGATGGTAAAGGGACAAGGGAGTGAGAGAAAGCGAGAGAGGGAGATTGAGTAGTGAGAAAGACGTTGACAAAAAAACACACAGGGAGCGGAGCAGAGCTTCTGTGTCAATGGAGGAGATCATGGATGCCAGTAGGGGGCTCAGCCTTCATCACAATGGACCCCCAGCAGAGCCAAGACCCTTAATACCCATACTCCTATTTCACACATCATTTCAAAGCACCCATACAAGCCACATTCAACCCCCTCCACCCGCGCCTCCATACTCAGGCCGTGCCCCATGATTACAGCCGGAGTGACAATAGCGAGAAACCCCTCAGTGGTGCAACTAGGGGCCGTCCGGGGACTGCCGCAGGGGCCATCAGGGGCCATCAGGACACCTTGTCTTTGTGTATTGGTAGACAATGGCAACATCTCAGGAACAGCAGTAAAAGCTTCCTCTGTCTTGGCAGGGAGCTGTTAAGAATGACAGGGTTATCAAGTGTCGGTGATAAATGGGTCATTATCATCTGATCTAAGGTGAAGTGTGGAGCTGATGATGAGTCGTTGCGTCAAAATCACAGTTACCAGTGAGAGCCTGTTGTGCTGCCACACAAATGACTGTTGCAACTGTTTGAGGACAATTGGTGTTAGTCAAATTGAAGATGTTTCCGAAGAGATAAATACGTTTTTCGCACTGTGATACCTGATTAATGGAAATTAATCTTATAGTGAGACAGTTTTCGTCATCACCACTGATAAACTCTTCAAAAGTGTAACAAGACATGAATACTTCACTGTCATAATTTAGTTACTTTCCTTTGTGTTAACAAGATCCACCACTAAAACATATAGAAATTACTATAGTATTGATTTAAGATCTCAAAGTATTTTGGGTGTGATCTGGGCGGTGCAATGAGAGAGACATGCAAAAATGTATTTTCTGCCAAAAGAAAACACCTTGAAAAAACTAATCGCTGGAAGCTGGAAGGAAAAATATACCTCAACATCCTGGGCAGTTCCAAGGGAATTCTGGCCCGGACCCAAACACTGAAAACAGGGTGAAGAAGGCCGGGCTTTGTGGAGTAATGGGGTAGGGAGCATAGTGAGGGGCGTTAGGCAACTAGGAAATGATTTACATTGGCAAAAATTTGACTTTTTGTGAAAAGTATGACTTGAGGCTTTCAGGACACCTTTAGAAAATGAGGATTTTTGTGTTCAAGAAGGCATAATTTATCTTTAAACCATATTCTTTTCTAAATTTATACTAAAACTTAAACTGCAACAAATGATTTATTTTTATTAGCCTCTTTGATGCTAAGGGAACTCATTGCATATACCCTGAGGGCATTATCAGGCTAACAAGCTAGCCCTTAGTCATGATCTAGCTTAGCTCCACTAGCCTCTCAACCCGGCTGCTGGCCTCCACTCAAGCAGACCCCCTCCTCCATTTACAAGGCCCTTCAGTAGCCGACTGGTTGCTAGACAATATGCTTGGTTATGTAAAGACCCTCCTGCACACAAAAGCCAATGTGGGCGCCTGTTATGTGCAGCTCTTCAGAGCCCCGGGTCAGTTAGCAGAAGGGCTCCGGCGCTAACACTCCAAGTTAAAAACGTTTGCTCTTCAATGTGTTTACGGAGAGTAGAGGAGAGGAGAGGATGGACCAGTGAATTATCTTCTACTGGCTAATTTCTCTTCCCCTCAACTTCCAAACCCCACTTGGCTGAGGTTAAACAACTCCCTTGTTGACCTGTGGGTGTATTAGAGGGTTGTATTAGGAAAGGTGAGGGTGTGAATGTGTGCGTACGAACACACTGAGCATATTCACGTCGCCCCATTACGAAATGCATCTCTTTATGTAAATGTGATGCTAATTTAACATGTCAACTCAAGTCTGAATTAAATGTTGTCAACAATCAGTTATCAGCCATGAGCCAGACAATGGGGCAGGCCCACATGCACTAAAAGCCACGCGGTCGGCACGGATACATAAACAAAGCACAGAGAAGCTCAGACTACAACACACACAGAGGAGAGAGACTTCATTCTCGGCTCAGGTCCACCATATCTTTACATAGAAAATAGTCTGAATCCTGTGTGTTGCACCTTTAAAGCAAGCAGCAATGTTACATATTCAATGTTTGAAAAGGGTTCTCCAGAATCTTCAATTTAAGGTTATGGTAAAGTTTTGTTTTCCCCTATTTTAATAAAAAGGGCTGCTTTGGTTCAGTCCACATTAAAGTGATACATTTTGTACAAGTATGAACTGCTTACCTGTGTGTCTGTGTGCATAGGTGACAACAGACAGCAAGAGCCCTCCAGGCAATGACATGGTGGTAAGCCACACACCTCAGACACACCGCCAGTCTGCTCTGATGGCCAACCAGCAGGGCAAGAAGTTCTGAGGTAAAGCAAGCCACTGTGTGTGTGTGTGTGCATGTGTGTGTGCGTGTGTGTGCGTGTGTGTGCGTGTGTGTGTGTGTGTGTGTGTGTGTGTGTTTGTAAAAGTTCCACTTAAAGACACACAGCTTTGCTTACACAGAAATACACACAGATCCCGTTGATGTTTGTTCACCGCAGACTGTCTCCTAACATGCTGCCTGTGAGTGATCAGGCATGATGTGGTACCACATACACATGCCAAAAGCCTGACTGTGTGAAATTATAGAACTGAACAGTTTGGTTTCAAGAGAAACCACAGAATTAGTTTCCTGAGTTTTAAAAACAGTGTGCACGAAATATGATTGAGGACATTTTGTTAATGTGACGACTTGTTTTTGAGAAGAGCGGCATGTTAACGGCTTCTTATGAAGACCATTTATCTTCAGGTTCACGCTTACAAAGAATGAAAACCAAATGCTGAAATTGTCGACTAACACTCGATGACACTACGATCTCCACAAAGAATCACACAAAAGCACATCTTTAATTTATGTGTTTACCAGAGAGATGATAGATAGTCATTCAGCATGAAAAATAGCATAGAAAAAACGACTAATAAACTGCAGAAATCTACAGACCCAAATGAGATTAGTCGACTAACTAGGGTCAGCCCTGGTAAATATTAGAGCTGAAACAACTATTTTGATAATTGATTATTTCTATGAGGCAAAAATGGCAAACATGCCCCAGTTCCAGCATCTCAAGTGTGCAAATTTCATGGTTTGAGTGTTGAACAAACAAAATAAGCTATTTGAAGACATAAACTTGGGCTTTATGAAACACATGTCGCACTATTTTACATTTTAGAGACCGAATGATTGGTTAAATCGAGAAAATAATTTGAAGATTAATCAGTAATGAAATTAATTGTTGGTTTCACCCCAAGTAAATGTTATCTGAAAGGAAAACTGCAAAGTTTTAGCTGCGCAACAAGCAGATAAAATCCACATTTCCAAAGGCTAAATATCTCATCATATAAAATTGAATTTGCAGAGTCGCCGTAAGAGAGAGCACACAGACCTTTCCTTTGTTTATCTCAGTTCGGTGATTCAACAGTTGGTCGTTAATGAACAGCATTAGTAATTGTGTGCAAGTATCATGTATACACACTATTCATTTTCCATTGCAACAAGAGACAGTACATGTTTTACAGCCGTGTCCCTGATATGGAACAATTGTGTGTTAAGACAACCCGAGATGAACCTGGACCACAGTGAACTCCTACTAATGAGTGAGTTTTTTTTATCATGTCCTAGACAATCACCTCCACCCACAGAGAGAAAACACCCGTATCTCTGACCATCTAAACACACACACACTTGCACAAAGAGACAGCCAGAGACACACAGACGCACATGCACACACTGACTGTGACACCCAATCACCCTCACACAAACGCAGCCTGACAAGCTGGAGCATGTGTGACAGAGCTCGCTGGTTGGAAACAGACATCCCTCTGCCCTGAGGCTCGGCTCTATCCCACAGGAAGCTGGAGTGTGAGCTGGGACACACAAGACGAGGGAGGGAGGGAGAGGGGGGGGGGCAACCACGAGCACTCAACTCACCACCAACGGGAACTACATGTGAAGGGATCTGATCACTTGCTGATCAGTTTATTTGTAGTTATACAATGATTTGTTCGAGCTTCTCAAGTTACTTAACATTTTGATGATATGGTGAAAAAGATGCACAAAACAATGGGAGAGAAATGAATCCGATATGTAGGTCAGAGATCTCTGACATTTGATCAAAGCATCACTTTTAAGCAGCGATTGAAGGGAGGAACTGACTTGAGACGAGAACGGAAACATTGACCTATTGAGGAAGTAGTCTTGGAGGAAAAGTTAAGTTTTGTGATTTTGTGAGTCCCGTCAACACTGTGCGTCATCTAAAAACCACCGGATCCCTTAAGAATAATGGAAAACAATGACGTTTTCCAGTTCAAACTCCGGTTTTGGACTTGAAGACTGACCTTTGATATTATAGAATGTCTTGGAGCGCTTTCACACCTGCAGTTCGGTTCATTTGATCCAGGTCAAGGGGAAAAAAAGATACATTTTTGCATTTTAGTTCTGGTACGGTTCCGGTTCACACTGACTTTTTACAAGCGAACCAAGAGGGGTAAACATCATGTTATACACACTGACAGGTAACTCATTGTTTGGACAGTTTTTGCAGTTGTTATCCTGTATCATTAAGTTAATTTAGTATTATTAAACTGCAAATGTTATGAATGATCACAAAGCCCCCACATTGACACGCACATGAGGCGTCTGAATTTGGGGCTTACTGCTGTGGGATCGATTTTTTATGGACTTAAAAAAAAAGTTTAGTTTGTTTAGTCCGCACCAGGGTCCGATTCACAGCTTTCACACCACCCCAAACGAACATAATAACCAGGCAAACAGACTTGAGTTTGTCTTAACCGAACCAAGCAGGTTAGGTGTGAAAGCACCCTTAAAGGTGCAGTTCGACATTTGGGGAAATACACTTTCACTTTTTACTTTACGCTTTCTTGCAGAGTTAGATGAGAAAAATTATGCCCCTCTCACGTCTATAGACTTTCTGTAAATATGACGCTACCACCAGCAGCTGGCTAATTAAGCTTAGCATACAGACTGGAAACACTGGGAAACAACTAGCATGGCTCTGTCCAAAGCTAACAAAAGCTAACAAAATCCAAAGCTAACAAAATCCACAGTAACTCCAAAGCTCACTAATTGTCATTTTTTTTATTTTGTTTGTTTAATTGTTACTAAAAACAAAGTGTTAAAACAACAAAGAATAGTTTTGCTAAGGTTTGGGTGCAAAACTATTTCTTGGCGAGGACCATTTACTAGGCAACCAGCAAAGACTCCAAAGACTCTTTGCACAATTTAAATAGAAATATATTGCTTGATATTTCTCTACTGTTATTGTTATAAACTAAATTCTATATTTACCACTATGTCAACTGTTCAGCAAACATTTTATTAGTTTGCTTGAATGACGCTTTATATTTCACATAGATCTAAAAGGATCTTTTTTGGGTACCCATCTAATTACAGTACTGGACACAAGCTTTGGCCCAAAAGTTCAGATAATCACCAACAACTTCACTCCTTGCACAACATTCACATCTGGGACCCTTCGCCCACTGTAGGCTGCAGCACATGCACACAACACTTAACATTCACACAGACACATTGACACGCACAAGTGCTCACCACATTTCTGCTCCACAGCTGCACGAGAGGACGAGCCGATAAATAACCCCTTTGAATGGGATCCCGTGGGTTTCAGTATTTGAAACTTTGAACATTCGGCGATTGTTCTCTACGGCATTACAAATTTCCGTTCATATCCCAATTGAAGTGTTCTTCTCACCATGCTGAGAACTCGAAAGACAGTATGTATCTGTCAGTCAGTCAGCAAAGCAGGGCTTTTAATGGACTACAGGTGCTAGCTAATAAGGGCCAATAAATGTGCCACAGCAGAACAACTGCCTGTCCCGGCCTGAATAGAAATAACGGGAACAGAGTGATGGACAAAGGGGGTCTAACTGCTGGAGAAACAATCTGCAGTCGGGAAAGTCCAAGAATGTCACAACCTGCTGCAGAGTCATCACATTTAGGAGAAACTGCAGTGAGGTATGGTTTGGGTATTGAGTCTTGCTTTTTTTAGGCCTACATGTCCAGAGTGATCTCTATTAGCGCACGGTCATATGCAAAATTAACGTAAGCAAATATTCGCCTCCTTTTCACTTCTATTCTATGCGAGCGAAGGAGCGAATAAAAACATTCGCTTCCTGTGGCAAAACAACTTTACATCTTCAAATCGCGTGAACTTTGACCGGCGAAGTCACAGCCTCAACCAATAGTAGACTTGTGCGTGTGGTCGACCCCACTTGGCACTGCCTCCCGTCAGCTAATGACGCCTCGGCAGGCGATTGTCGCTCGCCTGCCTTCGCATGTGTGACCGTGCCCGAAAGGCATGTAATTGTGTGCTGCACAGTAATTTACTACACGTTCAGTTGCTTCAACAAAGAGCATTAATCATTTCAAACAACAAAAAAATCTCATAAACTCAAAATAGTCAGAGGATTGATCGAGAAGGTCCATGTTTTTTGATAATGGGTGTTGTAGGTCAAGTGTTTTTTAGTTTTGATGGGGCTGCAACTTTTAATCCAATTATCAGTTATATTACAGAATACTTTTTGATGAATACATTAATGCTTTGATCTATCGAGTATAGAGTGAAAATAGAAAGCAATGCTCAACATAAGTTTCTGGAGTCCATGGGGACGTCTGGTTTTGAAATGTCTTGCCTGTCCAATCAACAGAAAATATTCACATTTGAGATGTTCGAACCAGCTAATTTCTATATTTTCACATAAACAAAACTCCTTACAATTAATCAATTGTCAAAAATGTACCAATCAATTTTCCATCAATTGACTAATCAATTTATTGACTCTCTAATTTGTAAAAGTATATAATGATTAAATATATTTTTTGTCCAGGTTTTGTAAGACGGGCTCTGTCCGAAATCACTCACTACTCACTATACTGTGAGTTTGCCATTTTGTAGTGTTGTCAAATGTATTGTGAGAATAATTTTATCCTATATTATAGTGGACTCAAAGTATCACACAATGAATCGTGAAAAGTAGTGTACAACTGATGGGCACTAAACCAGGCACTATTTACCATCATGCATTGCATGGAAGTGAAAATGTCAGACGAACAAAAGGAGAGAGACCAGCGTGATTTGAGTTGTGGCGCAAAATAATATATGTATTGTAAGCAGAGCAGTGCATCATAAAAACAATTGGCAAAAAATACTTTTGTATTTAATTTCGGAAAATACGCTTATTGCCCCCACATTGACAATGGCAGCGTTCAACTATACTCCTTCTGTTCTTACCTTTCACAATAAAAGCCCGAGACATAGTAGCAGCATCACTGTTAACCCAAATTTAATTCAGTTAAATTCAATGAGAGCATTTCGCCAAGAGGTAACTCAACAAAATAGCTTACAATAGGTATTTATTACAAAAGAAATCTGTATTTATTATAGATAGTCCATCAGTCCACGTTGTTCTGGCATGTTTTACTTGTGCAACAGCAGTGACGTGATTAACGGCTCACAGAAAATGAGCAGAGGAGTCCAAAAGTGTTTATTAATCTTGTCGATGAGCTCACTATATAGTCCTCTACATAGATATCCCTTTATAGTGAGAAGGGAGTAGTGAAAGACTGAAAGTCACAGCCAAAGTGATATTATATAGAATGAAACTACACCGCCTGGCAGCATTTCTCATCCATTCATCCTGTTGGAACATTTCCCAGCATGCACTGGGCGAAAGGCAGAGAACCAGCCTGCACAGGTCGCCGGTCTATCACAGTGCGAACACACAGCGCTGTACTCTGTGTGAAAAGAAAAGTGAGCGTGGATCCCTGTTGACCCTCTATGTATTCAGCTGAGTCTGGTCCCATAAGCCCCGGCATAAATGCCCAGCATGGTACCTCGATCCTCCCCGCAGTCCAAAGACCAAGAGACTCACTCTCACAGCCTCTTCCTTTCACTGTACGCTGCCCTCTCTCTGTCTCTCTCTGTCTCCCTCCGACACTCACAGAAAGAATGGATCTCTCCCCCGCCAGTTACTCTTCCGTTGTCCCACGCTCTCCTCAAACTTCTGCTAGCAGGTGCGTTACTGTGTGAGCTCCTGTCCTACAGGCGGATCCCGCTCTGCATCCCTCTGGCATGAGGACAGTGATGACGTCATGAGCAGCATCAGGAGAAAGAAGTACAGGAGGAGGAGGAGGAGGAGGAGAGGACAACAGCTCTGGACCTGAAAAAACAACAGCTGCGACAGCCGCATTGTCATTCCAGCATTTGTTTCATGCTGAGTGCAGCAGCAGGTCAGTTCACGGCATGGGAACCACAGAGGTGTACCCGCTTTGCATCCTTGTTTAGAGACGCATTGATTAGCTGATTATTCGATTAGCTAATCGACAGAAAATGAATATGCAATGATTTTGACAATAAATTGCTGTAGTAATTTTTTAAGCAAAAAATGCTTAATATTTGGTGCTTCCGGCCTTTCAATTGTGAGTATTTGATGCTGTTCTTTTTCACTAGTACTGATAAAGAACTGAATATCTTTGGATTTTGAACTTTTGGTCGCACAAAACAAGATATCTGAAGATGTCACCTTGAGCTGTGGGTACGTTTGACAGGCATTTTCACTACTGTTGGAAAGATTATCGACAAAAAGATGAATTAATAATTGTTGGTTACAGTCCTTGTATTTCGTCCCCATCACTTACACTACACTGAATTAGCTTAAGGAAAGGATCTCTTCACGGCCAATGTGGACAGGAAGAACAATTGCATTGACTAACTATAACTCTTGTGGATCTATACTTTAACGCGAAAAACACATCAGTACATCTTTCTGCGGCCGCGAGGTGTGTTCATGTGTTTCAGACGGGAATAAGTCATTTGTAACATGGGTCAGCATGTCACAGGAGTCACCGGACTGCGAGTACTCTGTGGCCGCACTTCGCTGCTCAAACTTAAACTATCCCAAAGTTTAGTTTGGCCGCACTTCGCTGCAGAATCAAAAAGGAACGCAGCTCGCTGAGCTCGTAGCGTCCGCCGCAGCTTTTCTTAGACATCGCATGGCAGCTCGCCTCAGGCCGCGCGTCACCGCCGCTCTTGTATGTTTGTGGAGTTAGTGAGCCGAATTTTGCAAAATTCAAAACTGAGATTTGGGCATTAGGAAACCAAAAATGTAGGGTCGTGGATTCATTTAAAATCAGTCGTTACTTTCTTTTTAAATCATGCTGAAACTTTGAGGTAAATATAACCATTACACTGAAATAGAGGCTATTTTTCAGTAGCACACACAGTCACGGTGTGAAACCCACCACCGCCATCACACCTGCATCCAGCCACAACATGTAGGTGAGCCATTTCTGTGGGTCTTCTCCAGGAGAAATGACCTGCAGGGAGCTTTGTGTGTGGCCAACAACAGCGGCTACTGATGCCGAAAAAACAACAAGCTGTTTTAACATCAAGAACAAGTGTTTAACTAACAGCTGTGTTGCCACGTCGCTTCACTCCCGCTTTACTCTGAAATTTGACTCCAGCGTACAAGATGAAGATTTACACGTGCTTCGTGGATGTTCACAGACACTCAACAATGCACTATGTGGCTTTTTAACCTTGCGCTGCTCTTACACATGTGAGGCCATGTTTCTTGTTTCACCACACACACTATAATCATGGGTGTCTTACAGTCCTTCTTTACTGGCTCTCTTTTTGTTAGTTATTGGCTACCAGGAAATGAAGGCCCGCCTCATGTAATTAATGGGCACAATTATGTAATTGAGGAGTGGTCTGCAGTCTGCTGCAAATAGGACCAGATGTCTTGAAATTCAGTTGTTCTGATCGCTTACAGTGGGGTCAGGGCCCGTACCAAGACCTAGCTCGCCCCCACGTAGTTACCCAGACCCTCTTTTCTTTCTCTTGTAAATAAAGACTTAATGGTTTACAAGCCTTCCAATAACCGTAATACCTTCAGAGCGAATTAGCTCACAAAGCGGCCAGACACAGGCTGGAATGAACCGAGACCACTGGGAAGGAGAAAACACACCCACGTGCATTTCTTTTCTTTTCTAAAAAAGAGTTTTAACTTCAAGGATAATTTGTGTTTGACTGTTTCTTTTTTTTTTTTTTAAACACAGTGTGTTGATTAAAGCTTCGACAAACATTTAAAATCAGAAGATAAATGATCCCTGCTCATAATAAAGCAACTACTTGTGTACTTCCTTCTGGCCTCTTATTGTCGTAGTGTGTATGCATGCACGGACATGTGTGTCTGTGTGTGTCAGCACATTATCGTGGTGAGCGCAACCAACCAGCCTCTGAATTTGAAGTTTAGATTATTGCTCGGCTGCGAGGCTGATTTACATGCTGCTGATGTCATCCCCTCGCTGTGTATTCAGGTCTGCGCTGTTACTAAGGCGCAGAAAACCTCCCATGCAGGCCTTTCAGGGTTTCAGTACGACACAATGTGAGGAGAACTCAAACTGGTTTGGATTGTTTCAAGCAACACGTTGTTTTTACCGAGTTAGACATACGTTATTACCACAGGATTCTTTCTGCATTTGAATTTTTGTTACATGTAACGTTAAGCTGAGACCACTACGAGCAGCTTCTATCCAGCCCCAAATCTCTACTGTGAAAATCATACTGCTGGTTGTTGAGTGAACTACTCTACTTCATCCTATCCATCAGGGGATCTATTCGAGGGCTAGATGTGGGCCCGGATCTTTCTCATGCTGAGAAAAACAAACAGTCATTGCTAGCATGAAATACAGAAGAGACAGAAATATCTTATCTGATCCAAGTTCTTGGCTAGAGGCATGTTTCTGGAGTACAAACTACTTCTTGAAGGAAATCTGTTGACGCCTGGAATTTGTTTTAACTTGACATAAAGTGATTTTTGAGAAAAGCACATTAACTGCAATTTCATTTCTCGCTCATGAAAACATGTGTTTTAGCTTCCAACAATTTTTCCAGTGCTAAAAAAAAACAAAACATTACGACATCATTAAAATGAGACAAACCATATAAACCATTTCTTTTTTTTTTTTTTTTTAAAAAGGTGGTTGCTCAATAAGCAGCAGAGAAAATCAGTTTAGTTTAGTTTAGTCAGGCAGGGCAGGGCCAAGCAGTCAGTCAGTCAGCCAGTCAGGACGGTTGAGTTGTAAATGTGTTCCAGCAGGAAAAGCCAAGCTTCAGAGCAAGGCGAGCAGTCTGGAGTCGGCAACTTTCCCCTGCTCTAGCTAGCGCACCGCCCTCCCTGCAGCCCACCCAAGAAGCAGCCCATGGGCATAAATTTGAGAGGCTGACTCGCTGCGGATTTAAAACAATCTGCATCTCTCTCTCCCTCCTCCACACTCACTATGAAATGTTTCTTTCGTTCACCCTATATTCTCTTTTGCCCTTCTTTCCTCTCCAACAAATTCCACTGTTAATGAAAATGGAAAGCTCTTTCTCAACGTGTGCCAATAATAATAATTTCTGTTGAAGGCTTGATTAAGTTTGCAAATATGCAGCAAATGGACATGAACTGTGTTTTTTCTTTTGTTACTGTACGATCTTCATACGGGACTCTTCTTCTCTACTGTAAAGGAGACGACTGCAAAGCTTTGTTGAAACAAAGTTAATTACACCTTCCAATAGTTTATTGTTTCCTGAAGGGAATTATTTTCTCAATAACAGCTTCAGCTCAAAGTTAGACTGCTAAGTTTCCATTTACGTTTTATGGCACCGGACCACAGGGAACATAACTGTAAACAATATTTGATTGATGCTACAGAGGAAAACATCCAGTCAGTTTGCTTCGGTTTAGGCTATCACAAAACCAACAAAACAAGCACGCCACATCACTTTTGTTAATCACATGCCGCAGAGCTCTTCAGCCTGAATGAGCTTGGGTTGGTCGCAGATGCTTCTCTTTGACGGAGGATTTATCATCGTTTCTGCTACAAAAAACAATCGACAGATGTTACTTATGAATTAAAATGAAGGTGCTGAGTTTTCCCTGAGTCATCAGCGAGAGTCTGTGACTTTCTACACGCAGCCTGAAGTCCGATCAGAGCGCTCTGCAGACCGAATGTCATGTCGAATCTGTCTGTAAATATGAGGCCGTTTGACTGAGTGCAGTTACCTTTGACCCACAGCAGATTCATGTCAGTGTATCAGTGACGGCCCAGCCTGCTTTTGGCTTGCAGTGGTTGTAAGTCATGTGTGTGTGTCACTGTGCTACGTCCATGCATGAGGACTGACTTCCTGTTATGGCATCTGATCTGGTTAACGTGGCATCAGCAAGCCAATGTAGATTCTCACAACTGTCACTTACTTACAGAGCAGGGAAACAGGAATAGAAAAAGACGCAAGGGAACGAGCAGCAGAGGAGGAGGAGAGAGAATGGGAACGAGGAGGGAGATTTATACACAACTGGAAACTTTCAAAGAAAAGTAAGAGAGAATCTTTCTTTGTGGTTTGGCTGACCACCCTATTCCTTTCTCATGAGCATGCAGTACGAAGCGAATGTGGTTTGGGTCATCCATTGTTCAAAATAAAAAATTTGGAATTATAAACTTGGAACACTTTAACATGTCCTTTGTTTTACCTAAAAATATATATGAGTGATGCGCTGCATTTACTCACTTTTTAAAATCTAAAATAGCTTTTTACACAGATCTTATGGAAAGTTTACATGGCTGAGAATACGCTCTCTCCATCTTGGAGATTTGGGGATTGCTTGATTTATCATTTGCAAGATAATTCAATTATTCAAAGTTGGAATTGAATGCTTGGACAAATTCATAGTCTTGTTTACCTTTTCTTTCCTGGCCTAAAATAACTAAATCAAACTATATTTTGTTCATGCAAAGTTCTATATTTTTTCCAGTGGTGAGTTAAGCTGCTTGTCATATTTTGTTACATAAAACAAAAAAGATATACTTGTTATTGTTTTGCTATCAGTACCAAAACTCAAGTATCATATTGACACTGATATAAAAAAACAGAGAAATGCTAATCAGCACTATGAAGCACTCACTGGTGACGACTGGTGCGTTATATAATTAGGTATTAAATTTAATATCAAGAAACTATCGGCCCTCATGTGCAGATGCATCTATGTGTGTATCCGACATCTAAACGTGCTGCATTCCACTGCCTGAGTGATCCGCGTTGCTTTATAGACTGATGTCTTGATGCTTGCTGTGTACATTAAGACGAGTGTGTGGTATGTGGAATTGCGAGTAGCCTGAGAATATCTATCAAGCCAAGGATCTTCTGATTTAATCTCATCTCAGATAACAGAGTTGTTGTCCAGAAGGCTCATCACAAACACACGCAACATGGATATGCCTCTGCAGTCTTTTTCTACTTAGTCTCCTTCCTGCTCTCTCTCTCTCTCACTCTCTCACTCTCTCTCTCACTTTCTCTCTCTCTCTCTCTCTCTCTCGCTTCATGGAAGTCGGAAATAATTATTCCAGCAGTAAAATGTAATAGCTTATCACATAAAATGGCTCGGAAAATTTAGTGACTTACATAGAAACTGCTAAGGAGGAGTAATCTACACCTCCCCAATTAAAGTTAAAATGAGGGATTGCAGGTTTGTTGGAGAGGGAAGAAAGAAAATAGAAGGCCTTTTAATCTGGAGCAGTGTTTCACCCAGATGTCTTTTGTTGTTTTGTGTTGAACTCAAAAGGCTTCAAATCACATCAAAACTCTCTGGATGACCCTCCCTGGCTATCTGGCAGCATAATGGAGACAAGGGTCTCATTGGTGGACGTCAGGGAGACGCAGGCAGTGAGGAGGGTGAGCGTCAGACTCGTGTCTTGTAATTACACTGATGATGGCAGCACCCGAATGCACCGTGGCTATGGCAACCTGGTGAAATAACAAACACCGCCCCCTCTTCCCATTTAGGACAGTGCGCCGTGAGTCATCAGCGGCTGAGAACACACACATTGAAACACACACACACACACTCACACATACAGGTACAAAATCGTACACGCACAAACACCTGTAAACAACAAATTCACCGAGTTATCACTTAATCCTGTTTGATTGACTTTTACGAAATAAAAAAAAAAAATAATTACAGGATCTTTTTGTCTCTGCTTCCTCCGCAGATGCTGCGAATCTTTCGCCTTTGTCATCCACGGCCGACCACCAACTCTCAAAGAAAAACCCAACCACAAGCCCATTGTTGCAAACCGAGCTGAAGTAACAGAGAGAAAATGAGTAAGTACCAGCGTGGGTTGTTGGTGCATGTGAGAGCAATTCAAAAACTCACCTGGATCCTATTAGCACTAGTTTGATTTCTAATATTAACCACATGAGATGATAGTTAATAGTCAGCATGCCTAACTGCTTTGACCCACATGCACACACACACACACACACACACACACACACACACACACACACACACACACACACACACACATTCATCAAAAACCGCCACCCTCATTCAAAGAAGGAGGAGGGACAATGGGAAAAAGGAACGACTCCGCCTAATGCTTAAATCTGTATCACACACACACACGCACACACACACACACACACACACACACACACACACACACACACACACACACACACACATATTCCTCCAGGCAACAAACACTGCGTTTACTGAAAAATTCAACCAGCATCGCTCTGAATGCTGCCTGCTGTGCCACATGTGACTTGACATTTCATGTCTAGTCTTAAGGCCTTCGAGCAGTGAATAGTCCCACATTAGGGACCAGGACGACTGGTTAGTCACTCCAAGGATCAAGACGTCAACTTGTTGGGCTTGCCCTCTATCGTTTCGCTGCTTGTTGTGCTCCCAACAGCGTGTGAAGCCCAGTATTGTATGAATTCTGCAGATCAAGATTTACATCCATTGGGAAAGTTCGGTGCCAACACAGGAAGTAGTGATCTCTTTATGTACCGAGGAGGAAAGTAAGGGTGTGGAGATCAGCAGCCCTGCTCCTAATACATTTTCTGAGAAAAACATAATGCTGCTTGGATTATGTTTCGTCGTAATGTTTGATTGATCGAGGGAAGGGCTACGTTTCTTATGCCGCTGAATTCATAGGGAGGTGTTCGTGGTCGGAGACCAAAGTTTGCATCCTGAATTAGTTTTAGGGCAATGAAAAGTTTGCTAATTAAAGTTCGGGAAAGAGTTTTTGGTTAAATATTAAAGCAAACATGTCGTGTCTCGTGCTTCGAGGCCCTTTTTTCTGATTTTTCCCTCATCTTAACCAAGTGCTGCTAGTGCCTCAACATAAAAGGTTAACTCAGGCTTTAGTTCGTATAAGTAGATAATGCACTGTCTGCAAGAGTGTACAATCAAATGAAATCATTGTCAGCGAACAATTTTGCTGATATGCTCAGTATCTTTGTTGATATAATGTATCAATGTATAAATGTTATCTGGACAGCTTTTTATTACTACAAAAACATATTTGCTGTCACAAGTCAGTATTATATAAACATACAGGGTTAAGGTCGGGGCTATGGATGGACATGTAGAGTGTCTGACCTTCAGTGTTTCAGTTGCCTAACCCAAACCAAACCTGAAGCACAGTTTGTTTGCCATAACCACAATCTCCTGCTAACCTTAACCCTACCGTAGTTATCATTGAACGTCATTGAAGGTTTTTGCAGAATCATCCAACATCAATGTTCCCTGTGGCAACGGGGTTGTTTTATGGGACGTCCTTATTGTTGCCAATTCTCAGATGATGAGCCTCTTGGCACAATAAAATGACAACTAACAGAAACACTTGAACAATTATTTCCACTATTGATTAATCTATTTATGTTATTTATTTATTTTTGACTAATTGATTCATTGTTTTGTCTATAAAATGCCAGAAAATAGTGGAAAGTTATGGGATCTTGCATTTCCAGAACAACCAGCATGAGCAGTGAATGTCCAGTCAAAAGTGAGGTTTAAACTTCGCACCATGCGTCCTCTAAAATAGTGACATCTAATACAGCCGACCTGTCATTTTTCTATTCCTTTTAACCGATTGTCCCTGCAGATCAATTTGTCTGATACGCTTTCCAATGTGTGGGAAAGCTCTAAGAGACCATGAGCAATGATTTTCAGAATACTTCACATGACAGCAACATTTCCCGTTCCTAATATGTGTGCCCTTTGGCTAATGTGAGTCAAGCTTTCTAAAGTGTCTAATGCCTTTGCCCTCTGGTGTCATTCATTCTCATTTCAGCCTGATAGATGTGTTCAATGATATATTTCTAGCAAGAGGGATTTTCAGATCGCTGGCTTGATAACTGTGGCTCCCATGGAATAAAGTGAGGGTCGATGATAACCAAAACCAACAAGCGACCAAAAAACAATTCACTCTGGTCTCAATGAACAAACGTCCGTGAATGACGACACACAACGTGAATGAAGCCTTGCAGCAGTGTGAAAGCAACACAAATTCTATCCGATGAACCAAAATAACCTTCAAATACCAGACCCTGACACCGGCGATGTGAGGGCGCGGACCGTCTCTAAATGAGCCTTGAAGTGCGGAAGGGAAGACCAGAAGATGAGGAGAAAAAAGAGAAAAGAGAAAAGAGTAGCAGGGGGATGAAGACAGAGAAAGAGTGTTTGATTGTGTGTGTCTTCTTTGCTTATGTGTCCTTTGGAGCATCCCCAGGCCTGTCTACTCTGTTCTCTCAGAGACCGAAGCCGATCGGCTCCGCGCTGTGAGCCTACATGGTTTTAGCCGGGGCCGGCACAGACAGACAGCTGCTATTAAACCCTGATTGTTTCAGGTTCACAGGGTGTGAAAGGGTCTGATTGAGGGGCTGTGATCCCAGTGAGGGTGGTCTTTCTGCCCCTCTCGCCCTCCCCTCCTCCCTCACCTCCCTCTCACTGGAAGGTGGGAGGGTGTTGGGGAAAAAGGAGGCGGAGGATTGGTGGTGGTGGTGGTGGTGTTGGTGGTGGTGGTGGTGGGGGGGATTGCAGGCATCACGTGACGCATGTTTCTTGCTGAGCGGACCAAAATGGAATCTGGGCAAAAACACGCCACTTGTTGCTGCCTGCCTCTCTGGGTACCGATGTATCACGGAACTTGCGGCTAGATTAAAAAAAAACATCATTAATGCCAGAGAGATCCACAAGGAGTCCAGGTTGAGATATTTTAAATTCCAGACCATGCGTGTCTTTATGAACAACTGCCATCGCTCAAGCTGTTGCTAAAAGGGAGTTTTAGAGATTCTGCCTTCTCCTCAATATAATGGGACTCGGCCGCTGAAATAAACTAGGCAACTCACACCAAAATCCTCTAGATCGATAAATAGCACTACAGGTAAGAGTTGAACTGTCCCTTTAAGTGTACAGATTAAACATACAATCCTCCACCTACCTTTGTTTATACTGTCCTAATGGGAGGAGGAATTCGTCCCACTAAATTCAATTGTATTCAGGCTGATAGAGACTTATCAGCGCTCTGATATGGCTGTGATAAACCACATCAGTCCTCTCCTGTGACTGGATAGGAGGACAGTCACTTCCTGTATGGTCTATTTGTTTAAGAGCATTCCCATTAAGGAGCCTTTTGGCCTTAACACACTTGATAAAGACCAGGGAGGGTGAGGAAGCTCCCCTGCAGAGCTTTTCACACGTGGCCAAAGGACAAGTGCACTTTCCTCCTTCGTAACTCCCCCCCCTACCCTGTCTCAACCTTGAGAAGGGCCCGAGTTCTCCTCTGTAAAGCGCTGAACCCACGCTGTTTACTTGATTATATTTTCTGTTTTCCTGTTATCAAACAAAACATCTAAGGTACTTACACGCTTGTTTTACAGTTCTCAACATACGGAAACTTAAGTTTCACAAAACATCAGAACCGCTGACCTCCGTACTCTCTTGTCCAGTCTAATGAATTCAAACTATATAACAATTACGTAATCCACAACTTCACTTAATGACGTCCAAATAAATCATTGTCTCTCCCTCTTATGTTTTTGGAGATCTGCTAAAGACCCTTTTGTGGCTTACAAATACACTCTTTATGTGTATGTGAGTGTGTCTGTGCAAATACTGTTTAGGGAGGATGTGAGTTTGTGTGCTCAGCACTTCTCACTGTCACTTTGGAATAAATAAGTGTTTGGCTGTCCTATTGAGTCCAGTGTTGACGCTCTTCAGTCCAGGGCCACTACATGAAGACCAGTGGCCTAATCTTCCCACATTAGCAGCTACAGTCACCTCTTATACAGATAATTAGATTACATTCAATAATCTATCTCAGATTAGACATGGATTATGGGAGGCTTCACTGCATGTTTATTTTAGCCAAAAGAAAGAAGAAAAATGCAGCAGCACGTTCGGTGAGCGAGTTATTTCAACATGTACAGGAGCTCACTGCCTCCTGAAGCCTCACACAGCGCCCGGCGATGGTGTTGTTTTGTGGGTGCCTTGACAGAAACTCACATTTGGAAAAGATATTGGCACCTCAAGTATTTCAGGTTACAAGAAACAGCTGTTCCCGGGTGGCCCTGCGACCCTGGGCTGTGCCAGATGATTTTTAACTGTGCTTGTAGTCAGACCACCGAAATAGGCACTTCACCCGAGAAATGAACATATAAAGAAAGGACATTTTACATTTGTGTTGTATGTCTAAACCTAGCATATTCTCCACATATCCACAATTGATAGAAAAGACAGGGCCAACGCCGCTTTGCGATGAGGAGGAATGAATCCACAGAAACCGACGTATCACAGTGAACACATTTGGAATGGTTAGCAGAAATATTATGCAACTCAATTGTTGAAGTTTGCAGCGCACATGAAGAGTAAAACCAGCATAATTAACTGAAGTCAACGCTCCCAAAAAGTTAAAGTCCCCTTAGGAGATAAAGCCAAAAGAGGACGCGCTAAACCTTCACTAATAACAACACTGCACGTTGTTTCCCACTTCAGAAAGTAGGACAGGGATTATAATAGTGGCGAAAAGTTCAACACAGCGTTCCGACCACGAACAAACTCGTAATTATCTATTTATCAATGGTCGCCTGCGATTTCAAGAGCGAACCTGGATCCCCAGATACTCACCTCAGGTTAATGCAGGAACATTCAGCATGAAACTTTTTTGACTTGATTCCCAGAGTCCTTGGAAGAGCTCGGAGTGTCCAAGGACTGCGAAAAGTCTTGAGCTTCCAGTAAAGCCTCCCTTCTTCCCTCTTTCTCTTGACTTTTTTTTTTTTTTTTTTTTTTTTTCTGGCGAGACGCGCTCGGATGGAGAGGACGGGATTCTTCACAGAAAGCGAGACTTTATCCTGTTTCAGAGCTGCTTTTCCATGGCGTTGTTTTCTTTCACTTCAGAGTCACTTTACGCGAACGGTGACAAAATTGAACCCCATGTTCGGGCTGTGGAGTCCCTCGAAGCCCCCGGAGTTGGTTGCACACAGCCAATGCGGGAATGCACCCCCTTCTCCTCCTCCTCCCTCCTCCCTCCCTTTCTCCACAGACCGTGGACCACCCCGAAACAGGAAGTTCACTTTTTGTTTTTCTTAAAAAAGGGCCATGCTGCCTCAGTTTTCCCTTCAAAGTTAACATGCACTCCGGATCATCCAGCCAGCCTCATGTACACTCGATTCCTCGCACCTTTTCTTTGAGAGTAAATGCCAATAGTCAACATTTACAGCGAGTATAGTTACGTTATATAAAGACGTTAGGGCATGCGTATGTTTACAAAATACTTGCATGGGCACGGCTAAGTCTATATAAAGTGCATTGCTATCTAGTAATTGCACTAATCTATCTATAAATGTTTTTGTTTACTTTAATGGTGTAACTTCATAGCAGCCTCTCGGGCAGCGTGTGTGGCTGCTACGTGTGGGGATGCTGCAGAGCTCTGCCAGTACAATCCACCACAAAACCTGGACTGGAGTTTCAGGACCTGTGCCACTGGCAGAAGTGGAAGACATACTCACTCCTTGAGTCAAAGTAGTAGTACACAACACAACACAGTGTAGAAATATTATTTTAAAGTCATGTAAAGGTACACAATGATTGGCATCAGAAGTAAAAACACTCATTATGAAGTATAGCCCTTTTTAGAAGAATGTGCGTTATATTATTCTGTTATAATTACTGATCCATTAATGTGTCCTTTACTTTAATGTTACAGCTTGTACAGTATAGAGGTAATTATAATTGCTTTCTACTGCTGTGAAATTACCCTCAAAGTCTTATCTTAACCAAGAATACATCAACATTAATTTGTTGATTATATTTTTACATTTGTATTATTAATCTGAATCTGCAAAGTAACCAAAGTTGTCAGTTAAATGTAGTGTAGTAAAAAGTATAATATTTCCGTGGAGTAGAAATTTAAAGTAGCAGAAAATGGAAATACTACAAGTACCTCACAAAGTTGAACTTAAAGGTTCTCTATTCAATATCCAGAGCATTAATATTGCAGCAAACGACTATTTCCATGTGAAGCTATAGCAGAGTAATATCTACCTGAGCAGAGAATGAAGTGTGTGTTTTGTAATCCGAACTTCTCTGTGCTTTGTTTACGTAGCCAGGCCGGTTGTGCATGTGAGTGTGGCCCGCTGGCTGGCCCGTTGGCTGGCCCACTAGATGGCCCACTGGTTGGCCCACTGACTGGCCTGCTGACTGGCCCGCTGGCTGCAGCGTTGGGAGGCCGTCCAAATGCTCCCAATCAAGTATATTTTACACCTTTACGTACAGTACTTTCGTAAATGCACTTTCCTCAGGTCCACAGCATTTTATTTCTGTTTCATATAGAGAACACACATCCATGCAATATATGCACAAACAAAACTGCAAAAACATAAAGAATATTAATCACATTAACATTTTACAATACAATATTATACAATTGTGGCGCCATAGTTAGTCACTTACTTGTTGGCTGTGTATTTTAAGACTGGCCTAAAAACCTTTTTATTCAGGAAGGTGTTTTTGACTTTGTGTTAAATCACTGTCAGCTATTTATTTTTTATTATAGTCTGTTTTAACTATGTTTTAACTATGTACTATGCACTGGCTCTGTGGCACTCTGAGATTCTTGTGAATGAAAAGTGCTTACAAATCAAATGCATTATTATTATTATTATTATTATTATTTAGTTAGCCTTGGATTCAGGGACACTGTGGGCTTAAAACCCAGATGCCCCAGACGCCCAGGGTCCTAACGTTCTCGGTGTCAATTGTTTGATTAAATCCAAATTTGTTAAGAGAATTTGCACCATTGAATACAATTATAAACTGAAGCAGGTCTTGAAATAGTGTGTCAAAATGTAGTTCCAACACCTGAACTATTTTAATGAACTATTGTTCTATGGGTGCATATTATTTAATACATTTGTGCTTTATTTACATAATGACAAAACTATTTGACACATACAGGCCAGGTAGTATTATTTCATCATTGGAGTATTACAGGGTTTCCCAGGCTCTGTTTATATATGATGACGCTGCTACGTTTAGTCCACTGCACTAAATGAGAACTCGGAGGTAGTTACAGTTTACACACACAATGTGCACAGGGTGGCATTGTAGTATGTTAATGTATTCTTGCTATTAACTGTTTGTGGCTGGATGACTTGCTCAAACTCATTTCAGGCTTTTGTCATTTTGGCCACATAAAAATGTGTTATTCAGCGTTTGATTCTATTGAGCTCCACCCTCTCGTGTCGTTTCAGGTTGCAAAGACCAAGGTGACCTCGGCCAAAATGACAAACTCAAGGCTTCAAAACTGCAATGCACAAACCAATGGGTGATGTCACGGTGACTGCGTCTGCTTTTCACACGCAGTCTATGGTTTCAGTCAACACGACACATCTATAGGCACGAAGCACTTTTACTTCAAAGTAACGATTAAAGCGGATTCAATGTGTGAACAGTTGGTGACCTGAACCAAGGCAGGAGTCCTTTAAGAACATATGGACGGTGGTTAAATCAGGTTTTGTCAGTGAGAGTTGTGAGCTTTAGGCCTGCTGCATAGCGACCAAGCAGGGAAATCTTGGATGTAAATCGGCCCACAGATGCCGGAGCCATATGCTTCATCTGACTGCTGAGAGAATCCAACACAGGCTTCACTGTAGATTATCAATGGGGGGAGATTAAAGGTGAAGCAGCCAATCTAGTGAGCCTAAATATAGATGGCTTTATTGGATTATGTCAGACATGAAGATTTGGAATTTGATTTTTTTCCCCATAATAATAATTTGAATCATTCTCTTTAGAATAACGTATGCAATTAACACAATACAAGTTTTTTTTTCTTGAAACTCAGTACCTCTTCTTCTAAATAGTATTAAGTAATAAAATATATAAAGAACCTTAGTATGAAAGAAAAACAGTTTACTCTGAAAATATATTTATTCGTAATGCACATAGAGTTATTTGACTAGATAATTTATATATAAAGCCTGTAAGGTGAATGATAGCCTTAAAGCTGTATTAATTGACTACTTTGCACTTGGACCCAGGACACAAATGTGACATACAGTATTATTACCTGAGTTGCACACAATTGACTATTTACACATCCAGAAGCCATGTAGCAACATTAGTATTCATTTAAAGTCGTGATTCTGTCCTGACAAATATAAATCCAATATCCAATCTCATTTTTGTGCTTCTTTAGGTATCCACCAACCCTTGAAGAAAATATCTAAAAGCTCCTCTATGTTCACCAGCTTGCAGAAAACTTAATCTGTCTGATTTAAAGTGCTGGCCAGTCGGTTTGTTCCAGTTTTTTTTTGTTGTTGCTACAAACAGCTGCCTCCTGCAGCTGCAAATGAGATTACAGTGAAGTTGTGGGCCAGGTCTGTCTGTAGAGCAGTCACACCACACCTGTAAATAGCTGGTCAACCGCGCCACTCCTTTCATCGTTCACTTAGTAAGTTAATAAATATTGATTGCTGCAGCTTTAAAGTACAGAACACGGATGTTTCTAAATGAAATCTAACGGCGGAAAAAATATATAAAATGGCAACTTTAGCCATGCTTCCTTTGATAAATACTCAGAAGAAGCATTGCTGTGGGTTTTTTTCACTATGTTTCCAAAACAAATGCAAAGACCGAACGTATTTCTCAATGAAGCCAAGAGAGGAAAGGTGAATGGGACATAAATATAAGTTCCAGATGTCTCCCTCTAAAGCTCGTAGAGAGCTTACGGCACAAGAGGGATTAGATAGAGCTAAAGTGAAAGCAAAATCTGTCGTCCAGTTCAAGTGAACGTGAGAGCTGAGAGCTGTAAATGAGACGATACCTCATTGCTCATCACTTTATTTCTTGAAACCTGGCCTAAGCATGTTAACACAATATCTTTCACTGTCCTTAATCAGTCATAGCGATCAGGTGGTACTGGTGATTGCTTTCACTTCTGAAATATACTTTTACTTAAATCTGCTGTGAGTTGCCAGAATATCTATGGAACATGAAGCGTAGATTAAATACAGCAGTATTTAACAGTAGCAAAAGTATAATTAACTCTCAACTGAAAATGAAAGAAAGTGTTTTACAGGTGGAGGGTGAAAGAGCATCCAGGTTTAGAGTATTTAAAGCCACTAGAGGACACAGAGAAACGTGCCCGTTAGCCGAGGCAGAGAAAGCAGGTGTCACTAAGACTCTGGGCAGCTGGACACCATTACCCCGCGCAGCAAAATCCACCAAATCTTTTATAGGATTTGTTTTTCCATTGCAGATAGTCCTTTGCACATGTTTTCTTCCCATTGAGCTGCAGCCCTGCAGGTACAATATATAAGGGTGCTGTCTGTCTGCACCAGGTTTCCCCTCAGGCCTTGTACACTGAAGAGAGGAAACTTGGAGTGCAAGAGATAAACAATCCAAGAGGAGGAGCAGTTCTGCATGAGCGCTGTACGCCGCCTGTCACTGCAGGACAGGTAAGAGTTGCACAGATACCTTATTGTAGTTTATCAAGGAATCAAATGCATTGTTTTTGCAATGCATGCACACAATTAAATGTATTCAATTTGCATGGTTGCTTGCATGTAGTTGCAGATTGGTCAATATTTGTGATGCATATCCTACAGGTTGCAGGGGGTAACTTCAGCATGCTCGCAAATTCAGTTTTATAGCCTTTCTATTGTTCAGATGAATTTGGAATTTTTCTGACTGATTTTAAGAGTTTTTCACCAATGTAATCCAAAAAAGACATTACTTGTACAATGATATACAAACATATTGCACCCTATATTTAAAGTTTTTGATTAAATCTCATGGCATGTCCTTAATTCAAATGAATGGCAACATAATGCAACATTGGTGACTTTTTCTATTATTGGGAACAACCTATGTCTAGATGAAAATGCCAACACATTTATCACTCAAAGTATGCACTTAATATATTATGTATTTGACTGACAAGTGGTGAATGTTCTATTATACTTAACACTTTTAATTATAGCAGGCAAAATACAATTAGATGCTGTGATTCAACCTAAAAAGTTGTTTAAGTAAGAAACCACTGCTTTGTTTTCCCCAATTTACTCCAATTTACAAAAAAAATAAATAGCCATTTGCGTTTAATTTAAGTAAATATATCTTTATATTAAACTTCCGGGATGTGTTTAATGGTCTGGAGTTTTAATGATATAGATATAGACTTTCCATTATGAAAAATGAGGCCATGCTCCTGTCATCTAAAGCACCTCCTGTTCTCTTTTCATTGTCAAGTTACTGTAGTTTGAACATCTCTTCTATATTTGTGTAAAAGTGGAATATGTTATCTAATACAATGGGAGATCTACTTTGAATAGATAGATATACATTAGCAACTAAGTAATCGAGACTGTGAAGTGTAAACATTTTAATGGAGTGGGTGTTCAAAGTTTTGCAGCATTATCTGATATTAGTACTACACGCTGGCCAGTCACGAGTCATTGTAATCCGCTGTACTGCTTTGAATGGATTACGTACACTAGACTGTAAGACAATTTTAACAAGAGATAGGCTAATAAGGGCCCTTTATCATTTGTATTATTTTCTTTTTCAAGAGTTAATGATGAATGAAGGTTAAATTTTATCCGAAATATAGCTATGGTGTGTTTACAGTAGTGCAAAATGTTGAAGTTAATTTGTAGTAGTAATTTGGACAATGTTGCAAAAAAAAGAAAGAAATATGACACAGATTGGGTAAAATAAAGAGAACAGACTATATATTTATATTATATGATATAAATATATACTAGTGTAATGGACTGTCATGTTATGCGTGTGCCATATTTTTCAGTGTAAAATATGTTCACTCAAAATCTTTTTGTCAATATTACCAGAATGCATGCAGCTGTAAATGCGCATATAATTTGAATGCCTAAATACTCATATTCTCAGAGTGTTCTGTGGAGAAAAAGTTATGTAATTGAGGCTCAAAACAGTTACAGAAACAGAAAGTAAATACAATTGATACATTTAACATGCAATTAATACATTTAATAACACTATTGTTTTTTTATTCCTTGTGCAAATTATTCTGTAAATGTTTTATCTTCCTTCCTAATGAAGGCGTTTCTTATGGTATTGGTTTTTAATTTGAGTCACAGCCACCAGAGGGCAGCATAATACAAGCCTGAGAACAGGGCAAACCAAAACGCAGTAAAAACAATGCTGCCTTATATACAGTATTCACCATTAAAGAGCTCTGTACACACAGATAATAGTACTATCGCAAGGACTGTCCCCTCTTAGTGGCAGATATTGTGAATTAATCTAAAACTGTAACTGCATACATACAGAATAGCCCATATTTCCATAATTGTAGAGTCAAATGTCAAAATGTTTTGTTTACTCATTCGTAAGTACATTTACCTCCGTTTACAGACATCATCATGTGTCAGTTGCTGACCAGCCTCTTCCGTTTATCTAAATGTTCCAACCTGGTCAAAATAAAGTATTTCTTTTTATGTTCAGATGTGCGCCTGCTGGTTATGATCAGAACCCATAATATGCATCATGTGATTCATATAAGTTCAGTCAATAAAAGAAAACTTTCTTTATCCGATATGCGTGTCTCCTATTTTGCAGTTACAATTAGAACGTGTTTTCTGTTCTGTAAAAACAGTATTTTAATTGAAAAAAAATGAAATGATATAACCTAATTTAATTATGTTTACGATACATAATGCTTGCACACCGTATATTTTGGGTTTATACAACAGAATCTTAAAACAATTACTGTCATTATTGATTATTATATTTGATGATAATAATTAGGTCATGCAGACTAAAGCATTATCCCTCACTCTATTTAAGTGCATGTTCAACTGAGTGTTTCCCTATCTAATCTCATCAAGCAAAACTCTGCGAGTCTTGGCTGTTACATCTGTAAAGTGACGCATTAGAAGCTGGCATACAATAACCTGATTGGATGGATTCTGTTTAGGCTTCCTTGACAGAATTAGGTCCCCACAGGAAATTATGTGGTAAGACCTGCCTGAGGGTTAAGGTGGAACAGCAAGGACTGAGACAGTAATTCCCTGAGCTGTGCTGATGCAAGCACTTGTTGGATCATGAACTATTTAAATCCAGCAGCCCCTGTCCTCATTGAAGCACGTCACCTGAACCCATTTGTTTTTAAAAGATACTGAGCTTCAAATACTAAAGAGTCGAATAGAAGGATTCTTAATCCTAACGGAAGATCTCAAGGTCAGAGACTATTTCTAAATATACACTTGGATTTTTTTTTAAAACCACTGTGAGAATTATTTTAAAACAATAATCTGACTATGGCTCCCTCTGATGGCAATACCAAAAAACACAATGTGGCAGACCTCTCCCGCATCCCCCTCCCACCCACAGATCCGGACATTGGGATGATTGTGATGAAAGTAACACAACGTTTACACCAATGATTGCGAGGACTGTCCCATTAATCTGAATAATTGCAAAACATTTTGCAATCACATTAAAACTCACAATGTAGGCCTTTAAGGAAGTATTTTGTCTTTTTTCTGTATTCCGTAAATTTGGAAAATTGGCCACTCAAATAAAAAAAGAAAACGTCCTAAAAACCAACTAAAGCACAATTCTTTTAACAAATGGATCATTGCAGTGACATGAATATATTTAGGTTATGTCCTGGCTCCTTTAAAGTGGATCTAACCAATATTTGTATACAAACAATAGATCACATGTCTATTGTCTTCAGCTCTATAGTGCTTTATAGCATCTTTAAACTAAGTGTTTTGGTTTTCTGGCCTGCAACTTCACTTACTGGTAACTGTTTTTATTCTGCTCTCAGAGGTGTTGATGTTGGCAGCAGAATGCCGCTGTTATCAACAAAGAAAAAGGTCTAAAATCCCACTGTACTTCCTGCCCAGCACCAAATGGCTGACACAGTTCACGTTTAGCTACTTGCAGGTGAAGATGGTGGAGCATTTAGCTGCTAAAAAGCCAAATATTTTCCTCAAAAAATGAGCGAAAGGTAAATGAATATTGGATTGACATTTGACATGTGGCCAGAAACACGGCGGTAAAGTTGCTCCACTGGATGTGTAAATTAATAATTTTGCCATAACAACTTAAAAGGCTGTGTTCATCTCAGAGTCTTGCAGTCTCTCAAACAAGGTATGTACAGCCATCAAATAGTCACAGGTGGTACCCAGTCAAAAAAAGGTCACAGCCGCTGAGCAAAAAAAAATCCATGATCAAGATCTTCAAGATTCATAGCAGTTACGCAACTAAGAAACCCAAGAAAACAATCAAGGACAGTGTGCATTTGTCTATTGTGCTTGTTTTAGCTTTCTTTATTGGATTGTTTGAAACCATAACTATAAATTGTAAATTGCTAATGTATGTAGGAGCCACAGTTACAGTTCTCACAAGTTACCACCTAGTATGAGCATAGTACAACACTTTTCCCATTGGTCCATAATTTCAAGTCATCAGGTATGCCGTGTTCTTGGCATATAGAACATGGCATGGGCAACTATGTACGGCTTGGGGAACTGTGTTGTAAATCGGTTGTTTTTAAGTTTGTCTGGCTTGTAATCAACAATAAATCTGTTGTCATGTCATATATTTTAGAGCCATACAGGGCCAAAGCCAATCTACATGGTAGTACTGTTTTTAAAACAGTTTGCAGTCAAAAGCCTAAGCTATTAGGTAAGTACTTTTGGCTAAGTACGTAAATCATAAGTAAGGTGCGTGATATTGATGCTAGGCATTTAAAATCTGCTTGTTTTGATATGTTTATGCGAGACACTCAGGTGCCAACTCTGACTTGCCTTAGGCTTACCAAGGAGTCATAGGAACCTGCATTTTTTTAGGCTGGAGATGGGTTCTCGTTATTTTCAGAGTAGGGAAGTATTCCAAAATATGTTCACTTGTAGAAATCCAATTGTTTGAGCAAACCACAACATTGAAAGTTGGAAGGTTGGGACCTCTCTGACAAGGCAAAAGTAGTGTTTTAGTAAACTACTGCACCTTTATTTTGAAGCCTAGATTTCCAGTCTGACAAAAAAGCTTCCTTGTGAGCAGGTTCCTGCAACACAATGGCATCTTTGACACCCAACCAGCTCCAAACATTTAAAAGGACCAGTGCCTCACTAGTTTCCTGTGAGTACAGATATTCAGCTACTTTGCAGGGCAATACTATGTTGTAGTCACGTCAGAAACTCTTGATTTTCCGCTGTTGATCAAGCAAACTTCTCTCCTTTTTTTACGATCACATATCATTTTTAGACGACTATTCCCAGAGAGCAGACACACAGTCCAATTGGGTTTTTAGCAACAAGCACAGGATTGGAAGTCAGGTGCTACGGCCTTGCTACTGACAAAACAAAGTCAACATGTTTGAATAGAAAATCTTAGTTTGGCATGCCCAGGCGTACTAGTTCCGCAGTGATATGCTCATGACACCTTCAGAAACCAGTCAGTGAGTTGTAAGTACGCTAACATCATCTTGAAATGAGTTTTTATGTGTTTTACAGCAGTATAACCAACAAAAAAAAGCTAAGGTTAAAGCAGGTATGTGTTGTTTATTGAAGGATACTTCTGATACTGCATAGACTGAAAATCAATTTGCTGTGGTAATAAAATATTGCAACAGGAGTTTGGGCCCTCTTGGCCAAAGTTGATCATCAGTTACAATACTTGCTCTGATCGGTATTTCCAAACGTCAGTTGTGTTTCTGTTCAGCTATAGGCTAGTATACCTGTAAAGTATGTATTGTGTAACAATGTTGTCTGACATACTTTTACATGTGATTATAGGTGGTCCAAACTGTCAGTGGCATCAGTTAAGAGTTCAGTCAGAGAGAGAGAGATGTTTCATATTATGTGGAACTTCATGTCCACAACTATAGCTGCCATCTTCAGCTTTATCGCTAGCAGTTTTCACTAATGTCCTCTGCTGAGTAAACTGTAAATAATCATAACAGCAAACACTATTACTATTTACATCTCTCTCTCTCTTTGCTGACAGTCTTGAAACTGTGATAAGCAATAAGCTTATTTGGCATTCATAACACATCAGACCAATATTTGTCCAGTTTTGACTTCTTTGGACCCCTAAGATATTTACTAATTCATATATATAATTCTTTTACAAGGTAAATTCTGATTATTATGAAACTACCCTCCCTCTGCAGTGCCTCAAACCCCCAACAATGTTTTGTTCTGCATGGTCCCAAGATGTTTAAGATGTGAACGTGACATGACGTGAGTTGATCACAGTAAAGCAGGTCTCAATTTAATTGGATATTTCTCTGCAGTAAATCTCTATAGGTAACTCCTCAAGCTAATTACTTAAATAACGCTAACAAGTGGCAAGAACTGATGCTGAACTGACTTTATAGACATATAAATGCATTTTTTTATAACTGAAGAAAGAAATCTATCATTTTTATGGCAGTCAATAATAATGATAATAATAATCTAATAAACATCACATCAACACCAGTTAAGTTTTCTTCTTGTCAGCTATTGAGCATCCATATCTATCTGCAATTCTGACAGATATATCAGTTGTAGATGTTGAAGTATGAAATAAATTAGAATTTATATATATATATTTATTCAAAGTATTTGTTTTATTTCGAAGAGTTATGATAAACTATTTTATTTGTCTAGCTTGTTATCAACAATATATCTCTCCAACAAATTAGTATGATATTGCTGTTAGGCATTTCAAATGTGCATGTTCTCTACAAAGTGCCATTTCCTAGTATGAAAAGTTTTTATAATCATAATTTATTCCATTCAGTATTTTCTTCTTTTTAGAACTTAATTCATCCAGGGAAGACTATTGGAATCAAATGACCTCTTTAACAGTGGGCACCAAGTCAGAAGTAAAGCTCTATCTGAGTTTACATTCAGGATGCCGCAGATGGTTCTGTAACAAGGCACCTCTGATGTAACACACAGAGATATAACAGGTAAGTAGGTCTGTCGTAATGGGATCATCCTGTGGATTTAAAAGTTACTCGAAGTGCGTTGGAGCAAGAATGTAATCAACATTACAGATCAAGGACCTTTGAAATGGTTCTTAAGATACGAAAGGAAATTTCCAAACAAATTTAAAACAAATAGTGAATCCTAATTGATTTGTAAGGCCAACAAAATACATCTTGGCATAATGTAGGTATTTGGTATAATGTTTTCTATAAACTCTTATAGGTTGGATACATGCAGTGAAGGACATGTAACTACTATATACAACTTTAACATTGCACTCTAGATAAGTATTGATAAATGAACATGAAGCACATACATACATACATATATACTTATATATATACTTTTGGGTATATATATATATATCTCAGCTATGTTCACATGTATTTGTGTAAAGTGCACTGCACCAGTTCGCTGAGTTGGGTAGTCAACATGTTAGATCACTTTATAATTGAATAATTGATCTGTTCTCTTCTTAGGGATTAGATTTGACCAAGTCAACAGCGAATCTGGAGGTACTGAGAACCAGCCTCACTTTTCAAGACTTTGTCTCTATTTGCTGTACATGTTAATAGCTCAAATCCCTATACATAATGCTGTAGCAAGATTACTAAATGGAAAATAAATAATTGCTGCATGCATTAATCTGCACTAATCTAAACACCTAACAGATGTTGTTTACTGTTCACCTGAGGACAAGCCGGGGAAAAGAGTGAGAGCAGTTTCTTACCAGGCTTTTCTGTCACAGCGGGGGACGAGTCTGACTGAAACCTCAACCCTCCCAAGGGGATTTGTGGGATTGTGAGTGGAGTGAAGGATTAGGGTTTAGCAGACAGTGGGTCTTTGGGTCAGTGTGTCAGTATATCAGTGAGTCAGTGAGTTTATTTTTTCCAGAGTAGGTCAGTGTTTTCCATTGACGGGTCCAACGACGTTACTTCCTGGTGTCAAAGAGTATTCGCCTAACACCGAATCCTATTTATGCCCCAAAAGCCACACGTGCAGCCTTTGACCACGTTCTTCTCCTAACATAAACAAAAAGCCTCTTTTCTTCATGTATGGCAGGGCTCTGAGATTTATCATTATTCATTCATTTATTCACATGTGGCGTATCAGATCCTTCAGTCTTAGACATTTGGATGTTTAGAAGCACATTTGTTATGCTGCAACCAGCCACACAGATTGCCCCAGCAGGAACCAGGGAGCAGAGGTTGTTTAAAGGGTCACTTCATCCTCACAAAAAAATATACAGTATATATTTACACGCTTACCTTTTGGGGTATTGAACCAGCCAGATTTTATTTGCCTAAGTTTTAGTTTTGAGATACTTCCTGATGAAACATTTTCCACCACCCATATACAATGGAGCTGAATATCAATATTCATTCTCTTAATAATCTACAGGCATTAATGTGGAGAGTTTTGACTACTTTTTGCTTCTGCAGCTAGCACCCATGAAAACCAGTGGGACTATTTCTTTGGTAGAAAGTAGCTATAATTAAAACAGTACCACATCAAACTTTAACAAAAGTAGGTGGGACATCGCTTCTGGAAAGATATCTTGAGTTTCAAATTCTTTCGTAATTTTTTAAAGGAGTTATATTCAGCATTCAGACCATAAATATAGCAGCAAACAACTATTTGCTAAGGAAGGATATAGTGGAATAATGGTGTCCTGAGCAGAGAAAGAAGTCACACTGCCTCTCTCTTTGCGTGCTGTAATTCAGGCTTCTCTGGTCTTCTTCTCTTTCTTTTGTTAGCCGGGCTGCATGTTAGCGCATGTGAGTCTCAGTCTGTGTGTCCCACTGGCTTGTTAATTGCCGCTCTGCACTGTGCGCATATGGCGGTTCATGCTGATGAAGGCGTAGACACGGAAGCGTAACGCCCACCCTCCGGTTCCCCCTCAGGTAAACACTGTTAGCTCTGTCAGCACTGTTGTTCTCAATGTTAGCTTCTGGCTCAGTCGTCTCCACGTTGAGAGCCATGTGCAGGCGGCCCCGCTCAGACTCCGAATCATGTGGTCTGAATGTCGTATATGACCCCTTTAATGGTTGAGCACCACAAACAAATCTCCCATTGTATTGGGGTGGTAAGCAATCCAAGAAGAATATAAAAAAAAAGAAAAAAAAAAAGAAAATAAAACCCAAACTATATGCCTGACGAGAAACCATTAGGTGTAAGTGAGAAAATATGCTTCATGATTTGGGTGAACTCGCCTTTTATAAGTTTGTTTCTTCGAGGTCCATATTCTTATCCAAATATATCACAACATGTTTTGCAGCTAAGAAATATGTCCTTCATTTACCAAACAAATGTATCTGTTGAAGCCCATGGTATCTCAAAATCTGCTGTATGCTGGTCACTTTATTTAAAGGCGGCCCCTGAAGTAGGACACTGTGACGGGGCGTAGTATTGAGCAGTCTCAAGTAACTTTCTATCTACTATACTGTTCTTTCAGAGTTATTCAAGAACTACAAACAGTCAAGTTAGTTAGCTGGGGAACACAGCGGAGTATTTCGCAACTAAAGAGCAAGATATGCTATTCATTAATCAGTAGTTCCGTTCCTGTTCTTTGGTTACTACTCAGGATTGTATGTACCATGTAGTCAAGTATTACCATTATTTTATATGGCACTTTTCTTATTCCCTTAGAAAAGCGTAGATGTATTAGTACTAATTCTAGAGCAGTTCACCGTCTCCCCGGAAGGGGGTGCCCAATACCTGGACTGCATCAAATCAGGATGCCTCAGTTAAGTACATTTTCTATCAGTAATGAATGAATGGAGAGAGCTAAAACTTACTTTTCCAGACTCCCTATTCAACAATGCCCTTAAGTATGAGAAAACTCAAACACTAAAATGACCCTTAAGCTAATTATCTCTAAAAAAAAAACTAAAATAAGTGTCTCATACTTCACATGACTGGTATTAATAAAAAAAAAATGGTAGTGAGTCTGCAAGATGTATCGTATTGATTAGTGTGTCTGTGGTGGGTCATGATAAACTTCTGGACATAAACCTATTTGGATGAACGACTGTAACTTCCAATTATTCACCATGATGTGGTGCTAACATTGCTGAATAGAAGATAACAACGCCACACTAGTTGTTTTCTTTACTTGTGTTTCCACCCAGCTGCAACCATCTTATCATTTTTGTTTGTTTTCAAACTTATGAATTAACAGGTTTTTTTTTAACTTAAAATGTAGATTCTGTCCAGAGATATAGGTCAAATGTATATGTAATACAGCTGTAATGTATGAAGTGTGCCCTCACTTTCCTGCAGCCTGATATCAAACTAATCACGTGACGCCAACATTATGCACCTAACACCCACGTTTACATTTCATGTCTGCATATACATTTTCTTTCATGGTGTCAGATTTAAGAAGTTGAGGTATTGCTCCACTTGTATTTCTGCACTCTTGATGAAAAATCGGAACTTGACATATGATGTAATTAGATTATTATTGCCCGATAAGAGAATGTGAGTTAGACTCACTGGACCATAGAGCGTCTAGCTGCTGTGCGCTTTAAACACAAGGATCCAAGAGCCATTTAACTAATATATTGAGTGAGGGCAATGGATAAACTGAGGATTTTTTTTTTCGGAAATTATATTGCCGTGCATACCATAAGTAAGAATAATAAACAAAAATGACTTGAGTTAGCTTAAATTATTTATGCAGCCAATTTTTTAAAGAGTATATCCTTTTAACAAGCTCCTATTTATAGAAAACACAAGTAAATACCAAATAACATCCAACCACTTTCTCCTCTTAAATATTTTTACTCACTGTTTTTTTAAATTCATCTCACAGGTAAATATATCACACAGCTCCAAAACGATAAATAATAATCTGTTCGGAAGTCAGATACACACATTAAATTAGGATGCGGAGCATCTAGACATACTATAACTCAAAAGATATAAACAATACGTAATCTTGAAATAAATTAATTAATAATTGAAACAAACTTAGTGGTGGTAACACCCAGCCCTCATATAACCTTCCCACCTCCTAAACTTCTCCCTGGTCCATTGACAAGTAGGATCTTTTGACTGCTGGTCTCACAGAATTGGCATTCAAGCTTGAGCTTTTTGAACACTAGACTCTGAATAATATATTTGTATTTATCTGCTGATATTATGTATTGATTGGTGATGAAACCACCTCCTTTTCTTTTGTTTTCTTTTTTTTTTCTTTTTTTTCTTTGTCTTTGTGGAAGAGGTGCTCCGGGTGAGTGGGTGAGGATGTCAGTGTAAGTTAAAGGGTAAGAAGTTAGGTGATATGTCCTAATTGATTCCACGTACAAGTGATTGACAACAATAGAACTAGCCTAAAAGTTCATGTGGCTTTCTTTTGTCTTTTCACTAGGTGGAATAACCACATTGGATCAGACATATTTTAGCATGTATCAGCAGTGACGTGGACAGGAGCGAGTATGTAAATAAAGAAATAGGAATATGCACAATCTAATTGATCTGATTATAGTCCACTTTGAGTGGTGTAACATCAGCACAGCTGTTGGCAGTAGAAGGGGTGTTGGCAAATTTTGGCAGAAAAGAACATTATGTTTTGACCTGATGTTTTTGAAAGTTCAGCCATGGATTTTGGCAATTGGACATTTGCTGTGAGATGTTTTTAAAAGCACAGAACAGAGGTTTATGTATATGCTTGAGTTTGTATATATAATTCATTCTCTTTAGCACATAACAAATCTTTATAGGTCAGTGTAATACAACCATGGTAAACAATATAATGATGTGTGGTATAAAAAAATAGCAGGACACTCATTCGTTACACTTCATAAGCTAAAATCAAACATACTTTACTTTTTTTTTTTACTTTACTTTACTTTCCTGTTTCTTTGTAAATCGATTATTTCAAGTCTATATTATTGTCTCAGTTTAAGATTATCATCAATCCCAAATGCATATATCTAATGTGAAATTGACAGCATGGCATGGAAATGTGACTTTGTTTACACACCAAACACAGACAGTCCATAAAGCCACTTCCACTATTTGTATGAGCAAACAGGCCCTTTGCCTCACACTAAAATAGGAGATCTGATTTAAGAAGAATACCACTGACTTTTAATGTTTTATCCTTTATGCACTTGGAAGTTTATTTAGCTGGTGAAAAAGAGCATTGCATTGTCAAAAGCATTGATATTCTTACTGTTAAAGGTACCACCAGCCAATATATCTAAAAGCCACAACTGTCAGGAGACTAAGGACAGTAAGAACGATGTGCATTTACAGATACTTTATTTTCTCTGCTGTTGTCAGTTTTAAAGATGTATACACTTCTATAATTATTGTTTCTGTTCTAAGGCACAGTGTGTTGTTGTTGTGGTTGAAGAGAAGAGATACAATACAAAAAATATATATATAATGGAAATAACAAGGTTGATTTAAAATATGTATTTATTAAAAATATACTTTAACTGTAATCATATTATTTCAGCACATTGTTCAGCACTTCTCATTATGCATTAAATATAGCATGATATAAAAAATAAAGACAATAATTACAACTTTGACTTGTATTGACACAAAATTCAATTCCTGGCTCCATTTCTATCTGTTACAGTATACAGAAATCTGTGTGCTCTGCGAACACATGCAATTCAATGCATATAAAACAAACAAGAGCATAAGAGAATAGCATGATTGACATTTGCTTTCTATAGGCCTACAGTATGTACATGTTCTAGTTAGTGCCCACCTGGGTTATAGGTAGTAGACCCTCCAAGCAAAATTTGCTCTAAAAATACAGTAGGGTGATAAAGTGCTTAATAAGTTATGTTACGGTGGCGCCTCAATGTCACATTGAATCCTAGGACAGGGGGTGCTTGCAAGATAAAATAATACACAATAAGCTTGTTTTACATAGGTTGGACGAAATAAGACAAGTGCAGCTTCTAGAGGCAACAGAGAAAGGTGAAACATGTTTGTGGGCTTTTTGGATAGAAATGTAAGGAAAAATCTTTTTATAATGCCCCGGCTTATTGCTTGGAAATCTCTCCTGTGTGTCTTAGCAGTACAATACAGTTTACCAACACAGTGGGACAAACTCATGAAACATCATCCAGAAAGCAGGAAATACATTTGGCTTTTACACCGTTTGGTGTAAGCATATAGGCGAGAAGCAGACAAGGCCTAGGCCTCAATTCTGTTCCATAGACATATTTGGTACGAGCAGTGGAACACTTTTATAGTTGGTATACAAGAAATGATTGCACCATATAATTCTTCCTTACATGAAAAGACACAAGGCATATGCTGACAGATGGTTGAATATTTGACTCTTTGCCAATTTCAATTGAAAATCATATAAAAAATGGTTTAAAGTGGTTTTCCTAAAATTCATTACGATGAGTTTTGCAAGCTGATGCACCATTTTTTCCCATCTGTGATTCAAACCTCCATTTCTGTTACATGTTGCGTCAAAGGCCAATAGTGCCCATCACACTTTAGTTATTTTAGTATGGATGCTGGCATATATTAATATCTACTTGATCATAATTCTTTGATCAGATATTTACATGGTATTGTTCCTCACTTATAAATTATAACCAGGACTATAAACTGTGCTAATTGGGATATGAGGAAGATGTTCAAATCCCTGAAAATTATTACCAGATCGCCTTTAGTTGGAAAGCTTCTAATTTTACATCATCCCAGAAAACTTTAGACGTTGAGAGATATAAATGCCAACGTGCAACACCACATGCTCATTGACCCACCTGCCTCGATGACCTTCACATAACCTGACACTGAAGCAATAGCTAAATGTTTGCTCACGCTGCTGAGAAAGGACCCTGGGTTCATATGCTGTCAGAGACATAGTTACCCAACTGATTAGCAGACTTGTGTAAATAATACAGTGAAGATGCTGATCAAACATATTTCGACTTGCATGCAGCATCGGCTGTGCCCAGACAGAACTCAGGGCAGATTGTACCCCTTTGATTAAACCGTCTCAGTTCAATGATGAAACCTGCTTCACCGCAACTTCACAATAAAATGATGTTTGTTGGGTGTAATTTAAGGAGAAAACATAGTCATAGTCAATACGTCAGATATAGAATACAAATAAAAGTTCATATCAACATTGTGTCACAGGCCCACATAAAAAGACTGCTTTAGGAATAAAACTCAATGGATTCTCTTTGGTATTTAGACCAAGATGACTTGATACTCAATGTCCAAGTTGCACTTTGTCATCCTGAGTTATTGAAGAAGGCACAATTTAAATCAAGGATCTTTTTCATTGTTTTAAAAGCCTTGCTTCAAAATGGCATTATTGTTGTCATATTGTGTGTGGACACTGTGCCCATTACATTGAAAAATATTGTAGCTAATGTTTTGAAAAGCTAGAAGTGCGGTCAGTTCTGCTCCAAGCAGCAATTATGAAATACAAAATAAATAACCTACATAAGAAGAAAAATGAAAAACTCTTTAAAACACTTCGGTGATGGCTCCATAATAATCTCTTTGTGTTTCTTGAGCCCTTTTTAAGCAGTTTTTTTTTTTTTTTAAATAAGTTGGACTTCTTTGTTGTCTGTGTTGAGTCTGCTGTTGAGGTTTCTTAGTCTTTAATTAATGCCTCTGATATAAGGATTAAAAATGTGTCTGCATTCAGGTTCGGCATATAATCTCATTTAAATTCACTCAGTTGGTTCTAGGCACTCTCTCAACATTATATCACCAACTCTTTACATACTGCATATTAGACTTTAAAATTAAATTAAAAAAATGATGTGTGACAAACAGTGTGATGTCTTTAAATATAATACAAAACAATATCTTTGTTTTGTGCCTACTGTTTCCCTAATGCAATCTTAATTTTGAAACAATGCTTGTGACATTATAATCATTGTTTATGTGCATGTAAACTACTTAATGATGCCTCTAATTCAACACACTTTTTTTCTAATTTGAGACAAAACTAAGTTGTTAATTCTATTTTTTTTTTAAAGAACAAGTAACAACTTATATAGTATTGGTTGTCCCAAACTAGACAGACAGAAATACTTACATTTTCATCTCCTCTGTTTACGTGTTGTCTTTCTGTCCGTCTACATAAACAAATACATCTTTTAAGTTTCCTGTGTTAAATCTATGTTAACTATGTCTTTCATACTCTGTCCTTTATGTACACCCGCAGGACTCCACTATCATATCAGGGACGTCCGTTTTGATAATGCTGTGCTGGGAGTTGAAGTACACCATGGAGAGTGGCCGTCGCTCTGTGGGAACACAACATGAAGATACAGCCATGTTAATGCCGTTGACTTTCAGCTGGCTGAAGATAGTGGCGTGGAATGAGGATGCTATGCCTGGGGAGCCAGCCAGATGCTGGGGGCACTGACCCATGCAGTAGTTCATATGGTAGCCTTCAGGTGCAATGATCCAGTCATGCCACTGGATATCCTTGAACTTGATGTAGAAGTCTCTCATGCAGCACACGCTTACATCGTCACCGCAACGCAACGAGCGCTTCCTGAGCATGTGTTTGGAGTGGTCATCGCGAAGACGCACTTGGGCCACCAGGAAGGGCTGGTTGGCGGTGTCAGCAGAGCCATGAAGGGAGCAAAGGTTCTTCCCGTCCTCATCGCAGCTGACTTCCAGACGCAGTCGGTGCTGGCCCCCATCCAGGAAGGCCTGCAGGGTGCGGGTGATGGGGAAAGTGTGCCAGTTACTCTCCTGGACCTCCAGCATCTTTTCCATCACCAGGGTACGGTTAGAGCTGGACATCCCACCTTCTGCAGAGAGAAATACTTGGGCAGAGAGGCGGGAGTCTCGATTGCGGTCCCCAGAGGAGCGGACGTAGATCCACAGAGAAGACCTGAGCACCTGGATACTCTGGCCACGTTCCTGCAGAAACTGGAAGGTAAGACTGAGGCTGCCTGCATCGCCACTCTCTGTCTCATCTATGGATCAATGACATTTTAAGAACAACACAGACTGTTAATATTTTGGACATTTTGGAGTCACCTGTGTTACAGAAACTCAAGGGAGATCATTTAAAACCATACTTATAAAATCAAGCTGCAGATTCTTGTAAAAAAATAAAGGAGAAGTCAATACTCAGTTCCACCCAGTTCAAGTATTTTATCATATCATTATGTTATGGTTGACCCTATACGACCCACAACAAGCCCTGAAGATATAACATACTTATCTAAAAGGTGATGACAGACGCTATAAACCTAAGCGTTTACATTTTATGGAACAGTACAACAACCTTAAGTTGTTGACACACAAGGAATCCCTGACCTATTTTGTGTCCATTTTACGCACAGACATGCGTAAAGTGCACAACATGCGCTCATGTGGTGTTTTTCGGGCTATACAGATACAAAAGATTAACAGTGTAGAATGTTAATACCAAACTTACTTAAATTGGCAAAGCTCACTATTTCATAGCCTTGATCTTTGGTGGTCATACTGTTCTCTAGTTCGAGAGTACCATCGCGTCTGACGTGCCCCGAGTGCAGTTTGCGCAGCGCAGTGAGGAGCGCTGCCCGGGGAACCGTCTGAGTGATGTTTGGTCTCTCTTTCAGGTGCAGCTTTTCCAAAAGTTGATGCTTGACGATTTCTATCATCAGCCTTTCCTCTGCGCCTTTGTCCATCGCCGGCCAGCCACAGGACGCGCAGGCCGGGGAGCCACTGACCCAGAGACCATTCAACAACAAGGGTGCCAAAAACAGAAACGCTGGGAATAAAAAAGACTGCGTCATCCTTGACTCTGAAGTAAATAAATGCATTTCTATGTTAGAAATGCGTGAAAAAAAGCAAATAAAAATCTTCAAGTCGTCTCTCCTGAGTTGTTCTTTGGAAGTCACAAGTTTCTCGAATTTTGTCAGAGGTCCTTGTTGATAGCTGGACACCGTGAAGAAGGGAGTTGAGCGAAAGGAATGGTGTTTCAGCCTCCCGATGGTGTAGATATCTGGGGTAATCCACCAAAACTGGTGACACGTCGGAGGGACGCACCAATGAGCTCATCGAGGCACCGAGGAAATTACTGGCAAAGCATCAGTGTGTACTGCTCACACACACACACCTACACACACAACACGTACAAAACACGCACCACGTAGGCTATCACCTGCAGTGGCACATGCAATCAGTAAAACTTCTGTCAATGATACTGACAGGACCTCGCTATCACTCGCTGCTTTTAAGCGTCTGTTTAAAAAGTGACCGTTTATGATACACTGGACAGGCTATAACGATGTCGTCACCTAGGTTTATCACAACAGGTAGTTTCTGTGTCTCTTTGCCCTCTGAGCGGCACACGCAACCTTCCACCGCCGCCGATCAAAGTTGAAATCCAGTGCCCTTTAACCCAGTTACAGAGTAAGCGAGCCGCGCAGCCGCCAAACAATTGTTCAAAACGTGCAAAGTGCTCAAGGCTACGAGGCGGGGGACTGCAGCACGGTATTTAACACACGTCCCGTCATGTTCTCTTTCAAGGGGGCATAATAATGTACTGTACTGTGTGAGTGTGTGTGTGTGTGTGTGTGTGTGTGTGTGTGTGTGTGTGTGTGTGTGTGTGTGTGTGAGAGAGAGAGAGACAGAGAGAGACAGAGAGAGAGAGAGAGAGAGAGAGAGAGAGAGAGAGAGAGAGAGAAGGCTAATTACTCTCTCTTACAGTTCAAGTCATACAATTGCCCGTACATGTTGTGTCTATTTGGGCTATCACGGGAGTCAATTTTGTGCATATCATATAAAATCCAAAGTTGCACAGCTTTGATCGTCACCTTTGAGCCTCACTGTGAATTTGATCAAATTGCATGGTTGCCCTTGATATGTGACAAAGGTTTAAAGCAAACATGTCTCATTTATATCTACACGAATAAACATAAGTGTTCTGTTGCCATATAATTAGTGTGTGAGGAATTAGGGGGTCGATAAAGCTACTGGTATGACTAATTTCGAGTGGAACATGTTGAATGTAGTAACATTGGTTATAAGTTAGGGTGTACCATTTCACAAACTTTGATAAAGAGCCCTGCAGCTCTGCGCCCAACGGGAATAAAAGTGTCTTTCAAAACCATTTAAAAGCTGATGTGTAAAAATGTGTTGAAAAGTGCTATGAAAACATTTTGAATGTGTGGCACCAGTTGTACTTCTAATGTATATATGTTATATTTTTGCCTTTGGGTGGAATAGGTTGAGTGACAAGGTCTTACTGTGGAAGAAGTACTTGCCTGCCAACCTGTGGGGAATATTTAGAACTACAACAAACTTTACTTTAGTATTAGTTCCTTTGAACATGTGTAAAGCACAAGATTAGGCACACACATTAAGGTAAATTAATGAAAGACTTCACTCAACAGCCCTACAATCATACATGTTAAAAATATGATTACAACTCATAATCATTCTGTTAGACCGATAATGTTAATATAAAGTGTGTGTTGTTTATTTATTCGACATATGTGGGAGATATATTTTGTAGAAAAAAATGTGCTTTCATTAAATGTCAGTGGTTTAACGTTCATAATGCCGATAAACATTAATTGTTGATCAATGAAAGAAACAAACAAATAACACCTTAATAACACAAAAGTAAAACAAACAAAAAAAACATCAACATTTTGACAGTTCATATGTCTCGAGAGTCCAGTAACGTTAAATAATAGGTAAACAACTCCACTGTATCCTGAACGTCTCCCTCAGTACGCCGCTGACGTAAACTGTGAGGGGTAAAAAAAAAATTGACGCTGACACACACACTCACACACACACACACACACACACATACACACACACACACACACACACACACACAAGCCGGAGCCGAGACGGGGGAATAGCGTTTTGTTTCTTTTTTCTTTAATTTGTGTCCTTTTATTCTTTGGCGTTTTGTCGTCGTTCGGCCGTGTTCCCGTCCCCGACCGGACCGCCTCGCGCTCCCCCTCCGGTGCCCGCTGTCTGTCGGTAACGTTCACGCCGCTCGCTTCTCCCCCTCACGCGGCGCTATTTTGACAGTTGGGGTCGCAGCGAGCCGACTCGAGCTAGCGGCTCCATTATATTAGCATCGGTAAGTCATTCGGGAGAGCTAGCTAGCCCACCGTAGTCGGCTAGTTAGCGTCTGGTATGTTGGAGACCTGACAGTACGATCTTGGGTTGCCGTAAACACGTGCCACGTTGTCGGTTAACCGGTTGCTAAGTTTAGTTAACGTAGGCTTGCTAGCGTACAGTGTAAAGAAAGGGCTAGCTCTCGGGCTAGCGTTAGCTAGGTGCTGTAGGTGGCTAATTATACTCGAGCTAATGCCGTGAGCTAGCTATTGTTAGCGTGTGGGGCAGGCTAATATTTTCAGTCAACTCTTGCACAGCCACGGCTCTGACCACACTGCCATCTGTTCTCCACAGACACAACCTGGAGGATCCTCGCGACACAGCCAGCAAGAACGGTGAGCTGAACCTTTTGAGGGGACTTGAGATCACTTGTAACGCTCATCGATGATCCATGTTTTTTTTAAGTTGGATATATAACGTGACGTTAAAGCACCATCTTTAAAGTCCGTGTTCTCCACGCCTGACACGAGCCATGTTCACGTTTTTAGTCTTCCTATCGTAGGGAGACGTGACGGAAACTCGGTGTAAATGTGTGACTGAAAGTGACTAGGGTTGAAGTGATTTGCTAATTATCTGGTTAAATTAGAATTAAGTCATCAGAAATGGTTTTAAGCACGGTTAAAGCCCACCGTGGCTGGTGACAACAAGGTGTTATTAATGCCATTACACCGTGGCGTCTATATGCTTGTGTCCAATGATGGTTAATAAAACGACAGCATCAATTTTAAATAACAAACCTATAGTTTATATTAATGAGGGGTTCTTTGTGGGATATGAGGCTGAATTGTGAGATGATTCAGAAGTCATTCTAGAAAACAGTTTTACGACACTACTGGTCTTCATTGCACGATGGCATTGTGTGTAATGTGTTTCTAAACTTTCTTTGTCATCCTGCAATTTAAGGTAATATATATCGTCCAGGGCCATGTCCCAGGGTGGCATATTACTAGAATTAATGAGATTAAGCAGAAACGAGCGATTTTCACTCATTTTGTTTTCCAGTCAATAATAAAAACACAGCAATGGACGACCATGATAAATGGCCGTTGATCTTTATGTCTTTGGCTTTAGCTCAACATTTTTGATACTCAAGCTGAAAATAGATGGCAAGACTGTTGTCAAACTAGGTGGGATCACAGCACAGACTGTCAGAGCTGTGATTCAAACATCTGCTCTGGGAAAACAGCATGTGTGACTGAGAACATAAATATTCATTACAATCGGCGTTGGCTAGTCATGTGATGCAGAGAACTGCCAAGAGGCAACCAAGGATTGCCAATATAGTCACATTTGATGTTGAGATTGTTTTGAAAATTAATCTGTTCTGTTGTAGACTCATCTGAGAGAGATTAAGGACAAAGGTTAAGAAAGTACCCCTCCTGAAGAATGTGTAATGTTAGTATCATTGAGCAAAGGCTTATCCATAGTCAGGTTGGATGAAGGTGAGTCATTGAATCAACAGTCTGCTGTTGCTAAGGCCAGCAATGAGAAAGATGGCGTATCCTGCCTCCCTGTCAACAGGTTTCCCCTACCCTGCAACTTGGAAATCCTGATGTTGATGTACTTATCAAAATCGTAAAGCATCAATAAATTATAGAAACTGACATTTTTTGGTGGACTAGTGTAAGCATTGATGAAGAGATTTCACAAGTGTGCTTATTCATTTTTTGTGTGTTTGCAGGGTACACAGTGACAAACAATTCTTTATTCATACACCAGTAGAACATGTGAGTTTGTGTTGGCTGTAACCTACTTGTTTTTACAGTATTCACTTCCCACAATCAAATATTTATACAAGCCAAGATGGTCGACGTAAAAGAGGTTTTTTTTAATACTCATTTACGGGGTAATGTGATTGAAATAGGCAGTTAATATCTGATAAGACATGATCTCTGGTCAAATTTGTCAGCGAGATATCCAGATCTTCTTCTGTCTCCTTCTGAATCTCTGTTTGCAGCAGCATAAGCAGAAGGAGGCTTTTTCTAGAGAGATTTGAAGAGCTATTTATAGATCTCTGCCAGAGCACCAAGCGTGGTGCTGTTGCTGCTGCTCCTATATCTCTCTTCTCTTAACCACTCCTGCTTCTGTTTCTCTGTCTCTCCATCTTCATTTGTTCCATCTTCTTTTCCTGTTGTCTTTGTTTTCTGAGCTTACTTTCTTTTGATGTCTTCCTCAATCATTGTTTCTCAATCCTCGGTTTCCATATCTTTCCTTCATTGCTTGCTCTGATGTAAATTATTGATCAGGGCAGAAGGGAGACGACTGGTTGCATGGCCATAAGCCTGGCTTCATACTGGCTATATAGCTGCCTGACTGACTTCAATGTAATTGCTGCAAAGCTGGAGGGTTTTTGATAGTTCAGAAGGCAAGGAAACAAAGAAAACCATCACATGTTGAAATTCACCACTGGATTGTAGAATCCAAGCAGGAGTTGAGAAATTGTTGTTTTTGTTCATAAATCTGCTTGAAAAAAAGTAACACATTTAAAATGAGTATCTATTGAATCAATGCAAGAGTTGCATTATTTGTTTGGGCTAAGATAAACCTCATTGAACTCATGCTTACATTAGTCAGTAATAACCTGGTTGTGTCCAAACACAATCGTATTTAGTTAGGCCCTGTTTTGGCTTGTTTTTACGTTTGTTGTGTAAATAATGACCATTTTCCTAGAGTTTACTTCTAACTTTACCTCAGTTATATACTAGAGGCTGCAACAGTTATATGCTAGAGACTGCAACACTTTGTGATTATGTTCACGAACGGTTTATCTGTGGTGTCTTTGGCAACTGATCCTTGCTCGTCTCCTCCCCTCTCCTTCCTGCTCTCTAAGCCCTTCGCTGTCTTCTCTTGCTATCCTCGGAAAGAGGCTACCTGACGGCCCAAATGCAGAAGAAGCTGCTGGACTCGTTTTGAGGCATTACGTGGCATTAGTGCATACCATCCTCTTTATCCCAGTCATGTGCTCAACCTGAGACAAACCTTTTCTAGTGCCAGGCTAGCTAGTTCATACTATTTAATATGCCAGATGCATAATATGTCAAATACAGTATTCCAAAAATACCGGGACGTACTACTACATCCAGTCACATTAGTCAGTATGCAAGCCAGCATGTTTTTCTGGCTATTCTGACCCACAATCCTCCAATCCTGTGCATTGGATATATAAGCAAGAGGGTTCAAGGTGCAGTGTAATGAGGATTACCCAGTTGAATGCATACTGCCTGCAACAGTACGCACTTTGTAAGGGCAGCTGCAGTATGTACTAAAAGTAAGATGTATGTATGTGATTTGGAATGCAGCTTCACTTTCTACATTGGATGTACTTGTGCGCCTAACTTTTTCATTTAGGTGCACCAGCACATAATTAAGGTGCACCCAACATTTTTCACCACATCTTTTGGAGCCTCAATAATACATTTTAGGCATTACCTTTTTTCTCAGTTGCCATACACATTGGTAGTTTCTTAAGTATGTAAATGATTGTAAACCGGAATAAAGGTGCAGATAAAGTTTTCAGTCAGGCCATCTTGCCTGAGGATGCGTTTGAAGTTCACCCCACTTTACGCCCTTGTCACACATTGTGAACGAGAGTAGATAGAAAACAAGTATAAAACGCCACGCCAAGCTTTAATGCTCGCATTACTACTGTGTGAAAATGACCAAGGCCAGGTTTAAGTGCAATCCACATGTTTGTTTACACATTGCGTTGGTAAAAGAGCAGCATAATGTGTCCACAGCGAGTTTGTAATTAAGTGACAGAGAGAGATGCGCTCAGAACAGATCAGCTCTTTGGCGATCGTCGGAGCAGAGAAGAAATTAGCAGTAAAGTTGTTTCATGGTATGAAATGTGTCACACACACACACAACCCCTCTTCTGAAATGAATCCGGCTCCTCTGATGAGGATTAGGCGTTTTACCTGGGACAGGGGAGACTGGTAGTAGAGCAGTTACCTCAACCAAATAGTTACCTTCATTTTGTATTAACGGTATGTTTTAAGTTTTTGATGTCGCTCGAGGAAGAGTACAGGGTACGGTTTCACACAGAAACAGACCTGCTATTTAATGTCAGGCAAACCGGTTCAACCAATGAAAATGTTTTGACGCGCTTGACAGACTTTGGATACACGTGAAATTTAAATAGTCGTTCTTTGGAGCCCTGGCTAGGATTGCAGAGTCGTTGGTTGGTTGCTCGTCTTAACATGGCTAGGTAAGATAAAAGGTCAATGTGTGCTTAACATCCATCCATCAATTTTCTGTGCAGTACTTCTTGTTGTCTCGCAAGATCCACAAACCTTGACTGTGGATTTGAACCAAAAACCTTCTTGCTGTAAAAAGGCCATTCTAATCAATCAGCCACAATGCTGCATCTATGCTAAATTTATACAATTTAAAGTGATTATACTCTATATTTAAAAACCGAATAAATATAGAATATTGATATCAGTCTGGACAGATTTTTTAACATGTACAACTTTATCCCAAAGCTGAAGGAGAACTTTGCCTTGCTTATCATGTATTGGGGCAGACTAACATTGTGGGAAAACTCACAGCACCCAAGGGGCTTTCACATAGATGTAGGCCGGTTTTCTGCCTCAAATTGTAGTGATTTAGAGCAGTGTAGTAGTGTGTTTCCCTTGGAAATAATGGGGAAAATTGACATGCTCAAAGATCCAGTATCAGTATTAGGTCCCTGCACCTGAAAACTAAATTTTAGTGGAACGTCAATGCAAGAGCCTGAAGTATTTACACTATGTGCACGTCTTTTACTTTTTTAAACAGGCTTATGCATATACCAGGCAGTCATACCAGAGATATGTGGGGCTGTCCTCGACCAAAGCAATTCTAACTAACACTCATACAATTTTGTTTACAGATAAGTTGGTTGAATTGACAGACCTGTAAAACAGTTTCTCCACAAAGAGTCACACAAAAGCACCACTCTGGCTATTGTGTTTACCAGAGATATGCTCTTAAGTTTCTTGGAAATAAGTCATTCCGCATGAAATAGCACAAAAAATGACTAATCTTCTAAAGAAATCTTAGTCAACCAAGACCAAAAAGGACCAATCAGTTGACTAATCGACTAAGAGGGGCCAGCCCTAGAGATGGGCTGTCACGAATAATGGATTTAAAACATGGAATATAATAAGGTTATGTCAGGGCACATGGTACAGAGAAGTAAATCTTGGGTGTCGATTTGGAAACCAAAGGGTTAAATATCGAGAGTCAGGACATTGCTTACAAATATGCCTTTTGGGTCACCAAAGAGATTCCTAAAAGCGAAAAGTCTAGACCTACCGTGATATCGTCTACCGCACGGGTTACCCACATATCAACACATGTATAGCAGACTAGAGTCGTGATTTCTTTTCACGGTTTTGAGTCATTGATTGGATTGACATTGACAAGGATCCAGACAAACTCCAGCGACCCTAAAGTGTTATCCTTGTACTTTTTTAATGTCATCTCTAGTGGTTATTTACATAAAAATACATAATTCAAATGATTAGTAAATAAAATATTGTATTATTATTGATTAAAAATATCTTGGCGTTAGTGGTATTAATTAATAAGTTGCTTTATGCCAGTGAAAACATCTCCTTCAAACAACTGTATAAATTCAAGTTTCTCGCCATAAACTACTTTTTTACAAGATTACCTTTGTACACATCATAATTTATCATTTACATCTGCCCAATTCTCATTTTCACTGAATAGACTATGAATTCATCATCATAACGTAATTCAATGCAACCTCCGTACCTTAACCGTTAGCTTCAATGCTGCCAACATTTCTAGCTCTCCTCCTGCCGATTTTAACATTGATTTGTTGTTCACAATGTAGCATTATCAGGCATCAGCAAATCAGAAGCATTATTGCCAGTCACATATTTTTTACTGAATATAAGCCGATAACGATCGTCAGTTTACCTTTTATTTCACACTATGATGGATAAACTGTATAATTAACCCACGGTTCACATGTGTGCAAACTGGGGGTGGGGGATCTGAAGGGATCGCGTATCAGCTACCTTATGCTACCTTACCTAGAGTTCCCTTCTGATGTTTTCTTTGATGCTGAACTTTTGACTGCCTCTCTTCCACTGCGTCTTGAGCTGCTGTTTGCAGTGAGGGCGCTGCAGGGAGAAGATGCAAATATGTTGTCCTGTGGGATTAAGGTTCTTTCCAAGCTAATAAGGTGGTTTCATTATTTTCCCTCCATCTTTCCTTCAAAGCCCCTGGTTTTTCCTATTTATTTTTGGACATTGCAGCAGTGCTCTGTTTCACCAGCAGCTGTCAGTACTTTGAGCTCATTCAGTTTCCCCAGGCACAGGCTACCGATAACGACTTCATATACGCCCATGAAATGGAGATTAATGAATGGTGACTAGTTTGCCTGTGAATGTAGGCTTGTATCCTTTTTTGCAAAAAAAAAAAAGAAAAAAAAAAGTACCAATTCTTGGTATTGGAGTTGTGAAAGACTAAATGTATTTTCTGTAACCTCTCATATAAGCATCTTGCCGTTGTATCAAGTGACATACTGGCTGATCCCAGCAGCCCTTTAAACAGCTGGACGTATTGCCATCCCTGGTTTGGCTGTCATTGCAATTATATTGTCACACAGAGGCAGAGAGCAAACAAGATATGTAAGAGAGAGAGGGAGAGAAAATCCACACGAGAGGGAGGGTTGGAGGAGAAGGGAGCGGTGCAAACTGTGCGCATGATAGCATAAGAGCAGTAGGGAAAGAGAGCCAGCCAGCAAGCAAGGCTTTCTGTTTCCTTGCAGTGCGTGTGCTTCATTCAGAAAAATAGAGGAGGCAGTCAAAAAATAGTTTTGTCCATTTTCATGAAACTCATTTACAAAACAGCTGATGGTACAGACAGGGAGGAAGAGAGCAAGCGTGAAGACAAAGAAAGTAGAATGAGCTGAAGAGTGACAGAGGTAAACACCCCTGAAAATGAGATATTTACATGCTGCAGGAAATGGAATTCATTCATCTGTGCTACTTAGCGAGATAAAACTAATGTCAGCGTTGTCTTGATCCAGAGCTGCTTTTGCTGCTGCTGCTTCTCCTGCGATTATGTGCTTTTATCTGTGAGACACCTGATCCGACTTGGCTGGAGATCCACAGAGCTGAACTCTAAATACAGTAAGCATGTGCTGTGCGTGTGCGTGTGTTAGTGTGTCAATAATTTGTAGGTGAGATGTAGCTTGTTCATTTGCCTTTCACAGCTGTAAGATTTGGTTTAAGGTGCAGCCATTGCCGATGTTATAATTGCCTCTTATTTTGGCACTTTTTCATTGTTGGTCTTTGTGAAGTTCCTGCAGCAATTGTATTTAATGATAGCTTAGTAACAACGCAAACATCATATAATAGGGCTTGCTGGAAAATGGTTTAATGTAATGTGCATAACGTACAAGTATGTTTAAGTGCAGAACATTTTAACAGTGGGTTTTCTGTTCATACATTTTACATTTTTATTCAGTTTATTGTTGTGTGTCTGTACTGACATAGAAAACATGTTTGGTGAGGCAAATGCTGAGGTAATGAGGAATTCCCTTCTACTGTGTCCCTGTGGGAGGATGGTGGAGGTGGCCTGGTGGGGGTGGAGAGTCACTGAGAAGTAGGCGTCACTTTGCAACTCTGTCATACTGAGGAAGGAGGGAGGGGTGCAGTTAAAAAGGAAAACCTATGGGCTTACATAAGGCTGCATGTGGGAAGTTATGATACTTATCCTCCATGATCCTCTTGGCTTGAAGGTGCAGTAATGGGTTATGATCACGGCTGTTTATGAAATCATCAGAAATTCTAAATCTCCGTTTCATCTCTTAAGACAGTATACATTTACACAGTCAGTTCTTTCCCCCTTTTATTTGTGAAACACAATGTGCAGGAATAGAGAAAGAATAGAGAGGAGGTGAGAGAGAGCGGCAGCACAAGCGTGAGAGAAAGCACAACAGCAGAGCCCTCTTGAATAAAAAATCTGCTGCTATTAATAGCAAGCTGTCCTCATGGCCTCAGCACTGTTTCAGGTTTAGAAGACCTGGCTTTTCCCTCTCTTTTTCCATTCTGATGATTGTAACCTAACTCGCGATCCTTCTCGTTGCTTCTTCCTTTTTATTCTTTTTTTGTTCACTTGGCCCAGATATGTCTTGTGCTGGATATGGACTGTTTATATAATGACTGACCGTTTGTGTACATGTGTGCATGTCTTTCAACATTATAATAAATCAAGATGCATCAGTATCCTAAGCGATGCAACTTAATTAAACTAGCTTGACGTTGGCTCCTAAAATGACACTGATCCCATGATTCTACTCTCTTGTCAATTAGAAATGTAAAAGATAGTCTGCAACCATCACAGCAACTCACAAATTAGATATAAGCTCCCCATTTGGTGCCAGGTAGTTTGGTGTAATGCCATTTTCTTCCTGATGTCTGCTGGTTTACATGTTCACCTCTTTAGCAAGAAAATACATGGCTAGCTGAAGTGGCTAAAGCTAGCTGCTTAGCCCTAACGGACATACGGCTGTCCATGTTAACTTGCATGAAGAAATTGTGTGTGTGCATCCTTGTCTGTGTGTATGACCATCACCTGTGTTGTTTGTTTTTTGTTTGATGTGACTTGAGAGTTCTGTTCCCCAGGTAGCTGATGCTCCTGCAGCCTCACTCCTGCATATTAATTGCCAATGCGTGGGAAAAAGACTTGAGTATGAAAGAGAGGAAGCACGAGAGCGAGAGGGAGGGAGGAAAAAAATCAATAGCAATCCCTGGAGTAACTGCTTCTGTAATTGCCTTTAAGTCAGTAGGTTCACACTTTCTCATCAGGAGCTTTTTTTTTTTTAAAAAATAAGAAGAAAGAAAGTCCTGACAATTTAGTTTTGACTAACAAACAGAAGAAGAAATGGTGAAAGAATAAAAAAACCTCTATACTTTATTTCAGAGAGTGCCCATTCCTTTTACCATTCTCATAACCTATTTCCGTCATATTATAAAATATCTTTCTTCCTTAGCTTCCACTTTTTTTGTGTGTTTAATATTCATCAGTATGTATATTTTGTGTGTTTAATACTTATCAGGGGTCCCATGCATCCTGTAAAACGTGTGACCAATCTTCCAGTCATTGAAAACGCACGGAAAATAAGAGTAAAATGTTCTGGAAAATCTTGTGTTGTCCTGAAAACGTATTAACCTTTTTACCTTTTCTGAGAATGAACTACAGACTATCAGAGCTCCCTAAAACAGATAACAATGCCATCTGAAAGAGCTAGCCTAAGTTATGTACAGGATCATATTTATGTTCAAATGGTAGTTTATGCACAAGATTATCTTGGAATAGGCAGCTCCTGGTTACATTGTGGAAACGCTGTGAACACACCCCCAAGTCATGTCACATGGGAGCACATGCAAGTTGCATGACATTACAAAAGGTTGCTTTCTTCCCAACGTGTTTTTAAACGGTTGAATAATGTTAAATTGTTTAGCATGTTAGGTTCAGTTCCTAAAGTTGAAGCGCTTGCTTTCTTGTTTTGCCTGCAAAGGTTTAAGGTTTGCGATTCAACTCTGGCTAGGAGCAATGGTTTCAAATATGTGTTGGGCATTGTTGAGAAAGTTGGATAATAATGAATGTGAAGCCAGCAACAAAACAATAAATGGAAGCCCAACTGTATGCGAGTCAAACCATACTGTATAGAATTTCGATTGTAGTCCCTGTGACGTCACCTATAGGTTTCTTAAGAGCCGCTGTGAAGCTCAAAGCGAGTGTCTCTGGCCGTTGCCATCTTGGCAGTGATAACATAGCCTAACTCCCGGTTATTCCAAAAAATGGAGAAAGATGTGGAGCTGAGGTGAACCCAGGTGACGCTGCAGAGCAGACAGCTGAGACGGCACACATCTGTCACTCAAAGCGGCCACGCCCTTAATTATCCCAAACTTAAAGCCTTTGTATTATTTAAATGAGTGAGCTATACAGTTGTCATGAAAATAAATATTAGCTATAGACACTAAATCTTTTTTGTGCAAGGCTGTAAACATGTTTATTTCTGCTTTAAAGTGAGACTTCTTCACTTGGGTGTCTTTGGGGATTGCCTCGCTTTTAGAGCCTCGAGTGGCCATTTGAGGTACTGCAGTTTACGACACTCAAACGTTTGCTTCATTTCGCAGCACTCGGGGTTGCCGCTTGAGTCAAACACTGGCTAAATACTGGCTAACTGTACTTTTGCCGTTGCTAAAGACTCCACTTTGACTTGATTTTTTAAAAACAAAATAAAGCGGAAACCTCTAACTTGTCTGCTTTCAGGCCAACATGATAAAGAGCAAATGACAGTGTGACATAAATTAGGCCAATCTTGTATCGACGTAATGCTCGGATGAGACTAGCAAAGAGACATGTCCACTAGTTGAATTTCAAGATAGACATGTCCGTAAAAGGGTGTACCCAACCAGAACAAATTTAGGAGTGGTTTTTCTGACGTAATTAGAATGTTGTGACGATAGATGAAGATGTTGACGGACGGAAAGAGCAAGAAAAACGGGAAGAAGGTGGCGACAGATGAATTGCTATCCTTAAACAGGCAGAGGTATTGGGAGTGGTTGACTTACAGGTAAACAGATGGCATAGCGCAGCGAGGCACTGACCTGCCACTGCTGTCAGGTCAGCTACGTGATCTAGTGACTGGCTGCAGTGTGCAGTTTCTCTAATTAACACTATTTCCTAATCTGTACTGAGTTGCCAGTGTCATACACAATCACTTTCACAGATTTAATGGGTGAGTAGAGAGCAAAGCATCGAATGAATTTAATAATGGCAACAGAGTTCAAATACTAAGTCAAGACTTTCTTATTTTAACATGCATAGTGTACGTTTCTAGGAAGCATTTTCATCAGCCGAAGCTGAATACTCAAAGTAAAGGAAAGAGTTCTTTATTATTTGAGGATTTATGGACACAATCAAACCTCTCTCGCATAAGAGTGTGTTGTCGGCTCTTTTTGTTCCAAACAAAAAGGAGGTTTGGTGACTAGATAAGTGTCTGCACAGCTGTATTCAAATATAGTCGAGCTCACACGTCTGTCAAGTGGTCTATACAGTATGCATGTCATTTTGTGTCCACAGCTCCTACAGCAGGCTTGTCATCATCCCCCTATTTTTCTATTTTAGCACAGCGTCGTCATGGTCGGGACATTGCAGTCCAATGTCTGGTGTGATGGTAAGGCAAAAAACGACAGGGGCCATGTTTTATCCGTCTGTGCTGACTTACGCTCATGGTTGCCACTGTTCCTGCTTTTAATGTCCTCTATGATGCCTGTGATAGAGATGCCTTGTGTTTGATTTGCAGACCCTGACTTCATCATATTTAGCTGGTTATATACCTGCAAACAAGTTGCTTTTTGTCAAAATTGTCCATTTTTAATGTGTCAATCTAAACCTGAGGTAAACTTTTGTTTTTGTAGCAAACATTGATTGACGCAGCTTTCCCTGCAATGAGCAGCTTTTTTGAGAGCTGGCCCAAAAAAAGTTGAGAGCAACTGTCCTACTTAATAATGCATCATATGTTTATTAGCTGATTTAATATTTTGCATTAAGAGTCTCAATCGGTAAAGTACCCTAACAAAAATCTAATATGGTTAAATATATGCAGTGAAGTTAAAAGTACAATATTTCCCTCTGAGATGTAGTGGATTAGAAGTATATTAATTAAGTTTGTTAATTGTTTAGGTTTGTGGTTTTATTTAATTTGTTTTAATTATTTGGGATATTTTCATATTTTTTCCTATTCCAAATCCAGTGTCTGAATATTCGTGAAATCAAAAGCTCATTACTCTTTTAAAGGCACTTAGTGCCATTTATGATTCTAAAGGGTGTATTTGCTTTATTATGCCATTTATACTATAATTATATCAGTGCCATAAAAGTATCTTAAAATTACAATATTGTTTATCGCAATTATTTCTGGGACAATATGTCCAACAAAATGAGTAATTGCGGTAGGCCTTCTTCTTTTCTCGCTCTAAAAGGTTTAATTTGTGTAAACTCACTAAAATGTTCTACCCCGCTCAGTATTGTATCGTGTCACCTTTTTCACGACTCTAGAGTTTGCAGGTCTGTGGATAGGTGTCTGAGGAACAAAGGTTAGAGAAGAAACACTGAAAAGCAGTAGAAGGGGGATGCTGGATGGTAGACTGAGCTAAATGGCTGGCTTGTTGCCTTCCGGATGGCCACTCTCGAGTGCACAAGCGACATTGTAAGAGACCACACTCTCTGCTGGTCCAACATAGACAGCCTGACTGTTCGACTGGCTGGATGCCTGACTTCCGGGTTAGGCTGGCTGGCAGCACTCGATTCCCCATCACTGTTTTGGCATGGCAGCCCAGCCAGCCAGCTGTCATTTAGTGTGACTGTGGCAAATGGAGGTGTTTGTGCAGATCACAGAGGACATTGGTCACTATCGGGGAACACATCCAGCTGTTACATTATTTAACATTTACTCAGGTTGAAGCGAACAGCAACTTTTTCATGATGTCAATAGAAGTTCCACTCAGTCTCTTAGGGGAGTTTTGGACCAAAAATAGGCCGGCGTTAGAAAATAACAGCAACCAGTGAAAAAGTGATACATGATCCAGGAAGTTCAGTTTGAGTAAAACAATCAGTCCAAAAGCTAATTGGATGCCCAAACACGACTCAGCGGTTTATGCCACTCTAATCTATCTGGAATATATTGAATTGTCCTATACCACGGAAAATAGCTAATGGATGACAACAAATTGTTTTGTGGCAAAAGTTGAGCCAGATGCAACTTTTTGACTTACAACCTTGCGCTTTGCGTTTGCAAGTAAAAATTCCACGTAGTCGCAATTATGGCCACTGTTATTAGTGTGGGTGTACTTAGCGGTGGTATGAAACAATCCATTTGCCTATTGTTTTCCAAAAATGAAACGGCCTATAGCTAAATATTTAAAAAAGCAAAATGAGGAAAGAGAGGAAGAAACTTGTGCTTTTTTTAAAGCAGTTTTGTCTGACAGTTGATCATCGTCTGTAAATTATTTAAATTTCAAACAAATTGGTTATGTAATATTGTATCAAGAAATGTAAAACTGATGCTGTTTAAACAAAAGTCATTTAACTGTGTAGTTTCCACTCAGAGATCCATAGAGCAATCTTTCATTCTAATGGAAGGTGCACTCAATTTTAATTTGGCACTAGATTTGCATTAGCATTGAAAAAAGTCAGTTAATGTCAATTTAATCAGATTAGATGGTGAGAAATAAGAGGGCTTGCTACATGTGATGGCATTTATTTCAACATCAACAGAGTTACTGTACTTTAAAAAGAATTAGAACATGTCGGAGGAGATGGTGTAATTATCATGGGTTATGCTGTTGCCATTGCTCCGTAAATTTTAAGAGTTATGATGGTTGAGATTGAGAAGTGAAAAGTTTAATAGTGTATGCAGGGAATCCTTTAGTTGTTTGTAATAGCCCTCCTAAAGACGTATATACTGCATCAGCCCGTTCCTTTAGTGCTGTTATCATGTCATTATTTTCCCTTTTTTCTTCTTCTTTTGCCCCCAATAGGTCATCAATCACATTTGACTATGCCACAGCATGTGCGTCAATCATGGGAATTGATTTAGCCTGTATTGATCCACAGTATTGAAGACTGGGCAATTCCCAACAGTGTCCAAGTGTGGCTAATCATTTTGTTAACACAGCTTTGAAATTTAGATTTCTGCTCTAACGGCATGCTTTTGAGTTTCCAAATGTAATGAATTGATTTAATTTGAGCAGGACAGGGATGATAATGGGCTTGAAGTTTTCCAAAGTGTTCCTTTTATATTCTCTGTTCCTCTTTTGCAGATGCTACCAATGTTAGTCATCGTCACATAGCACACATTTCCAAAATGTTTTGTTTTGTAAGACGCAGTGCAAGTCCATACCACCTCCGTTAATTATTCTGACCAGTATGCGTGGGAATTAATTACAATATAATAAGTGTCTGACAATGTTTTACGGTTGTTCCTCCACGGTTTATTTGGGATTTTCAATTGTGACAGATTGTTCTTGTGTTGATGCTTGTGGTGCACGCTTGTGTGTGTTGCTGTGACGTTACTGTCTGTGCTGCTGTGTTCCAACGTAGGACTCGTATATAACTAATCCCATGAGCATCTGCACTCCGATAGGCAGCGAAGTGAACTTTTGTTGTGCTTTATTTGTGGGATGTTGTGTTGGGATGTGATGTGTTCAATCACAGTGAGCATGACGTTTGCTGTAACAACTTGTGTGCAGTGTTTTAAAGGTTTAGACGTACTGCTTTCAAACTTGCCAGAAGCTCCAGCTACTTCTCTTATCTTACTCCAGACTCCTTTAGCTCCTTTCGGTGTTTATTCATGAACTCAGGATAATGGCAAATTATCTGCTCAGGTTGAAACCGTTTTTTGCTGACTTTATAGTAATTTCTGGTGTCTTTACATTTTTATTTGTGTTTTATATTGTGCAAAAGAAAGACCAGACTCGCCATATTTGCAATGGAGCGTAAAGGAGATGGATATCAATGGGTGTGATCGAAGCCCAAATATGAGACTGGGAGGGGAGTGATCACGAAATGCTTTGAGGAGGAGCAGAAACTGCTGCTGCTCCACTCCGCTCTCAAACTGGATAGGGCTGAAAACCGTAAGAGATAGAAATGGACATTTAGACCAGAGTAAGAGGTCTGAAGAAGTTGTACAGTACCCGGGGCCAAGTCATTGGCCTCACAATGGGGTGACCTGGAGGAAGCTGCCTAACGGGGTGATAAACTATTCATCATAAACTAGTTGGCTATAGACCACCAGCTAAATGGAGAGAAAGGGATAGCTTGAGAAATTGTCGAGGAGGGACAGCGCTAATAAAGTTGTGTGGTAACCCTTCCTCAAGGCTCTGCCAGGCCAGGGCTTTCCCCAGTGATATCTTCACCATGGAGACTGCTCATATGGAAAATGATGTTAGAGTTCTACAGCAGGTCGTATAAAGCTTTGATAAACTCTATTTTCAAAAATGTTGATGCATTGAAAGGATTGGAACTATTAATCAATGTACCTCCCTTTTTTTTTTTTTTTTTATTCAAAAAAAATATTTTTAAGGTTTTTCCATCATGGCAACCAACAACACTAACAAAATGCCAACAAAGGGCAAACTAATATGGATAAAATTAATATTGCAAATGTATTATATTATTATGTTTACAAGTAGTCATAGCCACATGTACAGTAGTATTTGACTGTCAAGCTATGGCCAAGCAAATAAGTTTGGGCTGTACCTGAGCATGTATCACTGCTTCTGGGAGACTTCACCTCTCTGCTTTCTTCGCATCTTCAGCTGTTAAGCTACAGTCTATTATTATTATTATTATTATTATTATTATTATTAGACCTCAGACGTTAAGACTGCCGTCCTGTAGCCTGTAAAGCTAACTGAGCAGAGTAAAGTTGGGTCGGTACTTAGGATGGATGCTCTCTGATGCATGCAGACTTCATCTTGCATGCACATATACATATATATACACACACACACACACACACACACACACGTATGTATGTATGAGGGAAGTTTCTATTTGCTGCAGCCTACTTCCTTCTTCTGGAAGTCTGTTCTTGTGTCTGTGAGCTCAGCCTGTTTAGTTCAAGGTTCAGTTCCACCAGACCTGATAGTTAGTCACTGCTCTCTTCAGGACGGAGTGGAACAGAACTGTCTGCAGTCAGCGTGTGAGAGGAGTCATCGCCAATCTTTACATTTTAAATAACTGTGTGTGCAAATTACTCACATTCTGATCACTATGTAAGCACCATTAAGTCTGTGTGCCTGTGTGTACATCTGCAAGCCTTGTTTGGTTGCATGTGTGTATGTTTGTTATGTCTGCGCGATCAAGCTGTGTTGTTCATGCTATAAGTATCCCATGAGGCTGCTGTGTGTTTTGTATGTGTCTGTGTGCCGTTTTATTTGTGTTTACCCAGTGATAAATACACCGGGCCTTGTAATTGGGGAAAGGAGGGGGTTCGTGCGAGAGAAAGGGAGAGAAAAATATGGGGGTGTTGAGGGATATGGCTGCTTTTCTCTTGGTGACAGAGCCTGTTGCCATGGAGCTGGTCCTCCCATTGGTGGAAGTCTGGTCCAATCACTTAACAGCACAGATTGTTTCATCATTGAGAAGTTTTTCCTCTCTTCCTGTCTCACTAGCCACCTCTCTCTCGCTCTCGCGCTCGCTCTCTCTCTTTCTCTCCCCCCCCCCACCAGTCTCTTCTACTGCTCCCTCCTCTTTATCACAGTAAAAGAAGCTGATGAATTACATAAGGTTTGTAATGAGTGCGGAAGCTGCCACCCAATTCCATTTTGACAGTTATTCTTTTTACATCAGCAGCTCAAGTTGAGCAAAATATTTCACAAATCTCCTCACTATACTTGAGGACAAGATTGCCCCACAATCCCAAATTGTATTAATTGGAGCGATGAGAAACTATTTTAAATCCTATATCTTGCTGGCCAGAAGGTTTAAAGACTTAAAAAAAAAAAAAAAAAGGACACATCTTTTGGATGGTCAGACCTTTTTTTTAGCAGCTGATGGTTCAGTGTTTTATGTTTTAAGTTAGAATATTACTGTCAGTCCTTAATAGCGTAGGAATTTGATTTGATGCTCTGTTTGCTCAGCTTGTTGTCAGTCAGCACAAAGCTAGAAAACCGTTTCAGCTCTGAAGCTTAATTTTTGTTGTTCTCAAGAAATATACTTGTTGCAGAGCACACTTTAATTTGAACATTTTCCCATCTCAGTAGTTCAAGTTAGGTCATATGAGCAAGTCTCTCCCACATAGACTTTACTCGGGGGGCTTCCCAGGTATATTAAGGGGCGCCCAAGTAAATTTTACATTTTATTTATCTGTCCGAGAGAACAATGCACATGCTCTGCAGAGAGGGAGACCGGGAGAGAGAGGTTCTCTGGTATAACATTAGAGGACGAGTTGCTACCGCCCAACAACAACAATGACCGCCACATATTGTTTGTCCATTTAATAATATTAACAAATATATATTTAATAGTTTTAAGGGTAAAAATCGTATTCACCGATCTTTGGATCATAGAAAAAAAACGGGGGCATTTTGAAATTTAAAGTTTTATAGTTGGGAGAAAACGAATAATATTTCATGGTTTATTTTTCTTATTTCACATTTTGCTTGGTTCATAATTTTCTACTTTAATCAGTGATTATTTTACAGTTGTAATTTACTTCTTTAGTTTTGGCCCATGTGGAACTCCATATTTCTCTCCTACACCCAGATACCAGAACTTTTCTTTCTTCGTCATTAAAGCATGCAAGGTCAGGATTCCTCTCTCTCTCCACTGGTAATCGTTCATTATGCAGGAGGGAGATTGTCGTTCACTTGACCAACACCGCTTTCTTTCCATCACCCACTTTCTCCTTGTGTTTTTCTCCTTCTGTATCCCCGCATGCAGCAGAGAACTATACATAGGTTTTTAACTAGTAAGCGCAACAGAGAGAGGGAGACTTTGAGAGCGCTACATAAAGGTAGGTAGGTAACAAGGGAGGGAAGGAGGGAGAGAATGAGTCATAGCTCGTCCCACAGGACTGAGTGGGTTGGCTGAGTGGAGGAGGATGGCGTCAGCAGTAGGCCTGACAATTTAAGAAGACACATTAAAAGAGGAAGAAAGAGAGCGAGAGAGACAGAGAGCTAACACTTAAAAGTGGGTGGATGGAGAGAGATATTGATGGGAGGGGTTGACATGGAGGGGGCGGAAGGCAGGAAGGGGTATCCTCATAGCACTGGGAGAGAAACAAGAGAGGGTGTTGGCAGGGAGAAGGACAGAGAGAGACAGAGATGGAAAAAGATAAATCCTGTCTTCTGCTGCATTTCCCCATTCATCTCCCCCCATTTGTGTTTTGTTTAATGTTACTCTGCCTTCAGGCTGTTTTTTCCCTCCATGTCTTTGTTGCTGTTGTCAGCAAGTTTCCCGGGTCTGTTTTCAAATCCATACCGTCACCCGTATCACATTTTATGTAGCTCATTACAGGTACTATATGTACAGTATTTTGGACTGTATCTGTGTATCAGCCTGCCATATGTCCATATTGTTATTGTGTGAAGCACAGACCGTTTTAGTTTGAATTTACCTGGACCGTTCCTCTATGGTCCATAGTGCTCTGCCAACCCCCTCGTTCCCGCCCTGTGTGAGATTGTGCAGCCGACGCAAAGGGGAATCCTCTCTGACACAAACACCGGTACGCACACACTTCCAGCGCTGCTGATATATAATATGGGCAGGCACTGAGCTCGCACAAACTCTGCCATTATCACACACACACACACACACACACACACACACACACACACACACACACACACACACACACACACACACACACACAGATCTTCCACTCTGTGAAGACATAACCTTGCTGCCTTTTGTGAAATAAGTTCTCTCTCTGACGTCAAACGGGCGAGGTGCGCGGCTGAATACAGAGGAGCTGAAGTGGGTCGAACTGCCTGTGTATGTCTCTCCCACTGCTGTCTGTGGGTTTGTACGCGCTTGCTCACTCCTGTTTGCAGCAATCTTCGCTTCCATTCACCTTCATCTTTCATTCAGGCTCTGCAGAGAAAATGGAGAGGCATGAGTGCTACGTTATGCTTCTCCATTCTGAAATTCCAAATAATGCAGTGAATGAAAGAAATAACTGCTACTAATAGCAGCTCGCAATCATTACTCACACAAAATTACAATAGACTGCATTTTCTGTTTACTCGCACTCTGGCTATCATAAATGAGAAATAATCAGAGTAGGACAGAAGAGGTGGCTGCTGCAGATTCATACTGTCTCTGTACTACAACTGTATATGTATTGTTGTTCTGTCTGGGATTTATTTTCCGTTTGTCTTCCCGTACATTGTGCCAGTTGAAATGGATGATGATTAATCAATTATACGATTAATCACGAAAATTAGACTAGAGGCCCATTCATTCAAACAAAAACCAAGGGTATTGCTTTTACATATATGTTTTTAAAACACAGCTTTTGAAACTAATTTATTAGTGCTCTTTGGCACAAGCTGGCTTTTGGCTCCATGTGCATGATGTCTGCCAGTGAACCAGATATTAGTTATAAGTTAATCAGTTAAAAGACTTTGCATTGACAAGCTCGCCGCTCTTACCAGCTACCATGCAGTGTAGTTCCTCTCATTCCTCTGGCTTGCCTGCTGCTAACTATTGCGGAGACCCTGACCCAGCTTGACCTGGAGCAGCTAAATTTGACAGTGAGCTCATACCTACAAGGAATATGTAGTCTGTCTAGTCTGCTGTCTGACATGGTGACAAACGTTTTTTAACAAACACACACCTACTATCAATGACCAGACATATAAGCGCTCCCTGTCTCTTTCACTCACTGCCTCACACAGTCTCACTCCATTGGCTGTCTTTAGTGTGGTAACCTGACACGGGGCAGGAAAGGGTACGACCAGTGTGTCTCAGCTGGTTGGCCGTCATAAGGAGGGCCCGTGTAAGAGGGCCGCAATGTTTGGTAATGCGTGTGAATTGGGTCAGAGTGACCTGCACTGCATTATGACAGCTGATGAGGATCATCAATCCCAGTCCGAGTCATTTCATATTTAGTATCTGGCGATGCAGAGTCCCGAGTCGATATTATATCCGATATTCTATTTTGTTAGATAATAAAGTATCACCGTGCACACTTCAATTACATCAAAGTTATTAAAATCAATCCATTGTATATGCTTGACTTTGTCACTCTTTATGCTACCACTATTACTGCTACTTCTAAATATTTCTGCCAGTAAGGGCTTTCTGGCATAAAGCCTTTCTGATGGCTAACTATTGCCAGAACAAGTAGCATATTCAACTCGGTCGGGTGTAAATAGAAGAATAGCTGCCGCGTGACTACTCTCACCCAGCTGCAAGACACTGGTAATTAATTCAAAGGAAACTTTGCAGATTATTAACCCTCTCTGTGACATGGCGCGGGCAAAATGTTCCTTTTAATTTCCCTCGTCCTCCTCGCCATCTAACAGATGAGGCAGGTGTGTGTGGAGCATAGTCTGTGTATAAGAAGTTGACGTTCCTGTCCTGAAGTCCCTTATTGGTTTCTGGACATTTTGGCCGTCGCCATCTCAGATTTTTTGCAAACGGTGAACGGAAGTGACCTTATTTGGACTATGGACGAATGACGCCGTGGTAGAAACGCCGTATACGGGCTCTGGTAGCGACCAGACAATTACAAGGTAGCCACCCCCTAAAGCATATCCTGCTTTACTTTCTATTTTACCCTTAGTGGGACCATAATTGACTAAATGAACATCATGCTGTATTGGAGAAGACTTGAAACTAGCGATTAAGACCATAAAGTCAGGTTTACACCAACATTTGTGAGAAGTAGGGCCATTTTCTCATAGACTTCCATACAATCTAACTTTTTCCAACCAGAGGAGTAGAGAGAATGCAAGTTTAAGGCACTTCCACATTGGCTTTATTCTTCAGAGCTGGAGATTGCTAACAGTTCTCTGTGTGAATCAGCTGCCCTGCAACATGTTTGCTGCCTCATGTGATGATGCTGACAGTTTGGCCGAGAGATGCCAACATCAGGCTGACTGACACACTGACTAAACTGGGACACAGCAGGCAGTACTGCTGCTGGTCGAGTCTTCAATGCGCAGCCCGTATTATGACACATTGTAGTTGAGTTTTTAGGCCAAGATAACACTTGACAACACAAGAATATATGTTTTTTATTCGTACTAGTTACCAGTAACAACAACAGTGGTACAACAGTGGTAGGGCAAAGAATGTTACGACAATACTAAAGTAACATGGGCATACTGCTGTAGCATGTTCATGTCTTTTAAGGTGCTATTGCTATTTGTCTAATAATGGTAGGTCAAAGGCAAGTGGACTCATTGCTTCACTGAGCATCTTCCTAGGTTTTAATACTTCAGCAGCACTAATTTGACTTCTACTACTTGATATCACATTACCTGGAGAGCTGAGAGCCCACATTGTTGTTTGGACCACAGTTAAAGATTTCCTGCAGCAATAGCATATGGTCTCTCACTTTTTCTTTCCATCCTGCCCTGTTCTCTCAGTCTGTGCACACTACAATCCACATATTTATTTTTAATATCAATCTTCCCCCTGCTCTTCTCGCTGGTACTCGCCCAACACAAATGGCAGCAGTTGAGAATGACGTTACCATCTCCTTGGCAACACTGTGGGCTTGTGTGTGTGTGTGTGTGTGTGTGTGTGTGTGTGTGTGTGTGTGTGTGTGTGTGTGTGTGTGTGTGTGTGTGTGTGTGTGTGTGTGTGTGTGTGTGTGTGTGTGTGTGTGGAAGCAGGGGGGTGGGGTGGGGGGTGTTGAGGAGAGAGCTGAGGAAACATAAGAGAGGCATGGGTGGAGGAGGAGAGAAGAGAGATCAGGTAAAGCTGGTTTATTCAGCACTCCATTTCTGGCTCTGATTCACAATTTGTCCTGCAGCCCCTCCCTGCTTTTGCTATGCTATTGGTCCGCTCAGCCTCGAGATTGACACTTCAGATGGATGAATATCTATTCCAAAACCATTCATTTCTGTGTGCGTGCGCGCGCAAGAGGAGGATATTATTTCGAAGAGACCGTGTCAGGCATTTTTTATCTGCAGTAGATAGTGTGGCTCTATTCTATGCTGCTGTGTGGCAGGCTTATATAAGCAGAGTGGGGTTGGGGCATGTGGGTGTCCTGGTCAGTGATGTGGTGTAATGTTGCTGATGCTGCTGCTGATGACGCCTTTGCTGTTGCATTGCCTGGGTCTCCCCACACTGGGAATCCCTGCCTAGTTTGTTCACTCATCTCATCCATCCCGCAGCACAGCACAGCAGCACAGGCAGGGACATGCATGAATGGCACTCATCCATGCTGCATGCATGTTATCTGGCAATCATGCTGCTGATGCCTCAATTTGTGCTTGCGTGCGCTTCATCTCACTATGTATGCATATGGGATTTCGTGCATACTTGTCATCTTTCTATCAACAGACATGCAGAATTGATGCTGCTGTTGACCCTGTGATGCCAGAATGTATAAGCTTGTAGGACAGATGGATAGTTATTCATCTCTGTCTGTGTTTGTGCATTAGAGTAATGCTTAAGACATCAGAGATACTGCTTTATCGTCAGGATTCACCCCAAAGCTGTTTGCGGTTCTGTCATGTTTTTCCATGCTGGGAAAATGGGTTTAATGATGTAAATTAGAGGAAGTAAGTGAGGGCTGAAGGAATAAAGAATACTAGTCATGATGAGGATAGGATTATTGCAGCAATAATAATATTTTTGTTCATGAATATTAAGGAGGCGGTGCTTGATTCCAAATGTGTTTTGTGATTGGTGGAAGTTTAGTTAAGATGAGTTTGCTGCTAGAAGATGTCTTGAGGGTTTAAAGGGGAAAAGTCGAGGTGTTTTTATGTTGTATGTTAAACTAAATCTGGTGCGACAAATGACGACTACCATCCTGTTTCAGTCACGCATTGCATTCTTGAATGTGTGGTAGTGCGAATAGCACGAGCTAGTAGCAGAGAACAGTATAATGGGTATTGTAGTTAGTGGTGTGTGTCAACTCACTGCTGGAGAGAAGCGAGAGTGAGAAAGATACTGGTGTATCAATTGATGAGCATTGAAACCGTTCCAAATATTCAGAATCTATGTACCGAAAAATCGATATTCTTGACAACACTATTGTGTTGTGAACTGCCAATATGACAGTTTACTTTAGTAGTTCAGTGGTTCTTTGTGTAAAGGCAATACTTTCCACTGCAATTGGTCAACATTTTGCTGCTAGTTTAAAATTTGGGGGGAAAACCATTTTTTTTTAACTTGTTCTTTCTCAGAAAACACATTTCCCATTCATAAAGAGTGTTGCCCACGCTATAGAAATCTGCAGCACTGTGTGCCAGTAGGCTGTGAGCTCTCAGCTGCTTTGTCCCCCTCCCTTCTAGAATCGGCAGCAGCAGCAGCAGCGATGAGTCACTCAGTGTGTGAAACATGACGTCATTCGTGTCTTCCTCTTCTTCTGTTCTTGGTGTCCAGGGCTCCTGACTGGAGGACAGACCATGCTGCTGCACTGAGCCGGAGGGAGAGAAAAGAGCGAGGCCCCAGAGGACCGCTGAGGTGGTGGCTGGCCTGTTGGTGTGCCCCTCCCCCTTATCTGGCTGGCTAGCTGCTGCCTCTTCAGTTCACCTGATTGCTGTAAATATTGCTGCCTTTTTTTTGTTGTGCATGTTGATACGCCTCTAACATTGTGTCTTTTTAAATAATTGTGAAAGCACTGAAATTATCTTAACTGATTCTCTGGAATGAAATGGAAAAGTTCTTGCTTACGCTAAAACAGCTTGACACATAAATGAAGAAAGTAAAAGCGATAAAACAATATTGTTGGATGTGCTTTTTATGCCTCTGAGCCGGAGGCAGCCGTGGCCAGAGGCATTGTTTTCTGGTTGTCCGTCCATCTGTCCATTCTTGTGAACGTTACATCTCAGGAACCCTTGGAGGGGATTGCTTCAAATTTGACATAAGTTTTCACTTGCACTCGAGGATGAACTGATTTTAGATTTTGGGTTGTCAAAGGTCAAGGTCGCTGTGACCTCACGTCCATCCCATTGTCGTGAGCGCGATATCTCAGGAACGCCTTGAGCGAACATACAAACACTAGGCGGTAATTCTAGTTTCCATTCAGGAAAACTGATGAAACAAAAGTTTTTTTCATCAGTCAGAGTTGAGTTGTCACGAGGGAAAGTGTAAGCAGTATAGATGTCATATTGGTAGAGATATGGCATTACAATTACATTATAAATATAATATGTTCCTTACTGTTTATAAATTAAGATGTTCATAATCTTCATGTGTAACCAACAATGTAGTTTCTGTCTGTTCAGAATTGTTTTCCTCCCTAAAATGACGCAACCTATTCTGAACATGTGATGAAACAAACCAGTTGAAGATATTAATAATAATGCTGCAGAGACCAGTCATTTAACAGTTGTTTCTCCTCCGTATTGTTTTCTCCTAGCCCCACCCTGAAGGCTAAGGCGTGCTATGGACTGCGCTTTGCCCCCTGCTGCAGCCCACCCCAGTATACTACCTTAGTGGGTTCCCCTCATCTTCCTGTGTGTGGTTCCCATCCAGACTCACTGTACAGAGTCTAGCAAAGATCTGGTACCACCTACAGGTAGATAGTATAGTAGTACACTCTCGGACAAATACTGTATGCAGCTGACTCTTTCTCGCTGTTTTCTCTTTGGTCATTCATTTTTTACAGCCCTTTGGTGTTTAAACATGTCAGAGCCTTGAATTCCCCCCTCTTTCTTGCCTCTTTTCTGTCAGCCACTCCTGGGTTCTCCACCCAACCCCTCAACTCCCACCCTCTCCCCCTCCCCTAAGAAGATGTCAGTGAGCCTGACAACAGACATCCAGCAGGAGGGAGAGAGTGGGCCACACATTGAGCCCTGCAGTCGAGGCAAGACCTCCCCTCAACCACAGTGCACCAAGGAAGGGACAGGAGAGGGCCTGGAGCCTGAGGATAGCTCCTCACAGGATGCACAGGTGGGAGGAAGTGACAGTATACAGTAACAGTGCTAGTAGGAAGTATTTATTACCATTACCATTATTATGTGAATTACAATGATGGATTTGTTTAATAATGTAATAGAACCAATTCAAGTCAGGAAATTAGAGTGTGTTTACATGCTCTGCAATAACCTGGCTACAGCAAAACTAGCGTTTGTATTCAGCTGGTCCATAACAATACGTCTCTCCTCCTATCAGCTATATTTGTAAGCCATATTTTAAGGAATTTAGAGCGGAAAGGCTTTATACTTATAAATGCACACCATATTTTTCTTACATTTTTCTGTATTTTTCACACAACCCTTTTTGGTAGAAAATGTCTTTTTTAAACTTGTTTTAGCCAGATTTTGTGATTTGGTCATTTTGGATAGGAGGACACACAGCACATAGCACAGCCGTACAGTGATACTTTCACTGCTGAAAATCTATCAAATGGACATGCGTCTTTTAGAAGCCCTGTTACAAACCCATTTAGGCATATACATGGTCAAGAAAAAAGGTTTCTCCTGCAGAAATCTATCTATGTTGCATGTTCTGTAAATGCAATACAAACTTTATGCATTTTCAGCCCTACTCTATACACCTGGTCACTGATCTGAGCACATTAGCTGCCTGCAAATCTTTGGAAACTCAAATAACTCAAACGGATTTGTTATGCAACCAGAAAGGTGCCCTCACTAGGGTGCAGATCTCCTCCATGTGTGTCTGCAACAACCACTGCTGTAATGTTTGAATGAATACAGGCCACAATTGGCTAACAGTTCGTCTAGACTGCAAGTGTATCAGATGTATTTTTCACTGGCACCTCTCAAACAACAGATAGGCTGTCATTGTAATCTATGCAGATGTCTGTCTGTCTCTGTGCAGGTGTGCATATCAACTCCACAGAGACACTCACTCATTCACTCACTCACTCTAGCAAAGATAATAATAATAATAATAATAATAATAATGCAAATGTACATGAGTGTACTACGGTAGCAAGAAGTTATTTACCTCTGTGCTATTTCATTATATAGCCTTCAGTTTATGTCATGCAAATATTTTTGGCCTTTAACATGAAATGTCTTTAATATGCAGTGGTACAACATGAGTGTGGTAAACTCAAATTTACCTACAGTAGTAGCAGTCCCTTTAATCGAGTCACTATATTGTGTATTTAATGTTATCCTTATTATTAAGATTAGTAAAATAACACATTTCTCTTGCAGAAACGAGCTCCTAATCACAGCCATGGCAGGAAAAGGGCCAAGGTGAGTAATTTGGTTTTAGCTATTTGCCCTCCCCTTTTCTTTAACTACGAAACCAGATACTTTCTAAAAGTCACCAGAATAACTTTGTAATCCTCCTCCCTGAAATAACCCCATGCTGGCTAGTTGTATAAAATGACCTTCCATTATTAACGTACTAATCCTCTCAACTACAGTGGACCACCTTCTTCCTATCATCGGATTAAAATCTTAAATCCCATGAGAGGGTTAAAAGTAGGCCTGGTAAAGTGACCTCACCCACCCACTTAACACTGTTGATAAAGTCTATGATATCATTACTAGATGTTAGTTCACTAAATAAATCTGATCAATTGATTCCCAAATGGGGCGAGTTGTGTGGAGTGCAGTGGAGCAGCTGTTGGAAGTCATACTGTTGGTCTTATCTCTAACTGTAGCTCTTACATTTAGCAAGCAGCACTCGGGAACAGCGTGCCGTTGATCTGTGTCTTGCTTTGACCTCTTGACTGGTGTTGCAGTCTCTGCCTTTCGGCCATAAATGCTCAATGGAAGAACTCTGCGACCGTCTGTATGGACATTGGCTGTGAACTCCAGTTGCACTGGTCTGTGTATATTCAGTGATGAAGATACACCGCTTCACCCTGCTTTGTACCGCGTAGCTTAGATATGAGACAAAGTCCTTGACATTATTGCCTTCATACCACCTCTTAGTATCTCTTCACATTCTATAATGCAGCTGAACAGTAGCATTGCTCAAGTTTATTTTTGGAAATTAGAGTTTATAGCCAACTAAGCCAATATTATTTTTGTTAGATTATTGCTTTTCTGTATTTTTAAATCTATAATGAAAAAAAAGAATGTGTGCTTTGGCGGAATAAATACAGGAGACCTTTTTTTCCTGTCATAAATGTCATTCACACTTAGATAGCTAGGTGTACAGAGCCATGTACCCTGTATAATTACATCATAAGCATCTGCTCATTGATCATTATTATAAGTTATAAACTTTTTAATCTTGTTTTTTAGGCCTGTGTGCATCTTTAAAGGTGCCAAGGCAGCGGAGTTCAAGAGGTCATGCGAGTTCATAACATCCTATGCATGCCCTGCTCCTAAAAACGTGTCCCGTAAAAGGAATTAGATCAAATATTTTCACAGTGAAAACGTTGAAGCTGGATCCCCCTCGTTTCATTTCCCTCTTGGTTTTGGAACATAATCTACAAAGTGTCCTAATGTGGTGTTCAGGCTCTGTGTGTTCTCAGTGTCGGACTTCAGCTACTCCCCCACTCCTCAGAACTATATCAGTCATTATTCAGGGTTTTGTAACTTTTTAGCTCTTTTTTATCTTATGAAAACAAAATGTAACAGTAGAACCTCGTGCAATCAGCCAGTGAACATCTGAATATTTTCATTGTTTATATCATTTTTTTTATTATAATACAAAAAGTGAAAAGGCGGGTTGTGTTAATACTCCTGTTGGTGCATGTACACTGTAGTTTAGTTGAGTTCATCATTTATTATTTATTTCTACTTCAAGATACGTTGGTGCTTAATCAGCAGCGACCCATTCTTAATTTCATATTACCAGCAGTTTTTGAGCTGTGCTTGTTGTTTGAGGACTTTGTTTACTGTAAGCGACAATGATTAATGTCATATGATAGCAGACAACCTTTATACATATCTGCTACATTTAAAATCCCTAAAAACAAACTTAATTAGCCTTACAGGTAATATATCTGTGATTTTGTTTCAGTCTAATGCCAAACTGAAGCTGGTACGGAGTCTGGCAGTGTGTGAGGAGTCCTCTGGTCCGTTCTCCAATGATGGACCTCCAGAATCGGTACTGTTCCTGTCTCTAACCCCTAACCCCTCATGCTAACCTCTTTCCACACCCCCCGTGGTCAGCCTACACTGCAATTTCTTGTATGCAACAACAGTGTGTGCAGGATTAACGGTGCCTTATTGACAAACAAAATTAGAATTCAAAATGTAACCATCTTTTCTCATAGCAATGGAATGTGTTTTTCCAGGATATCATCCAGCTTCACATCAGCTGTCCATCAGACAAGGAAGAGGAGAAGTCCTCGAAGGACGAGTATGAAAATGAAGAGAAGGAGAAGAAGGACAAGGCTCCGCGGAAGATGTTGTCACGTGGTAAGCTGCAACTTCGGAGGTTAGATCCATTTTGTAGCCTGTTTTGGTAACATGCTTTCATTTCTACACCAGACAAGATTGAAAGCTCTGTCAAGTATGTGATAATGAGTTGAGCTAGTTTTTCTTTTTTTTTTTATGTCATTCTTTATAATCAAATGCAATGAAACGCTAAATAACATTGTCAGTTAAAATGTTCAGCATAAGTCATTTTAAAAAAGTTTTTCTTGTGTCTGTTACATAGTTACATAGTTACCCAAACTAATATGATGTCAAGCTTTTTTCTCTGGAAGATAATGTGATCCCTCCTTTTTCTAATTACCTTCCTCACTCCCTCTCCCTGCAGAGGCCCTCAGGCGTCATTAGATTCTGAGAGCAGTCGAGATGAAATGGCTAGCCCAACTGTCTAGTGTTTGGGAAATTATTTGTGTGTGTGTGTGTGTAAAAGCATAGAAGAACATCATACTTTCTGCTTCTTATGTTTATCCTCCCTGAACAACCTGGCATTTCGTTGTTGGGGTGCCATTTTAGGAGCTCTTTATGAAAGCGTCACTCGCTCTCTCTACTCTACCCAACCAGTCTCTCAACCTTTTCTTCCTCTTGCCTGCCTATTTACGCTTTCCTTCTCTCTGTTAGACTCCAGTCAGGAATACACTGACTCCACGGGCATCGACGTTCATGAGTTTCTGGTCAACACACTGAAGAACAATCCCAGGTATGACATTGCCACCAAAGGCTTCCTGATACCCACAGCTGTCACAACACGAGGCACACAGAAAAACACAAGATGGGATAGAGCTGGACATTTATAATAATTAATTTGATCCGTTACATATTTGTTTAAACATGGCTGACCAACTGACTATTGAGATGCTCTAAAAAGTAAATATCAAAGTCCTCCATTCCCTGCTGTAGTCTGTAGATGAACTGTTGGTATACAATGTCTTATACCCCCCCCAAAATGCCAACATGATTTCATCCAGTTGTGTAAAGAAGGTTAGATAAAAATGCAGTTTGAAAAATATTTTTAGAAGGATCACTGTTGTAGTAGAAGTGATAAAAGTATTTCTTACCATAAATCATACCTTTGATCTTTGGTTGGTATGCTTGCCGCACTCTAGTCACTGACACACTGTCCCTCTGATCTCTCTCCCCCTTTTGGCCCAACAGGGATCGAATGATGCTGCTCAAACTAGAACAAGATATCCTGGAGTTCATTAATGACGACAAGTAAGCCACGTTCTCTTGTATTTAAATTTAGCCCTTCTACATCCATTCCTTTTTTATTTATAGATCGCTGTGGTAATGATATAAATATGGCAAGTTGTAGTTGAGTTTTATTCGGCTGCCAGTGTTTCGGGCTAAGGACGTGTGTTCCACTGTGAGCAGAATAGTGCTATTTTTTTTGTATTATGTCTGTCTGAAAGCAGTAAATCATCTTGTGCTCAAAAGCCAAATTAATTGTCCCCAAAGTGGAATATCGTGCTTGTTCACACTTCAGAATTTGTGAGGGCAATTCTTGTGGGGAACAAGATAACAGAAGGTAGTACAGGAGTTACACAAATTACATAATTGGAGTATTTATCACTGTTCTTTAGAAAATATCTAAAATGTGATTTTGTATGAAAAGGGATGTTTTTTTTTTGTTTTTTTTCAGACAATCCCTTAAAATGCAAATCCGATTGTTCATAGAACCAACATGACGGGTTATCTTCTCAACATATTTTGAATGCTGAAAAGAAATATACCTATGAGAATAGACATTACAACATTAAACAGTGTGCTAATAACATGTGCTACTTTGTCTTTTGTGTCCGTTGCAGTAACCAGTATAAGAAGTTTCCGCAGATGACGTCCTATCACCGTATGCTGCTGCATCGTGTGGCTGCCTACTTCGGCATGGACCACAATGTAGATCAGACGGGCAAGGCTGTCATCATCAACAAGACGGGCAACACGCGCATGTGAGTGTAGTTTCCGAACTTTAGTCTTTCCCATATCTTTATATTGGTATGCGTAGAATGTATTTAAATGATTCAGCCATTAAAAAAAAAAACACTTAACGAAACATGATATTTTATAAAGACTTGGCCATGTACGGGCTATTTTTTAAGAACATTAAATCCAGAAGTAATGAAAACAGCCTCAAGTGAACACACAATAACAACCCCATGTGGCTGAGATTGCTGTGACAATCACATTATGAAAGTAACAGAAGAATTCCACGGCTATAAACTTAGACGTGTGAGCGGGATGAAGAACAACCTGATCCAAAGTTTTGACAGACCAGCAACATGTAAGCAAATGGAAAGTTTGTTTCTGCAAGCTGACACATTATCAAGCACAGATGTGCACTTTAGACTTGGAGAGAGAAGAGGTTGTTTATCAACCCGCAAGCTGTTTAATGTTTAGTTTTACCCCCCCAGCTGTTAAGTAAAATAGGTGTCGGTAATAAATGTAGCATCACTGGGAATTCAGTTCTTCGAAAAAAGAAAAAAAAAACCTCATAAAGTACCGAGAGTTCATTTTCAGTCCTGGCTTAAATGCGTGTGCGTACATATATATCGTTCTTTTTCCTTGCTCGGGATAAATTACTTATATATAATCCTGCCAAATTGATTGGTTTTACAGTAATAATCCTTGCTTTTGGTTAAGTCATTATTCTTTCAGCTCCACTCAGAACCATTGTTTGAACCAGGAAATGTATTCATAAAAACGGTAAAAAGGAAATCATTTAACTTCGTGATGCATTTAAGGGCTGATGGGGAACGCCGCCAACACAAATAACAACTATTTAGTTCGAAATTTGTGATTTTAGGTTTCCAAACTCTGACATACAAATCATCTGGTTAAAAATACAGTTTTGCTGAATCTGGAAAAAAATCTTCCACAATAGTCTCTTGTAGAGGTATTTATAGTGTTAACAGCAGCCAGATGCAGTTAATGTGTGATGATTTGTTGATATACAGCGGGAAATCACAAAACTCAGAGGTGGACAAACTAAATCTGTGTAGATCTGATATTCAGATTGAGTACTAGTTCTAGTATTGACACCGTGGAAACCACTTCTAAACGAGCCACTTTTTGCTGTAACCCTGCTTAAATGTTTTCTCTAATGCAGTCAAATGTTACGTTTTGTCTAGCTTTGTTTCACTATGTCACAAAGCATGCCTTTTGTCCGCTACATTTTCTACAGCCCAGAACAGAGGTTCTCTGAACACATCAAGGATGAACGTAACATGGACTTCCAGAAGAAATTCATCCTGAAGAGGGATGATGCCAGCATGGACAAGGATGATAACCAGGTAGACTGCATTGCATACCAAGACATTAGCTAACTAGCTCCTATAAAAGGAGAGGAAACGGTAGTCGAGATGTGATGGAATAGGACTGTTAATTGCCTTTTCCAGATCAGGTGAAAGAAGGCAATGTCTGCATTTGATGTCAACTGAGCTGTGAATCAAACACCGCTTCATTGTTTCAAATAAAGACATAACCTAACAGAGGAGTCTTAATTGATATATTAACGGTAGCTATGTGGAAGAGGATGCAGAGTTTGAACGTCGATTACTGTGCGTTGTTGTAGTTGCACAGTTGGGTGAGAAACGGTATCCTTTCCAACAGAGACGGAAATTGGCATTTGAAAGGAGACTTGGGGTGGTACTTATAATAACTAATACCGGAGGAAGCACAGTCCCCAAACATTTACGCTCTCTGTCCCTTTGTTCAAACAACATTTTCAGCTATTATGCTGATTCGGCATCTCAGGCTTCCTATATGGTTTTGCTTTGGTAAAATTGTTAATGATGCAGATAGAATTGGAGATGATGTGCTACCACTTGTCCATTTCAAATACCAGTACCACCAACACCGAGAGTGTACGAAACTATTAATAGGCCATTCGTATGCAATAACTTTCATGTTCCTGATGCTGTCTCTCAAAATGACACGGTACAGTTTTCAATTTGCGATGAATTTAAAATCTCCTCCACTGCTGCTGATTCCTCGCGTGTGAGCCACAGAACTGTGTAGCCTGGAGCGATGCTTTTTGTGATGCAGAACATGACTGTGCAGCCGGACTAAGTAATGACCCAAAATACGCATTTAAACTGTCAGCAATAAAACTCACAACTGCGAAAAGTATTTATTAGTTTTAAGACGAATACCTTTTCTTGTACAGACATGTAACAGTAGTTTATGAGGTTTTCAATTAAACATTAAAAACCTTATGTTTTCAACCCAGAGTTAGATGATAAAGATAATAAAGAACAATATACTTGCTTTGTTGTTGTCTAAACCGAGTTTCTTACACGTCTTCATTCCTTCCAACAATGTTTCAAGCCATGACACTTTTCTTTGGCGCCTAATGCTTCTGCATATTTGTCATTTTCCTTTTGTTCTATCATGTTTGTGGTGTTAAACCTTCCCACGCCGACTCCGCCACTTTCAAACATTTATTTTGCACAGTTTCCATTCTGTTTGTCTTGACGGCAAGCAGCTGCTCTCCCTTGAATGCTACTGTTGTTATCATGTGACTTGTTGCTACTTAGCTTCACAGCAGGTCGCACTGTGTGTGGGGCTATACGTGTATCTACGTAAAACTTAAGCATATAATTGTGAATAGTGCAAGTTAAATTATGACTGTCATTTTTCTGATTCGATTGTTTTCCCAAATGTTAGATCCGTGTGCCGCTGCAGGATGGGCGACGTAGCAAGTCCATTGAAGAGCGAGAGGAAGAGTATCAGCGGGTACGAGACCGGATCTTTGCCCGAGAAGTAAGTATTGGACCTGGACAGGGTAACAAACACTGGGAAAGACAGATTAACACTAAACCACAATCCATATCATGATCATTAGCCGTTACCTCCAACTCCTTTAAACTGGGGGAAGTCAGTATTATTTAATCGGACAAGAATAAGATTTGTTTGTTCGTGTAGTGAGCTGTGGTAATATTTAGATCTTAGGAGAGTGGTTCCCAACGTGTTCTACTTATGACTTGCTCATAGGAAACAATCTGTACTTCATCACAGGGTGCATGTCTGTGATTTGTGAGCAGTTCATTTGAAGAATGTTTTTTATCCTCAGTCTGTTAGATTGTAATAGTTTGTAGAGGCCAGAAAAGGTAAAACTATGCAGTATTTTTTTCCCATGCTGGTAATCTTCTTGTGGGAACCACTGCTTTAAGCAACATGTCACACCCTAATATACACATCATTTCAAACTTGAAAATTTCCCAAACTTTAATGTGCAAATAGTGTTCTTAAGTACTCCTGGATGAATGAAGCGTTTCATAATGTGCAGGTGTCCTTTTTCTTACAGTCCTCTCAAAATGGATACATCAACGACAACAGGTAAGATGGTTCATCCTACTGGAGACTCTAATGTGTGCAATTTATAAGACTCCATCTTTGCCATCTTTGCCCTTTTTAAAGATACAGTTTGCTTGTTAAGTTTCAGTTATGAAAGGTGGAGGGCTGTAGACCCATGAGTATAACCAATTTTTTTAATATATATATATATATATATATATATATATATATATATATATATATATATATATAGTTCTTTAAATCTGACCACTTGCATTAATGTAGCCCTTTCAAAAGGTTTTGTTCTTTTTATTGCCAGTCAAAATGATCCATATGCATTTGCTGATGTTTCTCTCCTGTGCCAGATTTTCAGGGGTTGTTTTATGCTAGACTGTGAGGGACACACTGTGTTTGAGGAAGATTTGTAGGTAGTGGAACAAATGTTTTCTAGTCAGCTCACACAGCAGTAACTGTCCATCCCTAGGCACCCTGGCCATTGAGCCTGAAAGATTAGGACATCGTATGCTGAGAGAGAGGAAGCGTGGGGTTTTCAACAGTCAAAAGTTTCTGCCTTGTGTGCGTTTTTTGTTTTGTTTTGTTTGATCTTCGCAGGGGTAAAAGTTCTGCACTGTGCCTACCTCTACCTCCCACCCCTCCTTATCTCACCCTCCCCTAAACCCCCCTCCTGTTCTCCAATCCAGTCCTGTAACCCCAGCATTTTCTCCTAATGTTAACCCCAACAGACTTTCCACTGAGGGCTACTGCTCTAGCTCTCAAAAGAGGAGGCAGATCTTTAGGTATTGGGGTGCTGCTGACTTTGACTTGTGTGTTGCCATGCCCATTCTTTGAAAGTGGTTTGGTGATGATAGTGGTGACTTGTGGTGGTTTTTATTATCCTTGCTTGGCGTAGTCGGCTGATTAATGGCTATTCCAGCACTGCACCGTGGGGCTTCCCATGGCCCATGCATGGCTGCTTTGTGGTTTCACTGGGAACTGATTGACCTACTTACCCTTCCACCCATCTACCGTCAACTACATTTTTTTTTTTATATAACGTAACTGTATCACTTCCACAGTAACCTGTTTGTTTTGTGGTTGACTTAGTCTTGTAGTTTTTTGTTAACATGTCACCTGTTGAGTATTAGCACATACAATATGCAAGCAGTACATACATGCAAAGAAAAGCTAGCTATCAGGTATTTTCGTTGTTGATTAATCCTCTGATTGTTTGTTTTCTTGATTAACCGATTTAATTTTTTGGTCTATAAAATATCAGACAGTAAAAAGAATTTCATCACAAATTCCGAGAGCCCAAGTTGACACATTTATGTTGCTTTTTTGGTCCGACCAGCATCAAATGCCAAGGATATTCAATTCCCTATTCTAGAGGATTCATAAAAAAGTGCACACAAAAAACGTAATTAGGATTTAAAAAAATGTCATTATTTTTTGTTGATCGACTATTATTATTAGTATGTTATACATACAGGTTATTTTTCCTTTTCATTATGTAAAAGTATGTTGTATACAGTCTATTTGTAAACATGTTATTTAGAGAGCTTTTAAGTATATCTATTTTCCCCCTTTAGCTTTTTATATAAATCATTTTAAGACTTGATTTTCTTTTTTGTCTTCAACCTTTGAACCATCCAATTATTTGGTGACTATTTGTTCATTTCTTTATGCAGAAATTTCATTAGAGTTGAGATATCCAAACCTCAGCATTCACATAAAACACATAGGTGTTTTACAGAGAACATATGGTTCATCAAAGAAAGCAATAAAACCGCAGACGTCACTTAAATTAACCTTCTGAGAGGCATGGGCTACTTTAGCCGCCTTATAAGGACTGCGAGTAACGGGAAGACGCATAACAATAACAGCTGAGGTTCCCCTGTCTGTGCGTGAGATGGGGAATAGTGTCGTGAGGAAGAGGGTGGAGATGAAAGATCATGTGATCAACAGCAGAATCCCTTCTCCTCTTGCTCATTCTGCTTTCATCTTTGTCTGCAGAGCGAAGCGAACAAGTGTGCGCCTCCCTTTCACAGAGAACGGCAGAGCACCCAACCTTCCCTTAAAATAGGCTGTGCAGAGAGAGGACTCAAAATAGATCCTCCATTAATTACAGTCTCTCTGAAATATTTATCAGCCACAGCCACCTTCAAATACCACTCACTATCTTTAGGATTTTACAACCCATTCCACATCCCCGTTCTCGTCATGGAGATTCCCACTGTAAGCCTTACATGTTTTGAATGAATTCTCCTCTTGTTCTCTTCACACGGACATACTCTGTTCATATCCCTCTTCCAGTTGTTAGAGGGGAAAAAAAGCACGTGTTTACTTGGCTGTTGTTTTTACTCTGCTGTCCTCTGTGCAGAGTTGTAGGTATCTGGTCACCTGCAGGGCTTTCTACTTACATTACACTTAATGCTACACATTTTTTTTAATATCACACTTTTATTTTAAATTTCATTTTAATTTAAATGTGTTATTTTCAAGCACAGTAGGATATATTCAAATGGAACAATACTACTCCTAATGCTGACATGTCAATGGCAGACCCAAACATTCACTTGTGATGGAGGGGTTTCCCAACAGTGGTGGTTACGCTTACAGTGTGATCATTGGTTTTCTCGGCAGCTACCCTTATCCAGGGTGACAACATCACAACAACACAATGAGTGTGTACAGTATACGGCAATATAGTTTAAAGAACCATAGTGGTGAACCAGTGGTAGCAAGTTATTTTGTAGATTGTGTGTGTGTGTGTGGGAGTGTGTGAGAGAGAGAGAGTCTGAGTGTTGATGTACATCTGGTTTTGATTTACAAGTGTATGTTTGTCATTTCTTGTCTTCAATACAACGTATCTCAAGTGCATGTGTTACAGTTCATCTGTATTAAAATGTATAGCACATATGTATGCAAGTGCTCATTCTGTTCAGTCTGTTATGTGAATGTTGTCTCCAGTCTTTGATGGTTTGTGTGTTGGATTCATGGATGTTTGTCTCATCTGGTGTCTCCTGTAAAATCCTGTCACACCCCAGTGTTGATTGTCTGGAGCATCTTTTCTTCCTGCATGTATGTTTTCCTATGTGGATGGGTTTGTAAGTATGTGTGTTGCGTGTGGGTGTGTGGTTTTATGTGTAAATTTGGAAATAATATTGTTTGGTGGTTTGTTGCTTGATTTTTGTATTGTGGTTTCACTAAACCAGCCAATATGCATCTGTGTTGAATGCCCCATCCTAAATGAAGCCTGTCCCACTGTGTCCTCTCTACCTGTTGATGACCTTACTGTGCTCTTCTGCTTCTGCTCTCCCCTCTATCCTATTTTATCTTTTACTGTCCTTGTTTGTTTCCACCTACATTCTTCTCTTCTTCTCTTCACCAATGTGCACACCTTCTCTTTTCTATATATTCCTCACCCTGCCCATATACATTTGTGTCTCTCTCTCTCTCTCTCTCGCTCCTCTGCTGACTCAACTCTGCTTTCAACACATCTGTCTCTTGCTACCTCTTAACTCTGCTGTTACTTCACCTCTCTTTCCCCCCTTTTCCTGCATCCATCCCCACTTCATCTACTTGATTTCATCTCTTTGTCTCTCTGCTCGTTCTCCCTGGTCTGTCTTCTCTCAGAGGGAACCGTGAGAGCTCCAGCCGGGCGTCTAGCAGTCGTCAAAGCAGCACAGACAGTGACATGAAGTGCCTGGAACCACGACCCTGGAGCAGCACCGACTCAGACAGCTCCAACCGCACCCTCCGGCCACCTGTCACTAAGGCTAGCAGCTTCTCTGGCATCTCCATCCTTACCAGAGGGGATAGCCTTGGCAGCAACAAAGGCTCACAGGGAAGCTGCAAAGGCTCTCGCTCTGGTAAGGACTGTGGAGGAAAGTCAAAGAAAAAGGAGAGACATTAGGTTTTTCTAGTGTATGTGCTTGCATTAGCTACACTTTGACTGAAAAACTATCTTTATCCATTAAAGTTATTGCTGTGTAAGTGAAGCAAGTACAGCATAAACTCTCTCCTGTCAGGTTTTTGGAGGCAGTCGATGCTTTTTCTTTAGCCGTTAGCATTTTCTTTTTGAGCTTTCTTATGAAATTCCATAACACTGTTACTCTTGGCTGCTTGACAGATGATTCAGTCCTTGCTGTTTCTGCAGTAAAGACGTCAGCAGACGCTTTTGACTCATTGACTCATGAATTTATTTCCTCTGTTACACAAGCCTTCGGAAACGTCTGTAGGTTAAACTGGACCAACTAAACACTGAGAGACTTGTAGGCATTGCCACATTAAAGATGCAATCGGCCCATGAGTCAACACAGTCTGTAGGAGCTGGTGGTAAACCAGTACCCTCCATCCAGTAGTTCTTGAATATAATGCTACCCACAGTTTTTCAGATATAATTTCTAGAAAAAAAGTCATCTGATATTCGGGCTAATATGGTATTTTGTTTGTGAACATATTTTACATTCCTTGAATGTTAAAACAAACAGGAATCCTTTGACACTATAATTAAGCCCAGGCCCAAAACATTAAACCAGAGAGAGAGGCTTCACCTCTTGCGGGAATGTTAAATTGAGTTTGCCTTCTCGTGGTACAGAAGAACTCACATTATGTAACAAAGACCAGGATAATGGAAGAAAAACAAAACACAGGCACATGAATAACACCCAATACAGTGTTCTTTTTGTATGACCAAATTATTTTGATGAGGAAGATTTTGTGGGTTTCATGTCTTCTTCTGCATCACTAGGCCTGGCCCTAGTAAGCCCTGATGTGTGTCCCCCACCTGCAGCCTCCCAGTCCAGCCGTAGCCTTCTTCCCTGCCCATCGCAACAGCCACAGCCCCAGGTTCAGCCTCAGACTGCCCTGCTGCCCACTCCACAGCAACATCCCATGGGAAACCACATGATTGCACAGGTATGACCTCCACTGCCTGCATTTATATCGACTACATCAGTAAAACTGAAGACACGCGTTCAAGTTACAGAGGATCTAATTTAATCTGGTGATTTAATAGAACATCTTTAGTGATCATATGTCAACCCTCTTACTCTAAACGGGATGAAATTAATTTAATGTTGTGCCTGAGGCTGACTCTTGTCACATGTAAGGAGAAAGTACTTTGAGCAACATTCTAAAAGTTAATGTCAACAGAGGAATTGACTGCCGTTTTTTTAAAAATAAATAAATAAATAAATAAATAAAAAAAAAAACGGCAGTCAATTCCTCTCTTGTTTCTCTCTGAGTTGTAGTAATTACATCTCACTTTGTAAACACGGTTGGATTGCTTTTTTAGTATTTAGAAACTAAATTGGATTTCCATTTCTATCCATCTGTTCATTAACAATTTCTCCTCTGTGTTCTAACCCACATCTTTCTTATTTCTTCATTTTTTTTTTATATTCCCTTCTATTTGCCTGCCTCGAACTCCCTCCCTCTCACTGGCTTGCTCCACTCTCTCTGTGCTCTGCCTCTTTATTTCCTCCCTCTTTCTGGTGGTGTGTATAGCCAGTGGCATCTCTGCAGCCCTCTCAGCCTGTCTCCTACTCCAGCCCTTCCTGCCCCCAGGTTCTCCTGCCAGTTTCTCCTCCCCAGCAGTACACAATGGTACTGACGCCTCTTGTAGCTTCATCTCGAAATATTCATTTAGTTATAGACTGCATTACTGACACCCTCAAACTTTGCAGTTAGCTATTGCCTTTTTTTCTGCTAGAAAGTCTTTCACTCCCATACCTTGTTTTCATTCACATTAGTTTCTAACAGTCGTAGAAGAATTGTGCCTTTGCCTCTCTGGGCCTTTCAGGTAGTGCTTTGGCAAGAAAAAACTGCCTGTTACTGCCTGTATGTCAATTAAAGCACATGTGACTTTATATGACTCAAGAATGTGGCAGCTGTGCTTTGCAAATCTTTATTTGAGTAATTATAATGGTTTGAATACATTTTGTTTCCTTTTTGATGTGAAAATGTTTTTGGGGTCCCACAAGAATTTTATTTTGGATTCCCTTTTTTGTGAAGCAAATTTATGGATGTTACTGTTTAATTACTTTCTGTCAATAATTATTATTTTTTGAATTACACAGGTTTGTGTTAAGACGTAACAAACGTATATAAACTTGAACCATTACCTCACAGAACAAATATTTATATCTGGGTTTAAAGATTTTTATAGAATTTGAGAACAATTAGAATGGATTTTTAGTGATCCTACTTAATTAAATGTTACATTTTCCAAATTCGTTTAAACTTTGTAATATTCACTTTGCACATAAATTCACAAAACTATTGAAATTGCAGTGCTCTCATCCAAAAAAAAAAAAAGCAACCGGATGAGTGTCCGTTTAGATCTAAACCTTAATAGATCGCTCCACGATTTTTTTTGAGGCGAAATACACAGACGGATGTGAAGATCCAACAACTGCAGAACTCTGTCCTTAACTTTAGCTTGCAATACAGTTTTTTTTTGTCCAAAAAATTTGTATCGATCCTCTCATCAGACTCTTTGAAAGATGATGCATGGTGTTTGTTTCTTTCCTACTTTTATCTAATGTGCTCTCACAATGCTGTGTTGTTAAATTAAATCCCACCAATGACATCATTCCAATTCCTCACAGGGAGAAGAGCTGGCGCCCCAATTCACCCAGATGACGCTGAGTCGGCAGGGCTCCAGTGAGAACCCTGAGCCTCCACCCATGTATCAGGCTCCTCCCACAGTGCTGACCCAGCACCCCCCTCCTCAGACCAGCTACATCATGGCCACCACGGGTCAGCCTATGCCGCCTCCGTCTGGTTACCAGCCTGCCACTGGACACCCCCATCCTCCACCTCCACCGCCTCCTCCATCCCAGCCTGTCATGCAGGCCCCCCCACCCCCACAAGGCTACATGCAGCCCCCTCCACCTCAACAGGTATGTCATTCTCCACAGGTCGTGATATATAAAGGCATCAGACATGGGTTGAAATCCAGTTCTTACATCTTTTTAAGTTTTGTTTGACTGTCATTCGAGTACCAGATAGAAGTAGTATTTGTCAGAAAGTGATAGTACTATCTATACCTGTGAAATATTTTATTACGATTTTGGGACCTGGCTCTGGTATTCTCTTGTGTGGCAAACGCCCCCAATTTGATATTTTACTGGCTTTAACATGTAATACGTATATTTAGTATTATCTTTATAATAGTAATGTATTCTGTATTGCAATTAAGGCTTTCAGAATTCACAGGCATTCATATCCAAAGGGAAATAGGTGCGTGAGAAGAAACACAAAAATAAACTAAATTTGACTGTGATGTCTCATATCTCTCTGGCTACCGTACGGGACATTTAAAATGTATTTTGACTTGGTAATTCAATATTAATTTAAGTTATTATCTTGGCTGTTGTTTACTTCACTGGACATAATGATCCCCACATCCAAAAAGGTTGAGTGCCTGTAGAGCATTTACTTCACTTTATTTTGTCGATAGAAGAGTTGCATTACTGCTGTGGACAAACACGATTCCAGGAAGAACTGATGACATGAATGCTAATCCTTTCTTGCATCAGAGGAATTCAGTGTTGTTGATTTTATGGAGGGAACTGCTATCTGTGCTGGAAGAATTCAAGTAGTTAATTCCACCAATGTTATGCATGTGGGGAAGTGTTAATTTTTCCTTTTAGGTTTTATTTCATTTCAAACCCACTGACACCATCGCCGTTCATATCGGACTGTTCTGGCTTCTTTGAGATTTTTGCCACTTTTGAAGATCATGTTCTTTACACCCCATATTAATGAGTGTTAATGTAAAGATTTGTTGATGAAAAAAGAAGCGTACACAGTGTGATCATCGCTGTAACATACAGAGATAAAGCTTGACTGCTTTCTTTTATGTCGTATGAGTGATACAACAGTCTTATGGTGGTTTCCCATTACAGGAAACAAGGTTTGTTAAGGTTGCTTTTGACAAGGGTTACATAGCAACTCAATTAATTCATCACCCTTTATAGTAAAGGTGTACAGGGAAGTAACTACTGATAGACTGTTGTAATAAGACATTTGAGAGTGGCTGAACAGCAATTACAGTTAAACAACGTCAAACAAGGTATTAGTTTCCTGGTACGAGGAAATGATAACTGGCTTAATAGGCAAGCCAGCTCTACCCACAGCAAATACATTGTGTATAATTTGTTTCCACATATAGACTTACCAGAAAACAACCTATGTTGTTGTTCAAAGTGTCAATGAATGGAAAAATAGCAGTTCATGTATCCTTATTCAAATGTACACATGATACCCCTTTGTCTCCAGTCTTTCTCTCCACTGTAAAAATGACAATGCTTTATTTTAGACTGTCATTTTTTTTTATATTTTCTAGTACAGTACTTTGATACGTTTCCTAGAACGAACTAGGGTCGTCTGCTCTCACCATTGTCTGTCTGTGGTGAAACGCCATAGATGACATCAAATCAAAACAGAGACTCGCACTTTAAATGAAACAAATGCACATAAATTAGGTAAATAACATAAATAATCTCATCCTGTGTTTTGCTGTTGTTTATGGCATTTCACTGCAAGTCAGAGCTCAGTCACTCACACACACACACACACACACACACACACACACACACACACACGTAGCTCTGCGCACTTGAGAGATTGAGTTGATGCACTGGTTGCGTTGCTTAGCACCTGTGTGACAGCGGACATAAAACGAAGGATTGGATTGGGCTCAATATGGCCAATACCAATCGGTCAGAAAAGGCCTTGCTCAGACGTGATACAGATCTTTGAGATCAGATCGGGTCATCCCTTGGAATAGCTATTTGCAATTTGGTACTAATCCCAGGGAAAGTACAAATTTCTATCAAAGAACCATTTAAAGCCAAGAAAATAGTCCTTCATTGTTAATTTATTTTTGGAAACTTATGTCCCTTTAGACAGATTTTACGCTTTTGCATGTCTGGCCGACCCGCTGTGCACCTACAGACCAGGTTACACTTGCTTAGCCTTTAATTGGAATTACCAATGTAACTCTTAATATTTTAACTCTTTTGAAATTACACAGTCCATTCAAGGAAATTACGAACCAATAAAACAACACGTAACTGTAAAAACTACCCAGTGATGCATAAGTACCATAAATATTACAATTTGAAAAGAGCTTTCTTTAATAACTTCAAAGAGCGACACAACAGGAATGTGATTCCTGTGAAGCAGCAGGATTCACCCAGTGGGGGAGTTTGGTCCTCGCACCCTCAGCTCTCCTGTCACATTCTTCTGATTGCAGAGGCGGTGACAATAATGAGTTCTCTCACTCTCTGTCACTCACACGTTTCCTTCCCTCCCTCAGGCTTCTGCTTGAATCCATAAAGTAGTTATTATAATTCATTTGAGCAGAGAGGACTAAATTGACCTGGCCATTAAACACCCTGTGGGAGACATTAGGCCCTGTAATTTTGCTCCGGGGCTAAGTATTAATGGAAGATAGTCTGTTTAGTAGAGTTTTTAATAGCTGAAGTGACTAAATTACTTTGTTTTAATTGGCTATAGTGTTGTGTTCATATGAAGGCAATCTGGGGGTCACTATTATCTCCTTAAAGCAGCTTGTCAATTAGAGCCTACAAACCCTAATGAAGTACGCTATCACAAGGCCAGAGTGACTTTTTCCACAGTAGATGTGATGGAGAGGAGACAATTTGCTGGAATCAGGTGCACATTTTAAAGTACTCTCACAGCCCTGCAAACCAGTAGTTGTAATGTTTTTGGTTTTAAGTGTGGTTTCATTTCCACATGTGCTAGCTTTTAGGACTGTATCATTGAATATATCTTTATGCGTACACACATTTAACGATCCTACAAATAGTTTTGACATGTTACTGCCCTGTAAAACCTGTTTTTGTTTTTTATTGACTCCGCAACAGCCGTGGCAAAAATCCGTCCGTCCATCCATCCATACCAATCCCGTCAATGTGATTTCTCACCTGGCGAAACGTCCACTTGTACTTAAGGATGAACGGATTCGATTTTGGAAGTCAGAGGTCAAGGTCAATGTGACCTCATGTGCATCCCATTCTCGTGAACGCGATATCTCAGGAATGCCTTGAGGGGATTTCCTCAAATTAAGCACAAACGTCCAATTGAACTTAAATTTGTAGGATGAACTTATTAGAATTTGGTGGTCAAAGGTCACTGTGACCTCACAAAGCACAACTCAAGATTTAATATACTAACTTTGACAATTTCAGACAAATTTCTAATAGGATTAGATGATGAAGTGATGACATTAATGTGAACTGCAACTTGACCGGCTGGCGAAAGGCGAGGAAGTAATTCTATTTATTTATTTTGTTTAATAGCTCTTATTTTCTGCCTTTTATTATTTAGTAGTTCCAAGCTCTGTCCTATATAGACAGCGTCTTTTTTATGCCTTTTATCTTCCTATGCAACTTCATATACTTTATCGTCACTCGATAAGCGTATTGGCTGGGAAACGAAGGTGTTGCTCAATGTGTGGGTGGCCGACTGTAACAGGAGTGCAAATATTGACACCACTGCAGCCTCAAGATGGGCTGAATGTTGTCATGTATGCAGATGAAGGTGGAGGCAGGAACTATCGATCTTCCTAACATTCAACTTCCTCTCCGATTTGTCAATTTGATGTCTTGTTTGGAAACTCTGTATTCTACATTTAGCCCAGGTGTTTAAGCTGAGACTTGTTCAAGCTTCAACGTTGGATACTTAGACCGCTGTAACTGGTGCACAACGTTCGATGCTTTCTATTGGAACATTGTTTGTGCACTAGTCACTGTTGATTTGTTGAACACTGACAAGGAAGCAAAGAATTGAGTCCTATAGGAATTGTCTGGAATCTGCTATAATCAATGTTTTATCAACAATGGATCACATGACGGCCTGTGTGGAAGCCGTTGCTCGTCGTTGTGAAGCCGCAGATAAATGTGGCCCAACAAAGCTGTAGAGTAACTTCCAAGTCATTGCTTTGGTTTTCCGGTCCAATACTTGAATGTTTTGAATCACGGTCAACAGTCTTTGTACGTCTAAGTTGACTGTTGACTCATTTTTGGCCACAGCAGTGGGCTGTTTGCTGTTTGCTGTGGTATCTACCTGTCCGGCACCAAACAGCGGGCATACGTTGGTGACTAGCTGGTGAACATAGTGCAGCTTTTAGCAGCTGAAGCAGTTTCCTTAAACAGTTAGTGGAGACAAAAAACAAAGGTAAAAGTAGAGAGAATATTAGACTTAAAATCATCAGGTGGACAGACACATGACTCCAAACTAATGCTCATGTTGCTTCGTGTCTGCTTTTTGTAGAAATGGTAAATTGTTGGCATATCAAAAATAAGATGCATAAACTCAAAAGGGCATTACATGTCAGTGTTGTTCAAGAGCTTGTTTCTGTTCCCCCCCTTGTGGCCAAAAAGTGAGTTATCACAGGTTGACTGTTCCTAAACCAAGCTGTTAAAAGTATGACAACTGACAATAATACATTAAAAAGTAATTATGTGTTTTCAATACCATGAAAATATAGGAGGGTGGCCCCTGGTATTTTCTCTGTGCCATGTTATGAACCGGGTTGAAGACCCACAAAGCAACTATTCTTCTCATCTTTTGTGTATTTATTAATCTCTAAATATTTGTGGTGTTGCTTCTCTTCAGATACAGGTGTCCTACTATCCTCCGGGTCAGTATCCCAGCTCTGGCCAGCAGTACCGTGTGCCCCAGCCCATGTCCCACCAGGTGTCTTATCCGGCCCAGCGCACACAACCCATGCCTCAGCCCACACAGCAGTCAGGTCAGTACTTCTTGTTATGTTGTACTGTAATTAACTCAATTCTAGATCGATGAATGGATGGTAAATTCCAAAACGAAGGGTATTTGGGGGGAAATAGTTGCAACAGTATTCTCCCCTGGCATGTAACACTGTGGGGACTTTGACTCAACACAAGTTTTATTCAAGTAATTCTTCTTCTTCTTTTGGGGCCAAAACTATTACAAATGTAAATAATAAATTTAATGTCTGAATTATACTATTTTTGTCTCTAAAATAGTCATCATTGAAGGAAAGAAAAAACATCAGCATACATATGTGACTCCAAACTTTTGACTGGTACTGTATAGCATAAATGACCCAACGGTGCTTGGATTTGTGCTCTAAATATTTTGGGCCCTCCACAGTCTACTCAGTGGTGGGGTTTGAATAGTTTTACACTGTGATTTGTTTGTCCATATTTTGTCCCTCTGATATTCATTGATCCAATTCCAATACTGCTAACCCGATACTAACCTTCTATTTCTATTGTGATGTTTTAAGAATATAGCTGTTAATATTCCATCTTTTTACAGGTATTTTTGTGCACTTGAAACAGGAACTTATTCCTTTTTAAATCTGTACTGTTTGATGCTAAGATTCCAATTAATTTTTACCAATGACTGGTGATTCCTTCTATTCTTATTCAACTGTTGCTAAGAGGGATCTTTTTCTTTCTGTCCTTTCAATTGTCAGTCGGCTCTCACCGTTGTACAGCGTTTTGTTCTCCATGTACAAAACACAACTTATTTTTTACAAACCCTTTCATACAAAATAACATATTTGTTAAAAAGGACTTTGTACAACTTAAAAGCATGACAAATACAGAGCAGTCCTCTCAGCCATCCCTTAGTGGCTGAGAGTGGAACAAGACTGTAGTGACTCTTTTGACCGGTAGTGTAGATGACTACATATTTCCTATGCATTTTTTGTCTAAAATCATGACACGCACTGTGTATTTAGTGTTACATATTGAGAATGTTGTCACTGGAAATCAGATTAGAGGTATAAAATAGAATATAACTTATTTTTACACCATCCAAAATGTATCCATAACAAGTTATTATACAGGCACAGTCCACTTGATTTTGTAACTGTCGTATGCTCTTACCTCAGCTAACAAATTGCCGAATCATACTCGGGTTTAAGTCTACCAGGTGAAAGGTTGATTCTAAACGACCTTGTCCCTGTATTGTTCTGCCAAGTCAAACATGCTCAGACCAAAATAGCTTTTTCCTTTTTTCATGGAAAACCCTGGCAGCTTTGTCCCTCAGTCCCTTTCATTGGGGTGATTGGGGATTTGTGATAGTGAAGATTTCTATTTAACATACTTAACTTGTTATGTAAGTCTGTTTGGCTTCTGAGTTCCTATAAAATAACGTCTGGGTGTTGAAACCATTGATTTTTGTCTATATGTCTATATATATATATATATATATATAAATAAATAAATAAATAAATAAATAAATAAATATAAAACAATATATATAAATATAAAAAAAAAAAAAGTAAAGAGGTTGTTCAGAGGGATGTCTTGCTTTTCTTTTTGCTCAAAGACCAAAAATTGTGGTTACTTGATGGTAGTTGCGGTAGAGGCTCTCAGCAACAAAAAGCAACCCACAAAACGCTTCACTCTGGTTGAAAACAATTACAAAAAGCTGAAAATCTGTAAACTGTTTTGTTTTGTGTTTCTTGAAATCAACTCTACTTCTGTCCAGTATCCCGTACAATGTTTTTTTTCCTCAAAGGCAACGACCCAACTACCTGTCGCCTCTTTTTTTCTTCTCTTGTACTGTAACTCTTCCTTTATCACACTGCTCTAATTTCTCTCCTCCAATTGTTTGTGTGTTGTCCTCAGGTCTCCAGACGATGATGCCCAGCCAGCAGCCGAGCTACCAGGGTATGATGGGTGTGCAGCAGCCCCAAAACCCTGGTCTGCTTAATTCCCAGAGGGCAGGCATGGGAGGACAAATGCAAAGCATAATGGTTCAGTACCCACAGATGCCATCATATCAGGTATCAGCGGTTTTTAATCAGCTTTAGGACCACATTAATAAAGGATACAAACAAACAGTTGCATTGTTATTAGTAAGAAAATGAGCTTTGCTTGGTGTGCTGAAAATTGGAGCCCCACCTATACCTGTGGCTGATCTTACCAGGTTAAACAGCTCCATCTGGTGGTCATTTAAAGCAACAGTTACTGTTGAAGAGTCAGACAAAGGTGAATGACCATTAATCTTGATCAACGTGAATGTGAACGATGGATACGTGATCAGAAATCATGTACTTCTTTACACCCGAGTCATGTGATTGCAGAGTTCACTGAGTTAAACTCTCACCTCGTTACTTGTTGTGGTGGTCAGAGTTGAGTAAAGCTGCTGCGCTTTTCCTGGATCGTTTAATATATGGTGTGCCTGTGGGCTACACTTCATAGGTCATAAATATTTATATAATACGTTGTTGAAAGAATACCAATCTTGTTCTTATTGATTTTATAAATGAATTTTTCCATACTATATATGTGTTTCCAGCCACTTGTTTACCTTGAGAGGTTCCAATTCAGTGCTGTAATTCTCAGGATCCAAACAAAGACATAATTCTTCCTTTTGTAGGCTTTTGGGACATGTTCCCAAGAGTGTGTTTTTTTTTTTTTTTGGTAGGTACGCAGTTTTCCTGAATATCTGTTCTTTTATGTGTAAAAATATTTGACCAGTGGGTTTGTGTTGTTTTGGCATGTAAAGAATATGTCATTCGTTGGCATTATTCTCCCCACATTCCTGTCAGCAACTGGAATTCTTTTGTTTATACTTGGATATGGATGATGATTTTCAGAAAAATCTTTTATTTTGACAACTAATATTGGTCTATAGTATTTGACAAGTAGTCCAACTGGGTTTTCCAGGTTCCAGTGGGAAATGAAAATCAGCAGGTGGTGCAGCAGCAGTACCAGCAGCAGGTGATGGTTCCAGTCAGCCAGTCTGTCCAGGGGCCCATGCCTGTCTACTACAGTGTTATCACTCCCACACAGCAGAATAGCACAAGGTATGTCTGAATACATCATATTCACACAAATGAGTTGGCAAAAGTATCCAACCATTTAAAACCATCACCATAAATGTAAATAAATATGATGTATGTTGTAGCAGAGTTGTGTACAGATGTGATGTACTTACAAATGACCGCAAAACAAACTCGACACCTTGGTAAACATGTGATATTCAGGATTTTGTGTGGGCCTCTATCCTCCTGTATTAGTGTGTTACCTTTCCCCATGCATTCATTTTCTCTTCCCCGTGTATGTGTCTAATCCTGCAGCCCGTCAGTAGGTTACCTGCAGCCCCCCAGCTCCGAGCAGTATCAGATCACACAGTCGCCGTCCCCTTGCAACCCTCAACAGTTGCAGCAGCAATATTCAGGTGAGACTTCGTGTCAAGAAGTAGTAAAGTAGAAATTGGTAAAGCACTTTATAAATAATGGATAAAAGTGATTTTAGCTTTTTTGAAAATACTTTATTTTGCTTTAATTCATTTGATTTTATTTGTTAGCATTATTCTCCCAAAATGAATGCCTGGATTATTTAGCAATTCATTGCTAACCAAAATCAGGTGAAAGGTATTCAGGGTAAAGTTGAGACAGAGGTACACAGGGTTCATATGTTGAACTTGTAAATCGATGTCCGTAAAAAGGTAATGTTTGAAGAAATCAGAGAAAACCCGCATGTCAGAAAGGCCTTGTGCTCCCATTTGGCCTTAAGTAAATGTTGATGGTAATCATGGTCACTTCATCCTTTCGACCTCTGCTCTTGTTTGTGCCACATACTCAGCTGTATGTTTGGTCAGTTTCTCAGACCGTTTATGTTGTTAATTTGCTTTAAAAGTTATATATTCGGCTCTGTTTTCAAACTTTACCCCTCTTGAATTTCACAAAAAGTCAGCATCTTTTTGTGAATCTGAATGTGGTTCATATTCAGGCATTTGATATCTTGAAGGGATAGTTGTGGGGTTGTATGAGGCACTAGTCAGTGTGAATTACCTACAGTAGATGACGACCAGCGCGCTCCTGCTGTGTGTTTTAGGCTCACCGAAAAGACTCCTTTGACAAAAACTGTAGTTTTACCTCTCAGAGTTGCTGGTCTCGATCGGTTAGTTTGTTTGTGTTATTGTGTGTCTTTGGTGAATCCAAACCCTTTAAAACACCAAGAACAAAGTTACATTTCTCTAATACAGATGTTTAATGTCCTTAAGATGTAATGAATTTATAAGGTGTTCTTCTTTTGTTTGAACGTCAGTTGCTAACCAATGTTGATAACCAATTAAACGCCAACCCTAATGCCTACCACTGTCCTTGATCTACGATACATACTTCAATACTTTACCTGTAGTTCCAGATAAAATCAACTACTTTTACATTTACCTTTTACAATTGAGTCACAGAGAAAATGAAACTCTATACAGCAACATCTTATGTATTTATTATTAAATCGCCTGTTTATCTACGTGTGTGCCTGTCTCTCTGTGTGCTCTCTCAGGAGTACCGCCTCCTGGGCCTGGGGTGATGGTCATGCAGCTCAGCGTCCCCAATGGACCACAGCCTTCCCAGAACCCTCCTCTGGTCCAGTGGAACCCATGCAAGTACTACAGCATAGAGCAGAGGCCCAGCAAGCCAGGAGAGCTGTACAAACCGGACAACACTCCACAGGTACACACAAACGCACACCAAGGGCTTCTCGACCAGTGGGCAACATTATTTTAAATAAATGTGAAGGATCTCATGAATCCAGACTGTAACTTACGAATCCAGTCATTCATCTTCAAGTGTTCATTCATTAGCCACCTCCTAGTGGTCAACAGGAGGAATGACTCTGATATGACCTGTGTCTCACACTGTTTCATATTTCCCCTCTTCTCTTTGTGTCCAGGCCAGCACTCAGCTGACGAGTCCCCTGGCCTCCCCCACTCAGTCTCCCACCCCGTCTCCCTCCGGCAGCGTCAGCAGCGTCTGTCCAGGCCTGGGACCATTACCCCTCATTTCCCAGTTTCCCCGGCCAGGAGGACCAGCTCAAGGTACACATGAACATGAGGCATGGAAGCTCATATACATGTGGCCAAAACTACAAAAACATGAACCAGATTGTTTCAGGTTTCTCCTTTTTAGTTCACAGGCAAATAAACGAGCACTACTATTCCAGCTGTGTGGTCGAACCCCTGATTAGACTTCTAAACATTGTCAGGTGGCTTTTGGCCCTGAGCCAATAGCCTCAGCAGGTTCACACTGTGCCACCAGGTCAAACCTCCTGTACCCACACATTGCTTTACCTCACCCTGTCCTTTGACCGATATTTACACACGGAGCCACAATACCTTTACTGATAAGCGGACCTGCTGTTTGGAATGCATGATTACACATACAGATACAGGCTTGCATCAGTCTACAATCCACGTAAGATCACCATGACACAGATCAACATTAGAAAGTACTGTAGTTAAGAGCTAAATTAGGCCATTTGACCCTTTTCAACAATTGTGTTGAAAGAGACTCTTGAATGTGAAATGTATGCTAGTTCCATTAAATCTTTCGTCCATCTCCTTTTTTGACTGATCTATGAAAGTGTATTTACATTGTTCACAATGTGTGGTAATAAGACTCACCTGACCTTTCTACTGAGGCAATAAAACTAATAAAGTATGTTCAGGATCGATCATTTTGATTTTAACTTGTGAGTTTTATTGTTAAGGTGATGGGCGCTACTCTCTGTTGGGGCAACCACTCCAGTACAGCCTGTGTCCTCCCCTAATGCATGGCCAGACCTCCTACAGCTCCCATCAGGTCAGTGCTGCCAACCCTTTGTACTAATATAATTCAAATACATTTACATGTTAAGGCTGTGATATTGACAGGTCATGGTATTCTTCTAGTTAGCCAATAGGCATTAAGAAGTGGGCAGTCTTTGATAATTGAACTTGCTCTTATTGACGAGACGTTTCTAGCATGTATTGCTTCTGTAATTCAGTTTATTTCTGGCTTAAATAGAGCCGTCATGAATTCAACACTAAACATTGTATTAAATATACCACCAGGCACACAACTTTGTTTTTCTGAGTTCTTTAGATTTGACTCCAAAGGCCCTGAAATTCAATGCTGCTAGTTCTTACTTTTACGTTATGGGTCAAATTGTACCCATGCTGGTTGGTCAAGAGGTGGTCATTCCTAAAAATGACATTTGATGTTTATGTAAGAACAGAAGAAAATATATGATTTGTTTTCTTTTGTTGTTTACGGGTGATAATTGGGGAACAGCCACAACTTTCTTAAGTCATAAAATGTTGGCTCTAAATATTGTTTGGAGAGGTAAAAGAAGTAAATAAGCTCCATACATTTTAAATGGAAACCATAAAACACTTTGAGGTGGCCATCATTGATTGTGCTCACTGGCTATGTCGCAACTGTTTGTGTATCCAGGTACCAAAGACCAGGTTGATTGATTGCTTTTATCCCCATCTAGTGTCTGGTTGTGGAACTGTAGTAACCTCATAATATCTGTGTTGTAATGTCTTCAGGGCCAAGGAGTGATGAAACACGGGGCACGGGGGAAAAAACAAACGCTCAAATCTGCATCGACAGATCTCGGCACAACTGATGTTGGTAAGTTAGAGATGCATCATCACAGACCAGAATATCATCTGCCACTGTTCCAACGTTCTGTCTGCAGGTAGAGTTACACTCACTATGTGATCTGACATTTTTAAAGTGTGTGTGTGTGTGTGTGTGTATATAATTAGCCTTATTGCTGATTTTCCTGTATTGCTTTCCTCACAAACTCCTCCATCTGGTGTGGACACCATTAATATACCTTGAGTTGCTGAGACTACACTAACACGCGCTCTCAGCACTGCATTCAAGTTTATCTCAACTGCAGTATCCTGCGGCCTCAGAGCTGTGCAGACGGTGATTGCCCTACGCTAAAAGTACACACACGAGCAAACGCACATAGCGTGTCTCTGGAACAGGTGCTTCAAGTCTACAAAGACACAGCCTGAGCAATCAAGTTGGCTAACATCTTCTGTCTCTCTCCATCTCCTCGTCTTTTCTTTGTCCAGTGGTGAGTCGAGTACTCGAGGTAACGGACCTGCCAGAGGGCATTTCACGTCCAGAGGCTGAGAAGCTCTTCAACCAGCTGTCGATGTGCGGTGCCAAGATCCAGTGGCTGAAGGAGCCCCAGGGAGGCCGAGGAGGAGGCTGCGGCCCCTGTCCTGGTGCGGGGCCGGGGGGCACCGCTGGGCTCGTGGCCAGCGTGGGAGCCGGGGGAGTGAAGGGCGACGGCAACGACCCGGCTCACCTCTACACGGTCGTGGCGGTGTTCCCCAGCACCATGGCTGCCCAGAGTGCTTCCTTCAAACTTAACAACAGCGGGGCAAGCCTCTTCAAACTGAGGGCCGCCAAAAAGAACTATGACCTGCGTGTGCTGGAGAGAGCCAGTTCTCAGTGAAAGGAAAAGAGAGGGGGAGGAAAGAAAGAAAGTGAAAGAGACAGAACGAAAGAGAGACTCTTAGTGGAGTGGTGGAAAAGGAAGGAGGACTGAGGGGGACTGCTCGTAGTGTACAATTTAAAATCAAAACAAAAAAAAATACTTGAGTTAAATGATGTGTCAAATGTATAAAAGGAAAGAAGGTGTGAATTATGAGGTGGCTGGTGTTTGGTTGCAGATATGATTTTGTTGTTTGTTTTTATTCATTGTTTTTGTTTTGTATTTATATGGCAGAAGAGCACACAAGACACACGAGCATGTGTTTCACTGTTGCCGTGGAATGTGTGCTGCCATTATACAAAAACAATTGAAATGCCACACACACACACACAGACAGACACACACACACCGCAGGAGACACGGACAGACACACAAACGCAGGCAACAGGGTCACGTAGCACATAACAAAAACACACTGGACAGTCGACCTCAGTCAAACCTTTTTCTCCTCCCTCCGCTCTCCAACCCTTCCTCCTTTTCCTCCTCTTTCTGCCAACGCTTTCGCTCCTTCCCCAACTCTCCGTCACCCAGCCGTCTCTTGATCTCACATATTTATACATTTTCATACGCAGTTGCGCACTCTCTCAGCTTTCCCCCATCGCTCTCTTTTCTGGCCATGTCTCATACTGCCTCCTCTCATGGACTCTCTCACTGCGCTCTCTTCTCCTGCTTTCTGTTTGCCTTACTGCTGTTGTGGGTTTCTGTATTGCGCTGTTTTTTTTTTTTTCTCCGAATTTTTTTCTTTTTTTTGTTATTTGGGATTCAATATATTTATATAAGTGACGTAAGGAATAAAAGAAATCTATATATTCAGTGATTTTTCTTTCTTTTCCCTGAGTGAAAAAGTTTAGGTCTTCCTTTTATCCTTTACTCCTTCCCTCTTCATCCCCCTCTCCTCTTTCCTCAATTTGTTTCCTCCTTACTGCCCTCTACCTCACTTCTTCGGTCCTCTCCTCTCTCCCAAAACTGTCCCACACCCTCCAGCTCCCCCCCGACGCCCCATTGTGTTTGCGTTTTTTCGTTGACAGCTGTGCAGAACGTATCAGAAGAAGTAGTTAAAGTGCACAATGATTGCATATGTCTACTGTAAATTTTATTTAATGTTATTTTTTGTTTGTTTTTAAAAATATAAAAGTCAAGAAAAAATCTATCAAAACATCTTCTGTGTCATGTTGTTCATTGTTTAGCTTTATTGTAGCCGACCCTGAAGTTTGAGCTACAGAGAGCCTTAGTCCACCGTGTGTGCTTATACAGTGGAGGAAATAATTATTTGATCCCTCGCCGATTTGGTAAGTTTGCCCACTGACAAAAAAAATTGAACGGTCTATAATTGTAATGATAGGTTTATTTTAACAGTGAGAGATGGAATATTACAAAAAATCCAGAAAATCCCATCATATAAAAGTTATAAATTGATTTGCATTTGATTGTGTGAAATAAGTATTTGTTCCCCGACCAACCAGCAAGAATTCTGGCTCCCACAGACCGGTTAGATTAGTCCTCTCGCTTTAGGAAAGTACTCCGAATCAATCAGATTCCAACCTCTCCACCATGGACCATGGGTAAGACCAAAGAGCTGTCTGAGGACGACGGAGACAAGATTGTAGACCTGCACAAGGCAGGTTGGCTCTAAGACCATCAGCAAGCAGCTCGGTGAGGAGGAGACAACTGTTGGTGCGATTATTCGGAACAAAATGACCATCAATCGCCCTCGGTCTGGGGCGCCACGCAAAATCTCGCCTCGTGGGGTATCGATGATCATGAGACAGGTGAGGGATCAGCCCAGAACTACACGGGAGGAACTTGTTAATGATCTCAAGACAGCTGGGACCACAGTCCCCAAGAAAACCGTTGGTAACACACTACACCGTAATGGATTACAATCCTGCAGCGCCCGCAAGGTCCCCTGCTCAAAAAGGCACATGTACAGGCACGTCTGAAGTTTGCCAATGAACACCTGAATGATTCAGAGAAGGTGAAGTGGTCAGATGAAACCAAAAGCAAGCTCTTTGGCATCAACTCCACTCACCGTGTTTGGATGAAGAGAAGATCATGTGGTATGATGGAAAGCGCAAGAACACCTAACTACTAAAATGGATTATCAATGTCGGAATGTTACATAGAGAATATACCAACAGAACCAGGACAGCAACAATATACTTAGTTTATGTTTTTTTATTTATATGAGAAGGAGAGAGGGAAGGAGGGGAGGGAGGGGGAGAGAGAGTGGGGGAGGGAGATAGAGGACAGACAGCTAGACAGCTGTAGCTACAGCAGGAGCAGAAGAGCCAGATCTTTTTCAATAGAGATGTTTTTTGGTCTGGCCAACCTGATTCTGAGTCTCCTTAATAGAAACAGCTTCTCACCTCGGTCTGTTCATCAGGCCGAGGTGGGCTTTCTCTATTGTCAGGCACAATAACCGTAGCTGTTGGGAACCGGTCGATGGAGTCTGAAAGAGTGGTGTTTCCGATGTCCTCTTCTATGTAATCATCTAACACCAGAGGGGTGGAGTTACACTTACTCGAGCGCGACGAGCAGTTGTTGGATGAGGCTGGAAAAGATGAGAAGGGTTCGCGTTCAGATGACCGTTGACTCAACAACACATCGCCGTCTGAAATCGTAAAGACCTCAGCCTGGGGCCATGTCAGAAAGCGGCTCTTCTGGACTTCCATTTTTTTTGCATTGTTTTTCGGGAGGAGGGATTTCATTGCCCGGGTAACAGATGCCTTGCATGCTGTGCAGCACTTGCAGCAGGTGACTGAACAGACTTTAGGGGATCCTCCACTCTGTGACGCTTGTATCTCTGACGAATTCAATTGGATCTCATCAGTAATCATTTCATTTGCATTGGGTGCCTTGCTGACGGAGGTTTTCAAAGTCTGCTGGGGGAAGTTTTGTGGGCGATTCATGTCTTGAAAATCATTGAATATCTCAGCAATGACGGTCAGCGCCGTCAAACACATTTTAGCCATCTTCACTTTCAACTCATTGTCGGAGATACCTTCACAAATGTCTTCTTTTGCTTCTGTTGTGAAGTCCTCATCCTTTAAATCCTCCAGTTCCAGAGGGACAGAGCGTAGTTCGGCTTTTTCACCAGTCTTGATGTCCTCCCTGGAGCCGAGTGAGGTAGTGGGAGATGCTTCTTCAGGAGATGGAGTGACAGATTTTAATTCACTGTTTTCTGCCTCGATATCATCAACCAAATCCGGTTCAGGAGCAAGCTGGACCTTTTTCTTTGGTTTTGATTTGAAGCTCCTCACAGGCGTCATCCTCTTAGAGATGCTTTTACCACGTCCTGCAAATTTGCTCTGATGGCTGGGATGGGCTGGTGAGAGACGGAGTTGAGGGATGGAATTCGGGGAGTTATTCTCCTTCAACTCTGTTGAGGAAGTAGTTACATTTCCAGGCTCTGTATCGTCATGCTTCAGATCATCAGCTAACTTCAGAGCGTCAGAGGATGGGTCTTCGGGATGTGGAAAGCAGTTCAAATTCGTTTTTTCCAAGAAGCCCTTTACTTTAGCCTTCAATTGCTTGTAGATCGACTTCTCTGGAGGGACGGGGGAAGTTGTATTGTTGTCATCTTGCACTAATGGTTCTGCTGTTGAGTCCATCTCAGTGTCTTCCAGTGTCTCTCCTTGGTGTTCTGCAAACACTTTCCGGAGGTTAAAAAACCTCGACAACTGCCGCTCCACCTTTTGGTCAATGTGACGAGCATTTTCTGGTTCATTGGGGTCCTCAGCCTTCCACCTGGAGACGTCCTGCATCAACTCCTCAATATTTACAGCGACCAGATCCAGTGTATCTGAGACGAGCATGCTGACCATGTCAGACGTTTGTGACGTGACCGACGATATTGAGGATATCTCCTCGCTTTTCCTGCTGGAGATTGGATTAGCGTTTCCCTCTGCATCAGTCTCCATTTGATCTGTACTATGTTTCAAGGCGATATCTATTAGTTACAGAGATTACCCTGTTTGCCTTGGGTGTAAGTATTTGTACAGTAGCTGTCAAATTGATATAGTGCAATAAAATTAGCATCAACAATATTCAGTCAATGTTCAGGACTTGATGAGAGAATGTTTGGGTTACCCTAAAGATCTGCTTAGTTCTACTTCTTCATGACATTACACATTCCAAACACACCCACTTGATATGACATCACACATTCCAAACACACACACACAAACACTTGATATGACTGTACATTCCAAACACACACACACTTGACTATGGCATCACACATTCCACACACACACACACACACACACGTGTGCACATGCACACGCACACGGTTTACTGTACATGCAGTAAATATAAAATATAAGTAATTTTATATATATAACGTTATATATATACGCCATTCCATCATCCAAACCGCTAATCCTATTTAGGGTCGCAGGGGCGCTGGAGCTGATCCCAGCTCACATTGGGTGAAGGCAGGGTTCCCCCTGGACTGGTCGGCAGTTTATCTCAGGACACATAGAGAGACAGACAACCATTCATGCTCACATTCACACCTAGAGGCAATTTAGAGTATATATATAGATATCTATCTATCTATCTATAAATATTTATATATATGTATATGTATATATATATATACATATATATATGTATATATATACATATGTATGTGTATATATATATATATATACACATGTATATGTATGTATGTATGTATGTATGTATGTATATATATATATATATATATATATATAAGCACACTGTGCACACCGTGTGTGCTTATACAGTGGAGGAAATAATTATTGAATCCCTCGCCGATTTGGTAAGTTTGCCCACTGACAAAAAAAATTGAACAGTCTATAATTGTAATGATAGGTTTATTTTAACAGTGAGAGATGGAATATTACAAAAAATCCAGAAAATCCCATCATATAAAAGTTATAAATTGATTTGCATTTGATTGTGTGAAATAAGTATTAAGTATATAAGTAAATATATAAATATATATATATATATTTATATATATATATATATATATATATATATTATATAAATATTTATATATATATATATATATAAATATTTATATGTATATTTATATATATATATTTATATTTATATATATATATATATATATTTATATTTATATATATATATATTTATTTATATATATATATATATATATTTATATATATATATATATTGTTATATATATATATATATATATATATAAACCCACAAAACCAGATAATCAATGAATGTTTTATTTTTGGTCAAAATGTTCTGGGCTGTATGATGTGACAATAATCCCTATTTTTAGACAGAGATATTAGGGACAGAGCAGCAGGAATGATATGCAACAAAATAGATTCAACACTCTGCTGTCTTACATCGTGCACAAACAAATATAAACAATCATGCTGTATATATGCACATCCATAAAAACACAGACAAGGGGCCGAAGGAGCCCATATATTTACAATCTCACTTGCAGACTTAAATATATTGACAAAGGTTGCGCTGATATATTGTTTGCTTCAATATTAACCCTTCCCCTGTATCCAGACCTATGATGAATTCATATTTACGTACATTAAGCACATAATACAGGGGCCTGTCTTTCTAAATGAGTATCCATCTAATTTGAAAGCTAGCTGTAACGTACCCGATTCAATTCTACTCTTTCAACCTTTGTTTCCATTGCTTTAGAGTATGTTTAAGGCAGTTAGTGGCGATCATTTTATTGGTTATTGGACTCAACTCAACTTACATTGAGGAACAGAGCTGTTGATTGAACGGTGTGTGAGACGTTTCTGAGTGAAAATTATCATTTTGTGATTCAGACCGGATGACGTAACTAAAGCATGTTATTCAAATTGTTTGGTTGGAAAAAAATGATCATTGACTTGTGACAAGTAAGAGTTAAAACTCAGCTGGGAGAGCTTCTCAGCTTTTAAAGTGCTCAGCTGTCCCAAACAGTCACACACACACACACACACACAGACACACACATACACACTCAGGGCTGGGCTGGGTTGGCCTGCTGGCATTACTCATCCCAATCTCCCACCTGTTGGAGCCTGATTTGGAAAGTTGAGCATGTAAAGGACTGCCGCTGGTAGAAAAAGCTTGAAAGCGTTTCAAGAAGTTTCAAGCTGCATGGCCCTCCTGACAGCAGCAGGACCCCCTTCACTTTGAAAGGAAGTGGATTTCAAGTTTCACGGTCAGTTACATGGATGATCCATCCTTCTTTAGTCATTTCTAACCCCTTACTAATACCTGCTGGACATTTGTTAAGTGTTGGATCACTGAATGTGTTCTTGTTATTCTAACACGTAGAGCAACCTGAGAAGGGAAAACCCTGTGTGTATGTTTTTGACATCTTGTACCAGGTTACAAGTGGGTCCCGATTTAACTTTGCTAAGATCCAGTGGCCTTTCCCGAATAGACCTCAGCATTCGCTGCGTCTTGATAGGATTGTTCACTGATAACTAAAGCAATGCCAAATGGGGTGAGAAAACCTGTGAGATATTAATAAAGCAAGATAAATATTTATCTCGATCTAACGTTTCTGGTTGATCATTAAATATCATCTGAGCAGAAAGAAGTTGCTTTATTATTAGAAGCTTACAGGGATTTCAGAGGGCACTTTTGGGGTATCCCTTCACCAACAGAAGTGATGCTGGTGTGTTTTCTGATCACAGCGCCATCTGCTGGTCCTGACTCTGAATATCTGGAGGATATAAACCTCGACTGACCAAAGGCACCATGGCTCATTACGACTTGTAAGTTCAATCTGCAGACAGACCGGAAAAGGAGTAAATATATTTAAACTAGCTGACTAATGTAGATAACTGATGGATACATTACAAAGTACTGTTAGAGCCAAGTTTCCTTTGTTGTGATCTTAATAATCTAATAAACAAAGGGAGGAAGATAGGCAGTTGGAACAAAATCTAATTGCATGGAAGAATAATCAAATTAAATTTATTGTCAAATACCAGAGAATCAAATTAATAATACTTTAGAAAACTGAAATGTGACACTTAAGGCATGCGCTGAGACCACCATGAGAAATCTTAGCCACATATTTGTCTTTTGCATTCCAACATTTGCTTCTCAATGTGACATTTGCCACCCGGTGATGACAGGTTGGATGACAAGCACTCGGTGGATTTTCATGACAACCCCCCTCTGCCTGATAATGTGGTGAAAGAGGAGGACAATACGGTGAGACATCCTATATCAGGCAACATGAGGCACACACACACACACACACTGAGGGGCAGTTTACTGTTCATCAATGCCAAGTGACTGAAAAAATCGTCTGATTGTGATCAATATTTGGGTTTTGGAATCACTGGTAAAATACAATTAAAAAGGACAAAAGAGCATGTTTGCTCTGTATCTCTAGTGGTATTAAGTCATGCAGGTAGTTTGGGATTTATTTACTCAGATATCTGTCTCTGGCTAGCTGAAAACTATCATCTTTTGATTAATACAGCTAACGTACCCTCAGTCATAACACTTATGACACCTCTGGAGCACGCTGAAATTTGATATCAATTCAATATTTTTACATAAAAAACAATTTAATAAAAAGCTGTTATATTTTTTAAAAGTGAAGGATTTTTACTTCACCTTTCAATCCAAAATCACACTTTTTTTTTGCAGTTTGATGAATGTAAGCGCTTGACAACAAAACCCAAAAACTATCTAAATAGTCAGATACCATGGAAAAAAGTATGTATTTTCAGAGTATAGATGAACTGGCCCTTTAACATATCGATTTGTATTTATGCAGCCTAATTTCTTGTTGCCATATATACTTTTTAATCCTTGATATTTGGACAGATATCACGTCCCCTGTTTTTTCTGCTCTCTTGATTTGTTAAACATTGCCAAAGTGGGTTTGAACTCTAGAATGCCGTATGTACTGAGGCACTGTGATGGGTTTGTTTAGGATTCCTCACAGCTAAATAGGGTTGCAGTGATGGTGGCGTAATGTGTGAACTGTCCTGGGAATTATCAGTTATTGTAGCATAAATCCACAGGGCCCCACTAATCCTTCCAGTGATGCAGAGTCAGATCCAGTTCAGCCTGTCAGGAGTCCCTCTGAGTGTGTGTGTGTGTGTGTGTGTGTGTGTGTGTGTGTGTGTGTGTGTGTGTGTGTGTGTGTGTGTGTTTGTGACATCCATATGGCTCTGTTCGACTAGACTGTAGTATATTTAGGAGCAGCAATGTCAAGCTTTGTTACATTCAGTTGGGACTTCTGTTGGTCTCCGTTGAAGGCTATTTTGAGATCTAAACCCTTTCAGTCCATCCCACCTGTGGATTATGTGTGTGTGTGTGTGTGTGTGTGTGTGTGTGTGTGTGTGTGTGTGTGTATTGTGTATACAAAAAAGTGAGAAAAAAAACAACTCCCAGCGTCATGCAAAATTACTTTCTAAACTATATATATATATATATATAAAAAATAAAAAAATACATACAGTTGTTACGACACGTGTGTTTGAATTCATTATTCATTATTCATGTATCTGTCTCTGGCTGATATGATACAGTTTTTGTGAACAGACACACCAAACCGACTATGACTCAGACTGAGGGTGGTTCAGTATTAATAGCATGGTTCTCATATAAACCTGTCAGGCTGTGGGTGTTGCAAGATACTGAGACTGTTAAATAAACAAGCAAACAGAAGAGAATAATTCAATGAAATCCCCAAACTGAATCTCATTCTGTTTGTTTTCTACTTTGCTTGAATGAAAACATACTGGCAGATAAAACTATCAAATATTTTTTTTGCTATTCACCGTTATTGGCCGTTATTTGCTGGCACACCAAATCAAGTCCATTGTGTTTCATGTTTTGTCTCCTAGCACAATACTGCTCATGTATGATCCATCTTTATTCTGCTCTGTTGTGATTTTGAACCTCATTGCTCGCCTACATCCAGGTATATTTCATCTATGACGAAGAGGTAGAGGACGAAGACAAAGACGAACCACTTCCTCCAGAACCAGTCAAACCAGTCAACGACCGACCTCACAAGTTCAAGGACCACTACTGCAAGAAGCCAAAGTTCTGTGACGTCTGCGCACGCATGATAGTGTGTACGTCTCTCTCTATTTCCTGCATGACAAAATAAGTGGACAAAAAAAGTTTTCTGGATGTAATTTTGATTTATTTGTTGTTGTTTTTGGTCTTCAGTAAACAATAAGTTTGCATTGCGATGTAAGAACTGCAAAACCAGCATCCACCACCAGTGTCAGTCCTACGTGGAGTTCCAGAAGTGTTTTGGCAAAATTGTGAGGTTTATTGGTTTATGTTTTTAAAAACAATGCACTGCAGAGCAAATGTTTTAACAGATATTTAGCGTACATGCTCTTCTCCGCGTTTAGCCTCCAGGATTCAGAAGAGCCTATAGCTCTCCTCTCTACAGCAGCCAGCAGAATGCCACCGTCTCTCAGCTGCTGCCCTTCTGTGAGTCCTACTCATGTACATTTCTCCAATATTCTTCAACATGTGCAACTGTTTCCCAGTCTAATGTTGAGTTTCTTAAATCTTGACATGAAAGAGACATTTTTTGTCACATGTACTAGATCAGCAGTGCGTGTGATGGGGAGTTCATCTTATCAGCTTTCATGAAGCCAGTATTTTGTGATGGCCTTTTTACTTGCTGCCAGCTAGATCCTGAGAAGGCAGGTGTCATCTTTACTTAGCCTGTCACGGATGTGTCCAGGATAGAGGAATGTGAATGTCAAACTGATACTGAAGTCCAGGGTTTTTGAGATGGGTGGTTGCTGCAGCCTTCTAGAAAGTTTGAATAGAGGGACATGACCAGAAAACGTGAACATGATCAACCATCATTTCTCCACATTCCCACCAGCAGCAGAGCTGACTGCCAGATTGTTGGGACTTCTGTTTGGGAGTGATAAAAAGCAAATCAATAGTACTGATAGTTGTTGGCGTACGACTGTGTTTCTCAGGCATTCAGCCACATGTCATCAGTTATTTCAGTGTCCAACTCTTTTCCCCTTCGTTGTTTTGGTGGCTTTTTACCTTTTTCACAATCAGGCCTGAAGTCGATCAATCTTAAATACTTCTAGAACTGCACAATCACCTGCACCCATGTTTTCTCTGTTTGATTATTGATGGATGACGTTCGACTGGCAGCACAGTCAAACCGCACCGACCCTGTCTTTGAGACGCTGCGTATCGGTGTGGTCATGGCCAACAAGGAGCGGAAAAAAGGTCCAGAGGACAAGAAGAATGTGAGCGTGAATGCACTAATAACACTTTCGCAGCACACATCTATCTGTTCACATGGTGCAATCATTTATTGTTTCAAAGCATCGGCAGTTTCTATGACGGTCTGTTGTATACATGTACGGGTAACTCTAGCCCTGACTTCAGGTCACCAGGTTGGTTCGTAGAATCTTCTTTTAAGTTGTTTTACTGCATTTACTTTACTGACATCATTTCCCTTTTGTCTTCTTCAAATAATTTTTTTTGTGTTTGAGTGTTAAAGCACAATTTAGTTATAAAATGTGTGACAGTAAGTTCTATATAAATTCATTATGTATTGTTTATCTTAAATCGTTCAGATGATGATGATGATGATGGAGGATGATGAGTCCCAGGCCAAACGGGAGGAAGAAGGAGGTGAAGGAGGTAAGTGTGTGCTGAACAGCTGTCAGCATTGTAAAGGGGGAAGTCTTTCCCTGTTGGATCGAAACGTTGCTCTGTTGAATTAAATTACCTGGCAGCCGTTATTAAAATATGCAGAACTTTTTCAAACTTTTGCTTCAGTTTGTTTTAGCTCCAGCACCTGTGGAATTAAGCAGAAGTGACATCAAATATGTGTTACAATAATGGAGATACAATATGTGAAGGTGAATAATTTGTTTGTCTCGTTTTTATTGTTGTTGTCTGCTAGCAAACTCAGAAGGGGACAAAAGAGGAGACAAGGCACCGGCTGATGACAAGGTCAGAAAATGTGATGGTGATGACCACAATGATCAATGAAAACTATAATGAAAGCTAATCAATAAATAAATGATTGATTGAGCAATTTATACATTACTTGTCATCTATTAAATGAATTGCCAACAATTAATTGGTTACAAGTCAAAATTCTCTGATACCAGCTTCTTAAATGTGATTATCTTCTGGTTTCTTTACTGCTCTGTGACAGTAAACTGAATACGTTTGAGATGTGGACAAAACAAGACATTTGAGAACTTCATTTTGGGCTTTGTGAAATTTTTTATTAATCGACAATAAAAATAATCATTAGTTGAAAACTAACTATGATGAAGATTTCTTTTAAACGACTGGTGGTGTTAAGTCAGCACTGTGCTTTGTCTGTTTGCTTTCATCAGAGTAAAAAGCTTCAGCCAGGGAAGATCAGCGTGTTCAGTCAGTGTCACTACTATGTGGCTCTGTACCGCTTCAAAGCCGTGGAGAAAGACGATCTGGATGTTCAGTAAGCCCCTCGCCTGAACCTCTCACTTGCACCAAACATACTTTTTTGTGTCATTATTTAATTATTAGATATTTAATATCCTGTTTGTGCCCAAGTGCTGGTGACCACATCACAGTGATAGATGACTCCAATGAGGAATGGTGGAGGGTGAGTCCTAGATCTGTTTCCTCATATTATTCACAGGGATGTCAAGGTGATGTTTTCAATCCTGTCTGCTCTCCAAAAGTTATGAAATTTTACTTGCGCTCATGTGTGCGTTCATAAACTTCCAAGGCAGCTACTTTTGAGCTTTGTGTTTATTATTTATGTAGTTGTGGAAACAATGTAAACCAAGATAGTGAGAGCTGTTCTTCAGTTTTGAGTTTCACAGTGATATTCTTTTAACAAACAGATTTCCAGGTCAAGTGAACATAAATGCATCACTTACATTCTCTAAAAGTGAACTATAAGTAGGCTGAACAATACAGTGGAGGATTGGCAGTTCTCAGAAAACACAAACCCTTCCAGCACCTGATTGGATGGACATTGCACTTTTTTGGTCTGTGTTTTCAATTCACTCAGGTTTCAAAGCCACACAGGGAAATCTGCTCACTTTGAGCAATCTAAGATATTTGAATTAGAAACTGGGGCTGCGACACGACACCGTTAAATGTTTGGCTCAAACAGGGGAAGATCCGAGAGAGAACGGGCTTCATACCTGCCAACTACATCATCCGAGTGCGAGTAGGAGAAAGCGTCTACATGGCGACGCGTTCCTTCGTTGGCAACAAAGAGATGGGCCAAATCACTCTGAAGAAAGACCAGGTTAAAACATAAACACACGCATACACACACACGCACAGACACACACAGCTGCACACACACATAACCAAACCATTAATGCCTCTTGTATCAATAAACCTAATCCCCGTTTTATCTCTAAACTGAACAAAATAAAGAATCAAGAGGTTGTAATATGTTGTTGTGTATCTTTCTGTGGCAGTGAGGACAGTTGATCCTCATAGCTACATAAACACAAACACACTCTATACTTTACACACAAATACACAGGAGTGAAGTCCGCACCAACATGCAGCCTTAAGCTCTGGCCAGTTCTCAAATCAATGCTCGATAGATTGTTTGCTTAATTAAAGCCAAGCTTAATCCACTCTCTTACAAACACTGGAGACTGTCGAAGTTTTGTACAACTTAATAATTATCAAACACTGATCCAGAGGAGGAAAATAACAAACACAGTAATGATGCAGTTCTTTACACTAAGGGTTTCAAAGAGTGAATTAAAAGAAAAACACAGTGTGCTTTTCAGTTTGATGAATTAAACATGGTGTAGTCATTCCCCTAAATACAGTCATGTGTGTTGACATGAAAAGACACAATTACACCTACAAGCATGTGTCATGTTAACACGAAGAGACAGATGTTGCAGTTTGACTGACTTACGTTCAGTCACTCACATCCCAGCTGTTTCAAATGAACCCTCGCCATTAATTAACCCGAGGACTAACTTTAAAATTACTGAAACTATTCAGCCACATGCATTGCTATCTGCAAAGGTGTCTTCATCATGTTATCACTACGTGGTGCCAAAGTGGGTAGTTTTCCACTTCTACACATAGTGTCTTTAACAAATCTGCAAAAAAAGATTTGAAAAAGTTCAGGGACAAATTCACAATTTGAAAGTACTTCTGATTTTGTGCACGCTCTTCCAAATCTGTTCAGATTCTGAGCTACACGTAATCTACGTAGCTGTTAGGGTCAAATCCTTTTTATGATTAGTCTCTAGTCTGATTTTACAAATTGCTTCTCACAGGCTCCAAACATGTTTTACATACAAATAAATTGCCGTTGAGACTTGTTCTGCTTTTAGAAATTGATTCCTGCACACTTTCAAATGTTGAATTGCAAACACTTGTATGCGGGCAATGATCAAGGAAAACAGTGTGTTTGTTGTGCATGTCCTCAGATTGTAGTGAAGAAGGGTGAGGAGCTCAACGGCTACCTGAAGGTCAGTACAGGACGGAAGCTCGGCTTCTTCCCCGCCAACCTGCTGCAGGAGATCTGAGGAGGCATCAAACCCTCGGCCAGCCTCCTTCCCAGTTTCTTTACCCGCTGTTTGCTGACACGTTTGTTCTTGGTCCAAAGCAACAACAACACGTTATACTTGAATTTTGATTTCAACACATTTTAAAAAAAATGTTGGGGGGTGTTTGACTTGCTTTAGTTTTAGGAGCTCATAAATGAATGACATTGCATCTCTGTATTCAATGTGTATTTAACGTATTTGTTATTTACAATTAAATGGGGATGGAGAGGCACATTTCTGTTTAGCTTTTCAACTTGATCACTGTGTCTCTTATTGTCTGTTTTACCGGTATTCTGCAAACTGGAGAGTAGTTTTTGGAGGGAAATAACTTTGGTTGGCACATTTGACATGTTGACACTCCTGTAAATCTGGCCTGGACTGCATGGATTTTCCCATTGTCTATCTACACATGGGAATCAGTCACAGATATTACTTGTATAGGAGCTCCCATACACTTTTCCCAGGTTAGATATGATCAAACTTGTCAGGACATGTTTGCGTCTTTCCATCAGTTATCCTCTAGCCGTGTGTGAGTGTAAAAGAAGTGTCAAAGAAACTGACAAAGTGGTGGATCTGTGCTAAATATGTTAGCAGTAAGTCATTGGAGTCATTCATTTTGAAAAGAAGAATGCTTTTCATTTCCTCACGTCGGGGAACAAAATGATAGATTCAAATGAGGCATTTCCAGAACTCAAAAAAGATGCAGAGCTATTTTCTGTAGCTGCCCTGAGTGCAGTGTAATTATCCAAAGGAGACACTGGGGATGTTTTGCTATGTAAAGGGGCTGCTAAGAGATCAGGTATGCAGGGAATGGCATCTGTAGATCCGAAGAGTTATTCCACTCGTGACTACATGCCTGAATAACACAACACCTAGACAGACAGACAGACAGACAGACAGACAGACAGACAGACAGACAAGTTCCTTTGGTTTCTTTTTTCATGCACCTGATTGGTTTTCATCTTGCCTTCTGATTGTTGTTAATAAATCATTTCATTAGTTTACTTTTGCTCTATTCTTTATTCTAGGTTAGATTACCTTGTTTCTGTTTGTGTCTCGCTTTCCCTCACTCTCTCAACGACCACGTTTGGATGCAGATGATGAGCTGCCTGGTCACGCCTCCTTCCTTCTCTGTTGTCTGTCAGAGGAGAAGGAAAGCAGCGTGGCCCGAGCAGGTAGCGCCGCCAGGCTTCAGCGGTCCTCTGATTGGACAACAGAGCACCCCTTCAGACACGGGTCACTTCCTTCTGGGAAACAGCCTCTGCGTCATGCCGCTCTGGACCGAGGGACCGCGGTGGAAGACATCACAGCTGCCATGTTGTCATCCCCGACCCCCTGACCCTGCCACTCCAGACAGGCAGGATGGAGGAGGGTTGCCAAAATGTTTGTGGATTTGAGTGGGTGGATGATTTTATATCTGTGTGTGTGTGTGTGTGCGAGTGCACTGGTGAGAGGGCGAGGGCATGGAGAGGGTCAACAGCACGATGCTGTGGCAATGAATCTGTTCAATTGAAGAGAATTTCATTTTTATTGTGGACACAATATCAAGAGCCAAACTTAAGAGTCCAACTGCAGGTAAAGTTTTATTTATTCGCTCAGGTTAAAATCAAATAAAGGACACAAACAAAACTGATTAATAACCTGCCTAACTAATATAGAGTAATATTTACAGTTGACAAATCACATGGTCCTCAAGATTAAATTGAGTTTTCTCTATTGCCATGGAAACTGGAGCTTGAAGTTTACATTATATCATCTTCTGTATAAGATGAAGGTAAAAAAAAAAGATCTGTCAAGATCAGTTTTCACCATACAAAAGATATATGTTAATTAAGAAAAACAAGGATGATGTCCTTTAGCCCTATAAGTCAGGATCACTATGTTGTATAGAAATACATTTGGGCAGATACAGATTTAATGTTTTAGTTTTAAAAACCAAGTGTTTAAAATAGGTTTTCAGTGATAGATTTCCATAACAATCAATACTATTTCAGGATATCAAACAATGCATTAATATTTTCAACAATGTTCCACTAAAACATTTCCAAGGGCAATTGGTATAAATTGTGTATTTCTGGTACTTTTAAAACCAGGAAGGTGCAATAAAGAGTAATTAAAAATGATATTCTAAATCTAAATTGAAGGTAAAAGCAGAATTTCCATGTATAAAACCAACACATATTGCAACAAACATATTACATACTGAATAATAATATGTTGTTCTGAGACCCAGTTAACATGCAATGGTGATTTTACCCAACAGAGGTCCCTGTTGTACTGAATATAGAGCTTAACTTCTCACTGACCCAACTTCACGCACCACAGGGACCCAGTGTGTGTTTATTGCAATATTAGAGTGTTTGTCCAGGCCAAAGGATCGCAGGGTTGCAAAAGTAAAGACATAATTTTAAATAACTATGTCGAGAAATAAAAGATCCTATATTTTCATTGTGTTTTTGTGAGTTTCTGTCCAAATGAAATGCATACATTTAATATGCTGTCATCAGCATCAATGGTTTGTATTTCATGATCAAATTACAGTTAAAAGCTCCATAATCTTCTTCTTAAAAACTGGATACATACTGAGTTAAGGATCACACCCATGGGTGCAGTTTGAGGTAAACAGCTTGTTACTTTCCACTCCTATCAAAAATCTTCCTGAATGTATGACATGTTATTTGCAACACATATTCGCCCAGCATTATACACACAGCATTGAAAAGTAATACAACTGTGTGAGATGTCAAACTGCAGTTATGGATGTGCAGAATGTGACGCATCCCCTTTTAAGAGTGCAGGCTCTGCATCATCTCATTGACCCACCACATTCAGAATCGCATTTAGCATCCAGTCGAAGTGAAAATCCATCTTCCCCTCCGCCAGCTGCTGAGAAATGTAGCAATGTGTGAGGAAAAAATAATAACATAAAACTATATTAGAGAGCCTCTTTGCCTAGCAGAAAAGGTATTGATTTTAGAAAAAAAATTCAGAAAAGCTCTTCCGTGAGCCAATGCTAAAGCTGTTTCTTCTCCCAGTCCTCAAAGCCACAAAACAACATTTTAGGTCTTTCACGCAGCTGACGGACCGGATTTATTTTTAGAATGTTTTTTTGAACCCTCTGTCTGTCTCTGTTTATGTGTCTCACAGGTGTGTGTAAGTGTGCGTGGAATAGCGTGAATGTTTATCAAATCCCATATTTCCTGACGGAACCTCTGAAGCGTTAAATTAAATCCTTGACGTGATTCCTTTAATAACTGTTGCAGAATAACACCCCTTTTATTTCAATTTATAAAATGTAATATATTTCCATTTTTTTCATCGAGGCGCCACAATTCAATTATCGAATCTGATTTGTAAGATTATTAATCTCCATTACTCTATACATTCAAAATGACTTTGCAATCTTGCGTGTCACAATACTGTCTTTCTTTAAGAGTGGAATTGTAATGAGGTGTGGTGATGGTTGGAGATAGGCTCAGTGAAGGTCAGGGGTCAGAGTTGTGGACTATAGACAGACAGGTAGAGATGGAAACTGTCTGGCACCATAAAACAAGTTTATATGCAAAATCTGCCAAAATGCCACCACAGGGCGAGACAGTGGCAAGATATTGTCAGCCTGTTGCCACATGAGGCCTACAGTACATAGATGTCTGTCTGTCTGTGTCTGTCTGTCTGTCTGTCTGTGTGTGTGTGTGTGTGTGTGGTGTGTGTCTGTGTGTTTTTTCCGTCTGTCCATCCATCAGTGTGTGAGAGACAGAAAGCACTGGTGTATACGTGTGATTTCATGCTTTTGCAAGAAGAAATTAACAAAGGCGATGTTTACCGAGTGAGTTCCGAGGCCCAGAGAGAGAGAGGAATGGAGGGAGGGATGGAGGGAGGGAGGGAGGGAGGGAAGGAGAGAGGGAGAGAGAAAAGGCTGGAGAGAAGACTGCAGGGTTGGAACCAATTAGGACAGGAGAGGATCCCTCCACCTGCACTGCAAAGCCCCCAGGGAGAGGCCCAGTGACAAGATGAGGGATCATCATCATTACCATTATTTATTTGCTAAGCACTAGGGCCAACCATAATAGGATTCGCGAATTACAATGAGAGCCTTGTTTTTTGGGGCACGGAGGATGCTTGAGGAGGAGGGGAGGGTTAATGCGTAAAAGCAAGCATACATTTGGAGACATCAGCCGCTAATACGGTATGCTAAAATAAATGCCTTTTAATCAATTATGCACACATATTATAGGCGGCTCCCAACTATCATCAATAATATATGTGTCTCTGGTAGTTCGGTATTTTGTGTGAAGAAGTCAAATCAAACTGCCTCCCTGAAATCAATTCTGCTTATTCAGGTACATCCTTTTGAATTCATAGCAATGCTATAATTGATATCCATAACATTTTAGTGGTATTCTTTTTGTGTCTACTCTACTCTACTCGATTTGCAGTCAAATTCTGTTCTGTGCAAACTGATTAGTTCAGTTACTTACGTCTATTACTGCCACTGTTGTATTTTGTATTTCTATTAACTGTTAACTTTCTTTTCATTTTGTAATTGCAATTTCCCTCTCAGAGGTCAGCTCCTGCAGTGCCTGTCTTCTTACAGAATGTGGGGCCCATTGCATTGAAACATTGCTCTGACTACTTAGTTGTGACACACAATAAAACATTTGTTGTTCTACTAAGTCTTTGACGAAGCGCCGCACACATTCAAGAGGAAATACAATTGAATATTTCTTTTAAACTTCAGATATAATGCAATATGTGAGAAAGCATTTATAGAAAGAAAATCTGTCCACCAATTTACAGGGAACATCTGTGCTTTTAACTTTTGTTTTTATTATTATTATTATTATTATACTTAAGAATGGAATGTACTCGCCCACTCCTGATCATTTCACAGGTTGAGTATTTCCACAAGTGTTGCGGTTTCATATGTATGGTCAATAGATAGACAGCTTTTATGCTTGGTTACAATAAAATTAGCCCAGCAATCATATAAAATACAAAATACAAAATAATCACATGTAATGGTATTTTAAAAAAAACAAAAAACATTGGCTCGACTGGGGGGCGGAACACACACACACACACACACACACACACACACACACACACACACACACAAACACACACACAGGTGTTATTAGCTGACATTATTTCCTTTTTTTTTTGACCCAACTGCTCCACCGACCTGCCTGTTGTTGCCCGGGGGATGTTGACAATCGGACAAGCTGAGCCATGCACCTCGTTACCTCCTGTTTGTACAAGGTAAATAGTTAAGTTATCATTTGTGACTCTTTTACAGTGATGGCTGTAAAAGGGAAATGTTGAAAATAGTTTTTCCTGTTTATGGCCATATTCACTGAATATCCATGGCTTCAGGGCAACATGTGAAAACGTGTTTGAGGGCTAAGGAACCGACGATGACCTATACAAGCATACATGATATCTTTTTGTCAGTCAATGTTGTGAATTCAGAATTGTTCTTAATAAAAGTCAAGCAGTATTATCAGCAAAATATTAGAGCTGCAACTAATACTTTTCATTATTAACGTCAGGCAACAGTAACAACATCATTACACTACAGTGTCCCAAAGCCCAAATGGATCCACCCAAATTGAATAAAAAAAAGGAATGCAATCAATAATAGAGACACAAAGGAAACCCCCTCACACAGGTGTAGGCTGAAGCCACAGCTTGTTATGCCAACCATTTTTTCAATTTGCCTTCTAATTGACAAGAACTAACATCAAGCAGAAAAACAACAACAACAAAACACAAAGGAAACCGCTTCTTTTGTCCAATCAACAGTTCAACACCCAAAGATATTAAGTTTGATATCATAGACGACTAAGAAACAATAATAATAACAAAAGCAAATATTTACTTTTGTGAAGATGAAACCAGTAAAGTTTGGGCATCTTTGATTAGGAAATAGCTTCGAAGATTCATGTTGTTAGTAATTTGGCTAATTGATTAATTGTTTTTGCTATACAAAATATAAGAGTATCAAAAGTACTCCTTATGCACCCTATGGGAGTGTTATAATATTATAGAATTTATATAGATATTATTATCTCTGACAGATGTTATTGGTTTAAGTGGAGCTACTGTACTATTAACCAACTTTATAGTGCAGTGCTCCTTCAAAACGTGGCCGTTGCTTGGGCTCGTGTTTACTTTCTGTCAGCTGATGACATTCACATACACTGCAACAAAGAACCTATAAAAAAATGATTATAAAGTCGGAGCCATTTGGAATTATGAAATGGCCTCTATGTCCCATATATCTTCGGTTTCTGCGGTCTCTTTGTTCTTGAATGCTGTTTTTTATCCTCTTTTTAAACTCATTGTATGTTTTGGATGAACATTTTAATCCGATTTAAAGCAGTAACTATGTTACACTTGAGTTCTAGTACAGAATAAAGTAGCGTAAAATGGAAAGTGATATACCCTAAAATTATACTTCAGTACAGTTCTTGAGTAAATGTAGTTACAGTACTGTAACTCACTTAGGACCACTGTTGTTTTCACAATGTAGATTATTTTCACAGAACATGTGTCTCACACATGAACGGCCTGGTTATTGCTGCTGAGCTGCAGGAGAAACCCTACCTGCAACAAAGTGCACTAATTACTGAAAGGATATTATCCGAAGATGGTTCAGCACCAACTTGTTGTCTTCCACTATTTTAATGGGGAGTGGAGCTTTATGTTTTTCTCCCACTGGCATTATTGTGAGCCTATTGTCTGGCAGATTAATTTGTACACCACACACATCATTGGTGATTCATGGTGTTGAATCATGGATGTGATATTATATGAAATAATCTGTGATTTATTTTTTTCATTGCAAGAGAAATGAGAGAAAAATGTCAGAGGTCATGGCCGTATGCAATTTTATCTGAATGCAAATGAGCAAAAGCACAATACCTTTATGTCAGTGGAAATTAAGTTATGTTGACAATGGGTGGCAGATCAACTGTGCGTGTGTGTGTGTGTGTGTGTGTGTGTGTGTGTGTGTGTGTGTGTGTGTGTGTGTGTGTGTGTGTGTGTCAGCAATGTGTGCGTCCTTGTTTTTGCACACAATGGTTGGTTTGCATTGGGGAAAGCTGTGTGTGTGTGTGTGTGTGTGTGTGTGTGTGTGTGTGTGTGTGTGTGTGTGTGTATACCATGTCTGCCTGTGATTCAGGTGTTGTGGAAGAGTGACTATAGTTAGTCCATAACTCATGATGCTCTCCATTCACAAGACACCTTAGGGCCTGCATTACACCCAGTGAGACTCAATCACAGCCTACGCTAAATCGATAATCCTGGAGATAGTTGGTGGGAGAGAGAGAGAGAGAGAGGAAGATGGAGAGAAAGTGGCTATAGGGGAAAGAGAGAAGGGTTGGAGGAGGAGGAGAAAAGGAGACAGAAAGTCCCGAGGAGGAGGGGGAAAGAGATACGGGAGAGGGGAAGAGCAGGGCTTTAAGAACAGGATTGGAAGATGAAAGATGAGGGCTGGTTTTCCCACAAACTCCCAAAGGCCCCTTTGCTGACTCTGTTTTTATCTGAGGATGAGAAGACATTGTTGAGGTGAGAGGGGAGAAACAGAAAGAAGGGGAAGAGGAGAATGAATGAAACAGAGAAATCATGACATTCTACAGCAAGTAGAAATACGCAGAAACAACGAGCATCACTGCACAAAAAAACACCTGCTTTGGAGATTGGGCTTAATCTTATTTCATTCAGTCATAACTCAACTTGCTAAGAAATGCGGAGTCATGTTATAGCTGGTCCTGCGGCTTTAGTTTGTTCAGAGGAGGACGTTATTGTCTTTTTTTTCCCATATCACTGATTTTCCTGCAATATGTTTATCTTTTTGACTCCCTAACCTATAAAAACATTAAAACCAACATCTTGTGTTGGTCACTCTCTCCATACCGTCTGACTTCTCGATGAGATTTATTCTCAAGTCCATTCATACTTTTGGAAAATTCAAATTCTTTTAAAAAGGGGTCACAAATATAGAGTATAATTTATTTTAAAACAGCACAGCACAAGCCTGTTATCTCCTCTCTGTGTACTGGATGTCAAACCATGAACACTTTACACAATCTGGTGAATCAGTGCAAATGCTTTCCTCACAAGAAATATATGAATAGATGGAAATATTTAGAATGGAAAATCGTTTTTATAACAGCAGATAAGATGTATGACTGTGGCTCAGGTTGTTCAGCAAGACACTGAACCTCAAAACTTCTCATAACAAGTATGTATACGTGGGGGGAAAGAAATCTAAGTTGCTTTGGATAAAACGAGAAACTAAAAACTAAGTCTTTAAAGCTACATTTATGCTGACAATTTGCAAATTTTTCCCCTTAAAATTCTTGGAATTTGGGTCCACAAACAGGCCTTTTTTTGTCATTGTTGTATAAAAAGTGTGCGCAGTCTCCATGCTTTTGGTATTTTTGTAAGAACCAGCAGTTAAGAAGAGAGATGGGCAAGTCAGGGAGGAAGAGAGGATAAAAAACTTGAGATTCGATCCCTGGCTGCTGGGAGCTGTCAGCTCACTCTCTGTCCCTTCAGACAATCTGTGGGCACAACAGGGCAACATCAACAGGTTGGCTCATCTGTCTCTTCCTTTTTCTTGCTGTGTTCACCCTTCTCTCCATCACCCCTGCGCTCTATCTCTTCACCTTCACTCCTTCACTTACTTTCACACACACCCTCCGACTCTCATTCTTGAACCTCCCGGTCTCTTCTGCTTCCTCCTCGCTCCTCTCCTCTCCTCTCCTCTCCTCTCCTCTCCTCTCCTCACCACCCCCCCACCCCCCCAACACCCTCCCTCTCTCTTCTTCTCTCTCTCTGAGGCGTTGCAGCGTATGCCCCCCCCCCACCCCGTCTTTTCTCTCTCTTCTCTTTCCACGACTTGCTGTTGTTTTTGAGTGATGTGCGGCTGATGGCGAATGCTGGGCGATGACAGATGGATGTGACAAGCAGATGGTTTTGCTTGTCGTCTTTAATCACACAAATTCAGTCGGCCATGAAGCCGGAGCTCTGTCTTGTCAGAGAAACACAAAGTGGAGACAAATTTATCCAGCACTCCATAGATTTTGATACAGAAAATGTGTAGGCATTCGTGAAGAGAAGGGTCTCAACGTAAATGGGCGTCTTCGTGCTGAGGTCGGTCCTGATATTGTTTTGAAGAGTGGCGATTGCTGTTTGGTTGCGTGGCAAAAAGTGGAACTTTTAATTTGACAGCTATGGCGATGTAAAGTTGAAGCTGGATAAATATGTGCCCTCGTCATTGTGATTCTGCAATTGCTTGACATTATATGCTCAGTGCATTTTTAACATAAAGCAGTATAGTGCTAATATTTTGGCAAGGACACACACAAGCTGAAATCAAGGTCCTTTATTACATTATTCTTGTATACCCAGTCATGCCATGAAGCAATATATCTAAATAGTTTGCGGCATTTCTCAGAACAGTGTAAAACAACCAAAGATATACAAATAATTGTAACCTTTATATAAATGGTTCCCACAAAATGTCTGCCATAGACAAATCGCTTTAACAGTGATCGTTGTATTGCCCAATCCTACTATTATTTAAAAAGTGCTGGGTTTTGATACTGATACCAAAATGTTTTCATATTTTTCATTCAGGAATATAGACATATTTACACATTCACAAAACCTTAATTTGCATTAACACAATCTAAATGCACAATGTAGATTCTAGTGATGTCCACTGAGTTACCAGTTGTTGTTTTTTGTACATTTGTAAAATGTAGTGTACTAGTTCTGCAAAACATTCTGCTGACACTGATGATATTGATTCACCTCTATGATAATTTTCTTGTAGGTGGTGGTGATGTTGGGTTGGATTGCATCACATTTAGACACGTTTCTAATATATGTATGGAAATGGAAATAGAGAGAACTTTTGGAACAGATTTTTAAGTATTGTGCACTCCAATACATCACCAACCCAATTACAGCATTAAAAATAACCATGCAGTCGAACAAGCACCTCTCTGACACAGCGTGAACAAAACAATATTTGTTTTTACAAGCTTCAAAAATATGGCTGCTTGATTGGGTTGCATTACAGGTAGTAATAATAATAATAATAATAATAATAATACATATATACATATATAAATATATGCAATAGCAATGTACACAAGAGAGATGACATAACAATAACATACTTAACTAGCATCACGGGTGTTCCTGATAAAGAGATTACTGAGTACAGTCTATGTAAGAAAGCAGATAATGTCTTCTGTACTGCATCTCACACCATCTTCTCAATCGATTGGGTACATTCATCTTTAAACTTCATCTGCCTCTGAGTTTGATGTAGGGAGGCTTTAAATGTTAATCTACTACCATAGACCCAAGAGAAGATAAAGGCACACTTTAAGAAACAAAACAGTTTTCTGGTAATTGCAACTTCACCGGTAAAGACATCTGGAAACACACACACACACACACACACACACACACACACACACACACACACACACACACACACACACAAACACAGACTGTAGCCAGGATGGTTGCAAGAGAGAATGAACACCAAGGCTTTGCAAGGTTTTCAAATGAGGTGTAATTAACAACTCAGCAGAATAAACTGGCAATTGTCTGATACGGTGTAATGTTGTGTTCAAACACACACACACACACACACACACACACACACACAAACATATCCTATAATATCTTCACTCAGACAAGAAGATGCTGCAAGAGATTTCTGCTGCTGTAGAAGTCGACATTAGTCTATTATTTCCCCCATTCTCCTCAGCTTCTCCTTCTGCTCCCTCCATCCCACCATCAAACCAGTTCTTCGTCTCAGTGTAACGACTACCACGGCTCTCAATCTCAAGATTAGCTGGGCAAGGTCAAATTGACTTTAGATTAATTAACTGTCAATTAAGGGAGTAATTGTTTCATAATGTGGTGTGCCCCCGAGACAAGGTGTGTGTGAGTGGGGCCAGCACTGTCAGAGCTGGTTTAGACCGATAAGGTGGTGAGTGAAGCCTCTCAGAGGGAGGGGAAAGGATACAGGTGTGTGTGTGTGTGTGTGTGTGTGTGTGTGTGTGTGTGTGTGTGTGTGTGTGTGTGTGTGTGTGTGTGTGTGTGTGTGTGTGTGTGTATGTGTGTTTGGTTTGAGAGGAAAGAGACCGGTAAGAGGTGTGTGAGAGAAAAAGACAGCAATAGAGACCTGTAATGGGAGTAATGAGTGATACATCCTCCATTATCCCATTACAGCGGCCCTGCTGGACCCCACGCTCTCCTCCGCTGCCATCAGGGTGCATCGGGTCGCCCTGAGGTGGCTGCACACCACATGCAAACAAACACTAAAGCACACTCGCAAACACACACACCTGTAGTGACACGTACACAAACAGTCTTACACAACGAGGTTGTATTCTTCACTCAAATTAACATTCATCAGTGCATACAGAAGCGATTTAATCTATACACTACCACAGTTTACCAAGGGAAGAAAAGAGCTCAGGGAGGGAGAGGAGTGATGAAATGAGAAATGGAGGAGAAGAAAACAAAACTAAAAAGAAAGAAGATGAAATGAAAGAGAAGCCGTGCAGTGAACGTTGGGTAAACGTTTATTGGCTCTTGCTTGCTAATGGTTGGCCTTGAGGGGTGTCAGAGAATGACATGTGCAGCTAAGCTCTTCCCCCAACATTGGTTTCTCCTCTCTTCCTAATATTACCAGTGAGGTTCACCTTTGCAGTCAATCGCAGTTGTTCCACTGAGAGAACAGAGGACGAATCAATAAGAATTCAATAATGCGTTGATTGTCTGAAATAGCAACCTTGCAAATAACAGCAGGTGAGGAGTGGACATCATGCATTAACTCAAGAGGCTGGAATCCGCAGCGATATGCCGAGCATTAACGGTACGTTCAGTAGCACCGCGTCTCATGGTGAAGTCAGAGTTTGCACACCAATTCTGAATTCCTTGTGTGCGTTCTTCCAAATTCATAATCTGAGAAAATGATTACCCGCCAAAATCTTGCACATCGAATCTGAACTTTAAAACAATTCTTGGCAAAATTCTATAAAAAAAAAAAAAAAAATGGCATCCCTTCAGCCTTACTGTACATGTACAGGAGAATAATCCTTGAACACTAATCCATTTCAATTATAGGCCATATCTGTGAACTGGTAATTGATTTCAAAGACGAGACTCTTCTGGTAATCAACGCCTTCGAACAGTGTCTGTACATTGTTTTCTATCAGTGTTTTTAATTGTTTTCCCCTGTTGCTGTATTTTGCATTTCCCAGAACTATCGAGTCGCGGGAGTGATTGCAGCTTGCACCGTCTATTGATCAAAAAGCTTATCTGTTTTCTGTTTGTCTGTTTGGAAATCTAACATACAACTGAGGCGCAGTCTTGATGGAGCTGATGGAAACTGATGGAAGCAAGCTTGTGTGTTTGGATGGATGGATGGATGGATGGATGGATGGATGGATGGATAGATGGATAGATGATAGACAAATGGATGAATGATGGGGAGATAAATGGATGGCCAGATGAATTGCTGGATGGGTGCACAGATGGATGTGTTGATGGACTGATTATCTGAAAGATGGAGGAGAGGCAGAAGAATAGTGGAATGGAGAGTGGATTGTCATCAGATGAGCTGATGAATAAATGGACAGACAGATAGGTAGATGGCCAGTGAGAGATTAATATGTGCTTTCCTCAGTGGGCCACCTGCATCCTCAGCATTTAGACGAGGGTGGAGAGCAGATACTCATCTGTAATAGGGGTAATGGAGCTCAAAATAAACCCACAAACAACTCTATTTCTATCCCCCCCCCTCCCCCAAACCTGCCAGCACACCCTCACTCCCTCTCACACTCTCAGTATGAACATTTCCCACGTACCTGGCATCGATTTTGACATTTTTTTTTTAGGGACTACACATACGCTCCAAAGTGGAAACAAGCTCAAACACTGGAAAGAAAAAAATTTGAGCATGCTCTGTAAAAATAATAGACCATACAGCAAAATTCCCATTCTTTTCCAGTTCATCATACTATAATTTTGTTTTTTGGAAAGTATTATTTTATCGCCCAGTTTCACCGAGTACAATGTGACGTCATCAAATGTCTCACTTCCTCCAGCTTGCGTCCAAGTATTTATTCAAATATCAAAATAGTTTGCTGTGGTTTCAGCGCTAAAGTCTTGTTTTTTTCTACCTATAAGCAATGCCTCCATCTTGCAGTTGTTTTATGTTGTTTTTTTCTCTTCTCAGTCGTTGATATAAGTTTCGTGGACAACAGATGATACTCTCATGCAGGCTGGTTGCCTGTTGCACACATCAGTTGTGTTTTCCTGTTTGTGTGTGGATGTGTTTGCTGCAGATACTGTATCTCTCTGCAGCTGTATCTGCATGTAGAATGTCTCTACATGTAGAATGTGCTTAATACAGTGCTCTATATTTAATGTGGTTCTACACTACCACATTGTCCTGCAAGCATACCTGTGTGACATATACACAAAAGGCTGTTTATGCATGGTTATCAGGTTTCTGTTATATTTAATTAGAAGGCTTTATGCTCTCTCAACAGTGACAGTTACCAGTATAACACTTTGCTGTCATTCTTTCATCTCATCCTCCTCTCCTCTCCTCTCTTTTGCATGGTCCCATTTTGCTGTCCTCTCTTAGCAGATGGGCCAGACACACATTGGTGGCTCTGTGTGTAAAGTAACTGGTAGTGAGGCGGTGGGCTTTGACTGTGTGTATGTGTGTTAGTTACATGCATGTTTTTGTCGATTTCTCTCTTTCTGTGTAATGTGATAGTGTTTATGTTAGTGTATGTGCGCGTACAGTGTGTGTTGACAGGTGGCAGTGGGGATGGTAATGCCACCAGCCACACACTCAGAATACATTTCCATGTCTCCCACCTCCAATCTCATTTAATAGTCATCCTGGTGGCTTCTGCGTTCAAACCCACTTATGCTAATGCATTTTGGGGTATCAGGCTGCTTGTTCTTTAACCATTTTATATTAGCTCTATTGATCATCACTTCGCTACAAATAATTGTGCAGATAACTGTTATCTATCGGCAGGAAAAGCAGGACTTACAGATAGGCAGAAAAAAGTGAAGAGTCCACAGAATGGGAGAGGGGAATAAAGAAAGAGAAATCAATAGTGCGTAAGCAGTTTTCGCCCTCTTGAGAAAAGTTCAGGAAAACTACCATGATGCCTTTCTGCAAAACAGAGGGTCATTTAAACTTGTGAAAAGTTGGGACAACTGAGAATCAGTAAACATTACTGGTCCATTTGCAAAATGCCCTATATATGTTTTGCAATGGCAGTAAGCAATGGTTTTGAACATTAGTTTTGAAGAGGTTTTGCTGTGAAAGGAGTTTCCCTTCCTGCCAGTGCTTCCAGACTTTTTACGAACTCTCCAATTACAAGATTGGGAACATTTCTATTGCCTCTCAACAACCCTCAACATGAAGCCGGCGGCTCACAGCTAACGGTGCTAACAGCCCTAATAGTGCAAACAACGTCTAAAGAAATATGAGCGCTGACAATGTTTAGTACAGAGACCAATCTCTGTATGAACCATATGCTACAAACACAGCAAAATTGTTTATTTTGGGTTCATACAGCTGTAGAAAAAATCAGCCGGCATGCTCCTTGCTAAATATAGTGAATACACCTCGATGAAATTCACAGAACGCCTCCGGATGTTATGAACCCAAACAAGACGGCTTTTAGTTTAATGGAATATCTGGGACTTCCACAACATGTACAAAGCAGCAGTAGTGGTTATTTCTTCCATGGTTGATGTCAGAAATAAATGGCTTCGTTGATAACGGTTTCCATGGAGATAAGCATCTCCTCCTCTGTTGCGCGTCCAGTGGAAATTAAGTGAATGACGCAAATAAACACAGAAGATGCCGTGATCAAACTCACGCAAGTAGAGTGACGCAAGAAATTCGCTTCACGTTTGGTGTGAATGCAGCATAAGAGATGGACTGTCAAATGTAACCTGAGGGAAGAAGTATTGTGGCTACCTGTAGTTTAGATTCTACAAATGAACATTAGGATTCGGGGAGCAAATATTAACAAGAGTTAGGGTGTGTCCCCTGGGTAAATATTGGACACCAATGGCTATTATATATTTAATTTGATTTATATTGCTCAGTTTTTAGCCACACCAATGGCAATCCATAGACTTGTAATATATAAAATCTGTAATTCTACATTAATCAATCACTGATAATTGAATATATATATTTCTCTACTCTTTGTACCTTCTTGTCTACACAATCTGCAAGACTGATCATCTTTTCTAACATTAATATCATGTTTACGATATAATTTTTTGCCAGCATACTTTACATGTGATAAACCAAAGTCTTGTATCAGGTGGGTGCTTTAAATTATGCCTGTATGAAATTAATTCACTGTCAAAATACCATCATCAACCTAAAAGCTGCTAACAAGGTGTTTGGATGTATTAACATCTGATGCTCTGTTGACAAAGCGTTCTTCTCATATTGCACTTTGGAGCTTTACAGTCCTCTTTTTCTTCCCTTACCTGATTGATATTTTGGTTTATTTCCATAAATGTGACTGTAGTGAAGGAAAGGCACAGAAGAGTGTGTGTCTATCATGGCCCAGCAGCGCAGTGCAATTTTTATCACTCAGTTCTGTACAGCCTGCCTGCTCATGTAGACGCTATTGTATCTGTGTTGTATTTATATAGCTTTAAAACGTAATGTCCATGCGTATTAATCCAAACTGTTGCAATTGCAAACACTTTTTTCCCTTTTAGTCTTAATTACCTATGTGGCTGTAGATTGATAGATTGTCATGTGACGTACAACATGGAGCTGTGATGTGTTTGTACAACCTCTGTAGATGTAGATGGAGCTGGTGGGTCCCCTTCCTCTCCTCAGACGGTCCCTGCAGACTGCTGTTGGCTCTGTTTGTCTCTTCACTTAATATCACTGAAATATTAGTTTCATTGGGCGTTGGGTCTCCTGGGACCAGCGCAGCATGGCAAACAAATGTGTCATCTTCTCCCAGGCTAATTTAATTTAAGAAGCCATTCTTTCGCTTATGGCAATTCTACAGCTCCTGCACACGGACAACAAATTCCTCTAAAGTATCTCTGTATCTCACACAGCAGTTACTTTACAAGGAGTCAAACGCCTTGCCCGCTGCTACCACAAAATAAACATAAATAGATAAAGCCAAAATAAAAAAATAAGTTTAATAGTAAGCATTTTGTAAAATAATGCAAATGTTTTACATTTATGCATTGAGGAAAAAATAGCAATTTTTTTGTGTTCAAGAAAATCTAACATTTTTTGGTTTTTATTATTATCAGCATTTTGGTACTGGTATAAATTAACATCAGGTTAAAAAAGAGTACTAGTGGTGTGGTTGGTGCGATTTCTTACATTTTATTTTTTGTTTGATCCATGATTTTAGTTTGACCAGTAAATACCAAGAAATAGCAGTACATAAAGGCTAAAGATATGTTGGCAGTCATTTTAACACATTATTACATAGTTTGTCTACCTCAGAGCACTGACAAGTTTATTTTTTAACTGTAAAATGTCCAGCTCAGTCCACACACTATCTGGTCACAATTTGTATTAATTTGGAACTTTTAGAACAAGTGTACAAAAACACAAACAAGAGACAACTACACACAGGCCCCCACCCTGATCCACTCACAGACATTAAATTAAAACAAGCAAACAAAGCAAAAACAAAAAAGGATATTAGAGTACCAGATAATTGCCTGTGTGTGATGCCCAGAAGTGCTGTGTCTCCAAACGTTTTTTTGATGCTATGTGTTTATGTTGAAAAAACTAAAATCAACAATGTTATTATATTGGATTTTTTTTAACCATTAAATATCAACATTGGTTTTGCCCTCAAAAATCGACTATCTGTCAGGATATTCTGTTTATTTATTCTGTTTGCCATCTTGTCAGGTATGATATTTGCCTGTTGTTGATTTGCTAAGCCTATTAATGCAGTAGCTACGTGTATGTAGAAGATATGTTACACACATGCATCAGCGTCCACACAACATGCATGTGGGTTTTCAGGTGCTCACAAGCTCGCACACACCTGCAGTTCTTTTGGGTTATTACCTCAAAGGCGGCGCAGTTAGTCAGGGTCGTATGTTAGGAGAGACAGGCTGACCTTCACAACCACAGGACCGCTAGGATACAGTGGGAGGCAGAGGGAGAAAAAGAGTTTGGATGCCAGATGTCGAAATACTTGTGAAAGCAAGTTGGAACCATAGCAATCATCCACACCAGCAACAAATTATTTTTTAAGTTAAATAAGTTATATTGACACAGGTTTCCAGTTAGCGGTTGGCAAAGAAATGCTGTCAGCTTTTTGAAAAAAATCGTTACATAGATGCTTATCCGCTTTTTTTAGTAGTAGAAGTAGTTTAGTGATTTTGTTTTCCCAATGTAGGTGCCTGAAAACCAAGACTCCAATCAGAGACCCAATATATTATTGCAATGCCCTCTTTCAAGACCTTTTAC